>OY101436.1:21276999-22526999 GCA_956483605.1 Tuberolachnus salignus
CGGAGCAAAGGCTTTGTTTATTTTAAATAATTTCACCCCTTAGGCGATGGCATAGACCGGTACAATAAAACCAAATAAACTGTAATACAATAACTATTGGACAATAGTGAAATATCAAGTGAAATAGAAATGACGATGTTAATCCGAGGTAATACGTATTATTGGGCATAAAAAATGTAAATTTGAACGTATAGCGATTAGAATTAGACAATGAAAACGTTACGTGCGTTGTAAAATCGCACGACTCCTGACATCGTGACTGACAATCCCTGTATCTCAGGTTTTTAAATGGACGTTGGACAATAACAGGGCCGTATTTAAGGGGGAGCACGGGTGGGCACATGCCCGGGGGCGGCATATCTAAAAAGCGGCAAAATTGTTAAGCAATATTATTTTAAACTATTTAATGTATCATTATGTAGCGTAAAAAGCCTTCAAGGCCCCATGCTGCCACCATGAGATGGTTTCTAGACATATTCGCTAACCTGGACGGGTCGTCAGTTTGTCGCCGGGGAGGCGGATGGCTCCTCTCTATTAGTTGTTAGATTTTAATATTGAAAAACATAAAATGAATATTCAATGCGCGGAAAACACGAAAGAATATTAAGACCGGTCAGGTGGACGGGAACAAGAGACGAGTGCGTGTAACTTGAAGTGCTGTTCGATACAATATACGTATACCTAGGGCTGTTCGATTTATAATTTTTCCATGATCGAATGTTCTTATGAAAAATGAATAGAAAAATCGGTTTTTTAATTTGATGAATCGATTGCGATTAAGCAACGTTATATAATACGATATACAATCCCGTTTATTATGGTTAAGAGCAAAATCGTTTAAAATAACATAAATTGATTAACTTTTTTAATTTTAGTGAACAATCACCTATGTGCAGTGTAGGTACTGACAACGAGTTATACAAATGTCTACGTTTGTTGTATCTTAAATAGTAAATATAGACAATGGATTTCCGATATAATCGATTATATTAAAAGCAACCGCAAACAAATGTGATCAGTACCGTACAATTAGAGCTTGCTGACACATGTGTCGAAAATACTGACGATAATTATATATTTTAATATATTTAATTAAATCACTGGCAAAAATAAATATACCTAAATATAAATATTTAGTACACATTATAGGGTTTGCATAAGTGCATATTTAGTGCTTTTTTAAAACTACTAGTCCTCTGCCCTAGTAATTACTCTTGGTTATTATTTTTTTTTTTAAAACAAATTTCGAATGAATTAGAGGACATTTTGATGTATTTTGATTCGGTACACCGTCAACGGAACGTTCAAATCTATAACGACGGAGTACGCGGTACAATTTGCTTTATATACGACGTCCACCGATATTTTCACCGTGCCACAAAATGAGGTTATATGGTCGAACCAACAATGTGTAAGAAGGGTTCAACAATAAATTGAAAAATATCACAAAGACTAGACTGTCTAATATTATATACGTATATATAATATTTATTATAATATATATATATTAAAATCCTGAAAACAATCGGTTATATCGATATAAATCGAAATAATCAAACATCCCTGCGCCTATACCTTTATACCATACCTTTGTGTAATACAATTATTTTCCAAATCCGAGATTCGCCAAACATTTGGCGTAGGTTGTTTTTTTTTTTTTTTTTAAGTTTTCCGTCACGCGCAATCGAAATGATATCGAATCGAAACTGTAAGCGAGGAGAGAAGAATTAAATATATAAAGGGTATTTTTTTCAGAAGCCCTCCCTCCGCCAGAATTTAACTCTGGATCCTCCACCGGGGACACGTTCCTTTTAAATTCGGGGAACGAGTTCCTCACAAACGCATTGCTTTTTTTTGTAAAGGAACTTTCTGACGCTAACGTCTTATCGTTTTTTTTTTTTAATTTTTTTATATAGGGCCGGAAAGGCAGAGGTGTGATATACGTGTTCGCGTCGGGCAACGGACGCGTCGTGTTCGACAACTGCGCCACGGACGGGTACGTCAACAGCATACACACGGTGGCCATCAGCAGCGCCACGATCGACGGCCAGGCACCGGCGTACGCCGAGAGATGTGCCGCCGTCATTGCGACCGCATATTCCGGTGATATCGACAGCGGTATCAAAATCGTAGGTGACGACACGTACGAGATCTGTTCAGAAAGTACCAGGGTTCAAATTTTTAATAAATACAAAACACGAGTTACACATTATTTAAAGATATCTGTTTAAAAATACTCTTCTCCGGACGATACTTGCCATTTTTTAAAAGTCCTTTGAAACAGTGCCGAAGTTAAGGCATTGGAGTTCGGTTGCCGCATTCGCATTTTTGATTTTCTCTACATTTTGATATCGTTGTTTTCTGACCGTTGGTTTTAGTTTCGGGAGAAGAACAAAAAGATTACACGAGGTCAGATCAGGAGAACAGAGAGAGTGGCGGTACCACAGGTATTATTTTACTAGCGGAAAGTTCACGAATCGAAAGCGCTGAATGTGCTGGTGCATTGTCACGGTGAAGAAACTTCGGCGTTTTTTCCGAATCATCTTTCGGAAACGTATTAAAGACATATTGATGTCTTTACAGAATACCTGATTGACTGTTTGTCCATGGGGTAAAAACTTATGATGAAAAATACCTTAAATATCAAAAAGAAAAAAACAATTAGCGTTGTCTTGACATTCGACCTCAATTGGCGAGTTTTTTCAGTTGAGGGAACACTTTGTTTTCCACTGAGATGACTGAAACTTCGTTTCCGGATTTCACCCGTAAACCCATATCTCGTCACCTCATCCCCAAAGGCAGTATTAATCATTCCGTTGCATTTTTAACCAAGTTGCAAACAAATTAACTATTAATTTCGGAAATGTTGAAACAAACCGACTCAATTTAACCATGTGTAATATTAAACTGAGATAAGCTAACGATTTCGGGTTTTGTTTAAAATATTCACTAAAACGTGGGGAATACGTTTATATATAATTTAATACGTTACCACGTCTAGATTAGCCGTTATAACAGTTGCACTGGTATCTTTTGAACAGACCTCGTATCTATTGGTATTAATATTGTTGTTTTATTTTACCGGGATCGATCGTTATATTATAATAATTATTATAGACAGTTATAAAAGTTGTTATACGGACGATGAGTGATGTCGATTGTTAGCGCTCGATAAATATTTGAAACGAAATACCGGGTTTAGCACACCGGTTACCAGAATTTATATGAAGTGTCAGAGAATGTATTATATGCGATATATGTGGTTGGGACGGATAGTGAGAAAAAAGAGACAACGGAACAAGTGGTTGTAGATTTAGTAGAAGAAGATCCTTAAAAAAAAACCCTAGGAACGCGAGATTGGAAAAGGCATTGGAAAAGATAGAAGATTGGAAATAGTTCAAGACCGAGAGTTTTGTGACGGTTACAAAGCCACCAAGAGAGATATCAGTGATGGTGTTGACGTACCTATGTACAGAAATTCATAATTTTCACAAGTAAAATATAAAAAAAAAATATTATATTTATACGGATTGCCGAGAGAGGTCGAATATTTATACGGGTTGTACCGTTTGTACCAGTTGTACTATACCGAATTGTACCAATGCGAACACAAATCTAATTTAACCCCTAACCTTTGGATTATAATAATTTCCGTTTTCGTCCATATTGTTCCACATTTATTTTTATTATTATATTGTCGTGTATTTGACAACCGGACGCGTAATTTTTTCACGTCAACACAACGTGTGGGTAATTTTATCTTATTTAAAAAATAATAAGCTGACAGTATCACAATAAGAGACCGGGGACCACTTTTCGTCACAAAATCATTTATCGTACGTTGTAATATTTAATCGATTATTACGTGCCTAGTGTTTGTCGTCTCGTAATGTTCCGTCATGTTTAGTCATCGCACGCGGCCAAGAATCGATTTGATTCGACGATAATGAAATTACAAAATTAAATCGCGTTCAAGTACGCGAAACAATTGTTTTTCCTGTCCGCTATAAAATGCTGACAGTAGGCGGTCTGTCTTGTTGCAGTTTTTGTTTTATTAAAACACAGCAAATATAAATTCCCCTCCCCCCCCCCGCGAAATACAGTTTTTTTCAGTACACTGTGCGGAAATTACCATATTATAATATGTAAATTTTCATAATTTTTCGACGTTTGTCGGCGGGCGAAAAATTATTATACACGACATGCGTACGCAATTTAATTTTATCTCTACTGTATAATTTCTGAAACTGTCACTCGGCGTCTTTTAATTGTTAAACGTCCACGCTGTGTCGTTTTACATAGTATTTTGCCGAACACGTTTTTTACGATAACAACCGTCGCCAAACTTCGTAAAAACCGCGGAGGCAAATAATGGGAATTAACGAGTCTACGGTTTCGTATTAAACCACCCGAAAATTTCAATTTATTGAAAGTCGAAAACAGAAAATTGCATGTCTATCGCATCTTTAGTGTAGGTCTTATTGGCATTTGACAATTTGTTATTATTTCGTTTAAGCTAACTCGTATAAAATCCTGAAACGCTTTATTTATATTGACGAGCCTGGGTTTTTATTTTTATTTTTTAGTTCAGTTTTTCACGTATATAAACCGTATACAAAATCGTATTAATAGATTCGTCTCGACGTGAAAAAATGTATTTCTTTTGGATTTTAGAATCCGAGCAAAGCACACTGGTGTGTCTTTTCTACCAGAAATCTTGCTCCAATCAAAAAATGACGAGAGACCTTTATTTTGTTACGTTTTGAATCTAGTCGGCCATTTTTTGATTTTCCTTGTAGTTTCCTGAATAAAATACGGTAATATTTACTCAATAACGATTTTCTGTTATTTTTGTTTTTTGCAATTCAGTAAAAATAATCGTAGAGATCTACGATTTTAAATTTTCGAGTTTTTTTTTTTCATTTGATTTTATTAGGCTTTTTAAAAATACTCGAAAGTTTGGCACAAGGTTCATCATAAAAAAATTATTAAAATATCGAAAATATAAAGGCACAAATTATTTTTTTTTTAAGTGTTTGAAGATTAGATGTGTATGGAAATCGTAAAAATCACCGAATTTCGAGTACAATTTTCCGATTTATGTGGATAAAAAACATGGTGGCCCAGCAGGAAATGCACACTATTTTAATAAAAGGTCCACTAAAAGTTTTACTCAGTGTCGGAAAAAATAAAAATTAAGCGTAATAATAGTTGCGAAGCTATAGTAGTTTATGCGGTGCACATGTTAATGATGATCACAGCATTTCAATACACGATTGACCGCACTTTGCGCACTGGCATGCATTCGTTTTTTTTTTTTTTTTTTATAACCAATCTCAAAATTCTTCAAACGCAGTTTTACGTACTTAAAATGTCGAATACAGGTACCGGGGTGCCCATTTTTATTTTAATCGCAGCACGTGCGTAATCGTTTGGTCTTTTGTCGAATATTTTCCGTCCTAGGTCAGGTCCGCGTCCGTAAGGCATTTCTGGTGGCGTTCGATGCGTCCGAGGCATTTAAAAAATTATTTGGGTCGTCACATCGCGAACTTTGCCGGGATATTTTTTCTAGATACTCGGGTACGCGCAGTGTTATAAGTGCAGGTTTTTACGAAATCGTATAGTTTTACTTAACGCGCACGGACGTCCCCGGAACGTAATTTGGAGTGATTTTAAAACCGTCCGTTGTAAATTCATAATATTTGTTTATGTGAAAATTATAGAGTAAATCAACTCTACTATAAATACTAAAATATTTTTTAATGATCTAACAACGTATTTATTATTGATTGTACGTTTATTTTAAGGATAGAAAAAAAAAAAAAGAAAACAAAATAATTTACTAAATACAGACAATTTGTAATTCGGAGGAAGAGGGGGGGGGGCTTCGCCTTCCCAAATACGCCTTAGACTTAAAGTTGCCGAAGACAAAGCGTGGTGGTATTTTATTTTATCTGCAATTTTAAACTTTCGTAATTTTTTAGTCGTGCATTTATAACACTACCGTGCGCATTTATTATTTCGTCACATGTAACGTAAACTTAAGGTAATAGAATTTATTCTACCGATTGGTAATCTGCAACGGACCGTGATATATTGTAATCGTACGTTTGTTTTTTTAGCGGCTATACGATCAGATTAAAAAGAATTTCCTTTTTTTTTTTTTTTTTTTTTATGTAACGACCGAAATTAGGAATAAAAGCAAAAAAAACTTTGGTATTATTTTCTATTCGGTTCCGACGATTTTTCCCCTCGTGTACGGAACATCGTTCAGAACTCGACCTACACCCGTATTGGATATGTTTGAATTCGCCGCTGCGATCGTCGATAAGTTGGGCAATTATTTTAAATTCGGGCGTTTGAAATATCTGGAGGGCTCGAAAATCACGCGTATGAATAACTGCGTGACGAGAGGAGACCCGCAAGTGTCTTTGGCGTGAACTCGCAATAAATTATACTTTATATATATATATATATATACGATTGTTTTGAAGGATACTCGACGACTTATGACGTCTGCAAAAATAAATGTTCTTCGAGAGCGGCGGTAAAGGCAGTTTTATAATTTGATGAAGACGACACGATCGTCCCAGCGACGACGACTGCAGAATTGTCCGAGTGCCACATTAAATTCTCGTGTATTTTTACTTTTGAACGGAATTATTTATGGTGTACTCGACGAAACGGAAGACAATCACTTTTTTTTTTTTTTTAATCTTCATATCAACTCGAAGAGAATTCGTATTTGTCGAAAACCAGCGAGGGCCGATATCGAATGGCAAAACATACACGGAACGATTGAAATTTAAAACAGCTTACTCGAAAAACCACGTCTATGAATAGACGTCATATATTGTAAAATGTCAGAGCTCTAACGGTTATTTTCAACCGAATCAAAACGGAAAAACCAAATTGAAAAAAATAATCGAAAACCGTTACTGCGTAAATACCGCCGTATTTCCCGGGGTTTTGTCCATTATCAAGGATAATCAAAAAATAACTAAATAAAATAAAAAATTACCATAACGATATAAAACATTTTTCTTGTATTTTTTTTTTTTTTTTTTAAATTGATCAAGATTTCCGAGTCACGTCGTAGTAAAACCAATACGCGGCCAGAATCAAAAAAAAAAAAAAAAAAAAATATATAAAATAATTGCCAAACTATTCACGTGTTTCAATTTGCCACCAGCTCTGTCGTTAAACATTCGTACGTTGGTAAATTAAATACAATAAAACATGAAATTAAAACGACTAGCCGAACGGGAGCACCTATATTAGAAAAACTCCTGCGATGTTTTAACGATGTCAATAATTTTCGTCTGTCTACGACACCCGTGTTCGCGTTACGGTCGATTATTTTTCCAAACTTAAAAGTTCGTCCGTTCGTTGGTTTGAAGAAAAATAAAATAAAATAAAACCGGGCGGCATTACAATTTGTACGATGTCCGCGTAAATATTTTACCGGACGGAATCTCCGCGTTCGTTCTACCGTTATAGATATAAATTTTTTATTTCCTTCAGTACAAACACTCGGACTAGGTGACGATAAATAAAATTCGAAAAAAAAAGAAGAAGAAGAAGAAGAAGAAAAAAAAGGGAGTCGATTACATGTTCCTCCCAGCGGACGTGCTTGTATTATTAATTTTTACGAAGGCCTGTCTCCATAATTGGTGCGTTTTTTATTATTATTATTATTATTATTTAATTTTTTTATTTTTTTTTTTTTTGTTCGCGAACCAAACAGCGTCGATGACTCATTAATTTAAATTGGTTTTCGCTCCGAACTACATTATACATATATATATATATATATGCAAATGTTATTATACTTAATTAATTTTAGTAATTTAACGGCACGGAGGTGTTGTATAACATATTATACGTACGCGCGACCTACGCAGCCAATTAGAATAATATATTGTTACAAAAGACGAATTAAAAAATGTATTAATAGTAAAAAGCGAACGCGTTCAAGTGAAACGCGATCAGTCGGATATTAATATTTACACTATGCGCGCCGGGAATTTTGCGTTGAATTTAACGGTGCCATTTTCCAGTCCGTGCACACACGCGTCCTTCAATGTCTGGACACCCCCCGCCGGACTCGAAAAGAAAAGAAAAAAAAAAAGGGTCTTTTAATAATTTAGGAAATACTTTTTAATCGAATATAAATATAAATATACCGACTAATGTCGGTTGTTCAAAGTTGTTAATAATACAAGAAGGTAGTTTTTTTATAAATAATTTCAGAATTCAGTATTGAGTGAATTAACTAGGGTCCGGGGACTTGTTGCACAAAAAATGATTATTTTATTTTTGAAAATATCCATAGAACATATTGAAATTATAGGAATAAAAAAAAACTCAAATATAATTCGGTACATAGTACGAATAAAATAACCGAAATAAGCTACTGAATTTTTTTTTTTAATAGCAAAACATTAATTTTTATGTGAACAAATTTGATATAAATAATTAATTAATTTGTCAAAATTTCGCATATATGCGTTTCGCCTAAAAAACGGCAAACTATGCAAAAATTCTGCAATTCAAATTTTCGTATTTTAGTCCGTTATGTTTTAAAATAAATTTATATCGTACTTAAATTATTCTACTGTCGTTATTACAGTACATGTAAATACATCAAGTCCCGAATTCTAATAATTTGATAAACCTTCGACGTATCTATTATACTATATGAAATTACTTGTTGAGCGTTGACGTTTGAAAAAAAAGTAAATTGTTCAATGTATTTTTTTTTTTTTTTTTATCAGTAAATAATTCTCCAAACGAGTCTATAAGGTTCCTAAAATTTTGGTCAACCCTCCGCCGATAAATCGCCCAAAATACGCCACTGCGTAGTGTTGCGTGCCAGTTGCGAGCCAGTTCAGACGAGAGACGGGTAGACGATTTTAATCGAGACTTTACTCAACGGTTACTATTTATTACACGTAGTCCGAATTTTATTATAGTTATTTTGCATTTCAAGACAAACAGCTACCGAACCCGGGTCTATTCGCAAATCTTCACGAGCAATTCGGAATGACGAAATGGGATGGCTGTTGACGTCTCTCCCTGCACTTGAGTCTCGCTTCCTCGATTGAATCTGGCTCTGACATGCGATGACCTGATGTGATTTCGCTATTGGCCGGGGCTCTTATAGAGTCGGATTCCACCGGTGACGGTCGCGGTCGGGTCGGATCACATCCTATTGCGTGGCCCCCGGGTGGATTAAATTATTTCCGATATCCGTTTGTCGTTCGCACCTGCTTGCTAAATCCGACCTCGCCTGCCCCCGACTTAGTTAAATCTATTCGCACGCGTGCCTGGTTTTCGCTCGATAACTTAATATTGTACAATGTACATTATAATATGACACGTCCATTCTTCCGGTTACGAATACATTATTTAATCGGCACTTATTTAATTCTATTGGTACTAGTTTCGAAAACGCCGACTTCAACGATCTGCACCTGGCTATGGGACGGTTAAGGACACGCGAGTTCGCGACAGTAGCAAGCATTAAAAGTAATAAGCAATGCATTTATTGTATACATTGTAAATAAATTTATTTAAATGTTTACAGCAATAAATACGAACCGAATCTAACCTAAAACATTATTATTCGATCGGAAATAGTTACACAAAGACCTAGATTTACCTTACTGTTTATTGAAATGTAAAATTGGTTTTTAAATGAAACGTTTCTATAGTCTTTGAATTGTTGATTTGTCGCAGTTTACGAATACGCAACAAAAAAAAGAAAAGAAAAGAAAAAAAAAAGCCTATTATGATTTGAAATACTCGTCTTGATTTGTTCGGCCGCCGGACACTGCGAGTTAACGGCGATTAGGTATTTGAAATTCGAACTGTTCAGAGTTCTGAGTTTTCGAAATTTAACACAGTGGTTTTTCGAAAGCGCTTATTGACGGACGAGGAGAATTCAACAAGAAAGAACTCGTTAAAATACCGTCTGGCGATCGATATTCCATTTGTACAGCCGATGATATTTGTCGACAAAGTTAATGCCAACACGTGTACACGCTTTAAGGAATGCTTAAGGAATGCCGTCAGAGTAGAAAATAACAAAAAAAAACGAAAACCTTAATAATGAAACCGATATAACCGGATACTACCGCACCGATTCGTTTGATGTTGGGCGTATAATATTGTGTTTGGAATGCGACGTATTCGTCGGCGATTCGCAAACAAACGTTTTGTACTATAATATCATAATGACGGGAAACGGCTGAAGTTGTTTGTCGAAATCCAACAAAGCGAAAGTTTATAGAGGAAATTAACAGCAGTTGAGTTTATACTCTTTCTGGGAGCGTGCATAAGTCCTATCGTTAAGCCTCGGGTATTTAGCTCCCGAGGTTTAGTGTTTTGTGTCTGAACAAACGGAGATGAATCGAAACGTTGCCGCGGTATCTTTGAATCATTTACAAATAATAACTACACACGAATAATTTTTTTTTTTTGTTTCGGTTAATAATTTTATAATCGGTCGGATAAATTACACTGTGCGTGTGGGTATATCATTACGTCTGAAATCAATACTCGGCAGTGTTACGTTAGGTTAGCTCCTTGCAAAATCCATAGAATTTCCGTCGAAAAAACCTAAACGCCTGATCCCGAAACGTCGATGCGCTTTGCCTTCGATTTTTAAAATGTTAAAACTACGCAACGAAATTTCCCAATTTTTCAGAAAAACAAATCGTTTGTTGCCCAAAAATTGTGTTCGGAAAACCTTTATTTTATTCTCTCGAATAAATGTTCATCCTTACAACATCATACCAGTGCGTTGACCGACGCGTAAATAATTTTGAAAAAAAATTATTTCAACGTGGAATTACGACCGTTACGAAAGAATCAAAATGTATATTTAAATATTTTTACAATTGTATTATTTCCATTACAAATTAACTATATTGTTTAGGATTTCGAAAGGGCCATAGACGATTGGCCGCTGTATCGGAACAATATCGGAACAATGCGGTAAAAATGATAACTAAAATATCACATATTATCACGAATCATATATATATATATTCCTACTAAATTCCTGTCATTCTAAACAATCAAAACTTTACTGTTTTGCACTAGTGATCCGTATCGGGTTTTCGTTGAATACGCGAAACGTTGATAAATAAATGTGTATATATTAAATTAAATGTAAATTTATACAAGGGGTGTATACTGTAAAATGTATACGGTGTGTACTTGAGAGTTTTGATATTTTACAAGGCGGATGACTTGTTTATTTGAAATTATAATGTTAACGCATTATACCCCTCCCCCCCACCGGATATACGCTTTGCATCTATATTTTACTTAAGGGTTCTATTGTTAACACAACTGTTTTTACAATTTTTTTAGAAATAATAAAAAAATTAACTTTTAAAAAACAACAAAAATGCCCGGTAAATAACGTTCAACCCCCCTGGGGTTTTCTCCTAAAATCGATTTTTACTTTCCGCCAACATTTTCCAACTTTTCCAGAAACCCTTATTGTTATCTCGGAAACTTTGATACTTATAACGTCGAACGTCCAGTGTGTTGACCGACGCGTAAATAATTTTAAAAAATCGCACCGAGACACGAGCCTATAGAAATAACAATATTGTTACAGTTGATTTATTTTTTATAACAAGCGTTTTTGGACTCTGTAAAACCTTTGCCCCCCTACCCTACTCTCGGATTTGTTTGTATTATACGACGTTTCATATCTACACGTGAAAAGGACAAAGATAACAAATAATGTAATCTTAGAAAAAATCGGGTCAACGAAAAACAAACGGTTGCTCGGCATACGTCGGGATCAGTGGCGTAGCAAGAGTACGGTGAACTGTGCCTAAAAGCCCGGGGCGTAAAATTGTGCTTCAAATGCGATATTTTTATGCTACTTTCTAAGCGACATATTTTCATTATACATTTCGAAATGTGCACGATTGCTGCGTGAACCGATTGATTTATTAAAACTAATTCATACACAAACTTTAAAATATATTTATTCTAGCACAGGGATAGCGTTAAGAATATTTCTCACCGTTTTGGTAACAACTGCATGTTTTGTAAGAATTTTCAGTAAACTCATAACTATAATGATAAAAAATTACTAAAGATCAATGATTGGACGGGAGAGATTAACAATCATGGTGATTTTATCTATAGAAAATGAATTCGCTAGAAAACATTTCCTATGAAGAAATTATCGATGAATTCGCCAGCCTTACAGCAAGAAAAGTACATTTTTAAAGTTTGCAATTTACACTGTAATAATAACTAATAAATTTGAATTGTATTCTTAAAAAAAAAAAAAAAAAATAGTAAAATAAAAGGTTAAACAATTTATATCATCACATCAAATACGAATCTAGCCGCTTGCAGCGATAAAAAAAAAAATGTCAGCAACGGAACAAACAGCCGTTATCAGTGTATTTTTCGCCGCTTACTGTATTCAGGTATTCGGTTCTATTGGTCGGAAATAGTTATATTAGAAATAGAAATTAGAAATAGATTTATTCACTGTTCACGAACCTAATATAATCAATCTTATGTATCCCACCTGTAATGAACGATGTCTGAAATCGTTAGTGTGTACTCTCGTAAACACCGGATACACGAGTCGCAGTTTATTTTCGTCTGTTGTTTAGTGGGTTAGGGTTACTGAAATCGCGTGATAAAGGAACTGAGTGCACCGAATCGCAAAATATAGAAAACGTAAACGCGAGAGAAACAGTAAGGCGACCGACGAAGCTTTTCCCGTATGATCTGGGCGAGCTAGCTTAAAGCTATGTACAATTATAAAATCGTTTAAAAAATTATTCGTACGTTATTTTTTACCCGTTCTCCGAGTCGCCGATCATAGTGATTTCCGATTATTGTGATCAGAATGCTCGCGGACCACTGTATTATAAGTATGATTTTTTTTTTTTTTTTTTTCCCATGATCCGGTGATTATTTATACGAAGATTTTGAATAAAATGCACTAGACGATGTTTTATTTACGATATATTTTCAACCATTGTTCCGTATATTGTCCGACGGGGTTAAAAAAAAAAAAAAAAAAATTCCTTTTTCGAATATAAGTCGAATTGTTTTTGTCAGTCGGTAATCAATAGTCGATTGGCTATTCCATAGGTTAAACGGTAAAATTTTGAAAATACTTAAAATACGACCGTTAGACACTAAAAATGTATCTCATAAAATAAAATAAACGCCCCCCCAACAGCCCAAAATCAATTTTACTCGAAATCTCCGTAGACGAAAAGAATCAGCCCGCAGTAGTGTTTTACTGAATTATACGGAATCGATAAAGAATACCCGCTGATAAAAATGTGATCATTGTTTTGTTTTTTTTTTATTGTTCTACATAGGTCACGTCGGATTTAAATAACACGTGCACGTTAGAACACAGCGGCACGTCGGCCGCGGCTCCGTTGGCGGCGGGCGTAATTGCGTTGGCTTTGGAAGCTAAGTAAGTTTTTCTATCGTATTTGTATTTGTTATTCTATTGTCTATCAAGTTTTACTATAGAACGTTATTTGATTTTATAAAAAAAAAAAATATTAAGCGTAGAACAATTCGGAGGAATAAAGAAATCAATCGAATCCTATCGGGGGACAAACGTTTTGAACGCACCGTACTGAAATGATTCCCGTTTTTCCTCCGGCAGTTTTTCAATTTTTGTTTTTTAAACGATAATTAAACCACTTTAAAACCGCGGCCCACGCGGTCGAATATAAATAATTCGAATTCAATTTAACCCCATCTGCCCCGCACCGGAGAATTGAATAATTTAACGAGTTATAAGTTCCTGTATATAGGTTTTAAATAAAATCCCCCCAAAAAATAATAATAATAAAAAAAAAAAAAAAAAATGTATGCTCGGTTTTGTAACTGTAAACACAACGACTTCTTTAAATTTGTATAGAGAGTGCCGTGAGATTTTAGTCCTACAAAATTCACCAATATTTTGATGATAGTTACAACCGTCACGAGTCGATTTTAATGTAACAATCGCATTTTATCAATTTTGTTTTTTTGTTTTTCTGTTACCCACGTCGTTTTATGATGATTTGTCACCTTTTAAGACGGTTTTGATTTTGTTGTGAAATTTACTACTTTCAAAGGCGTTTCCATTGCATTAACGGTTTTTTTTTTTTATATATATATATATTAACATTTCTCCGTGAAAAAGCAGGAAAAATGCAAACTATAAAATAAAAACCATTTAATTTTTTTATTTTTATTAATAGCGCCTTATTTCGGGGCATACAACGCTGTTTTTGTAAGCATTTCTTTTTTTATCGTTATTATTTATCGTACGTGCTCGTCCGGGAATGATTAAATATATGTGTGCTAAAAATCAGGTGCCCGGACCCCCGAAGTCGAACCCGAGTGTCTGGCGCTTGCCGGCCGATTGTACCGTCACCGAGTTACCCGGGGAATGCCTTGACACGAGCCGATTTCAGAGCCGCCATTTTAGTTTGTTTCCATGGGTGCGCAGTACACATATTTTGTGAACGGATTCCCCCTGCCGGGCCAATAATTGTCAAACAAATACCCGTATAATATCAAATGGTGTTTACTTTATATCAAACATATAGCCCGTATTAAGTATAAAAATAAAAACATAAAAAAAAAAAAATTGATTATTTATCGTCGTGCTAACGCCTAGGGGCCAGGTAACGAATAGAAATTTCAAGGGGACGCGCCAGTGCACGGCCTCGACGGCCTGTTCTGATGCCACCGGACCCGCGGTACACTTATACTTAGTAAAATATGCGTTTCTGTTTTCGTTTGCACGTTGTCGGTCAGCACAGTGCCGAACTGTCCTGGAGGGACGTACAACATTTGCTGGCGAGAAACTGCGAAACGGCGCCCCTGTCGAACAATCCGGGCTGGTCCACCAACGCGGCCGGATTCCGTTTCAACCCCCGGTTCGGATTCGGACTGTTGAACGCCTATAAACTAGTGAAAGAAGCCGTGGGCTGGCGCACCGTACCGGAGAAATTCATATGCGCCGTAGACTTCAGACTTCCGTGAGTAGTACCACTCAACGTTTAGTTTGATTCGAATAAAACCCGTAAAATACGATAATACAACACGACGGAAGCCGTTGAGCGCGACAATCCGCGACAATCGTGGTAAACGATAAATATTAAACACATTCATGAATCACATAGAACAAATCCAAGTTTTTCAACTCAATACACGGGGGGGGGAGGGGTTAGGTTAGCAAATGTGTTAATTGACGACGTTTCAAGTTCATACGTGCAGCCAACAGTGTAGTAAAGACCGAGTCGATCAATTTCTATAATAACAGTTTAGTTATCTTACAATTAAAAAGACCCAAGCTGGGTTGAAGTTTATTTCAAAATTAATTCAATTCATTTTGAAATATTAATGTGTTCCAAGTTTTAGGCCGGGCGCACACCTCCTAAAGAGCAATACTGCTCCGAGCAGCTCGGATCGGCCCGGAGCTGTTCGGACATCATTAGAACACGCGTAAAGTAATTGACGCGCGCACACTAATCAGTCAATATCAACACACGACAAGACAAAACAAAACATGTTCGGTCTTGATCGGTCCGGTTCTATTTTTGCTCCGAGCGAAATACGAAAACCAAAGGTCACTTGTTTATTTTACGACTAGTACATTACCGAACACCGTGTGAACACGTTGTTTTAATACAACAATTATATCATATTAATTTAAAATGGCATGCGATCCAGAGAAATTAATAAATGTCGTATTTTTTAAGAAAATCTATCTATGATTATTGCGAGTGAATTTTTTGAATTTAAACTCGTCTTCACGTAAATCGGTCAAAAAATTTAAAATCGTATTATTTTCTAACAGTTTTTTGTTTATTTCATGCATCCAAATTTTGCGTTTTTTTTTTTTACCGCTTTCGCTATTTAATAAAAATTGCCACATAAGCGGCACAACGACGTCGTCTTCGTCAGAACTCATCTTGACGACTGGTATTTAATAACAAAAATGAATCCAGAATTATTGTGTTTTGTTCTGTTCTGTATTGTCAGTGTGAATGGAATTTGTTCCGTGCTGTTTGAGTTTTGCTCTTTAGGTGTGCGCCCAGCCTTAGGCAATACATTCTCAGGAAAATCAGAAGTCAAGTCAAGTTTAAAGTTACTTTTGAAAACTATCAGTTGTATATTAATAATATTCAAGTACAAATAAGTATTTTTCGTCGAAAAATTAATACAAAAATATAGATAGGTAAATAACTTTTTTTTTATCTAGTTATTAAGGTTATTAAAAAAGTAACTTTTAACATTTGTAATCAGTAATTGTCCAGCTTTGAGTGAGCGCCGAAATAAAAAAATTAATTGGTATCGACCCTGAAGCTTGGAGAACAATCAATTTGTTTTATTAAAAATTGTATAAATCCGTATAGTATACTGTAAGTCTGTAAACATTCTCCTCGATTCCGTATTTTTCAAATTAAATTCATTAGCAATTACAACTAAACACACCTGCCAAATTTCCACCGAAGAATACGTATAAAACGTTTCTGAACGCGTAAGATATTACGTATATGATAATTCGGACGGCGACGTTCGATAAAATTCTTGAACCGACGGACTTGTATAAATGTTTAAAAAAAACAGTGCAGGCCGGAGGATTACGAAAAAAACACACGGAATTCGTGTTGATAATCCGATATTTTTTTTAACAATAATAACAATATTACAAACTAGTGATGAACCAATACCATTTGTTAACCGTTAACCGGTTAATAGAAGAAATACTATGCCGATGTGTGCCGTCAATAATCAATTTTATCACCTTTATGTGTTGTGCGTTAAAACGATAGAATTATTTTGGTTTATGTATCGGCTAGTGGTTATGACAAAAATCCAATAAATCCGAATTTCGGATTAAGGTATTTTAAAATCCGAACATTTGTGTTCGGAATCCCAAAATCCGAAATTTTTGTCAAACAACGTTTGCCGAGTCAGCTAGTAGTATATTATATAAATTAGAGTGTAATACGATTTTTTGTTTTTTAAAAATACATTTCTATTTGCGATATTTTTTTAATTGTAAAAACGTATTCAACGTGTTTTTCCACATTTAACACTCTATTAAACAATACGATAATATTTAACTAGTTTTATCAATAACGAATTAAAGAATATAAAAACGCAATTTTAAAAATCAAAATTTACATTCGGATAATAATACGGATTTTGAAATCCGAACGCTGTGTATATTTACAATAAACGTCGAATTTAAAATGCCGGGATCGAAAAATCCGGTTTCTCGAACTCCGGCAAATCCGAATTAATCCCATTACTTGTACGAGTACGCCCGCACACCGTTTTAGTTACTATTCATTGACGGGCAACACTCGAGACGGAATAATATTATATATATACGAGGTGCGACAATAAAATAACGAGACTTTTTGAATAAAAGTTGTTTATTTTAAAAATGTTATAATTTAATGATTATCACCTTCAAAGTACCTTCCCTCAGCATCAATACACTGTTGCATACGTCGCTGCCATTCTTGAAAACAGTGTTGCCAATTGCTTTCATTCAGCCCTTTTAGAAGTTCTGCCGTTTTCATTTTTACGTCATCAACTGTTTGAAAATGGGAAAAGAAATAAGAAGGAAATAACAAGAAGTCACAAGGAGCAAGGTCTGGCGAGTACGGGGGATGTTGAAGTACAGAAATTTTTTTTTGTCAGTTAAAAAACGTTGAATTGAAAATGCACTGTGAGCTGGAGCATTGTCTTGGTGAAGAACCCAGCCATTTTTCCATAGATCTGGTCGCTTCTTTCTGACACGTTCTCTTAATTTAATTAATACCTCTTTATAATAATATTCAGTAATTAATTTTGTCGATTTTTTCAACGTTTTCGTTTGTTGAAGACGTGGTAGGACGTCCAGAACGATCATCGTCTTCGACGTCCTCCCTTCCACTACAAAACCGTTTGTGCCATTCAAAAACACGAGCTCTTGATAAACATTCTTCACCATAAACTTCACATAACATACGAAACGATTCCGCGGCAGTTTTTTTTAATTTAACAAGAAATTTAATGTTAATACATGTTGTTCGATTTTTATATCTAACATTTTTCGGCAGTATAGTCGAACTCGCACTAATAACAAGGCTACTAACGTATAAGAAAATGAATCGATGCCATCAGTGTTCATAGTACTTTTAGATAAGTGTTTTCTAATCATATTTCAATAATCGTTTTATGGATAACGTTAATAGTTTAGGTTATATTTAGAAAGTCTCGTTATTTTATTGTCGCACCTCGTATATATATATATATGCAATTGTTATTTTAGTCGGGGAGGCAAATATTTCGGCCGGACCTCGAAATTCTCGTCGGCGGTAATCGTCGACGGCTGCGACGGCCACGTAAAACATTTGGAGCACGTGCAATTGTGCATGACCGTCAGCTATCCAAAACGCGGTATGCTCGAGGTGGATTTACTGTCGCCGAATAGTAAGTTGAATATTAAACCATTACGGTCCCGTATATTAATATGACTACGGACGTAATTTGTCTGGGTGAACATAACAAAAAAAAAAAAAAAACAAAATAATAATAAAAACAAGAACAAAATAATATCACCAGTTCAATCCGGAAGTCCGCCAACACTTATCCCGTTTCCCAAACTCGTTGTTGAACAGTTAAAACTAGAATTGACTGTCAAGGTTACCCTCGACGTTGGAACTAAATTTAACTTAGTTTTTTTTTTTTTTTTTTTAACTCGGTGTCTGAAATATATTCGTGAAAATGGGTGAAAATACATTTTCAGAAGTAATTTGTATACACTGTTAGCTTAAGCCCAGGATAAGTATAGAAACAAGCAGGGGCGTCATTGTGGGGGGAAAGTTATCATGTTGCCCCTCCTCCCAGATACGCCAGCAATAAAAATCTTTGAATCTCCTGAGGTAAAGAGAATGCAAAAAATTGAACATAATATATTTTTAAAAGATAAAAACGATTATTTTCTACAGTAGTTAAATAATTGCATACAATTTTGAATTTATTTCATGTTCCTCCTGTTATGTAATATGTCGACGTACAACGATGTGTCAACGTTGTTGCATTATCTGGATAAAAAAAAAAAAAAAATCATAGATATTAAGACTTGGTTGGATCATTTCTATACTTACTTACTCGGAGTGCTGTGCAAGTTATGAGTGTATAATGCACGGTATCAGACTGAAATGTGGCAAAAGTGGTTAAATGTAAAGTATATATATTTACACCTGGCATCCTCGTGGTTTCGATATCGATGGATAAATCATTTGTCTAGTTTTGTACCCGATTGCGCCACTGAAAATCAGCATTTTTTACCACTAAGTAACGCGGATCACTGTTTTAAGGTGGCCTGACAACATTAAAAAAAAAAAAAAAAAAATACGGCCGATCTCTTTAAGGTGTGCATAAATCGTATCAATATGACAATATGTGGAGTGGGTTATTCTATAGATTATTTAACGAATTTGTTTTGTTTAGTCACAAGATACTATACAAATATGAGGAACAATTTAATTTAGGTGTTATTAAATATGATATCATATTGTTCATTGGATTTTTGTTAATAATTCGATATCTGATAAGTGATAATAGACTACAATAACCTACAGCCTTCGCTCATCTTTGTCATTATGTTAAAAAAAAAACACGGAGGGCCGGTTAAAGGACTTAATATTTCAATTCGCCCTAGTATTATTTTAGAACCTCGACGCCACTGTTAGATTTAGTATAGCAATCGATTGATGGTGTTTAGATCATAATAATAATCTAACGTGGTTATTCGTTTAAATTTTTTATTCGAACACTACACAGGATATAAATTTTAAAACTCATCCCCGCGGTTATTGTTCTAGTTTTAACCAATCGACAACCCGGTTCGACGGATTTCGGGGTTTAACGTTAAATATCCAGCGATCCAAATTGTTTCATTGAGTTGGACACGGGAATATTCAGGAGCGACGAGTGTTTATTTATTTAAAAAAATGTACTGTGTACTTGAAAATATTAAATATATTATTATTTGCATAATTAATATTTGAATTAGCCCACGCGAACACGGCGTGCATAAATTTAAATTCGCCCGAATGGAAACCACCCACCATTTCGGTTATGCGTTGAAATGGTTTTTTTTTTTTTTTTTTTTATATATATATTCGTGTAAAATTATTTTTTAATATAGACACTACGTGTAAAATGATGGAACCCAGGCCATTGGACGTGTCGGACAAAGGGTTTACCGAGTGGAAAATCAAATCACTGCAGTATTGGGGCGAAGACCCGTCTGGAGAGTGGACGATTTTTATCAAAGACGAAGTACGATAGTTTTGCAGTTTTATAATTATATTAAAAAATATATATCCTTACGTTCCTGTATTGGGCAGATCGGCCATAGGCCGCTAGATTTTATCGTTCCCAAACTCGGGGTTGCTGTCCGATCTGCCGGAGGGGAATTAATCGATCGGAATCATTAGACAATATTTTCCGATAGATAAAAGATGCACGAAATATACTTTACATACACCCTTCTAATGCCGTTCTATTATAGAAAATTATTTCAATGTCCGCGTCACGTGGAAGGTCTTGTGACTGGTGATAAACAATATAATATTATTATTATTATTATATTCAATTGTCTCTGGAACCAAGGGCCGATCCGAGGAGGGGGGGGCACTGGGGACCTCGTTTGCCAAAAAAAAAAAAAAAACATACATATGAAATATTATGTAAAAATCGAATATCTGTAGATTCTTTAGATGATTATTTTCGAATAGCCGTTCATACAATTCATTTATCGGTTTTATAATAAATTACATTAAAACTCGGTTAAAAACCGAAGAAACTCTTAAAGACCACTTAGTTTTGGGATATTAATTATTCCCAGAGTATCTACGTATAAATCCCTAGAATATATTGAACCTTAATGACATATAATCTGGAAACAGTTTAGTGCAAACATGTACGGCTAGTGAAGAAGATTTCATTATACAACTGTAAAGTTCTCTTTACAGTGGTGGAGACAGCACTGGGCTGACCATGAGTCCTGATCGTCCAGATTCAGATTCTTTGGGAACTCAATTATAACGCGATAAAAAAATAGTTCCGTTTATAAATGTACTTCTTACAATTGTATGTACTCTATCTATCAGTGTGGCCTCTGCCTAGAAGAGTATCTCATCGCTAAAAAATTTAAAACACGGATGCTCTGTCGAATGCCAGTAGAATGATTGTCAGATCTGGCCATTATTCATGTGCATAAAAAATAACATATTGATTCAGTGATAGATTGGCAAATAAAAAATAAAACCCCGAGAAAATTGGATTTCATTTTATAAATTTAAAAACATATCGTATGATACGCCTATACACAATTATATTATACGCAACAAATAATTTACACATTTTACAATACTATCTACAGTACGATTTTTTTTTTTCGTAATTATATTACGGTTATATTTCATTGATTTTTTTTTGTACGGTATTATTAAAAATTAAAAATTTATTAAAGTAGAAATTTGTTTAATTTAAGTAAACAGATCCTGGATCCGCCCATGTCTAAAACTCCAACTCGATCTCTGTCACGGTATTTTGAGCCGTCTCTTTACACTATACGTTTCTATTATAGCGAAAAATGTAATCCGATGTTATAATTATTGTTAAGAATATATTTTAGCAATAGCGGATGTAAAACCGATGACCAAAAAAAAAAATTTAAATAATAAACGATCAGAGGTGTATAGCCGCGGAAAAAAATGTATATTTCGTTATAAGAGAAAACATTTAAAAACCAGATAAACCTGCAGGCGTTTCGTATGATATTCGTAATTATTTTATATACACTCGGCTAATATTTAAACAGTTTTTTTGTTGTTTTTTTTTTTTTTTGCAGACTTCCAGTTTATACGGTGGCTTGTTTGGAAGGGTGAAAAAACTCAGATTGATTTTTCACGGCACCAAAGAATATCCTTACAATTTAAATTGATGAAAAAAGAAACCAAAATAATATTGTATTCTATATGCTTCAAGTAAACCAATAAAATAGCGTGGAATACCATCGGAAAATAATATTTTTTTCTTTTTTTTTTATATATTCTACTGATTTATTATAATATGTAGTGTTTTATAAACTCGAAAACTGCAAACGCCCATAAATAGCTCGAAAATCATCAGAATATCCGGACGCCTGGAATAATCCAATTTTAATATTTTGTGAAAATTATTTCAGGTCTCAATAATTATTTTTAACCGAATTACAGCAAAAAAAAAAAAAAAAAAATATCCAAATCGAAAATAATGAAACCGTTTTTCTCCGACTATTAGGAGAACTACCACGAAAATCAATAAATTTGCTCCATCCCCAAATGCATCGACTGGTTACAAACTGCTTTCAATAGTGCATTTTGGTCAGAAGCGAACGCAAGGGTGGGTTTTAGGGGTTTATACACTCTTCCCGAAATATCAGGGAAAATGTTAAAAATTTAATTTCAACATTTTCCACGAGATTCACAAATAAAATATATTTAAATATATGCATAAAATATGTGTTAAATATATGGTTCCATCACTGGTGGTTGGCTTCCCTGCTCATATTATTCAAAGTTAAAATTATACATAAATTATCAAATTTACTTATTGTGATGTTCAAACACAGATTGTGAATATTCTTTATAAATACAAAAATACAAAAATACTGTGTGTTTACAAAAGGACGCTCTTTTTGAATTGGCCGTCATTTTTTTGTGGTTCAGTTGGTGACACTGTTGTTATGATATCTGTTATCTAGTATCACTCCGGTTTATTCTTCCCTGCTTAGTTTTTTTTGATCGATCACCATGGAACAAGCTATGGTTTCAACAAGATGGAGCCCCATGTCACAGTGCTGCAGAGACCTTAGCACTGCTGCATGAAAGGTTTCGAAATCGTTTGATTTCATTTCGAGGAGACCAAAATTGGCCGGCAAGGTCACGACCTTACTCCCTGCGACTTCTTCTTGTGGGGGTTTGTGTAGTCTCAAGTGTACGAGAGGAAACCTCACACGATCACGGATTTGAAGGAAGAAATTCAGAGAGTCATCCAGGATCTCACCAAGGAGAACTGTAGGGCAGTAATCGCCAACTTCCTTAACCGTGTGACAGTGTGCCAACAGGCCAAAGGGGTCACATGAAGGACATAATATTTCATACCTAAACCGGAGGTTCTCCGGATTCCAATGATGTCATTTTTTTTTGTTTTTTTTTTTTATTAAATTAAAGTGTTATTTTGGCATTTTTAAAAAAAGCGTCCTTTGTAAACATCCTATATATATATATATATGTGTGTGTGTATACACGAGTACTTAACGAGTAATTAAGTATAATAATTGAAATATATTAACCTGCCCCGTCATTTTTTTCCTGTGTTCGCCTTTTATTTTGGCGTTTTCACCGATTGCGTTCTTAAGGGGTTGCTACGTAATATTATGCGTAGATGGCGTTACTATTTCGAACCGTAATAGTACTTGCCTACGACGTAGTGTAAAGGTTCTAAAAAAAAGTGATTGCATACATATCGAGTTTCGACTCGAGTCGTCGAAAACTTCGCAGCCGCTTTCGTAATCGGCGGTGGTCGACGGTATAAGTTTCCGTCAATAATCCCCGACAGAAACGATCACGTACAAGAATATTTGCGCTTAGGTATAAGACGATTGTAGTGCGAGAATTCAAATTCGTAATCATAATAAATATGAAAAATAATTCATCTTTATATATTGTACGAGGTTTGTCATCGTATATATATATATACATAAAAAAAATTTAAAATTTAAATAAATAACTGAAGAATGATGTATTAATGCGGATTTGGTTTTTTTTATATTTACGTTTTATTGTTTATTTTTTAAATTAATCATCATTCGTTTCTTTAAAAAAAATAGGCAGATTATGATTTTTAAATAACATTATTGTTTTTTTTTTTTTTTATTGAATTGAATTAATAATTTATTACTGCAAACCTATCGTATACCTACATATGTCAAATTGTTAATGGGTTTTAATATTGTGATTTACGCGACAGTGTTCGTAAGTTAATTTTTTTCGTCAAACCGTTAAAATATTTGTTTTATTTTCCCCCCCGTTTTCTTGCCATTGTATGTCCGTCGCTTCTCCTCCATCCCGCGCCGTACGCTCGTAATCGCATACAAAATAAAAAAAAAAAAAAACCGACGTACTTCGCACCATGGGTGGACAGTGTGGGCCACCGTGTAGACGGGAAATTAAAAGTGTAGGATCTAACATAGGGTATTATTTTAATTTATTGATGTACGCACCGATAAAACGATTCTAAGCAAAAATCGGTGAAACGTATATTTTAATAAATTTAAATCGAAAATCGTACTAACTACACGATAAATTACAATTGTACAAATGTGTTTTTTTTTAACGGACTTTAACATAAATTTGTGATTAAAACGCTGATAAAAATAAATTACAACATTTGTTTTATTCGCGTAAAACGAAAAAAAAACTCGGAATTTTTTCTATAGCTAGGATAAATAATATCAAAAAAAAAAAATGTCAGAATATTTTGTAATTCACACCACGTTCGGTCATGAGTGTTTTTAACTGAATTACGAAAACAAACAAAATGGAAATTAACATAAACCGCAATTGGGTAAATATCATTTTTTTGTTTTTTTTTTTTGACGTTTTCCACTCATTAATAAAAAAAAAAAAAAAAAAATACCTTCTCGACAAGATATTCACCACTAGAAATCGTTCCCGGAGTTGACGATCAGAGAAAAGATTTCCGGTAGAATAAAACCCATAACCTATATTTAAAATTTGCAAGTAAAACCTATACATAATTTCTCGCTACGCTCAGAATACCAAAAAAAAAAAAAACAAAAAAATGTATATTTAATAGTGCGTGCCTACATTTGTTTGTTTTTGTTTTAACTCCCATTAAAACAAAAAAAATATGTATATATATACACGTTAATAAAAATAATAAACTCGTTGTTTTTACAGTAAATAACGCGATTCGACAATATTCCCATCGGCTGTATTATATTAAATTTATACGAGTGTACACGAGTTCGCGTTTAATAAATTAACTATGTACAATTATAATTATTATGCACTCAGACTAATTTACTTTAGCGTACACGTAGACGTTCCGTGCAATCAAAAAAATTACATGTTATTCAATTATATAGTTTTTACCGGATATATTGTGTCCGTTTCGTAATACAGTAAAAAAAAAAAAAAAAAAAGAAACAAAAAATCCGATTACCGCCGTTATCTTCGGATACGTAATGTTCTTTTTCCTACGTATAATTTACCGTCGACGTTTTATTCACGCATGTTCAACAACGGGAGATTATATAAAAAAAAAATTAAAAAAAAAAAAATAGTCTCCGACGAGAACTTTACATATCATTATCGCTATACGGGTTACAAATGCGAATACACTCACGTAAATCTATGGAAATCATCTTGTATATTATTCGCAATGGAAATATTCGACGAGCGAATTATTTTCGAATGTTTTCGATATTACTTTCGGTGATTTTTTTTTTTTCATCAAAAATTACTAGCGTGCGTTATACAGCGCGGTCATTTGTTCGGGTTGAAGTCGTTAGGTTAACAACTATCGGTTCGCACGTGTCCAATAAAACGCAAAAAATACGAATAGCCCCGTTTTATTTTAAGCGATTTTGATCAACACGATATTTGTCTATCTCAAAAATTCCCCAACACTCAACCAATCAATGTTTATTGCGTAAAAACGAGCGTTACTCGGTTTACAAAAAAATTAAAAACGTCTCTGTTCTTAGGCATGATGTGTGCACTTATGGTTTAATCATTACTGATAAATTTTCCCTATAAAATAGTAGTAAAATTTCTTCACTAGTAATAGCGGTTAAAGTTTTAACATTTTTGATTGAATCGGGAATAAAACCATTTTGTTTTTTTTTTTTTTAATAATCGTCAGACGAACGTGTGGTGGGGAAAAATTGTATTATTCAGTTGCTCGAAAAAATATATGTACAGTACGATGGTGTTAAAAATAGAAGTCTCGGTTGAAAAATATGTAAAATTTTCATCATACTTTATTACTACTTGTTAGGCACTCGTCTATATTAATCTATTCACGTGTGTAAATCTCACGGGAAACGTTGAAATGACTATTGAATTTGTAGACCAGTTCATTTTTTTTCCTAAACATTTCGTTGGTAGGGAGGAGGGAAGGGGACGAACCTTCAAAAACCTCCGGTGCGTTCACCCCCGTGCGCCCCTAAAAGTGTTAAAAATTCGTATTCTATAAAACGCGTATTTCACTATTCCTACGAAAACGGAATTTACATCCAAGCTGATCATCATCCGGACGAAATATTTCGCGTTGTCCGGACAAATGATAATGCAATATGCGCAGATGACGCCCGTTAATCGTGACCACGGATAATCCGATACAATCGCTTGTCCGTAACGAAATGTCTCGGCCAAATATGTCAAAACATTGAAAATCAATTGTCGGATTATCGAGACCACACGTCGGTCATTTAAAACAATTTCGGCGACATAAAGTAAGCGTTCTTGATGCCGATCCATCTAGCAGACGGAAGCGTGGAATAATATTGGCGCGGCGCATTTGGGGCACGTTGCACAAATCGTGTTTGCCTATTGCAAAACAGCCCAAGAGTGTTCCTAATAAGCGGCTTCTACTGTTATATGGGGTTTTTTTTTTTTTTTTTTTGTGTGTGTCAGATCCGCGTCGACGTCACGTAATACGAGCCAATAACGGCCGTCGCATAGTTCGTGCGGCCGATTTAACACCGAGTCTGTAATATCGGGTTCGCGTATGCGTAGGTGTACGAGTATACCGGACACCGCGCCGTTGGTCTCGTATCGGCGGAGCGGCCCCCGTTGCCACTCTGGTGGAACCCCTGCACCAGGCAATTCCAGAACGGCACGACACGGCGACCGGGCGCGTCCCCAGGTTGCCGATAGGGAAACGGCCCTCAGATCTGAGGGTTAGCTGCGTAAAAATACTGAACTGGACGAATAAGCAGTCGCGGACAGCGCACAAATAGGGTAGGGTGGACTCTTTAGCCTTGGCTGGCAGCCGCCCTAGAGGAAGGGAATCCTCGATAAAAGCACAAACCACAACGGAAGAAAACCAGAAAATCACAGTTACTGCTACAGGGGTTTCGGAGAACCCAGAGCCGGCAGTTGGGGGTGGCCCGACCCAACGATCGTCATCATCAAGCCAGACCCCTGGAGCAGATGTTGCCAGCATGGCCTCTGCCGACGGTAAGGTTACAGCTATAAACGACCTGGAAATGTACGTAACAAGGACTGGTACCACAACTCCGATGACGAAGCCCAGCGCGGGAACGGCGGCCTTGGCCAAACTCAGCGTCGTTCTGGATCGAATGGTGAAATTCACGATGGCACTGAACGCAAGCCACGCTCCAGCAAGGAGACGGTGGAGGTACTGAAAAGGCGAGTTCCCAGAACGGCGGCGGTTACTGTCCGGGTCGCTCCAGACTCGGCAGTGACGCTGCCGGGCATGTTGAGGATGATCACTGCGGGGGTCGATCTTAAGGCACTCAAAATTGAGGTCTTGAACGGTCGTACGAGTCGTGCGGGCGGGATCACTCTCGCAGTGAGGAACGATGAAGATGCCGCCATTATGGTGGACAAGTTGCAGGTGGTGGTCGGCGTTGATGGCAAGGTTAGCAGGCCGACGACAACGGCCTCCGTCCTGCTCCTCGACGTGCCGCAATGGATCGCGGCCAAGGACGTCCAGGACGCATTGGTAGCGGCGGGCGCGGTATCCTCGGGGGCAACCCCACCGCTCGTCGCCATACGGCCACACGGGGAGATCAAAGTGCTCGGCAAAAGGCCTCCAATCAGTTATCGGTGCCAGGACCGTGGACATCACGCTGCCAAGTGTAAAAACCCGGCAGGGCAACGACGTCGCTACCAATGTACTGCGGGCAGGAAGGCAAGAGGAAGCGGCCGCCTCCAAAAAAGGATGCCGCCCACCGGAGAAGCGGCGAGCCAGCTGCGGAGGACGCGGAAAACGCACCCCTAACTCCCGTGAATTTAAGGGCAGCAAGCGGGCCTCGGCCTGACTGCTGTCCATAACGCGTCTGTGTGAACTAAGCCCGCCCCGCCCGCAGGGGAAAACGGGATTTTTACAACACGTGTATTTGTTTATAAATTGTTTTTCTTTTAAAAAATGATGGCGATCCGCCTCTCGAAGCAATGCCTTACGGCGATTCCGGGAGGCGGATGGATTTCCGGTACCGAACGCCAAAAAAAAAAAAAAAAAAATAGGTATACGAGTATAATATTGTAATATTATAATTTTGAATAGCCAGTGAATTTATAGTCTGCGAGTCGATAGGTGTCGTTTTCGGGGTATGCCAAACCGTCCTTGAACCGGCGCGCTCGTGTCGGCGGACGTATTGACCGCGGGCTTTTTTGTTGTTACCATTATCAATAATACGCGTACAGGTGGCACCTAGCCCAAATAATTATTTTTTATAATTCGATTATTAAGTGTACGCATACAATCGGATTACGCGGCTTTGCGTTTTACCGGGCACGTACCGTCCATGGAAATTCCACCGGGCTTTTGTTTCGCGCGGTCTCGAAATAAAACAATGATAATTGCTTTAACAGAAAAAAAAAAAAACGGCTTTTTCTAAACGGGCGACAGACACGGCGGAGCCGATTGCGATTGATCGCACGCGTCGACGTGTACCGATGCTCGATCAGTGACTCAGCCCGCGGGCCATGGCCTAGACGGGCCCAAATTACTAAATTATTTAGAGTTTTCACCCGTCGTTTCGTTCGAAATAATATTTAAAAAAAAAAAAAAAATATTTATCTGATTGCGTAACGGTCATTTTTGCGATAAAAATGCGAATTTGTCTACTCGAGCATATTAAAAATTCGAAATTCATATGCAAATTTGAACTCGGTTTCTTACCGCTATTACTGTTTGCTGTGTAGTCGGGCATTTTGTTCAAAAACACTTTGGCGTAAAACAGACAAAAATTACCATTAAAGCGATTTCTACAATTGCCACTCGCTATGAAAATCAAAGACAACAACATTATCTCTAAGGCACGACACTATCGGATTTCGATTTACTCGAACGAAACCTAAAACAATATTAATTTATGCCATTCGCCTTAAATAAAGTTGCGTCTTTAGATTTCCGTCAATAGCTTGGTTTTACGTTAAATCGAGTAAGGCGAATAACAATACACTCGATTTAATTAAAATCTCTTTGTATGTCCATGTATTTCAATACAATTACGTTATACACCCGTCTCTCGTTATGTCCGGCTTTGAATAAAACATACAACATTATTTACCGTTTTTTTTTTTTCGGTACGCAATTTTGCTAAAAATCCACAAAAAAAAAAAATGCGTAATTGAGAAAATACGCGTGTTTCAGTAACGATCATGCCGGGCCCAAATTGATGTAATTTTCCGTACGATATTTAACGTATAAAACAATTCGATTATTAAAAATCGGCGTGTACGACGGCGGGACGGGCGAAAATGTAAAAAACGCGGTGATTTCTTGCGGGATCGTGAAACTATCCGAGCCGCCCGCCGATAACTCTCGACGGCGCGACCTCTCTCTTTGATCTCTATAACTCTAGAGGTAAACTGTATACGTATATGGATATGATAATTTTAACTAATACCGTGCGGATAGCCAATGTCCTATACCCGCACCTATAATATTATACCGTATCGATTGCGCCTGCACAGGCGATGCCCGGGGCACCACACACATCGGTTCGCATCGCACCTGCTCACCGTGAAATTATTCGGGCTCATCGAAAATCATCATAGGTATATACAGGGTGGGGCGTGGTGACTTCCTTATCTGAAACTCTCGCAACCGAACGGTTATTAATAGTAGAGCGTTGGTTTATTGCTTGTTCGAAAGCACGTTATCTCTTTATTTTATCTATTTTTTTTATAACCAGTTCAGTGTCAACAATCCTGTGGACAAAGCGCAAGAGCGCGCGTTCGCCGTGGAGGCCTACTTTTCTTTCAGCCGTTCGATCATCGCAACTCGGCGTGCTTTCAGAAACCGTTCCAATATCGCACCCGCAGGTGGTGTGCCTGATCGGAAATCGATTTGTTTGTGGGTGGACACGTTCACAGGGATACCGGTAGTGTGCAGAAGAATGGACCTTCCAGAACCGTCAGGACGCCAGAAAACATCGAAAGGGTAAGGGCGGCGATTTTGCCGAATCCCCCGGGCGATCTGCACGCAAACATTCGGCTGTTTTAGGGATGTCTAGTCGCACAGTGAGACGAATTCTTCACGAGGAACTTAATTTTCACCCATACAAATTGGCAGTGGTGCAACAACTTAATCCACGCGATTATGTTGCGCGAAAACATGCATGTGAAGCTTTCCTCGAAAACCTGCCTCAGGACGCCCTTGTTTTCTTTGGTGACGAGGCACATTTCCATATTTCAAGGTGTGTGAACAAACAAAACATGCGTTATCGGAGCCCCACTAACCCGAGAGAACTTCATTTTGTAAGCCTCTGCATACAAAACGTGTGACTGTTTGGTGTGCAATATCCAGAATCGGCATTATTGGCCCATGGTTCTTCGAAAAGAACGAAAGAGCAGTTACGGTCAATTCTGAACATTATGTCAGCATGATTGTGGATTTTTTTCTGCCCAAACTTAAAGATATGAATGTAGGGGAAGTGTGGTTTCAACAGGATGGCGCCACGGCTCACACGGCAAGAAGGTAAATGAATATCTTGCGTGAACACTTCCCCGAACGGCTCATCTCTTTTAGAGGCGATCTTCAGTGGTCAGCACGATCACCAGATTTAGCCCCATGTGATTTTTTCCTGTGGGGCTACCTTAAATCGTTGGTTTACACGGATCGTCCAAATATCCTTCGGAATCTCAAAAACAATATTTGTGCTGCTATTGCCGACATAAGCACACATATGCTGGAAAAAGTGGACAGAAATGTCAAATTTCGACTGTCTCAGTGCATTGACGAGAACTGTGGTCACCTTCGAGATGTAGTATTTAAAATCAAATAAAATAAAACTTTAAATGTACCCCTAACCTAACCTAACCTACCCCTATAATACAGAAAAAATAATTAAATCAATATTACCAATACTTTTTGTGTTATGATTTGTTAAAATAAGGAAGTAACCACGCCCCACCCTGTATAATGGGCGTATTATAGTTACGATAGTTTTATGTAACTTGTGTTCATTTTTTAAAGACGTAATGGAAAATATAATACCTTTACCTCACGTTGTAGTAGTAACAAGGCGAGGGGTCACGGGTAGTCGCTGCTTTATATAACGCGGACCACTTTTTATTTAAAATGCCAGTAAGGTCATTCGAAAGCATGCAGAATACAAAGCCCAGCGCATTAGAAACATTTCTCGATATTATTAAAAACGGATCAATTATCAACGAATTAACATTTGTATCCGCGCTTTTGTCATTTTTAGTAAAAATAATTTATAAAAAAAAAAAAAAAAAAAAGATAAAATTAGAACATAAATTTGCACGATTAGTGAAGTGAAAAAAAAAAACCAATGTTATTCCTGGAACTTTAAATGGGCAACATTAAAATAAAAACTTAATGGTATTTTATCTGAAAACGGAGGCCTAAATGTTTTACGAAAAACCAATAAAGTATTATTAGGCAAAGTGGCTCAATTTGTCTCAAAATCTACCAAGACCCAAAATAATATCAAGTTGTTTCAAATATGCTCCAATTTCTTCGGTCGATGTTTAACGATCTTTTAAAATTTATAAACATTTATTAACAGACGGACGACACAGTCGTACGGAAGAAAAACTTGAATTCCATGTAAAAATACAAATCATTATCGATAATACAATTTTGTACAATTATACATATCGCATGTTATTCAGTATGATTTTAACTTAAAATGTTTTTTTTTTACTGCACATTTGTACTATTTCTACTGTACGTTATACGGCGTATTTTAATAATATTTATTGCGTATAAAAATCAGCGTTCTACATATAATAAGGCGGCACATATTTCGACACGTTATCGTTTTAAACCCTCCCCGTCGCCGTGGACAAATACTGTTTATCGATAAATATCGATAAACCCTTATGTAAAAAAAAGTTCAAATTTCGAGTTTAAACCAGCGCGGGTTAACAACATTATCCGATAGATCCATCCGAAATCGATTGAAATAGATTTGTATTTTATGTATGCATACTGGAGGCTACAATTATAGACGTGTATTGATTCGTGTAATAACAACTGCACAGAATAATATAATCGTTTAAACAGGGTTTTCAAAATCGCATGTTATAAAAAATATGTACTATGACTAGTGACAGTACATAATACATATATATATGTTATATTTTACTCAATATATAATGTAATAACAGCAATATTGATTTTGCGCAGGAAAAATCAATTGTTTTACCTTAAAAAATACCTAGTAGCTAGTAGTAGGTGACTAATTATATTTTTTCGTCAATAAGTTCAATAATTCTAGAACTTCGCTTCTTACATTAACACGTCATAAAAATTGCATATGGAAACGATTATATATTTTGTTAATACACGTGTGACATCAACGACACGAACCATTAATGCGTGCAACCTATGGACCTCTAATGCATACTGATTAAGATGGTTAGATAAAAAAATATTCGAATTAAACAATATATATATATATGTAAATAACGTTAAAGGTGTCTCTAACCGTGTATAAGAGCGTAAAATATCACCAGGATCGACGTCGGAATCTCGTGGAATCGGATTCCGCCACGCCACCGACGATCAATTTTAACTATACTGCAATGTAATTCGTTTAAAATCAATTTTGAATACACAAATGCATTATTTGGCCCCTCCCCCTCGAATTCCGAATATGCACAAAGAATAGTTAGGTGAGTGGTTTTTTACCGTTCGTACAAAATCAGAAGAAAAATGTAAATGTAACGTAATCGCTTGGGCTTTAACCGTTTTTTTCTTTTGTAACTTTCTGTAAACTTCCGTAACTCAAATCCATCTAACTATACTACACCCGGGAATAATTATATTCACTGTACCTAACCTAACTCTCCCTCTAACCTCGTTCCTTGCGCACATACCTTTGATTTGGCCGAACTCTATGTCTTCTCCCCCTCGATTTTTCCCGTCATTTTCAGTTGACATATCCCGTTTTAGCTCCATACATAATATACTACACTACTCCATGGTCCATTCTCATCTTTTACTTCTGTTTGATTTGGATTTTTTAGGTTATTTTTTACAATATGACCGTAAATACGTCGGAGAACTTTATTCTTTTTACAAAGACCATCGGCTTCATCCGTTATCGCTTTTAATCTATAATAAAGATTATTTTATTTTATTTTCCGTGATTCTCATTTAATATAATGAATAGTGTTGTAACGTTATTGTTATAAGCAAAACAAAAATGTACAATATGCCAAAACCATAAGAACCGGTAATATAAAAACTACCCGAGACGCCTTAAGTATACTTAAGGCAAGTTACTATACCTATAAACATCATTTTATATTTCGTATCGTTAATAATTTATAAAATATTTCATACCTATTTGAAAAATGTAAAGCTTCGTCATTGGCCGTTCTCCATTGAAAATCTAATCAACCGATTTTTTTTTTTTTTTAATGTCATTCGGCGGTTACTTAATATTTATTCATTTCGAAATAGGTTTCAGACGTCAAGTCCCAACAGGATTGATATGTTATATTATTTCGGAAGTCTGAGTTTTCTGTCGGAAAAACAATCCAGTTTAATTCCATTGACTTGCTCGACCTACGATTTTTTCCCCAGTGGAAACAAAATAGTCGTTAAATCGAGATACAATTCAATTTTGAATATTTCACGCACGATTTCCACGTATAATAAAAAGAAACGCTGTTATTAAAATATACAAATTAAATGGCTTATGAAATATAATAATATATTCGACTTGTACTGGTATTCGTAATTTCGTAATGAATTTAAATTTAAAACTGCGCCACCGAAGTGCCGACCGCATAATAAATTAGAAACGTACGAGTTCTTGACCACAGCGAACAGCAAAATTCGACGGTGGGGATTTTTTTTTGTGGTAGATCATTTTTTACTCGTAATATTGTCTATCACTTTATCGGCGCTATGGAAGGCTAATACCGACTATACGCATTTAGTATGGGCCAAAGATTCTAAATATTAACTCAATTTCGTAACGTATCGTAAGTTTATTTTATATTTTTTTTTATCAGAATAAAAGTAGTTTAAAACGTTACCGGAATAATGTAATAATTATTACTTTAATCGATCCGTCAGAGTTGATCGGGCCCCGCTGTATACATTTCTATAAATCCGTTTTTGCGGCCACAATGCGGAAAATCTGTTAGGGCCACGGGGACGATTGGTTTCTAGCCGAACGAACACTATGCAGCTGTTTTGTTATTATACGAATTAATTGCGTATGCTTGTCGTGCATTTGTACGGGTGTTGAAAATTAAACAAAAAAATAAAAATAAATCAACGGCTAAGCATGAGAGAGAGAGAGAGAGTGAGAGAGCGCTTTTGTTGTCCGGAACTATATATAGTATCCATTTGCATAAATCATAATACGTAATTAATGCAATAATTTATAGATGAAAAAAATTGTCCGCAATGTTCCACAGACATTGCGCGATGTGACGAATTATTATCCATTAGCGTTTTCCCATTTCTTATATTATATTTATCCGTCTGTTTCGGGAATATAATGGAATACGCCGAGTTTCACAGGACGAGATTGCACTCTGTGCGGGCTATCCGAATTCCCCGCGATCGCAGGGAATTGAAATCGATCGAAATTGCCGAAAATACAAGGAGATTATTATATAAAATAATTCGCCATACACGCGACACGTTTTTTTTTATTTTTTTTTTTATTATTATTTTACTTTTTAGAAGGTATTCTATTATCATTGCAGAACGATGTCCATTTTAAATTTCACGTACACCCCTGTGTGTACGCAATTCCCGTTACAGTTGGATTCTGTTTTCGCGTTAGAAATAATAAACGAATCCCCCGGGCGGACGCGTCGTAGATAGCCGCAATTGCAGATTTATCGACGAAATACTTTTCTCGTGGTCAACAAAACTCAGTACGATTGAAAACTGCCTTAACGGACACCTCTTTCGACGAACAAAATGTTAAGGTCTCCGCAAAAAAGATTCCCTTGTATTTCAACCCGTCTATAACGGAACTTTGTTTGTCAGTGGCGTATTTACAAACATTTTTGGCGGGTTTCTTTTTAATGAAATCATTTTATAAAATGCTTAAACTCAATTTTTTTTTATCTATTATTATATTAACTAATTATTTAAGAACTAAAATCAAAGAATCACAAATTATATTATAAACTCAAGTTTTCTTTTCTTTAATTTGCCAATTCATATCAAGAATTTACCGGTCTGAATATTTAAATCTTGACGAATGGATCGACATAGCAAGGCGTACGATGGTGAGATCATATGAATTTTTTACGAATTCATTAATAGCCTGTATTTGGCTCGCATAGTCAAAAACACCGATATTATTGTACTCTGGTTTTATTGAAAGTTCATAAATAGTTTTATCTGTAAAAATCGATATTTTTATATAAAACTCAAATGGCGCATTTATGTAAGATCATAAAGAGAACACTAGACATTCACTTGAGAACTGCTCGACCGATTTTGCTGTTTTTTTTAAATTGTTTTTTTTTTTTTATGTTCGTAATTTTCAGGACAAGGTTTCTAGGAAAATCCACCGGAAAAGTCGGAAATTTAGATGGTATTTTTCAAAAATCATAAGATGATTAATACGTTGCTAGGGAAACTATCGTTGCTCAGTTACCAAAAAACATTGTATTTATTTTTTCTTACTCAAATTTAACACACATTAGTTGTTCGTAGTTTATTTCTTTGGAAAAAATGCCCATTGAGGCGTCGAAATATCGGTCGGCGTATATTATATAAAAGCCACATACAACTGACTCGCTTACTGATTAACGTCCAGATCAAACCACTGGACCTAGAGACTTGAGAAATTGTAGAGAAATACATCTCTTGTAGTGTAGGGGTGAGATTAGAAATTTTGAGATAAGACAAAGAATTTTTGGTAATCTAACCCCTAAAGGGATGCCAACCGAAATTAAATTTCCGGATGACATGGATGAAGAAAAAAAACAGTTGTTATTATTTTTTTGTCTATTTGATTGGTTTGTCACGGATAAGAATGTCCTCTTTTGAAAGAGATTAGCGAGAAGATAGAATAAATCCGGTAATGTTAAGCTAGGGGTACGGGGTGTAATTTATGGGCAATTCCAATTTGTTATGGACAACGCCGTGCGGGAGAGTTAGTCTAATGTATTAAAACTAATGAAATCGAACAAATACTTCAATTAAATATTAAAATAGTTTTATTCCCTTCATTATAAACAACAAAACAATCCAACTACTATTATATTATTGACATGTTTAAAACTCGAGGTCTTTAAACATTCGCTGGGGTGGAGGGCGGCGGACACCTCCAACAGCCTGTAGTGAGCCGGACTGGGTAGTACGACTCAAAACTATATATAAGCGAAGTCACCGTTGACTGACGGCTTTTCAGTGGATGTTGAATGGAAGAAAAGGTTTGAAGACAATAAAGAACACTTATAAACAATAAAGTTACTTTATTGACTGAGACTGGGCAACCCGTGGTTCACACAAATGTAAGGTATGATACCAACGGTTTGACCATACATCGAGTCGACACTAAGGCTACACTATGTCTAAAAAATTATGGAAACCCATGTCCGTATATATATATAGCCAACTCGAAAGTAAAATTTAACGAAAGTAGAAATCACTTAAAACTACTCTCTAAACAGTCGTAATTCTTAATCATAAACAATTTATGTATTTTAGAACCTAACCTTGTAAAATGTATAAAGTAGTGATCACGGTTTAACCTGATTACTACAAGCCTCTCAATAAATACGCCACTGATTTTTACTACCCACGCGGTCAGTCAGATTTCTCCGGGGCGCGCAGTGGCACGATAACGGACAACAGAGAAAACCCTCAGGATTCTATTGATATTTTAGAACGCACAATTACGTATTATGTATTTATAATAATTACTCACCGGATGGTGTCTAGTGGCTCATAGACGGGCGTAAGACAACTAAATAGGTAACGAGTTGACTTTAACTGAAATAACTTTCCTTTTTTTTTTTTTTTTGGAAATAGCGTTAAGGCGAGTTAAATTTTATATTGATAAATTATTTTTGGAGGTTTTATTTTTTGTTTACCAATACACGGCTGGGCGAGTCCAATTGTTTGTTGTTCGGTACTCTTGAATAAAACATTGTATCGTATACGTATACTGTACACGGTATGCACTTGAATTTGACTACAAAAACACAAAAAACAGCTTAAAACGGACACCTGTCCATAACGTACACTTTTTATGGTCCCTAGAAGAGTGTCCGATTTGTTTTACTGCACTCGTGCTCAGAATCTGTTCATATTTGTCGCATCCGAAGGCACCACCTTATAGTTATCTACTTGAGAACCATCTGGTATTATGTTATTTATTGTTATGTAACGGTTTGAAACAATGGAAATATATTCTGTTGTCACACCTCGGAAAGCTGGAAAATTCGTAACTCCAGCGGAAATTTTCCAGCCCCCCCAACCAATAAAAATATCGCAATCGTCTGCTGTTTTATATGGAGATAATAATGGACAACCGTAAATTAAAACGTGTTCGTATGAATTATAAACAGAAATATATATATATATATTCGTTTTTTGTGCATAACACGCCTTTAAGGCCTTTTACACGCTCCCACCATGTCTTTCCATCTGTCACGATTCCTTGCCATTTTCATCGTTGTTTTATCGTCCACTTCTTTTGCAACCTTGACCACACAATCCATTTAATGTTGCTGCGGCCTACCTCTTGGCCGTCTTTTGTTTGGGTTCTTAACCAATACATTACGAATAAGGCTTCCGTCAGCTCGCCAAATATGATCAGCTCATCCCATTCGCTTTGCCTTAAGATATGCTTACCAATGTTTGGTTTGTTGTACAGTTATTCTAATTCCGTGTTTTTCCTTCTTTCGTACTCTCCATTTTGATTTCGCATGGGTCCGTGTATTCTCCGCAGGTATACTTATGCTAAATGGACACAATAGTGGCGTACACAGTACCGGATGATATTCACATCGAAATCATATGATACGATTAGGTAACACGTACATCAATAGTATTGAATTTAAAGGGACGACAATGTTTGTTACGTGCCGATTGAACACAGTCAAGGAACAGGTAGAAATACGTGACCGATAACAATTTCAACTTCTAACTATTTATTTTTAAAATAAAGTATAAAATCTAAAACATTGTATAAACCACTGGTACGAGCCACCGAACTCGGGCCAATTCGTTTATCTGGTAAAGAAATCCGAATGACACGACGGGTTGGCTCGACGAGAACGTCACTTCCGACTTCCGAAATTGCACGAACTCCTCCCTTACTCTCGGAACTCCTTCAACTACGACTCGGGACCGAATCCGTGGCCTTTTGTATGCATTTACCGGGCACTAGACTTTATCGGCCTCTGGCGATTGTGGCGTGATGCTTAATCGGCGATTTCGCAACTCGTCCGGACGCACTCGTTGTACTTTAAGTCCCGGGTTAATCCATATCATAAAAAACATCATATCACCATTAAAATCGGTAAAACAATAATAAATTGTATAGTTACGCAATATTAATATTAGGCAGTATTACTGTTGAGTAACATTGCGTAATCCGTACTTGGCCATGGACACGTCAAAGGACAGAGTCCCGTAACAATGTATACGATACGAATACTGCTAAAAAAAAACAGATATTATTGAAAGTTTCGTTGCCAATATAAATATAAAAAAAACAAAAAAAATAAAATATAATTGTCAGATTTTGTTTTGTTTAAATGTATTTTCAAGCGCAACAAACTTTATCGAAACTATAGTTTAAAAAAAAAAAAAAAAAATTTTAATTTAAATTTAAACGTGAATGTAATAATAACAAACAAACAATATAGAAAACTGGTCTGCATATTATTCAGCGTTCCGTTTATTTTTTATAATTTTTGAAAAACCTTGTCATTTTTTTTTTTTTTTTTTTTTTGAAGTCATATCTAACAAAGTTGTCTGCGAATTTAGAAAAAAATCCGGAAAACTTATAAATCGTAGACTTAAATGAAACTTTTAGGCCCATGGTGTCCTCGGCCCAGTTGGGTAGGGTAAATTAAAATAGATATTGCGTTTTCATGAAAAAAAAAAAAAACGATTTTAAATTTCTAAAGTTAACACAATATGTTTTTCATATTATTTTTCAGATTCTCAGTGTAACGAATAAGAAGCTGAATAGTTTTACAAAGATGTGTTTTTCTCTTGGATAACACTTTTTCGCCCAGTTAAACTTTACTTAAAACAGATTTTTGAAATTCTCAACATCCTCTAGATATTTTTTGGGGGTTTTTCTTTTGGAAAACGCTTTTTTAATTAGTAAATATCCTTAAAATTGTTTACATCGTAACTTAAACGACCTATTTAATCGCTTTCGGTACATAAAAAGTAAGTATTCAATACCTTCCGAACTTCCCGTTAAATTACGCGCGGTACGAAATAAGTTTGCTATTCGTCGAGTCAATTAAACGATCGATACTAACGGTTGACGTTTATTTATCCGGTTGAAATTTACATCCTACCGTTTCCTCGGGGAGAGTTTGCGTTTTACTTGAATTTTTGACTTAGTTGTTAAGTTTTCGAATAATGTCTTTATAAACGTCCGCGTTTAATTAAAATCCGACGCGGTCCGGTAATCGAAATCGGCGAATCGGTAAACACACAGGAACTGATGGCACTGCCAGATGAAAATAAACAATGGACAGTATAGTAGATAATATATAACAGGTGGTGGAAGTAATCATTACTTACATGAAGGGCAATTGAACGGATTGTTCTATATATTGGATATTAGAAGACTAAAACTCGAAAAGAAAGTATCTGCATTGTTGTCGTACAAATCAATTACGGTAATATACATAGTGGATTTTGAAGATTTTGAGGAAAAAACACCGGGAGAATGCCCTATAAAACATTTTTTTTTTTTTTTTTTTTAAGAATTTTTTACCCGAAAATCGTTAAAAAAAAAAAAACAGTTAACCGATTCAATTTAGTACGTATTATAATATTTACTTCTAAATGACAAAAAAATAAATATTTTAAAAGTTCTAACGGAAACGACTTATTAAACTTAAACGCGAGATTGAATTAATTTTCGAAATTAAATTATGTTGTGATATACAAACAAAATTATTTATACCAAATACAAAATAGGAAACATAAATTATTTAAACCCCGAGTACGTACACGCAAAGTAATTGTGACAACAAATATTAATATAGTCTCTCCAAAGTTTGGTTCGGTCTACATATTATTTTGTTTATTTGTATTGCATTTATTAATTTATGTTTATTTATTTATTTTCACGAGGATTCGAAAAGAACTCGAGATGAAAATTTGACATTTTTCCAAAACGTGTACACGATTATCCCGTAACTATCGCGACAAATTGTAATTCAATTCGAGGGCGCCGGACTGAGATATTCAGCGGTACGTATGAGACGGGACACACTGTATATTATGTCTCTCTATCACTTTCTCTCGGCGAAATAATTAGTCGATTCTCGCGGGACACGACGACGAGGGTGTCCATGCCGGTCAATAAAACCGCATCATGCAAGTCGTATGATATGATTTTTTTTTTTTTTCAGTTATTATTTTAATAATACGAATGCGTATACGACTAATCCATCAAGTCCGGGTCGCACGAATTTCGCACTGATATAGACTGAAATCTGTCAGAGACGTTCGCGCGGTCCATATGTAGTTTTCGACTTTTATATCAAAATTAGTGATGACCAAACCGGGAATCATTATTTTTCACACGGCTACGTAATGATGATCGACGGTAATTCGTATTCAAATTAATATAATTTGCGGTCCATAATATCGATACGATTTAACGGCGATTGTAACCCGAAAACGACGGAAAGGACCCGAGAACGATATAAACCCAAACAACGATAAGAACCCGAGAAACGAAAAGGTTTCCAATTGTCCCCGACTAAATTTTACTCGTTTAATATTTAACATATTGCATGCCATTTTATATGTCGTTAATATGTACGCGCACATATATAACTAAACAGTATGTAATCTTACGCGGGCCATACATTATTAAAAAAAGTATTCGTATGCAATTTGATACCATTTTAGTTTGCAAAAAAGTGTTTGATGCCGCTTATATACTACACGGTCTATATAAAATATAATACCACAGTTTGACCATCAGGTAAAAAAAAGAAAAAAAAAGATATATTTTTTGATTGGGAAAACAATTTAGAATTTTTTTAAATTATTGAAATATACCTAAAATATTTTCTTTTTCCCCATTTGGCTACGGGTCCTCTAATATTTGAAAATAACCAAGTCATCCGGCAGTTAACGACCAACCCTCCGCTTACCAACAGTGCGTTTGAGGTTAGGAGACAGTTGTCATTTTTTAAGATGGTACGATTGATACGTTCATTACGCTTTATCAACCCTGATTGATAACAATAATCGCCTATTTGTATAGGTTATATTTTATCGTAAATGGAAAATTAATATTTTGACAAGTTACGATAAAATGTGTAAATGTATTTGTACGAGTTCAATAATTTTTTCAATAAATTATAATATATGACACTGGCATAGTAGGGGGGCAGGTTCATAACCCCCAAAACCCCTCTTGTATATGCCACCGCAAGAGCCATGGCAACACTACAACAGTCAACAGGGTATCTTCTTTTTATTTTATTTTTTTTAACTTTTAATAACGAAAAATCATTTGTTATAGATTAAATTGACGAATTGATTATTTTTTTTATAGTTTCTTATAATCGGGATTCGGCAATATTCGCTCCGTTTAGAAATCGGCCGGTGAGTATTATTTATAATCCAACGACTATAACCAATAATAGAATCGCATATGTTTTAGTATTTAAATCAAATTCGTTTGGCATACCTACCTAATTAAATTATATTTTTTTAGTAATAAAGGGCGAGAAATGTCCGCAGGCCATGTAAGCAACGCTCCTGATAATATTGCGTTCGAAAAGTCGCTTTCTCAAAACCGACGCGAATTTATTAATTTTCTAATTTCTTAATTACAAATATAAATTTTTTTTTTTTTTTATATATTTGATTTTATAGAAATTATATTTATTATGTTGTATGTATGTTATTTAGTTATATAGTTATGTACATTTTTTTTATTTTAATAGTTCAATTTCAATGAAAATCCTATTTTTAAAAATAATTAAAACGTTTTGTTTTTTATCATTTTTATGTGAAAAAAAAAAAAAACAAATTTTATAAGATATGTTTCATAGATAATATTATGATCTATAATAAATGATCTACGAATTATATTCTCGGAGATATACTTATTAAATTATTTTTGAATAATCAGAAAACTACCCTATTTGGATATTTTCAACCATTTGTGGCACTTGAAGGGGGGGAGTTATCATGATCAAACTTAACCAAAATAACTTTATTATAAAATATGTGAAAAAAAAGGGGGAGGTTGAAAAATAAGAAATTCGAAAGTTAAAAATTAAAGGCCACCCTGAATTGTATGCATTTATCCAATAGCATAGTGTCCTTTTTTTATTTTCCTTTTTCTTAATTTATTTTAGCACGCCTACTTATAAAAAAAAAAAAATTTTAAATAATGTTTACATTGTGTGCTTTTAATATGATTTTTTAAACTCAGAGAAATAACATTTTAACCGTAACAATAATTGGGGTTTAAAATGCATAAAGTATATGTTTTAAAAACCCACGGCATTGAATTATTAATACGTAATATACTCGTGTTACTGTAATAATATTTGTTGTCACAATTACTTTACGTGTACGTACTAGGGGTTTAAAAAATGTATGTTTTCTATTTTGTATTTGGTATAAATAATTTTGTTTGTATATCACAACACAATTAAGTTTCGAAAATTAATTTTATATTATTCAATCACGCGTTTAACATTAATACGTCGTCACATTTATAAATTCCGTTCGAATCGAATTTTTTTTTGACATTTTCGTAAACACGGGGGAAAAAATTGCGTCTAACAATTATTTATTTTTTAAAGATCCGTCGAAAGTCCAACGTGAAATGGAACAATATAATAAATACAGCCAAAAAACCAAAATTTAATAACAAATTATTTTTCTACTGTATCTCATAAATAATACATATTTAGTTTTTGTAGTTTTAGTTTATGTATAAACATAAATGTATTATATTTGTCATAACGTTTTTATCGTAAAATTTTAAAATTATATTTCATTACATAGGTAACTCGGAGTATTTATTTTATTTTGATAAATTCGAGTTAGGTATCTCGAATAATACATATCTCGAGGTGAATTTTTATCCCCCTTCAACTTCGAGTTATCGCGACTCGACTGTATATATATACAGGTATATAGGTATGATCGGACACCGGTTAAACATCAACGGGAAAATCACCAGCTAGAAAAAAAATGGTCTAGAAAAAAATCTCTGCCAACACGACAACTACAACAAATATATATATAATGTCTGTTTGAACTGGAAAACTGATTTTGTTTTCCTAATTTAAATGTTTGCCGGCGTAACACGATCAGTTTATATTATTATCTTTTTTACCAAATATTTCATATTTTTTTTTTTTTTTTTCCATTTTACCGTTATATATATTTACGTTTGGCGATTGTGCGTGTTTTTTTTTTAACAACTATTTCGAACATTTCAACTTGCTCGAATCAAACAACATCAAACGTGTTCAACAGTTTTCTATCTATTGTTGGCGAACTTGGTCCGGGGTGATTATTTTTTTTGTGGTTGAAATTCCTCAATAATACTTTTACATGTTTTTTAATAGTATAGCACCCGAAACGCATACGGCACTGCGCGTCGATATCTATTCGAAAATCGACAAACTAATTTCATCTTCAGCGGTAATATAATATTTCAATTTCGCTGATCCCTGTTTATACCTCGCACGGTAATAATGTAAAGGACTTTTGGCCGATGTTCTTACGTCAATGTTAATCGGTCAAATACTTCATGCGGACGCGTCGAAATGAAAAGAAAAAAAATAATAATACGATTTATAATATTATTATACTCGGTAGAGAGATTCGATTTTTTTTTTTTTTTTTTTTTCTGAAAATTACAAAATCTACCCAAATCTTCGTTTTACTACCGAGCCGTAAAGGCCGCATTTCGTATATAAGCCGATGGGTTCAGACATGCGACGTAATAATATTATATATATTCCGTGTAAAAAAGAGACCGGGAGATTCGATTATTGAAAATGAATTTTTTCTTAAGAGTCACCGCGATTACGGTGATTTGCAAAACGTGTACAATAATAATAATAATAATAATAATAATAATGCATTTTGTTATTTCGTTACGTACTGTTCCGGAGGAAACTCTTAGCGGATTCGATTTGCCAAGTTTTTTTATTTTTCGGTTGTAAAATATTAACAAGTTTGTGGAATACGCAGTCTATTATAGTTTATTTTAGTTTTACTATAAGTTGTGATTTTTATTTAGTCATCATTTGCTCGGAAAACACTTTTTCGATTAGAAAAAAATGCTTCAAACTGTTTGTGTCGTACATATTGTCATTCTGAATTTCACACGGTCTGGTTTTTCTTTAAATTTCAATTTACAATTATTTCGATTTCTTAAAAATGTATTATATTATGATACCGCGGTCAATAGTTTTCAATCTACGTTTCATTATTTTTTTTATAACGGACGCAGGATAAAAATGTTTATATGAATCGTTTTGAAAAAAAAAAAAAAATCGGTTTCTTGATTATTATACCTAATTTTTATTTATCGAATTTTACGACGATTTCCTGTCCCAAACAAAATGTCTTTTTTCATGTTATGTATATGATTGATATTTAGAATACGGCGCATTTTTTCTCGGGCTCTGTTTACCCGCCGCATTTAAATCACTCGGACCCCGTTTACCGGACGACGATAAAATGTATCTAATTATTTATAGGTTAGGTTAGATTAGGTTTATAGCGGGACAGCCAGTCATGTATAGATATTCAATTGGCCCGAAACGGATTTGTTTCCATTGTGCAAAAAGAAACCGACCCAGCTCGCAAGTAACTCGGGATAAAGGCGAAGGGTACAAGAAGACATGTAGGACGGTGCAGCTTTTAGAGGAGACGCGCTGTTTAAATAATGTCTGGACAATTGATTTCGTTACATTATAATTTTCTACTTTGGATTTAAATAATTCGAACCACAAGCACACGGTGTTTATACACCGCCTATACAGTTTTAACCAGTTACAAATCTGTAACTGACAAGCACAAGACTTGCTTTTTGAACGGTTGTCGTTATTGAATACGTATCATTAAAACGTATGATTTGCATATTCGTATATGTTTTTTTTTTTTAAATTTCATTGTTGGTAATGTTTCAACGACGCGGTAATATTATCTTTGAACGGTAAATTAGTAAACGAAAACTCTATTGTTCGAATATCCATTTTACAGTGTTCCAAAAAAAAAAATGCTATTCGAGGCTTTAAAATTAATCTAATAAAGACGATTATCCGACCGAAAATTCGAGTGGGTTAATGCCTAGGCTCTGCGAGTTCATTAAACGGATATTTATCGAATCGAAATTATTGGTATTCGCTGTCGTACGAATTTATAAACGGTCGCAAGGTATCGCAACTATTATTTATTTGTATGACCGTGCAATCCGCTCAAAAACACGTTCCCAAACCCTCCGAAAAGATTCTCAAATGTTTACTAGTGAAGCAAATTGATCTACCTTTTGGTAGGTCTGGCTTTAAAAAACCAAAAAAAAAAAAAAAAAAAAAGTGTAAATTAATATTATAATAAATAATCATTATGTATGGTTGCCCGGATAATGTCCCTGGATTCTTAAATTTTCATCACAGATTTGTTAGGCGAATAACGCAAAACGCAAAACGCTTCTTGATATCTTATAACATATATAAACGCAACGTTTTATTCTCATATAAATACACCGAATTGAACTTCTGTATGCATAAAATTGCCTTTTTACCCAGACATTTTATAACCGGCCTCTAGTTTTAGACGCTACGTATATCGATAAATATATTAAATCGTTTCAAAAAAAAAAAAAAATTAATTTATAAAATAATAATATGAACGAGAAATAGGTAATTTATACGTATATATAAGTATAACTTAATAGTTCGATAGAAATCGCATGTGCAAGACGGTTGTGCGCTATAGAATTTCCGTTTTCTGAAATGTTTCCCTGTACGTTAAAAGCCGGAAGTACCATGTTTATTTTCCTTATAATAATTGATAATTGTCGCGCCGGTTAAGGATTTGATTTTTTTTCCCGCGATTTTATTTGCCGTACTTATATAAAAACACTTTGGTAAAGAGACAAAAAAAAACTTTCGACAAGGAAAATATAAAGAAAAATAAGATGAAAAAAAAAGTGAAAATTAACACCTCGCGGTAAAGTTTCGAAGAACACGGATTTCCTCTCTCCACCACTCGTCCCGTTAATTAAGTCTAAGTATATAAGAAAGTTTTTTTTTTCTTTTTTTTTTTTTTGTTCTTACAGATATTGTTAGGTGCCGTATCCCAAAAAAAAAAAAAAAAAGCGATATGGCGAACGGTGTGTATAATATATATAGTTATTCGCGGGCGAGCAATTCGGAAATTGAACGCGCTATGTGTTTTATTGTTCCGACGCGAACTTATCTCGCGGCGCGTATGAACTTTTAGCGAAAGTTTTTTTTTTTCCGCCATGTTTTACTTTATCGGAACGGGAGCGAAAAAAAGTCCACCGCCTAGAATCCGTATAAATTTTTCGCCGCGCAATGCCGTTCGGTCGTCCTCTTAAAATAATATTCTTCTTCTTTTTTTTTTTTTTTCTTTTTTTTTTTTTTCCATGACCGTCGAAGCCATCCCGCAGCCGAACGAATCCTATTTCTTCCAGTCTTATCTGTTTACCACTACGTCCCATCCAGTCGGAGTTTCCTCGTTCCTCTATCTCACAATACTCGGGAAAAAAAAAAAAAAAATAAAATAAATACAATCTTTTCGACAAAGCATCTTCCCGTCTATACATACCGGTATTCTTGCATTTTCCCGGCATATTTTTTTTTTTTTTTGTCACCCACACGTCGCCCGTCCGTTATAGCATACTCCTCATTGTTATCTCGTTCACGATGCCCGGTCGTTTGAACAATTCTTCTGGCTCTCGATTACGTCTTTTCCACCGCTCTCGTCTATTCTGATCAATACCCCGGTCCTCTCAATGTTATATATTCATAATATTATAGTATATTTAACTATTAAATATTTCTAGTAAATTTTACGAAGCAAAATTCGACTGAAAAACTCCTCAAAAACCTAGAATATTTAAAATAACTATATTCATAGCTAACAAACGGCAGAATAATTTTGTAAAATTTTATCAAATATACAAAGTAAATCTACAATTTTTTAAACTGAATTAAAATTTTTTTTTTTTTTTTATTTGACATAAAAAATCTATACAATTTAGCACAATAAGCTTATATGATGAGAGTAATTAAAAAAAAAAAAAAAAAAAATAACATGAAAGGTGTGTTTAAGCAGCCACTCATTAGTGACTCTTGGCTATTGATTAGTTAGTTTTTTTTTCTTTTACCACAATGAGACGTTAGATATTGAAGTTTTATAAAAGGTCGTGGCACCATTTCCTATTTAATCTGCGGTTAGGATTTCCCGGGAGAGTAGGATGGAAAGGTCTTTTATGAGGGGGGTTAGAATGGGTTTGGAGTCATTTATGAAAACGTGTGTAGAAAATGCGTGCTTCCTCATCTATTGTTCTCATACGGAGATCGTTGTGAAAAGTTTGGTTAGAGGAATTAAAATTAAAAAAAAAAAAAAAATTAACTAGACTGAAAATTACAAAAACCATTATGATATGTAAATATTGCCGGTATTCCCCAGAAAAATGGCCTTCCCGGTGCACCGATTACATTTAAAATTCTACTTTCAAGTCCCTTTAAAATGTATTATGGAAATCAGAATTCCGATTGAAAATAATTGACAGAAAAAAATAAAAAGCAAACGTTTAACCAATTTTCACTGCTCGCTACGTCCTTTATTGGGTTTATATTAAAACTCGGGTAGTTTTTGCCCGCGTGAAACGGTTTGTCGGAAAACATTTTCGTTTATTTCACTATTCAACCATGACTACAAAAGATGACATGCGACCAAATGCATTTGAATGGAAATTTGTGGCGTTTTTGAGTTGATCAATTTTCGGTTTTTTACGAAAATTGACGAGACAATCGTCAATACACAACCCATTTGTATACGGGCGGTAGCCAGTGTTGAGACTCATCTAGATACAATTTCAATGATCATTAAGCTTATCTAGATAAATATTGCCAAGTTATCTAAAAGTTTATCTTAGATTAAAATGTCACGTATATCTAAATAAAATCATCCGGATAAATTGTTCTGAGATTGCATCGGAAATTCCTCTGTAATATTTAATCAAGTAAAACTATTAGGTTGCTTATAACTAAAATATGTACCGATTCCCGGGCTGAATTTTTAGGGGGATTTTCGCATGTACATAGTCCCCCACAACCTACATATTAATATGAATTTAATTCAAATAAATTGAATATATTTAAGTTTTATTGTTATATAAAGTAAAATAATAATAATCTTTACAATTTTAAAAACCAATTGTGTGATTGGAAAATTATAAAAAATACATATATATTATTACACTATATATCATTAACATTTGAAACATGGAAAATGTATGTGTTTTTTTTATGATCTAGATAATTTTAGTCCAGTTCATCGTATATCTTCATCAAGATAGATTTTTGGTATTTTATCTAGATAAATTTTAATCATCTGTGTCTGAATACCGGAGGTAGAACGCTTAATCTTAATTTGTTGCTTGTCATTCTATACTATCAGTGGGTGATCAACAAATGATATTGAAGCGTATAATTTTTACTTAAATCAAATTTAGTTCCATTTTTCGTGCTTGAATTTTGTACGACCATTAATCGCGACTATATATAAAGGCCTCTTTTAAGACGATTTTTTATGGATGTACTCGTTTGTCCGGGCTCTTTTTTCATAAATATCAAAATGTCGTCTTTTTTTTATTTTTATTTACGAGTTATCACAAATAAAAAAAATAAAGTATTATCACTCGATAGTTTGTAACTATCATATTTTATTCTGTAATCGTGGTTTTATGTTATCATTTACTGTATAACTGTGTTTACGACCAAACAATTGATAGTGGAACAACTGATAATTGATCAAATGCCGAGTTCGTTCTTAGAATATTGTATTTTTCTTATTTTTTTAAAGATAATATGAGAAAAGTCGTGTTTTACTATTAACTCGCTAGAAGATAAATTTATATAAAAAAATATATGATTTTCATCTCGATACGTAACCGATACGCGTATTAAGGTATCAAACCATAATTATTAATAGGGCTCAGATTTATATGAAAACTTAATTTACTAAAAAATGATTAATTCGGGCAAGTGTTACATTCGCTTCTAGTGATTTACAATAAAAAAAAAAAGCTATATTTAATTATAATATTTTTACGTATTTCTTAATAAATTAATTTTTTCTTACATATTTCGACAATTTGTTAATTGTGTAATTTGATCGTAATCTTATGTACGAATATGAAATTTGTTCTCATTAGATCTGTTGAAGCCGAGCGTTCCTTTAATCGGTACAAATCTATTTTACCAACAAACCGTAGAGCATTTAACTTCGGCATTTTGAGCATGTATAATGACATTATTGCTATCAAGATACGGAATAAGGTTCAATTTCATAATGTTTTCAATTGTAATTTTTTTTTTTTATATAAAAAGTAATTTGTAGTGTTTTTTTTTCCAGTTATGGATATTTTTTTTTTTTTTTTTTTACTAGACGCGAAACAAACAAAACGGACTGACGGACGATGTAATACAAAAAAAAAAAAAAAAAACAACACCGCCCTCTAATATAGTACAATAATCAAGAGAATGTATTCGATAGTACCGTCAGTTTTTCAATGGGTTTGCGTATAGGAGATTTTAACGATATTAAAAGAGAAATAATCAAATTCATTCTGGCGTAAATTTAAAAAAAAAAAAAAAAAAATGGTCGCGAGTCCTTATTAAAAGTAATTTTTTTTTCTTCTTAAATTTTCGATTTTATCAATTGTTTAATACATATAAATTTACATATTTCGCGTTTTTATTTTATTTTTTATTTCTATTTTTAATAAATCCCGAGTCCATGTGTTTGGATTTTCGAATTGTCTCTAGCTCGTTGCGATGTGTGAAAACACAATCCGGTCTCCTGTGCGGACGTCGTGGTGTGCGCCGTACGCGGGCCGGACCGACGAGAGACGCCGCGAACGCCGCGGTTCCTCTTAATAGAGTTCGCTGACGGCGTTCCCCCCTTACAACCCCCCTGCGAGGGCGCACGCGAGCGGCGCGCGCGTCCTCCTCCTCAGTGTTCCCGCAAAGAACGTCCGTCACAGTCGCCTAACCTCCGTCGTTTCCGGTCCGCGAACACCGCCGAAGACGCGACCGCCACCAAAGACCGGGACGTACACAATTATCGTGTTTATTATCGCCGCCGTTCGTTTTTTTTTTTTTTTTTTTTTTTTCCAACCCGGTGCGAGGTAATAACGAAACGAGAAAAAAAAATTAAATTATACGCGAGCCACGCGTAATAGTATAAACGTTAATTATCGCGTTCGTCGAACATTCGGTCGTTGATTCTTCAACATTTCGGATTCGCTTCCGGAGCCCGCCGCAGAGGATCACCGCCGTCGGAATCAAGTGAGTGTTTCATTTTTTTTTTTTTTTTCCATCCAAATACCACCGGATACGAGTAAAAAAAAAAAAAAAAAAAACAATAATAATAAAAATATATATATATATATATTTAGTAACGATATGGTATTTGAAAACTTGTTGCGGTCATTGATTACACGCACTTCCGAACATTCACTTTCAATGCGATAAAAACCGTCTATAACGGAAACCTTGTATTATTGTTACCGACGTTTTTTTTGTATCACGAAGATTCCAACGGTCGCGCAAAAAGAGTATATTTTTTGGGTCCGAACAAATATAATAAACGTAAATAGCGTCGGTTTTTTTTTTCATGGTCCCTCTTTTATTTTTAGATAATCCTATCGACTGTATAACAGAAAATGGTTTTTTTTTTTTTTTTTGAAATTTAATATTTACACAAAAATAATATTATTGTAGTTTTCTGCGGTATTCCGATTTCGTGTCTTCCGATGGTCGCCTATAGAGCGCATTTGCCCAGTGACGCCGGAATGATTTTCGAACCACGGGGCCAGAACGAAATCATTTCTAAACGCTTGACAGAAATAACGTAATTTAATAATTTAAAAATTGTTTACAGAAATACTTTCTTTTTTCTTTTTTTTTTTTCTTTAGTGGATAATCGAAAGAATAAAAAAACACCTAATCTAACTAAATATATAAAAACGGCTCTAATTAAATAATACACATTTTTTATTATTGTTTCGTTTTTATCTGTCAGTCTTTCGCAAAAGATTTAAATTAATTATTTAAGGCCATTGCAAACTCCACGACAATTTAGAAAAAAAGACTTACTGACGCCTGACAAAATTTGAAGTACTTACCGTGGTTCGATTTGAATAATGTAAAGATGAATGCGTTTACAAACAAGTATACTTTGCATCGGCCAAAGCATATTTTTGATATAAACATTTTTTTTATTTTATTTTAATTATTTAACGTTGACATTTGACATAAAAAATTCGATAAAATTGAAAATGTGCTCCGGCCGATGAATAGTAAACATGTCCATGAATTCATAAATATTTTCATTTTTTTTTTCAAATCGGACTACTGCAAGAACCAACATTTTCGTCAGTTACTTTACGTTAATAAGCAACGTAAAACCGGTCGACTAGTGGTAGAATAGTCTTAAGTAATAAAACGAAAAAAATAATAATAATGTTTAATTTTTACGAAATTGTGGAGAAAACGTGATAAACCCATTTGCAGGAGTCTCGAATAATTTGTCCGTATTGTTTACAATGTCGTCGTGGTTCTCGTCTATTCGACTATTTTTTGAGTTTCGCTTCAATATTCAACAAAAAAAAAAAAAAATCACAAAGGAAAAACTTAAACCAACATGTATTGGATCGGTGGGCGCGTAGCCTCGGTGGAATTTTTCGCGCTGTTGGGCTACCCCGTTGACCCGGCGCACCTGTTATCGCCGTCCGCTGAACTTTGCGTATCTCTTTCCGGTCCGAACTCGCAATAATCGTACAAACTCTTCGTAAACATATTCAATATCGATCCGTCGGCACGTTACGATGTTTCGAATTCGTTACGAAATGTTATCGACTCGGGTGCGGCATAGTCGAACGTCCCGCGTAATCGACGTTTCGATATTGTTTTGAAAAATGGTTGGAATTTCAACCGTTCCGATACGGTATTTTATATTTATCGACAGAAATCTTGACACTTTGTCGCTAGAAAAAAAAAAAAAAAAAAAAAAACATTACGTATACCGTGTTTTTGATAAATGATCAAAAGGTGGGCCAGACGAATACAAAGATTTATTATATTCTCGGACGACCGATTGGTGTAGGCACAAGCGGACAGTGGAGTTGGGCCCCGGCGGAGTCGTGCGTGTAGTAAAGAGCGGCGGATCGTTAAAATTAATTGTCTCCGAATACATAACTGGTTACTGCATACCTACCCGCGGTGGTTTATTTCTCTTTCGTTTTTTTTTTTTTTTTTCCAGAAACGTAACTCGATTTTAAAATAATACGCGCACAAAGGGGCAAAACGTAATTGCCCCCGGTACGGGCCGCACACGTTGTACGCGACGTTCGTGTAGAGGAGAGGACACGAGTGTATTTTTATACTTACATAATAATATTCGTTTATAAAAGCGAGTTTGAAATATAGGCGCCAGAAGAGCGCCACGGCACGCACGAGTAATTACTAGACGCGAAACAAACGGACGGACCGGACGGGCGGACGACGTAATACAAAAAACAACACCGCCCCCTAAATAAAATATAATAATCAAGAGAATGTATTAGATCGTACCGTCGATTTTTTTTTTTTTTTTAAGGGTTTTCGCGAATAGGAGATATTAACGATATTAACAGAGAAATAATCAAATTTATTCTGGCGTAAATTTTAAAAATAAATAAATAAATGGTCCCGAGTCCTTATTATAAGTAATTTTTTTTTTTTTTTTCTTAAACATTCGGTTTTATCAATTGTTTAATACATATAAATTTACATATTTCGTGGTTTTATTTTTAATACATCTTTTAATGGGATGTGAAAACACAATCCGGTCTCCTTATGCCGACGTTGAGGTGAGCGCCGTTCAATTTTTTTAAAGGGTTTGCGTATGGGAGATTTTAACGACATTAAAAGAGAAATAATCAAATCTATTTTGGCGTAAATTAAAAGAAAAAAAAAATGATCCCGAGTCGTTATTATAAGTAATTTGTGAAATTTGTTCGAAAACACGCGCTTTCTCGTAAAACAACGGAAAATACGATGTGCGACAAAAAAATAACGAGACTTTCTAAATATAACCTAAACTATTAACGTTATCTATAAAACGATTATTGAAATATGATTAGAAAACACTTATCTAAAAGTACTATGAACACTGATGGCATCGATTCATTTTCTTATACGTTAGTAGCCTTGTTATTAGTGCGAGTTCGACTATACTGCCGAAAAATGTCAGATATAAAAATCGAACAACATGTGTTAACATTAAATTTCTTGTTAAATTAAAAAAAAACCGCCGCGGAATCGTTTCGTATGTTATGTGAAGTTTATGGTGAAGAATGTTTATCAAGAGCTCGTGTTTTTGAATGGCACAAACGGTTTTGTAGTGGAAGGGAGGACGTCGAAGACGATGATCGTTCTGGACGTCCTACCACGTCTTCGACAAACGAAAATGTTGAAAAAATCGACAAAATTAATTACTGAATATTATTATAAAGAGGTATTAATTAAATTAAGAGAACGTGTCAGAAAGAAGCGACCAGATCTATGGAAAAATGGCTGGGTTCTTCACCAAGACAATGCTCCAGCTCACAGTGCATTTTCAATTCAACGTTTTTTAACTGACAAAAAAAATTTCTGTACTTCAACATCCCCCGTACTCGCCAGACCTTGCTCCTTGTGACTTCTTCTTATTTCTTTTCCCATTTTCAAACAGTTGATGACGTAAAAATGATAACGGCAGAACTTCTAAAAGGGCTGAATGAAAGCAATTGGCAACACTGTTTTCAAGAATAGCAGCGACGTATCCAACAGTGTATTGATGCTGAGGGAAGGTACTTTGAAGGTGATAATCATTAAATTATAACATTTTTAAAATAAACAACTTTTATTCAAAAAGTCTCGTTATTTTATTGTCGCACCTTGTATACCCTTCAAAGTTTAATTTTAACATTTTTTTTTTTTTTTTTTTTACTTAGTGATGAAAGCCATGTTATTATATCTTCATCAGAAAATTGATTTTACATTTATTTAGACCATTTTCAACAAATCGTAACTTTTCCATTGTTCGACGTTTAACTAAATCGATAACGTGATACAGTTGTGTTCTTTAATTTTGAATCGTAAGTCGTTTTACGCTTAACCTCGTAATTTCAAGACGAAACGGTTTTTCGACACGTTAGTGTCTTAGCCCGGATACGGTCCCGTTGACGTCCCCTCTCGATTAAACGACAACAATACCGATTATCGGTATCGTATTTTTAAAATACTCTTTCGCCCGAACCACGATATGCATCGATATGCATTTAAACGCAATGAATATTTTCCACAAAAATCCTTACAAGTGTATTAACTCGTCAAAACTCGTGACTACTTGCCCCTCAACGCTGACAGTTGCGTCGTCCTACAGGTGAATGTTAAACAAATGCTACTGCCTCCTAGGAATTATATTTGTTGCGTGCCCTCCAGTCTGTTTTCCGGCATTGCGCTCCTACTTGCTCCCGTTCAAATAGGTTTTCAACAGTGATTTACTGGAAACGTGGCGCGTAATAGCGAACTAAATTTTCGAACGCTTGACGATTTGTGGCGACGAAAAATTGAATAATGTCGATAGAGCACGTGGTCGCGCGCACACGGACGGCTCGGTCCCGTGTGTAGACGCGATATATTTCAGCGATTGCCCTCGTTCGTTTCGTCGGCGCACCGAGTTGGTTCGGTTGCAAAAACGAGCGGACGAATAAAGGCGGAATAAAGGACGGACGATAAAAGTGTCTAATGTCCTATGGCGGACGAGAATACAATACCGGGGCCCCGTCTGCGTAACAATACCTTCTGTTAAATGGATTTTAAATTCGAACAACGTTTAAAGTTAGCTCTCAAATCGTCTGATACGCCTTAGCCCTCCCGTCCCATACACCTATTTAGTTGGTTACGCCACTAAATATAATTATTGAAATTCGGTAAGGCACGCGAATTATATACGGACAGGTTCCCGCTGAATGAAATACCGAGACAATAGTCGATAATACATTATAATATACACATAGAAATCTGTACTTACAAGATATTACAAATAATAATACTTTCTCGATGCACCCATTTCAAAACGCAATATAAATGCTGAAAAGGTATTCGCATACGGAAAAAAAAAAAACACACCCATTCTGGTAAAACCAATTCGTTCCTCAATGCGCTTGTAATCTAAAAGAAAAATACCAAAACCTCATGAGTATTTAAAATAATTTTGATGACGGTTTGAATGTTCACTTTAATATTGTGCGCTCGATTTTATACGTACGGCCAAAACTTACACGTTTAGTCGTAAAAAAAAAAAAAAAACAACCCGTATCGATATTCGGCATTTTCGAGTTGTATAAATATAACGTATTGCAGGCGATTTGTTATAATCAACAAGTGTAGAAAAAAAAAAAAAAAAAAAAAAAAATGCAACGCCGGAATGCGCTAGTTTATCGGGTGTCTACTATGAAAATCAATTGCTGACACATCCAAACGAACAGTGACATAGAAAAATAGACAAGTTCGTTTTTCGAGCAATTATTATTATTAAAATATGCATAATTTAGAAAACTTTAGTAATTCGTGTATGTAATATTAAAGATGGTGTTTATTTTTTTTTTTTTTTTTTATAATAATATGAAGTTTCCGGCGTGAATATATAAACACTTCTAAAATGTTACTTAACTCTGACCCGACTCAATGCTGCTGTATTCATTATTATTCAAGCCGGATTAAAGTCATATCTCAAGAGTATAACGGTTTCCCGGGGGAAAAATTAATCGACTTATACTTTATAGTGGTGACATGACGAAACTTTAAAAGTCGGTTTCCCGACGTTTTCATGTTTTCCACTATTCATTCGGAGGTGCGATTTCTTTGAAAACCTCACTGGATCAAATCGATTCGAATCGAATGAAATTGTTATTTCCCGCATTTAACAATCGTCGATTGTTGGACATTTTTAAGTATACAGGTGCAAATTTAATAATTATTATTATTATTAGGTTCTGAACGCAGTGAAATTAGTTTTACTATGATGTGTGCTCAACTTCCACCCAAAAGCCCCACCTCGTTTGTAAATAACTTTTCAGCCATAAATCTTACCGCTATCAAAAACTTTATACGAACTTTCTCGTAGCATATTTGATCTACGCAGTTGGTGCATCGATGATATTATTTTATATATTTTCCTAATAATGGGGGAACACCGGAAACTGGGAAAATTTACGCAATTATAAACGGTTACTGTTTTTTTTTTCTTTGTTATTCAGTTAAAATAATTGTAAAGATCTGAAATTTCCACCGAATACTTTTATTGGAGCTTTCTATACGTGGTAAAATTATCAATATATTTCGACGTTTTTTTTTTTTTTTTTTTAGTAACCTACAGTAATTTCAAATATTCAAATTAGTGTTTTGTAGTTTAATTTAGTGTAATATGGATAGAATTAGTTTAACTCTAAAAAAAAAAAAAAAAAAATTGTTAAACAATGTGAGACGAAAAACACGGAAAGTCGTAATTGATATTGTAAATACAAATTAATTTGTATAGTTACTCTATCTGTATCCAACTCCCAACAGAGACCCAGCCACGGGGCTCAGTATGTCGGCTTAATTTTTTCTAAATATTTTGTATACATTTTTCGAATTAGTTTTTTTTTTTTTTTTTTTTTTTTTTTTAATTTAATTTACCGCAAAATTCTATAAATAATAATAACATATTAACGTACCAGCCGGTGTCCGATACGTCCCGAATGTAATAACTAAAAAATAATGTATTTTTACCGGATATCATCCATTATAATATAATATACGAGTACGTTCAACCGTGTACGCGATAAAATATTTTAGTTTTAGTTAATGGCGCAGTAGAAATGAATCGTTTGGTTTTGCGGTTTTGTGACAATATGTTGCGACATAGTTTTCGATGATCTGTCGAATGAAAAAACAAATTTACTCAAATATCGTAACGATCGAGCATAATGTTTCTGGCCTAAGGTGAGCATATCTTATTTTTGACAACTCGTAAGGCCAATACGTACCGGTGATGGGAAAAATCCGGATTTTCCGCAGTTCGAGAATTGCGGATTTATGGATTCCGACATTTATTGTAAATCCGAATCCAAATTTCGGTTTTTAAAATTGCGATATTATATTCTTTAATACATTTTTCATAAATTTAGTATCGCTAGGTATATTAAATTGCTCGATTAGAACTTTTCCTATACGGACATCTTTAAAGATAAATACGTATTTTATAAAAATGTATACTATTTGTATACTTAAATGATTTTTCTGACGGATAAAACATACGTACTGTTTTCTAACAGAATCACTCGTACAAATACGTGTTTAACCAATAATAGAATAATTTAGAATAAATATGTGAAAATTATTTATCTCGTTTTAAATGTAAAAAAAAAACCGAAAGATTTGATTTTAAGATAGAAAAAACAGACATTTTTGTACGGTCAAACCTAAATTTCAGATTTTAGTACTCAAAACATAAATTTTCGATTTTTTCGAAGTCCTAAATCCGAATTTATTACATTTTCGGATAATTCGGATTTATATCACATCAGCAGTGCGTACAGACTCAGAATGTTTGAATATTGAAAGATATTTTTTATTTTTTTTTCATAAGTTTAATTTAAAAAAAAAAAAAAAACAGATCATTAGTATAACTGGTATAATATACGACGTGAAAACGAATTTATAATATATATATATCATCTACTTTTTCATTTCTATAAAATAAAGAAACGTTCGTTTAGCTAAGCGTGTTCAATTATAATACCGTTTTTTGTATACTGTTTAATCAATTTATATTAATCGATGAAAACAAAACACGAAACACAAACCCCCCCCCTCCATCGATTATTTTATTATTCTGCATTATTAATGAATAATATTACTTTAAAGCGATTAATTTTCGTATTATTGATAGCAGCCGCAAATCGAAATTTGTTCTCGACATATTATTTTGTATTTATTTTTTTTTTTTTGTATTTTGCCGTTAAAGTTTTTTTTTTTTTTTTTTTTTTTTCATCCGATTATTAATAACCGTACTATAAGGTGGGTATAGTGCGCTGTGATAATAACATTACGATCCGCTATATATTCGGCGAGGTAGAAAAAATGAAAAGCGAACGTCGGTTCGAATTTATTAATATAAGTATACACGAAACGATTCGTAGATAAAAAAAAACACTCTAAATCGTCCGCCCGCTGAGAGAATATAAAAAAAAAAAAAAAAAATATCTGAAAAAAAAATATATAAATATATAAAAACTATTGTACATCAAATTTATCACACCGGGAGTTTCGCCCGAGAACTTTACGTGAATTTAATTTTTGTACGATTAATACGCGGCGGACGCGAATGCGGCTTGTGTGTTCGTGCTCAACGAAAGGCGTTCAGAAAGAGAAATAAAACCTTAACGGATGTAAGTCTTGTAAAAGACTTTTGTTCTTTTTTTTTTTTTTTTCGTTGAAATTAAATCGTTCGGTATACGAAACGATTAGAGGCGAAGAAAACAACGCGCAAACGGAACAGTGAAAATGAGTAAACGTACAGACTATACAAATCGTTTTCGATTTATCAAAAAGCCAAAGGAAACAATATTATTTTTAATTCAAACGGAATAGTTTTAATTTGAGATTTTTTTCCTCCAATAATGATAGTTCGAAAAACGGTTTCGGCAAACGGACCAGTTTTTCCAAATGTTTAGTCCGTTGAATTTATAAAACGCAATTTAAACACACTGAACGAACAAAACACATTTGGTCAATTTGTTTTTGTCGTTATTTTTTTTAGATTTTATTAAATGTTATTAAATTGTTCTGGTATGCCTTCCGTTTCGTCATATTTCGTTATGCGTTATGTCGTGTGATATTTTACATTTTCGGTTTGTCGGTTTCCGTTTCCGAATTTCAATAGTTTTTTTTTCCTTTCTACCTTGTAACGTTTGAAATCCCCGAGTCGTTGTTATATTATATATATTTAAAAAAAATTCTTGTAGGCCACGTGGCCGCGATTGAGATAAGTGTTTTTGCTCGGCCGAACAATTTTCAAAAACGGACTTACAGCCTTTCAATTATCTTTGGCGCGTGTTTGCCCGAGTTTCCGACAAAAACGCCGGACACGAGTAGTCTCTATTTTCGTTGGGCGCGGTAAGAAATTAATTTTTAAGTATTGTCCGGTTCTTGTTTGTTTCGCATACCTACAATATCTATTATTATTATTATTATATAAAAACGTTTCGTATTTGATCAGGGACGGATATATATTTTTATGAGACGACTATCGATTTTAGAAATAATATTACCGTTCATTTCCCAATAATGTTGTTCGCGGCGGCGTCTGAATTTCGCTCTTTGCGTACGGAAAACAAAATTAATATTATCCGCGACAATCGTTTCCCGATATTCTAAAACGTATTCGCGAATACACGTTAGGATTGTATTATATATTTTTTTTTTTTTTTTTTTTTTTTTAAATATAATATTTGTCTTATTAAAACTATATAGTCGACGTCGCCGTCCGTCGTTTAAATTAAAATCAGATTTCATAAAATAATAAATCTCGAAATAATTTCGCCATTTATATAGATAAGCAAGTGCACACTAATTAACTTTTTTAATTAAAATACTATAAAACGGTGGCTGGACGTTGGGAGGTGGACGTTGGGGGTAATCTGTAAGGAAAAAATAAATAAAACTTTATTATATATATATGCCAGTGCAATTTTGCCAGTTCAAAGGTGTGTACACACAACAGCAATGTACATTAAAATAATAATAATAATACAATTTAAACAAGAATATAAATACATTTTATGGACGAAAAACCAAACAATAATGGATCCGTAATAAAAAATTCGCCGTTAAACAACCGCAATGTTATTATTATTATTTTTTTTTTTTTTTTTGCACCGCGGTTAAGTCACCTTTTCGGCGGGATAATATTGGATTCAGGGCGATGTTATTCCTGTTCCGAAAACATCCGATTTGCAGTCGTTAGGCAATCAAAAACCGATTCCGAGCGAACAATTTCTGGAGCGAATTTACTACCAACCCACTGTAAAACTCAAACTTCTGTAGCCGACTTCGCTGATGACAAAGCTATATACATTTCCGGAAAAAAATCCACTTCTTGCCAGCCAGCATTTACAAAGTCATCTAAACCTACTTGCAGGTTGGTATTCCAAATGGAGAATAGAAATAAACAATGAAAAATCACCCACATCACCTTCACTCTCAAACAAACCACAGTACCTTCATTCTATTTAAACAATAAAGTTATCCCCTCTTCCTTCAATGTTAAATATTTGGGTCTCACACTTCATAAAAGGCCTACCTGAGCCATACATATTAAGCAGAAACGTCTCATGTTGATTGCCAGACGAAGAGCACTCTTCCCGCTTATAGGAAGACAAGCAAAAACTCACCTAAATACAAAACTGCTACTATACAAAACCCTCCTCGAGCCAATTTGGTTATACGGAATTCAATTGTGGGGAGCAGCGAAAAAAACCTAATACTTACAAAATGCAAACATTCCAATCGACCTCACTACGAATGATTACATGCGCTGCTCCGTACGTTTCAAACCACACCTTGCATTCAGACTTAAACATTTTAACTGTTCAAGAAAAAGCCAAAAATGTCTATAAATTATTACTCGCCCGTCTTACAAACCACTCTAACGCACTAATCTGTGTCCTAAACTCTGAATTCATTCCAGGATATCCGCCTAGAAGCTTAAAGCGAAATTGGAACCGTGACCCTCTAAAATAACCCTTTCTAGCCAGTAAGTGTTGCCGGTGGGTGATTACTTCTTCATGTCAATCTCGCCCTTCTTTTTATGTAAATCCCCAAACATGCTTATTACAAAACTGTATTTATAGATTGTATGTGTTAAAACTGAAAAAAAAAATTTAAAAAAATGTTGTTAGATTATGGAAATTAAGTACTCTGTGATTACTGGTAAAATCAATCGTTAAAAACGGAGTATCGTAGCGAAAAAAATCCCTGTGGAGTGAGGGGTGGACCCCTGGATTACCCGCAAACAAGGCCTTGCTAACACCTTAAAGCAGTGTTTCCCAAAGGGCGTGCCGTGAAAACTTGAATTTTTTATTTTAACAAATATAATTATGTAAAAAAAAAACAAAAAAAAGTGTACATGTTAAAAATAATATCTAAATTTTAAATTCCTAATCTAAATAAAAACAATTTTAGTGTGAAACGTTTACTTGATGCTGGTCGCATAATAGTTGAATTCGAGGAGGAATTGACGATAAACATACTCGCATTTCTTGTTCGACTGCTAGAAGTCGTTTACGTTTCTTATGTTTAACATTAGTTGTTAGTCTAGAAAAACCAATTTCGCAAATGTATATTTGGTAACAACGTATTTATTGTTTTTTTTCTGTAATTATCGGTTTGCCGGTATTAATTATATTCCAAACAAATTCCAATACAATTTTAATTTCAATGAACGATCAGATCGAAATGTCCAAAACACGTTCTTGTAGAGTTCATTTTAAATGAGATATATCATCTGACGTTGTTGCAAAAGGATGGCGTACCCAAATCGTATTCGTCACCGCAGACAACGGTGTGAAATATTTCTGAATTTTTTTTTTGCTTTTAAAATAACAACGCGGTCAATATACAAAAGCAAACGTTACTACTCCACGGGGATAAATATGCGCCGTTAACGGAAACATTTGCAGATGTTCTCTTTTCAATATTTATCGGGAACGTGCCGCGCGACTTATAGCAACTGGCTGGCAAGGACGGAAACAAGTTTGAGAACCGCCGCCTCGATGAAACGTATCGCTAAACATTAAGCCGTTGTAAGAATAATAAATATCGCATATACAAGGTGCGACAATAACATACCGAGACTTTTTGAATAAAAGTTGTTTATTTTAATAAACATGTTATAATTTAATGATTATCACCTTCAAAGTACCTTCCCTCAGCATCAATACACTGTTGCATATGTCGCTGCCATTCTTGAAAACAGTGTTGCCAATTGCTTTCATTCAGCCCTTTTAGAAGTTCTGCCGTTTTCATTTTTACGTCATCAACTGTTTGAAAATGGGAAAAGAAATAAGAAGAAGTCACAAGGAGCAAGGTCTGGCGAGTACGGGGGATGTTGAAGTACAGAAATTTTTTTTGTCAGTTAAAAAACGTTGAATTGAAAATGCACTGTGAGCTGGAGCATTGTCTTGGTGAAGAACCCAGCCATTTTTCCATAGATCTGGTCGCTTCTTTCTGACACGTTCTCTTAATTTAATTAATACCTCTTTATAATAATATTCAGTAATTAATTTTGTCGATTTTTTCAACGTTTTCGTTTGTCGAAGACGTGGTAGGACGTCCAGAACGATCATCGTCTTCGACGTCCTCCCTTCCACTACAAAACCGTTTGTGCCATTCAAAAACACGAGCTCTTGATAAACATTCTTCACCATAAACTTCACATAACATACGAAACGATTCCGCGGCGGTTTTTTTTAATTTAACAAGAAATTTAATGTTAACACATGTTGTTCGATTTTTATATCTGATATTTTTCGGCAGTATAGTCGAACTCGCACTAATAACAAGGCTACTAACGTATAAGAAAATGAATCGATGCCATCAGTGTGTTCATAGATAAGTGTTAGATAAGTGTTTTCTAATCATATTTCAATAATCGTTTTATAGATAACGTTAATAGTTTAGGTTATATTTAAAAATTCTCGTTATTTTATTGTCGCACCTCGTAAGCGTGTATATTTAATATACAAAAAAAAAAAAGAAAAAAAAAAGCCCAACGCCGTTAGGTGTTCACGTGCCGGACGGATAAAATTGCACATTTCTCGCCGTGATGTATAACGCGAAAGCGGCGGATCGCCCGGCTAAGACGGGGCCCGGCGTACGGACGTCGAACGCGTTTTGTTATGCGTCTCACGGCAGCGCGCCCGAGAGTAGCAATACAATATTTAATTATTTATTTATTCGGGCGGCCGGCCGAAATTATGCTTGACGGTTTAGTTTATTTCGGTTTTTTTTTGCATATTTATACCGCCCGACGCCGGGGAATCGAAACTGAAACGGCTGATTATCATATTGATATAATATAATCGATTATAATTCCGATCCGCAGCGCTGCGCCGCCGGTAACACGGCGCCGCGTGCCGGCAACTCGGCGCTCGTCCGTGTGCACAGTCGCACGACCCACCCCCCCCCCCGTATATTCGTATCGCAGAGTAAACACACAGCGGCGTGCCCGTTGAACAACGAGACTTTCTCTGTGATATAATCACTTTTTTTTCTTATCGACGATTCATAACGGTTTAACGTTCGTTCCCGTCCGAAATACTCCCCTCCATGTTTGGCGTGTCCGGAGAGCTCCGGTTCCGTGTTTTCCATCGGCCGGAACAGCGTTGGCAATGTTCTGCTCGCTATTGCCTACGGCAGTGGTTCTCAACCTTTTTGGATTCATGTCACCCTCATCTACGATAACCCAACACTACGTCTCCCTAACATCAAAATAATAATAATATAAAATAAAAAATACAGTACGCAGAAAAATAATAAATTTTTAAACTTTTTCCAAGATTTTCTCGTCACCCCTACATTGGATCCATGTCACCCAAGGGTGACATGTCACCCCGGTTGAGAACCACTGGCCTACGGTGTCTCTGCCGTTCTCACCGAACCGTTATGGATTTTGTAACGAGGCTACAGTAAGTAGGTACACACGAGTACGATCGTTAAACGTTCACAATGCGTTTACAATTTATACATACAGAACAAAAAAAACTAATTGTGCAACTCCAAAAAATCGAATACGTTTACTTTGTGAGTAATTTTGCTTTTACAACCGCCCCCTAACGGTTTAAAACGCGTCCCTCTTTTAACGCGCTTTTTTATTTCGGAAAGAGCCAAAAGTCGCGCGGGCCGAGATTCGGTGAATATTTGGGGCCGGCGGTTTGTAGCACCGAAGTACGATTTTTGGCCGGAAATTCTGCTGTACAGATTTTATTTTTTTTGAAATTCATACACTTACTACTGGGCCCCGGCTAGAGTACTAATGCGGGTGCCCAGGAATTCTTACGTTATAATAAATAATAAATAAACATAATATATAATTGGGTTAAAGTAAACCGTAAATAAATAAGTTAATATTAAATAGACACCACACGATAAATACAGAAACAGAACCGAACAACACGAATATGTGAAACGAACAGATTGATTATAGAAATAAAGAAATACAGATCACATTATTTATACCTACATAGATTAACCACTAATCGCATTTTATAACACATGAGTTTAATAATCAAGACTCGGGACGTTATGCGTTTGCATGTTTGTTATGAAACTACTTATAAAAAATCTGATTCGATACAAATTCGTTTTATTGTACATACAATTAAAATATAAACGTTTATGTTGCATATTTTTACATATTTTACTAAACACATGCGTATTTGCGTATTTAAAGATTTTATACATATTAATGCATATTATTATTATGTTTTATAATCAACAACAAACATATTTTGAATAATTGAAAATATTAATTTTAATCAAAGGCCGTTGCACGCCGTCGTCACCTCGTATATATTTTGACTAACACTACCACCGTTTATTGATTGTAAATTTTTAATTATCAGCCCAGTCTTATCTGCCATTTTATTTTTAGTTTTTATCAGGAGCTGTCGTTGTTGCCGTTGCATATAAGAATTTTATCGCCATGGTTTAGCTGTTTTTATTGCATACGTACGCACATTTTCAATTGCTTTTTAATGCATAAAATTCCGAGCCCTGCTAGTAACCAACATGGAATTTTTTTTTTAAAAATAAATTAAATGGAAGATTAGCAATATCTAATAGGTATTTTGTTGAATAGTTTGGTAAGGTTTTATAACAAAATGTCTGCCATAAATTATGTTATTCGGCCAACTCATTATGTATTTACTTTTAGCGTTTTAACATATTGTTTTTTTTTTTTTTTTCTTTAGGAATAAACCAATTTGATTGACCGTATAATTTTTTAACAGGAAACATATACATTTCCCTGTACAGAGTTTTGATTGTAAATCTTTGATTTTTTTTTTAATAAGAATCACTTAATGTATAGTAGATAAAGCAGTATAATCCATCTGTTTGATCCTGAGAGAAGTTTATAGGCACGATTTTAACGCAGACTTTTGTTATGTTCAATTGATCGTGCAAAATTTGTCTAACGGTCTTCGTGCACAATGTTATCCATTTGGGCTATGATTTTAATGCTCTGTCACCGATTATTTCGTACAATATCGTTTATTTTCGAAAAATTGCCACCAGTTTTTGAACGGCACGGACAGACAACCCACGCGTTGTTCGGCTTCGATTTCATGACGACCTTAAATAAATCGTTTGTGCCACTCAAAAACACGTGGTCGAGACATAACGGCATCTCTATACGCATCTGCCGACAAGTGAAAACTTTCCGTAGCAGATATACCGAGTTTCAGTAGACATTTTAAATCGCTCGATTTTTCATCCGGCCTAATTTCGACGTACGAATGGACACCGAGTAAACTTGTATTATTAGGCGGGCTGCACACTGAAGAAATTGTTTTAAGAAACCAATTTCATGAAACTAATTTCATATTTGTGTACACTGGTGAAACAAAAAAATCTATCGTTTCGACAATGTCGTCTGATGATGAGGATGTGTTAATGTTATATTGGTGGCTTCGTATCAAATAAAGGAAACGTAGGTATTGGATTCGTCCACATTTAAAAGATAAACAGCATAGTAGCTATGTAGTTGCAAAGGAATTAACCGCCGATGAGGATAAATTCCAAAGTTTCTACAGAATGTCTCAAGTCACAAACGATATTTTGTATAAAATAAAAAAAAAACAATGATAATATTGGTCAAAACATCGATAACGTTTCCATTTATGGGATTTTATCATGGGGATTATTATTATAAACACTATATTAAGAGACCGAAGAAGTTTTTTTAGATGACTCAGACGATACCGATGCTGATCCTAGTTATGGAAATCCCGTCGAATTACGTGTAAATGAGTCTGATAGTAACATTTCTGAAGCTACACCTAGTACAACTAGTACAATTACGCATATATCAAATACTTCACAAACCTCTAGTTGTTTGGTTATGACAAAGCATATTGCTTACGTAATATGTACCAAAAAAATAAAAATAAAAATGTATTGCTTATTTCCACTATGCACGAACAAGGTGTCATTGATCCAGAATCTGAAGAAAGAAAACCAGTGGTAATTACGTATTACAACAGTACAAAAGGTGGCGTGGATTGCGTGGATGAAATAAAGGGCGAATACTCTGTGGCTAGAATAAGTTGCAGGTGGCCACTGACCATTTTTTTCTCTTTGATGAACATAGGAGGCATAAATAGCCGAATTATTTTTCGAGAAAATACCGGAATTTATCTAAGTCGTCGAGAATTTCTAAAAACCTTGGGAAAAGAACTTTATGTTAGAACGTTTGCACATGCCTACTTTGCGTACAAGTATTCGACAAAGATTAATAAAATTGACTGGTTACTACACCAAGACAGAAAATGAAGTTCCCGAACGTTCAAATATCGAACATCGTCCGAAGTGCGTATTTTGTCCAAAAAGAAAAAAATCGAAAGACCATGGCGAGGAAATATTTTTATGAATACATAATAATATTATTATTATATATATATATATAAGTAATCATTGTTTGCTTGAAATAAATTCGTAGACCAAGTGCGTAAAATGCAGCGTGCCAATATGTAAGGAGCATACGACGAGCACATGCGTATCCTGCTGTAACGATCACAACGTAACAAATACTGCAGAAAGTGAATAGACCAAAGTGATAAATTTAATAGTTTCTACATTTTCATTTATATTAAGTTTTTGATTAATTTTTTATTTCTTTATATGAAAAAAAAAAAAAAAATAAATAATTTTTCGGAACAAGATTGTAGTTTTTTATTTTATAAATTATGAAATGTACATAAAAAGTATTTATTTAATTTTTAGTAAATGATAAAAATATACATAATTCTAGGTATGGTTTGATTTTTTTAAGTCAATCGATCACAGTGTAGCCAATCATGTTACGAACTATTTGTGTACCAACGACGGGTTAATTATTTTCAGTTTCATTACTCTCTATCACTCTCAAAACAAAAAATTGGCCCCGCAATGCCGAAGCGTATTTCACATTTCCTCCCGCCCACCATAAAAAAAAAAATGATCCATAGCGATTCGACAGTTCCCCGTCGTGCTAAAAAAAAATCAAGCGGCCGGGCCGGGGGCGGATTCGAACCCGAGTCACCCGGTTTCCGCGCGATCGCTCCGTCAACTTGAACCACCCCGAGGCCTGTTACTCGTGAGTTATCAGAAAACGATTGATTTCTGTTTTTTTTTTTTTTTTTTTTTTGGATACGGTTTAAAAACGTACGAATGTCGGACTAGAATACAAGGAGATTCAATTATTTATTCGCCATTATTATTCGGGTATCCGGTACTCCGGTATCGCCCCCCCCCCTGAAATTCCCCGGTACGCCGCTGACCGTGTCGGTTTTAGGAGAAGGCGCAGAGCGGTGTCGGTTTACAGTCTCCGTGTCGCTACAATAATATAAGCCCGGCCGGTTTCTTATACGCCAAGGAATAGCCCCCCCGCCCCCCGCGCATTGTTCGGCCGGTCGTAAATTCGCCGTATTGTTATTCTAAACCCGTTATTATAATTAGTATTGTTATTAGAGTGTACGTGTAGGAACGTTGTTAGTTTCGGCCGCACAATGCAAGCCGCATGCCGACGTTAAAATAATAACGGCGGTACGATTAAACGGGAATCAACGGTGGAAATACCGTTCGGACGTAATGGAACGACGACGCACGAAATACGCGAGGAAAAAATGAAAAATAAAACGGAACGGTTTGAAACCGTTTTATATCGTAAATACGATATCCGGTCGGATTTTATATTATTTCGTTACTCGGATATTATAATATTTGTCTTGGCGATTAAATTCCGTCCGGGAATATAACGGTCGGAGCGTAATATCGTAGGGTATTATTATTGTCGGCAATTTATTTTATTGTCGTTTACACTTTAAAGCAGTACTCGCCGAGAAAAACCGAACTTTCGTACTTGACCTAGACCATTACGCGCATATGCACTGTAGAATATTTTCAGTTTGTATTTGTATTACTATTATAATTTATCACTTAACGCTTTGTGCTAAGTCAGAGAGCTTATAGATAATTACAGTGACCGTAGAGAATGATAATAAAATCCCACCGGTATCGCTCGCACAGGGTGCCGCCAAATTCAGTGGCGCACAACAACTCTGAAACGTATAGTTCAACTATTTGAATCTCAAGCCACACGCCCACCTGTCCACGTACGAGTTGCATCGGCGACTGGATACCTTAATGATTTTTCGGGTTAGGTCCTTTAGAATAAAAAAAAAAAACCTAACTCTTTCCAAACATCCCATTCAGTTGAATCAACTCGGCTCCACCGCGGTCGCCACTGGCCAAAAAATATGTCTAGAAAAGTAAACGGGCGGTTATTGTTCTTGAGATGCGCTACGACTGTTTTACATATGTACATAATGCGGTGTCGTCCACGATTGGCCGAGAACAGCGATGACAACAAAGTAACCACGTGGAAGGAAGGCATTAGCGAATCGGCCGGTGTTTTAAGGTATGGGCTTTCTTCTTGTATACGTTCGGAGGAACGGTCGACTCGGCTTATCGTTATTGAACGGATCGCAGTGCGGCCTAATGGACGCCGTGAAGCTTTCCGATCACTATTGGCGAAATACCTAAAATATTTATTGAGACAAAACGATTTTTTTTTTTTTTTTAACTGAATAATTATTGCGGGACGGCGCCAACGACGACGATGCCGAGCCAGTGGACCACGGATAAGAGGAGTGAGGTGACGACAAACGCTCGTTTTATATTATAATATATTTTATTTGATAATATGTATTAGGATACAAAATGGCGGTCATAGCAGGTCAGATAACAGGGTCAACCAATCAGCGCGCTCCGAGTGCTTGTATTCTTACGTAATTATCTGCATAATATTAAAAATGTCGGTTAACGTAAATAATTAGAAAATAAAATAAATGTTTGTACGAGGACCGTTAAATCGGTAAACAGACAAATTGCTATAAAATCTTTATTATAAATCTTTATCTTACCGGTCGCCGGGGCTTCGTATTCCTTTGGCGAACAATTCTTTTGTGTGGTCCCTGAACCACACCTGTACACATTTCTTTGACTTCTTCGTTATTTAAAAAAAAAAAAAAAGGATGGATGTCAGAAGACGCCATTTCCGGGATTGTAGGGGCGGAGGTATTATAGGACCCCTCAACCCATTTTTCGTAATTAACCTTGCGCCGTCCTAACGATGTGGCGGAGGGGGCACGTCGTATCTGTCGATTTGACGAACGCAATTGGTCTTTCGGAACTTGCGAATACGATTCTGAGTTCTCGGTACGTCTCTTTTCGAGATAATGACAGAGAACGGCACGTTTCATGTCCCGGAACTCTGAGACAATAACACATTGTTTGCAGACGGGCGCGATGAATTCCATATGGTTTAATTTGTTAAGCCGTTAAAAAAAAAAACGAATAACAGCGCGTACGCTTTCTTCTTCTTCTTCTTCTTCAAGAGAGAGTAGGTGCCGTCCCGCTTTGGGCGTCACTGGCAATTAAACGACAATGTATACTGACCAAACAGTATTCACAATTCTTAGCTAACCCATAGAATAAATAAAACGGGATAAATTTAGATCGCTGGTGTTATCGTGCATTAACCTCCTCTACGGCGTTTCGTCTGTTTACTTGTTGAACACGGTTCTCGTACACTTATATAAGGGTGGTGGTCCACTTTTATGAAAGTTGGAAACAAGTTTCTTGTTACAGACCCCGTTATTGGACTTCCTGTATAATGTCAGCACAATTCAAAAATTTTAAAGGTCGCTATGATGTATCATTTAATTATTGGAGAATCTGTAACTAGACTCTAGAAAGTTTTAATCAGCTAAGTCGCGTGAAATTTTATAGCAAGGGCATATTGTTTTCTATGAAAATATACCAGCCGGAAAAGCTATTGTTATTGTCACGCTTTCTTTGTCACACTGGGATTAAATTGTTGAACCAGGACTATTTCACGTTCCGCACAATCATTGACTGCCATAATTTGGTGAACATTCTCATGCATTTAATCCTACCAACAATGTTAGGTAGCAGTTTACCACCATCCCAGTGCAAAACAAGAGCATGTTGTGATTAAGGTATATCTGCTACAGGTGTTCCTAAAAATTGAGCTACAGCGCCAACTAAAAACATTGCATTTCGATCGGACGCGCTCGCACGGTCAATAGATGCCACTATAATAAAGACATTTTTGATAGTTTTTGACTTTTCAATTTCGGCCGTAATAGGAGGAAATCTTGAAGCTCGTCATCCGAACAAGAGTTTGTAGCGGTACGCGCTCTCCTCGAGCGCGTCACCAATTCGTAAAATGACGTTTCCGTTTGTAATCGAGTTTCTTTTATTTCTATAAAAAAAAAAAAAAATGTTGATTATTATACACGATTAGGTGAGAGTGGTACCGTGCACACCTGTACACATATACACACATGTTCCACACTACGTGTTTTTACTCGCGTATTTTGACGTGCGATCGGCGTCTCGATAATGTATAAAATATTATTTCCAGCTATAACGAAATAAAATGTAAAAATTATTATCCAAACAACATCGAACGACGCGTTAAGTAACGTAACGTTCTGTAATATTAATAATAATAATAATAATAATAATAAATGTGAAGTTATTAATAGCTTTAATACAGTTGACATTTTCGGTGTACGGTGTAGTTCGAATGTTGCACTAAAAACCCCGTGGCCCGGAGTAAATATATATATATAAAAAAAATAATAATAATTAATTGCCGTTCGACGTAAAACGAAACGTTCGGCTGCAGTGACTAACAAGTAATTATTGTTAATTTTGTGTCCTACCCACTCGATGTATAATATTAAAAAAAAAATAAAATGAATGGGGTGAATTTTTTAATGTATACATTTTTTTTTTTTTTTTTTTTAACGAACGGTATGGAAATACAACTGCAAATATTTTATAAAAAAGAATGTAATTACAACATAAATTTTAATACGTACGTCGATGGGTTGGCGAGGGGGGTTGGGGGTAATATTAATTATTTATGTTCTTTGATTGTATAAAACGTGATATCTTTAAAAATAAATTGTTTCTACGTTAATTTGATAAATTAATATTTCTTCTTGTCATTGTTTTTTTTTTAGTTTTAATATAGTATTATATTTAAAATGCCGTCGATAATTTTTAATCGACGATAACTTTGTGTTTCAATTTTGAAACACAAAACATAAATACACAAACCCCGAGTACCGAATAATATATTAAATGTATTACATTTTTTTACTGCAATCAAATAAAATAAATTAATAACAAACGAGTTACTCCGTTTATAACAAGCGAGATAAAAGACAGTATCTGAAATATATTTCTATAATAAAACATATTATATTAATGTATTTTCTTTCGTCATGAAAATAAAAAAAAAAAAATTGTGTAAATAAAGCTTTTGCCTAAAAATCGATATCAACACTTTTTGTTTGATATCATATTATATAACCTGCAGGGTTTTTTTTTTTTTTTTTTAATAACAACTTTAGTAGTACTTATTTGAAATTAAAATGTAACAAGTGTATCGATTTTTATATTTGCTGCAACGAACGTCGAATATAGTTCATTTTTCCTAAACAGCAGATTAAACATTACATTAAACAATAGTCGAAATCACAAAAAAATTTCGAATCGTATGTATATTATTATGTTATGAGCGTATAAAAAAGATTTATTAAAAAAAAATTGAAACATTAATAAATTACTTCTTGTTTACCGGAGACCGAATTTTGATTTGTTTAAACATTAAAATGCTATTAAGATATCAGAATAAGATATTTTTATTTTTTTTTTTTTTACTCTATAATTTCATCAAAATATTTAAATAATTTTTTATATATAATATATTTCTTAAAAATATTCGGGATACTAGAAAATCAATAAAGAAAAAAAAAACGATGAGTGTTAAATCAATTTTAATCCTTGAACGATTCAAGAAACACCGATACATAATTTAAATATAGTATAGTGGCTGTAACCAACATTTTTTTTTTTTTGCAGATCAACTAAATGAGTTTTTTTCGACTGAATATTATTTCGGAGTTGTGAAAGGGGGGTGTTACGGACCACATGTTTTCACGCAGTTACGAGTTTACGACCTCGCCATTTACTAACTTTAGATAATATTCACAAATTATCATTTTGTATTATTATATTTGACTTTCGACTGAATATGACTAGAAATTATTATAAATATTAAATTTAATAGACACGCAGGAAGACGAGTAAATATATTTCTAAAAAAGATTAAGAGGAGGTCGCAGAGCCATTAATAAGGGACTTGAAAATTTAGTAGTTGCGTATAGGCTATTTGAATGAAACCTTTGCAAATAATTAAAATCGATCGACTTAAAAATGTTTAAATAATATAAATAAATAAATAAATAAATAAAAAACGGTCCTTCACGCGAGTATTTATTGTGAAATCGTGAAATTTGTACAAAAACACGTAGACGTAAAACAGAAAAACGTACCCACGTAAGTGCTTTTAGAATTATTAGACGCATTATGGTAATATTAATGACTCTACCGCGGTTCTAGGGCATTGATTTACAATTAAATCGATTGGAATATGTTAGGCCGGGAATAGTAAAAATATTGGTTTTGTCTTACCGTATATAAAGAGGATATATTGTAACGAGGCGATGTGGCGGTGCGCGAAGTATTTAATCGGACCGGGATTACGCCGTCAGCTCCCCGGGGAGCCCGACAAACACGGCCCAGAGATCGCCCCGAAGAGCTTTAAAGTGCGCCCGGCGGTGCCGCAGTAAAAAAATTATTGCACGCGCGGTATAATTGGTCGGCGCGTACAATGGGATAATAATATACGTGTTATACTACGTAGGTAGTACGAGAAAAAAAAAGAATGAAAAAAAAAAAAGATGAAAATTACAAATTCCATCGACCGGGGTCGCAACACACGTACAAAGAAACAAGAAGAAGGAAAAAAAGCCAGTCCATTGCGAGTGCTCTGTATATTATACACCGTCGCTACGCCCCTCGTACGGAACAGTGGTAAAAACTAGGACACTGATTAGATAGGACACAGATGGCAATTCAATTTATACTTGTGCGCAACGATAAATCGTTATGCAAACGTAAAACGATTGCGAGCAAAGTTCGGTAAATTTGATCAATACGAATTTCGTCAAAATCTGGACTTCAAATGTTTATAAAAAAAAAAAAAAAAAAACAACCGTTACACAACGTTTAGTTAATTAATTTACTTTGTTTTATTGAAAGTTAAGGTTTCTACGCCGAGGGCTTTAGCCTACTAAAAATCGGAGTGTAGATGGTAAGAGGTGAATTACACGAGTTACAATTATTAACACTTTTTACTTAAATCTATATTATAAAAAAAATTGATATATCGCTACTGTATTGTCTTCGTTGAGAGATTTTTGGAGTGAGGTAGAGTTGGAGAATATTCTTCGTGCTTCGTGGTAAATTAGGCATTTGGTAACGATGTGATCGATAGATAGATTCACTTTAAATGTGTCACATGTTAGGACCGGCTCTTTAGTGATAAGGTTAGGTTAGGTGGGTTAGATGGGTGTGTTCTATTCTGACCCAATTGATCATTGATCAATCTCTTCTATTGAGATTTACAGGAAGGTTCCCATTTTGTATAGAGGGTTTTATGATTCAAAGTTTATTTGTAAGAAGATTAGAAGTCCAGTACTTGTACGTTGTATACTATGTACTTGCGTTTTTTGGGGGTTGCGTTTAATTTTAAGGCATTTTTTATGTAGGGAGGCTTCGTTTGCGATTTTGTTAGCTGTTTTATTACCTGGTATCCCAACGTGGGAGTCTGCATTCGAGGAGGAAGCGGTTTTTAGAGCTTCGCAGATGGCGTCAGGATTCGTTGTATAAATACTCGAGTTGGAAACGAGTGAGAATTTATAGTTTTTCATGTCCATTGATTACTGCGAGACCGACGCTGATTTCCGTCAAAATCTGAACTTATAACGCTTACAAAATACTAACAACGTGTCTACGGAATTTTGATATTTCGATATGGCCAAAAAAAACAAATTAAAATGAACCTTGTGGCATATTTTCGAGTATTGTTAAAAGCCAAACAAACCACGTAAAACAAAATAATAACTAAAACAGCTATATATAACTCAATAAAGACTGGAATATTTTGGAAATTCAACCACTTCTAGAAAAGGCTAGTTTATGTATTATGTCAAAATTCCATGTCTCTATCGTTATTTTAAACTGAATAACTACAAGAAAATTTAATCAAAAATATTATACGTTTATCCCTGGTAACAAGGAAACTACAAAGAAAATCAAAAAATGGCATCGTAACCGCACCGACGAAATGCCAAAATGCAACACAAAAGCTCTCTAATCGTTTTTTGATTACAGCGTGTTTTCTGGTAGGAAAACTGTTACGTTAAAAATAATAATAATAATAATAATAAAAGAAGCACACACACAAAATGTAAAAAAACGATTTGGGTTTTTCTTCCGCTAAAAATGCGAAAAAAAACGTATGAGTGCCATACGTATATACTTTACGGACGTTTAATTAATTATTCGTGTCTGTGTCGATAAAATTCATTCGCATTATTAGGTCGGAAGAATTCCATTACGCTCTAAAGTAATATTATGTTGCATTTTTTCAGTAATCCAGGTCGACGGTTTGATGCAAATCGCGGTAGTCGAGCAAAAAACAAAAAAAATAAAAAATAATAAAAAAAAAAAACTACCAACAAAGTATGTTTGACGCGCTTTATATGAGAAATGTGCATTAGAGGGGATTGTTCCGTTTTTTTTTTTTTTCCGACGTGAGTTTACAATTAACACGGTAACACGACGTTTTCGACATTAACTCGCCCGAAAATTTAAATACGACGATTATATTTTTTTAATGAATATTTGTTATTTTATAGGATAACCGTAATTTAAAATATGACAAAATACTTATACTAGTCCTTTCTAGCCGTGGTCAAATTTCCAAATTATTATTTTTGAGTTATGTATAGACACAAGGTTCGTCATAAGTTCTTTTTTGGCCATATAATAATATCGAAATTCCGTAGACACGTTTTTTTTTTTTTTTTTTTTTTCGTATTTTGTAAGCGTTCGGGTACAGATTTTGACGGGAATCGCATAAATCGCGAAATTTTGTATACTATTTTCCGATTTATGTGTATAACATTATTTTAGCCCAACAGTAAATACACGGGCATTTTACACGAGGTTCATCGTGAGTTGTACTTAATGGTATAAAGAAAAAAAAAAAAATGATCGTAATGCAACAGTTCTTTTTTATACTGGACGAATATAACGAAACGCGATCTCGAGTAACGTGCCATAAACGTGCCACTAATATACAGGGTGTTTATGTACACCGTGCCGCCACTAGCATATCCCGTACTCGGTGTAGTGAATTTGCTAGGAATAATCTTTATTATTTACGTATATTAATCTTTCCTCGTTTCGTATGATCATGTTAGGTGAGATGTCGGCAGATAATTATTTTAATTTTGTTTGCCGTTCTGGCGTCAAAATCGAATGAAAACGTGCAGATATGATGTGACGGGTCGGTTAATACGCGAAAATCGCCGACAATTTATAGAAATATTTATTTCCGTATAATATGGCGATGTCAAGTGACGGCACGCTTTTCGGAAACACCCTGTATATCAATTCCGCGATCCTTTTATATATAACGTTTTAAATTATAATTATCGCGTACCTATGGTTTTGTGTTTTTTGTCAACGAAAATGCGTAGGTAAGTCTTTCGAGTTCCGTTAGTTTGTATTCGGTTTGACGCGGATTACAATTTTTTTTGGCTTCTCAAAAACGCTCGAAAATTTGACACGAGATACATCATACGACGAGTGCTTTCGGTCATATTAAAATATCGAAAAACCGTAGACACATTTTTTTTTTTTTTTTTTTTATAAGCCTCTGAAGTCCAGATATTGACGAAAATCGTAAAAATCACATTACTTTGCGATTTTTGTGCGAATGGTGATTTTGGTAGTCATTTGGAAATCATTGAGATTTTATGAAATAATGGAAAACTCGATAAACAAAGTACGGGAAATTGTAGTATTCCGGAATCTGGCGTACACAATATTCACATCAGCGAATGCTTACCATTTGGGTGAAATATTTAGTTGTTGTTTTTTTTTTAGCAAACGACCAAATGCATGCCGTTAAATAAAATCGACAATATATATTTTATGTAACAATACGGTCGTTTCTTCTAACGCGATATTCCCTCATCCAAGGGAAACATAGTAATTCTTGGGCTTGTCGTCGGATTCCTAGTGCTACCGATAGGATTTTCAGCAAAAAACGGATGCGACGATTTTGTGCACATTTGACCGCATCTCCCTACCCCATAAAAAAAAAACCCTCGTTTGCGCGCAGACCTCCAGGGACCGTTTTCTTGAAACCTATAGCTATTTTCCCGGGTAGTATGTACTGACGAAATATATATTACCAATATTTATAACTGCAGTTTACACACCACTGCAAGGACAAACTTACTATTTGTAAGTTTGATTGTGTGTATAAAAAAAAAATCGTTTTAAAAGTTATTTCCACTGTTGTGGGTGAAAATTTGACGCAGTGGTACATCATTTCAAACGAAAAAACGATTCTCAGCAAAGATCGGTTAGTTTTTATTGAACACTGTATTCATTTTTTACTACAAAATTAATTAGAAATATTTGTGTTTTTAACGAATTTCAACTAAAATAGTTATTAATAAGTAAAAAAAACTCGGAAAATTGCACCACGTTTAGATTGTACTTGTATAAGTATTCGGTAAAAAGTCCCGGTCTCTACAATTGTTTATTACCCAATTACAACAAAATAACAGAACCCGTTATCGGGTAAATATTATCGTTTCTCTGGCGTTTGTTTCTCGGGGTTTTTCCGTTATTAAGTAAACTACAGCGAAAATCTGAAAAACGACCTTTTAAAAACACCAACTAGATCTAAAACGGTACAAGAAGATAGTCGTCATGGAAGCTCTTGATTGTAGCGAGCAATCTGGTCAAAAAGTTCACGGGCACAAAAATTAAATATAATAATAATAATAAAAAAAAAAAAAAAAACAAAAAACGTATTTAGATATTTTAAAAAAATCAAGATAGACACGTGTCTACCTAGGTTAAATATAATTCGCGCTCAATAATATTAAATAGCTTAAATCTAATCGACATAAATATAATAACAGTATCAATCACTTTTAGTCCATTATAAGGAGGCGGTAAAATTATATTGATACACTACAACAAAAAAAAAAAAAAAAAAACAAAAGTTTTTCGTCGAGATTTGAACATTAAACGCTTATAACGAAAATGTATTACGCACGACTTTTTTTAGATTCTGAGCTTGACGAGAAATATAATTTTTTTTTTTTTTTTTTTTGTCACTAGGGTGATATGTTTGATAGCAACTGGTGTTTGTCTAGTTTGCCTCGTGGTTTTCCTAATAATTTCGAATAATCGGGATAACGGGAAAACGTATGGAATAATGGCTATTGGGATTTCGTGTTGTAATTCGATAAAAAAAATAATCGTAGATATATAAAAAAATTTCCGACGAATACATCGACTGACCGTTTCCAATAGCCTCTCTACGGCGTTATATTATGTATCACGTGTTGTCATGTTGGTTCAATCGGTATTATTATTTTACTGTGGTTAGCATATAAACAGATGCAAGACGTCGGGAGGGCCACGATAAATCCCACGGGAAGAGAAGCTGTTAAGCTCTACCGTTAAAATATATTGGTTTCAGTTAATCGCCGAAAATCTGTATGTTGAATATTGAAGCAAAACCGCCGTACGGACTCGGGAGGGAATCTTTGGCGTTGTGAACGATACGGAAAAATAAGTCCGACAATTAAAATTGGAACGACAAAAAAAAAGAGTTGTATTATTTCACTAGAGCCGTTTTGATAAATCGACTTCGGTTATCCGCTAAAACAAAAAAAAAAAAAATGTATTTTAGAAATAATGTTTAGATTATTAAACGGCGTAACACATTTTCCTTTTAGCATTTAAATACAATTTTATTCAGTCTCCGCGGTTTAAAAATCGATCCAGCGCCACTGCAAGATGGTCAAATTTTCGATGGACCAACACAATGATGACCAGCCTCTTTTTACCGAGGGTCATAGAGAAAGAAAAATAACAATTCTTGGCGGACCAGGGATTTTTAGTTTTTCCTTAAAATTAATTGTATACCAGGTTAGGCGTTCAAACATAATAATTTAATCGCATTTTTCATTACACATCTTAATGTATAGTTATAAATCGAATAATTTGTTGACGCATGTCCATGTCTAATAACACAATTGACGATGAGGAAAAGAAGAAATATTGAATAATATTTAATTTTGCATCGTTTTTAGATAAATGCAATGTTATTTATATTTTTTATAAATTTTTATTTATCACATTGGCGCCCGCCTGTTAATAAATGACCGCGGGTCGGATTACAACACATCGTTTATATGAAAAATGAAAGCAAACCAAAGTCGTTTTATCTTAAATTATGATAACGATTTCTTAGCCGGTGTAGGGCCGTCTGAAATATCGCGTCGGGCTAACAATTCCCAAATGCAGGCCCACGTTACGCTCGTCTACTGGTTTTAAACACGCGCAGCCAACGTGGAAAAACAAAAAAAACAAACGCAAATCTGTAAATCACTTTTTCACCGCGCATAAATAGGCCGGTCGAAAAACCGCACGAACAACGGCGAGCGCGTCGTAAATTAAACCGAAAAACGAAAGGCGCGTCTTATTTTATTTTATTTTATTTTTTTTTTTTTTTGCCCGTCTTTACGCACACCCCGATCCCGACGTCTATATAATTTGTAAACGATAATTTATGGACCCCCCGGCCGTGTCTTTATTTTTATATACATATATAAATTTTTTTTTTTATTTTCATTTCAAACCTATTTTCGTCGCCGTCATTGTACGACACGCGTATAATATTTCACCCGGGCGCAAATAAGTAGGCGGTAACCGTTTCTTTATTGAAACCGACCGCGGTCGGTAATAAATTATACCGTTGTGCTTACCGCGGGTAAGTGTTTACGGACAATCCCAGTAGTCATCGCGGGATACTGGAATCCGGACACCGTCGAACGTCAGGATAATCTGACGAATCCGAAATCAAACGGTTAAACGCGCCTCGGCTCGGTCGAGAATAACATCAAAAATAAACAAAATAGGCACATTTTTTTTTTTAAATTTAAAATTGCCAAAATACGTCACATCCCGCGGGGCCTTTTTTGTAGCCGGGTCTTTGCAGGTCTTAGGGGACGATGTTTAGAGGGTAATTTAATTAATATCACTACACGGGCAACGTAAAAAAAAAAAAAAAACGATTCTGAGCGAATTTAAATTAAAAAATTATGTTACTTTGAAACTGCAAAATAAAATACACAATGTGTAACAGAAACCGTTATTGCGTAGATATTCCCGTTTTCCCGATGTTTTTACTCGGATTTTCCGTCGATATAAGGATAATTATAAAACGTCCACTTTAACGCAATGACTAAAGGAAATTCCTTACCAGAAATCGACCATGATCTTGACGTTTGGAGCACGATTTCTACTCGAAATGTTCTATTATTGGATTTCAATTAAATATTTTCACTTATTCTTTTGACTTTATATTTTAGACGTGTTACAATTTTCAAAACATTCTGTCTTTTTACGAGTTCAATATAGCATTTTTACGTTTATATAAAACCACACAAAATAAAATAAAAGTTTGTTCAGCTTCTCGAAAAAAGTTTTAAAATTATACACAAGGTCAGGTTCATTTTAAATTATGGCCTTATGGCCGTATAAAAATGTCAAAAATCCGTGGACACAATTATGTTTTTTTTAAATTTATATATAAGCGTTTAAATAATACATTTTGATAAAAATCCGTAAAAGAATACGATTTTCTTGTACTATTTTCCAATTTTACGTGGATAAAATTAGTTTGGCTCAAAAAAAAAAAAGGATCAACAATTTAAGTCGATAACACACGAACGGTTATAATTCATGTTCTATTGATTCCAAATTAATACAATAGTCAATTTAAATTTATCAAATCATGTCTTTGTTTTACATTTATCTTTGCGTACAGATATTAATAAAATTTCTTTCTGCAACCTACCATTGTTGATTTCCACCTACAACTAAAACCTGACTTAGAATTTCTGAGGCCCGGGGACAAAAAAAAAAAATTGGCCTATCTTTATAATAATTAAGATTACTGTAAATTAAACCACAATTGGTAAATATAATAACCAGTCTATTCACTGGTAAATTAATAAATATTTGAAAATCTTCATAGTTTTTATAGTTTTTATTTATTTTTCTAGCCTTTTGTTCTGCAAATGCATCAATAACTTCCTCGAAATTAATGTTTGGCGGTGATGTCAATGATTTTCAACGGATAAGATTCCTATGGCATCCAATTTTTCTTAGCCCTAGTACGTTTGACCGTGTATACATTTTTAGCGTTTTTCTAATTTAAGGGTTAATTAAAATTAAAAAAATAATTGAATTCAGTTTGGTGAGCTCCCGGTCTGCATGGACCCTGGACAAATATTCACAATGCAATCGCGTAAATCGGACTTTTTTTTTTTTTTTTGTATTTCGCGATTGACCGCAAATGTCTATATGTCTCCAGACGTAATAGTATCAAGTAGTTTTCTCGTCGTGATACGCGTTACATAAATTGGATTTTTCAAAAAAAAAACAAAAAAAAGGACACTATTGTAGATCCCAGTGACCACGAGGATATTACTATTAGCGTGTTGACGACGTTTCGATAATAACGAGGCGGACATGTTTCCGGAATATCGATTCGACAGAGTGAAACTATTTTATGGGTATAATCCCATATGTTTGCAAATGATATTTCGGAAATATTACGGAGTTCGAGGCGGATAATCGCCGGGAGGACGTGCCACTTCCTCGCGTACCTATGGAATAGATAAGATAACGGAATTTATTGAAAAAGAAAAAAAAAACGTACGCAGTGGAATTATAACCGAGTTATTATTTCTACGACGTTTTCGATTTAACGACTGCGTGCACTCCAGAACGGTTGCTACTCGTTCACAATGGATTTCCGTTATCGAATACGATAACACGAATCGAATTTATCACTATCGAAAGGAAAATCTTATCGTTTTTAGAGACTGAGCGTACCGAAAGGATGTACTTGGTTTTACTGTGAATGTGTGTGTTTTTCCCCCGTCTGTAAACAACTTTCCGCCAAGAATTCTCGCTTCAATAATAATAAAAAATCTAATTTGTAAAATTAATTTGGATTTATTCTCGGCGTATTGTGGAGATAATTTTTTTTTTCTTCTTCTTCTTTTCCCCCCTCGTTGACGTCTTAATAATGGGGGAGAAAAACGGGAATATTTACGCAATAAACGGTTTTATTTTACTTTCGTATTTGTTGTTCCGGTGTAAATTCGGTTAGAAATAATAGTAAAGGTGTTTTATTTACACGGTGGAATTGTCTAGTATTTTAGTTTTCATTTGTTTTTATGCTAATACAATATATTCGGCTTCTCAAAAATGTAAATTTTTTTTTTTTTTTTTGTTTTATATATATAATCGTTCGAACATAATATCAAATCGAAATGAAATTTTAGGACATACGTTAGCCCAAAATAACGTCGAATAATCTGGTGACCATGATTAATGCGGTGAAACTACGTGCCTTTTTAACATGCCGGTAACGCACGAGCGTATAATAATTTTTTTTTATTTTTTTTTTCGGGATAAATAATATTGCGTTTTGGGATTTTAGAGGAGAAATAATATTTTCTCGGGTTAAGAGAAGAGATAATATTTTCTCGCGGACAACGCAGAGAGTGGTAAGTGGATTCACTGCGGATATTCGAGATTATCTACAAACTATAATATGTACGCGTTTAATACGTTCGTCAGACATCGGTAGTATTTCTTTTTTTTTCTACCTCTCTCTCTCTCTCTCTCTCTTTCTCGTCGTCAGGTCAAAACGGTTTTGTGAATTTAATAAAATATTATAATGAACAAAAAAAAAAAAAATATATATATATATATATATAGGGGAAAACGCGATAACGTTGGCGGTACGTTACTGCGGTAGTTCATTAGTTTCGATTTGTAAGCGAAACAGCTGTACATAAAAAAAAAAAAAAAAAAAAAACCTTTAAATTCTTCACTAGCTCGCGCAGTATTATCGCGTTCGACTATATTATATCATTATTATTATTATTATTATTATTATTATAAAACACGTTGTACGGATCGCGAAAAAAAAAGCTACGTGTATATTCGCGTCACAAAGGACCGACGACGTATAACATTATACGGAATTTTTTTATTATTTTTTTTTTTTTTTTTAACTTTAACCCCCCGGCAACGAGTCACAGACGTTTTCAATTGTATAATATTTGTGTATCCAAACAATTTTCGTTTTCAACCTCGCGCGGAGCCGTTTTTACCGCGAGTCAACAATGGCGCGTATCGCGTACTCGAACATAACGCCAAGTCGTTTCGGTTTTCATTTCATTTTTTTTTTTTTTTTTTATCCGAAACTTTCGTAGTGGTATACACGATTATATTGTACGTATCGTTCGGATAGAACGGAAAAAAAAAACTTAGGTACGTGGTACTTATCCGTCAGTGTTTTTCGTCGCGTTAATACCCCGTAGATATTTACGAACATATTTCCGCTATTATAACTAAAGACCGGATTTTCGTACAGCTTACACTTGAAAAACGCGTATTTAAAATGCTGAAATGTGGAAAAAACGTGCAAAACTACATTTTTGATGTATTAGGAATATATATATATATATATATAGCTGAATTACCCGGCTTCGCTCGAGTGTAAAATTCGTAAGATTTCATGAAAAATAGTCCACGTTGTATATATATCAATATCAATATCAACGGCTTTAACGGTAACCAACACTAAAGTTTTCTTTAACCAATCAAAAAAATATTCGAAATTTCCGTTGGACCCAAATACATCCCTATGTGAGCCTATATTTAAAATCAAAGATTAGAAAAAATAGATAGCCTATATGTGCATCTCTTTTTATATTTCAAAATTTTGAATGATAAATATTCCAGTAAGCTACGCTCGAGTTTCGACTTTTCAAATTATTTCTTAAGATATTTTTAATGAAATAAATAAGAAAAGTCCACAAATTTATCGGTAAGGTTAGGTTTAAACTTTACTCTTTAAAACTTTTATTGCGCAATTACAACATTGTCAATATAAACTGAATTAGATATTAAATAATAATTAAATATATTAGAGGGAAAAACATAAACAAAAAATATCTTAAACTTTTGAGATTATTAATATAATAGCTAGACTTTATAGATTTTATAGACTGGTATAAAGTTGATATTATTTATGAAAACAGTAAACTATAATATTTCTTGGTAGACTATGTATTCCGTTTTTTGGTTAATCGCATATATATATATATATATATACAGTAGAACTCCAATTATCCGGACTAATTAATGTCAAGGGTGGTCCGGATAAGCAAATATCCGGATGATTGACATATGATATATCAAAAGTTATATACACACGTAACCATAAACAAATATGTAATTTTATTAGATATTCAACTGAAACAAAATAAGCTTTAATTAAAGTACATACGTGACATAATTTAAAACCAAAAAAAAAGCTGACTTGGCACATAATTTATTTTATTTTGAAAAATGATGATATTTTAGTTTGCTTCATAGTTGACTTTCTCTTTAGAGCAGCTAGGTCTCTCAATCTTCTTAATTGCAACAATTGAGTGGTGTTTGATTCTTCTTGTCTCTCAAACCATTTAAACGCCAAATCCAATGCATCAAAAGCTTCAGAATGAGACGGCCCATTTTCACCTTCAGTCAAATCGTCAGTTTCATCTTCTTCAAATAAGTTACGAACTATTTCATCATCCGAAAGTATTTGATATCCAGGGTCATTTGTATCCATAAGCAACCACTCACTTATATTCTCTTCATCACAATCGCTAAATACGTGAACTTGGCTTATACACTCTTGTATTTCAGCTATTTCAACATTTGGTTCCACATTTTGGGTATCTTCAACTTGCTTCAGTAACTTATTCCACGACCTTTCTAAAGTACAATTTCGTACACATTTCCATGCTCCAACAAGCATGTAGCAGCAATCCTTCAGATTAATTTTTTTATAAAAAGATAAAAATGATTCCTCGTTCCTTCGGCACGTGCCGTATTTTTCTCGTCCGGTTAATTGGACGTCCGGATGATTGGCGTTCGGATAATTGGAGTTCTACTGTATATAAATTATTTGCCGAGCTTATTCTAGAGCATAGAACAGAAAGATTGACCATGGGTGAAGCACGGATCTGTGTTCTCGATGCCTGTTACCATGTGAGATATTGAAAAAATAAAAAGCTAAAAATCATCTATGGACAATTGTCTACAAAACAAAATAAAAGCCGATGTAATCTGAGATTAGCCGTTACAAAGAAAGTAGTTTTACATTTATATAGTTAGGTGTACATATTTAATCTGATTTACAACATGTTTATAAAATGTATTATCATGTACATTTCGAAGTTTTTTTTGTGTCCTCTGTCACTTAATACGTGTTTTAGTTGTGAAAACACGCGTTCAACATTATTAACACTTGTTAATGGACATTGTTTGTAGCAGTTTATATGAGCAGGATATATTTTTAAATTAACGTCGTTTCCATTTAATGAAGCATTGTGTTGTTTTAAAATATCGTATCCAGGATTTTCATCAAAAACTGATTTAAATTCTTCAAAGAGTATTTGTCCCTTTTCGTTTTCAATTTGCTAAAGTCCTCGTATATCGTCCGTAATCTTTACAATACCGTATTATATTTAAATATAAAAGTCCAGTGAAAATAATAAAGTAACATAGATTACAAAGAATATTTGTAATAACAGATTAATATGAAGAAAAAGAACGAAAAAACGAACTCAAAAATACAAAAACCCTGAAACGTGTTACGCGCAATGTAAAATTTCGTTTAAGTTAATCTACATTTAATTCATTCGGATTTATAACCTGTTTCTATAGGTTTTGGAACACCTAATAAAAAGATACAATTGCGCGAAAATCCGGTCTTTGATTAGAAGAGTTTACTTAAAACCGTCGACTGTCCAACCCACAGCCCACACATAATTTATTTTCGTTTTTAAATCGTGCCGGTTAAATATGAGGGCACTAGTTTCAAAGTATACAATCTCCACGTTCACTAAATTTTCAGAAAACCAAAAAAACGAATAACTTAATCAAAAAATGTTTTTTCTCTATTCGGATTTTTTTAACCTTTTCGTATAGTTATGCAGAGATGATTTACCCGTTTTTTGCTTAAAAAGACAAGATTTTTGTCTTTGTTCTGACAACATTTTGTTTGGAGATTGTACAGTATAAAACTAACAGTAGGAGATTGCTCGTTTTGAAAATAACTTTAGTAAATAACAAATAGGTATTGAGAAACTAAAAATTCAAGAAGTCTTTATTCTTTTTTTTATTTAGTTTAGAAGTTTACAAAAAAATTTAATTTAATAATACAAATCGTTAAAAATAAAAAATACTTAAGATTAATAAGTTAGTCAATTTATTTATTAGATTGCAACATTGATTTCATCTTCTATCGCATGACGTTCACATAATATGTCTTCTTCAACATAACCTGGTATTGCATCTCCCTCTATGACAAATTTATAAAAAATTAAACACTGATCATTTTCCCACTCATTTCCGTATTGAGCAGTTAGAAGGTTATTTACATCCGTTTTTTTATTACTGTTGACAATATTCCGTATTGGAATTTTGGAGGGTTTCATAATAATAATGTTCTTTGCTTTTTTTGTAATTGGTTTTCCATTCCAATATTTGAATTGTACACGCCTTCACCGCGGACTAACACTACGCCTTTTGAATTCTTTGTAATAATCATTCTTTTCATTTTTGAAAAAGCAAAATGCCACTGTCCTAGAGGTCTAATAAAATTGCTGGTTTCAGCTATCCAGTCATAAATTTCAACATCCTTTCCAACTTTCAGGACAGTCCCATATTTTGAATAAATATCAAAATATTCCTGAGGTTCTAAAATAATTTCCTTCTATTTGCACTCCACTTCGATGTAACTAAAGACACGATCAGGAGGAATAAAAGAGTGCCCTCTTACTGGGAATAAAACTTCAATTTTTGAAATTACTTTTTGTTTGGCGAGCCAGTTGCAACACATTCGAATTAGTGGTGTGTTTTTGTTCTGGTCCGCGCAACCATCACACATAAGCTTAATAGTATGAATATCAGTAAAAGTTGACGAATTCAAAACGTGATGAATACAGGAAAAAATCTCATTTGAACCTTTGTCGTGTTCATTTAAAATATTATTTGATTTGAGATTGTACGTTTTGAAACTAAATGTTATTTTTAAGCTTAAAAATACACTGGAGATTGACCATTTTGCTCGACAATAGTGAGATTGTACGTTTTGAAACAAACTTGTCAAAGGAGATTGTACTTTTTGAAATAAAATGCAATTTACAATCTTAAAATAAACTGGAGATAGACTCTTTTGCTCAAATATAGTGAATTATTCGTATTCAGCGCTGACAATTGAATATGCAACGATGTCTATCTCAATTTTTATGGAACATGGAGATTGTACACTTTGAAACTAGTGCCCTCATATATTGATCAATTTTGTATTTACTAGGTAAGTATTGTCCATAGTAAAAACCGCTTATCGAATTTACCGCTGGCGGGCAAATAATGTAGTAGCAACATTTTTTTGTTTTGTTTTTGCTTATGATCGAATATTTTATAAGGTTCGTTTCGGGCGGTATTTGTATACGAAATCGTACTATTATCCGCTTATAATCTTGGGAAGCAACTAGTGGGCGACCTCTTGAAACTCGCCAATTGTCGTTTACAAGTCAGAAATAAGAAAATTCCGTCCTCCGAACGACCGGCAAATATTGTGTAGTAAGTCGTCCTACATCTCTGCACGTTCACGCCGTTCGGAAATTCCAACATTAATAATTCGAAATGAAAATTTGTATGTTGCGGTGTAGGTGTTTCGTTATAATTTTTTTTTTTCGACATTTCCGAATTTCCATACGTTTAAATTCTATTAAAATACACGTTTTGTTTTAATCACAGTAGAAAATCGCGCGCGTAAACTTTGTTTGATGGATTTTTTTTTTTTTTTGTTAATGTTATAATTCTATTAAATCCTGGACGATATACATAGAAGAATAAAAAAACATTAAAGGCGTTTGAAATGTGTTGCTACAGAACGACGTTAAGAATGAGCTCTACCGGAATAATAACAAATGAAAACGTGCTAAACAGAGCACTCGGAATCAAGAACACTGTGGAAAAGTTCGCTAAGAAGACTCAACGGGTCGTAATATAATCAGACATGAAAGTCTGTTGGTTAGGTTAATTGATAAAAAAAAAAAACAAATCACAAAGGATCAACGGTGTGATTCGTAGGTATTTAATACGGAAAACGAATGAAACGTCAAATGAGGAATGATAAAAAAAAAAAAAAAAAAAAAAATAGAAAGAACGCGTAATATAATTGTTCAGATTTTTTAACATATCACGTCATACACAACTAGCCAATTAAATTTATACAAATACATTTTTTGTACTAAGATCATTTTCCTTACACGTCGGCCTATAAATTTACATATCATTTAAAGGAATAATATTTTCGTCTATGCTGTGAAAGAGTATTCTGAACTTTGTACAAAAATAGCCATATTTTTTTATCGGATAAAAATATTTTTAAAATAACACCGCATAACCAATAATTAAATTATACAGGACGGATAGATAAATCCACGAAACAAAATATATATTATTCATTAAATTATATATTCAAAGTATATAAGTGATAAGTAGGGCTAGGATTTTAAAACGAATGCTTCTTTTTTTTTCTTTTTCTATATGAGAAAAAAATGTAATTTTGTATACATTTTTTATTCGTTTCATGTCATTCTGATTCTAAATAAATCTAATTTGTTTTGCTTTTTTTTTTTTTTTCTTTTAATATGTAAGTGACTTTTAATTGCTTTTTTTTTCAATTATTCCAGTTTTGGAATTTTATTAAATTTATTGTGACATAAAATAATGATTAAACAATTTTAATTAATTTAAATAAGAAATTAAAAAATATGGAAACAATTGCATACTGCGTGGTGTTTCATCGAAAATTAATTTTGATTTGAACGAAACGGTATGTATAAAATGGGAGGCACCAATTACTGCCGTGGATGTAGAGGCGGTCGTTTTCTATGTATGATAATATTTTGTCTAGTAATGGATTAAGTTTTACTACAGAGTGTCCGACTAAATATATAATTTTTTGAATTGTTTTTTATTATTTTTTATTTTTTTTTCCAAGCAGTTGTAAGATTTTTTTTGTTATTTGTTATGCTTTAAATTGTAGTGATCTAGTGATAAGTAATAAGTGCGACGGTTTCGATTTGTAACCGTTGGTATTAATTTATTACATCAATGATTCATAATGAATTCAGTGAACGGTAAATTTGTAATAAACAATTATTTGTTCTCAATGACGCCAACTCGATTGTTCGCCATTGTTTTTGTATTGTATTCCAGTAATAATCTGCGAGTGAATTAATTTTATTCGTTTGTCAAAAAAAAGAAAAATTCTGTTTTTTTTTTTTGTTTTGTTTTGTCGACGCTAAACTCTTTAAATATTATCGCATTTTCTTTTAGTTTATAAACGACGCACAGTCAAGTCGAACGTTTATTATTAACTTACAGAAATTCGTTTGACTTTTAAATTCGACTCTCGTGACATTAACTCTATTGAAAATTATATTAATCCGGTCCATTTACTTCACAGTCGTGTGTCGGTTGTTGTGTTCGTTAACCGCCTGTTCTCGTCTTCGTAGTATATTTTAATCAGAATGACCTCAAATAATTGTTTGTTTATTTTGAATAATTATATAACTTTTTCATTTTTTTTTTTTTTCACCACCGCACTCGACAATGAATTAAATTAAAATCACAAGTTTTTCTTTTTGTTGCTTATTTTCTTCTTTTTTTTTATGACATATTACGGCTCATATTTTAAGACTATTCGCGGGTTTTCGTTTTAAAACGTTTGCCGAATGCTGCGGCAGATTACAAAGATCAAGTGAAAGATCGACTCGCTGAATTCTGCTTCGCGAGATTTAAAAAAAAAAAAAAAAAAAAAACTCTTCTCACAAACTACAGGACGTAATGAGTTATTGTTGTACTACGAACGCGCGGTTTTTCTGAGAAAATATATTTAAATATTGAAAGAATAATTTAAATTTCTAAACCGAGCCGATGTGTAAATAGGTCGTATCAACAAATCGTTCCCCTTCATCTTTGATCTCTGTAAATTGATTTTTTTTTTTTTTTTAATTATTTTTTATTTAGTCGATTGATTATATTTACTCGCACGCGCATAGGAAACCACAGGGACTCGAACATACTTGTAAAAGATACGTTTTTAACACATTACAAATACAAATACAGATACTTCTTTGTAATATATTTAAAATACGGATTCGAGTGGGTACTTGAAGAGAAATATATATATATATATATATTATACAAATACGAATACAGATATATTTTAAAAGTATACATAAATATATCGAGTATTTTCTTTTTTAATACCGTATTAAAAAAATATTATTTTTCATTATAGTAACGATAGCATAATTTATCGGCAATTTTCCGTCAACATGTAAATCTGATATTTAGAAGAAAATCTAAAAAGAAAAAAAAATAATGCTACTATAAACAACATGGTGACTTGGTGAATTGTTGAGTGTAAAATCGCCTATGAATCTATTTTCTAATGTTATTTTTTTTTTTTTTTTTAAATCATCATATCCAAATGGTTATTAATGCCGTCTGTTAAACACGATAAATATTCTTAATTCGTGTACATTTTTTATTATTATTTATGCGAGCTGTTTTATTGTTGAAAATTTCGTCAAAACCTGATGCGCGCGACCGTTTTCCAATAATAACATATGTGTATGTTTACACCGGGTGGCGGCGTGACGGGATTTCCCTAAAAAAAAAAAAAAACATGATATTTCGGTGGTTTTTTTTTTTTTTTTTACCGTCCGAACGGTATAATAACCGTGACGTCGGTCGAGGTCCGGGCCGGCCGTTTTTCCGGGCGACCCGTGCAGTTTTTCCGTCGGGGGACGTCATGCCGCCGCGGCAACGCCGACATCGATTTTCCAAATACGCCACTGTATTAATACAACATTATCGGTCCGTATAATATTATTATAATATATTTAGCGAAATTCACCCCCGAAGAGTGCAGACCGAGCGTCCATTTATGCGCGACTACGCCGCCGTTATACCGTTATGAACCTGTCGAAAAGAATGGCGGATTTCGGAGGTTCTGAGTGATTCGGTTAAAAATTCTGCGTTAATTTCCAATGGCAAAGTATTTCCTACAGACATGGTCATTTTTATTTCTCGTAGTTCCTCAGGGGGTTCATAACACTCCCCCCCCCCGCACACACACACACACACACAGACAAAATGAGACAAGTGGGTCCTATGATCACCGTGTTTCATTTAAATGTACAAAATTGAGGTTCTGGTCAACTTAAAATATAAATTCGAACACAAGTATTAATCAAATTACGATTACAAATACAAATAAAATTATACATTATTTGATTGATTAGTAATAACTTGGTATTACATTTTAGTATCGTCCTCTATGCCATCTGCCCGACCATCTGGTATATCAGGGTTATACGGTTTTACGGATTTTATCATTATTTTAAAAATTACAATACAAAATGACAAAACAACAATAGCTAGAAATATTGGTATACCTATTATAATATGCTCAATTCTTAAATGTGACATCGTTTCAGAGGATAGCTGCGGAAGTTTGCTTATCGAGATTGCTGTGTTAGCTAGGTTATTTAAACCGTTGATAAAATTAAAATGTGTAAGGTGTCTGTGGTACAGGGTGCGGCAGAGCCGACTGACGAGTTTTTATGGGCTAGAAATAACGAACAGTAAAACTTAGAACAAAGGTTTTTTTATTTAAATCAGTATTCAATCCCATTTTTCGAAAATTATATCTCCAAGATGGCGGCCGTCAGCATTGATACACTGTTGTAGACCATCTCTGAAGCTCTCATATGATTTTCGGCACATTTCGACTGGTATGGCCTCGACTTCCACGTGGAGTGGTCTTTCATGGAGCTGCCGTGGGTTATTTGTAGCCCAGTATCGACAATTTTGTTTTTTTACAGTTCCAGAAAAATGAAAATGGGCCTCATCGCTACAGAAAAAAGTCGATATCGGAGGAATTTGCAGAAGAATTTGCTGACAGAGATTTTTACGGTTGCCGTAGTCAGAAGCATTTTACTCTTGGACAAGCATTAATTTATAGGGACGGAATGATAAATCTTCGTGAAGAATTCTCCTCAAAGAACGGTCTGAGATTCCCAAAGCTACAGCGTGTTTCCGGGCTGAGCGTCTTGGTGTCTGCTCAATTGACTCCCTGACCAACTGCACATTTTCGGGGGTTCTTACCGTTCTGGGTGCTCCGTGTCCAAGTCCACTTAGGGTACTTCCTGTTTCTTCCAAACGCCGTATCCACAATTTGATAGTGTTAACAGAAGGAATAAATTCAGCACGTGGAATGCCGAAGTGTATACGAAAAGCCCTTTGTGTAGCGATCGCAGAACGATTATTTTCGTAATACGCACGCACGACGAAACCACGATTTACACCTGTCCAGACCATGATTACGAATAAAAACTGCATTACCGTACAATTCAAAATATACCACTTGTTAAGGCCTGGCTCTTATCTCATCATAGGCTAATGACCTCATTAAACTCGTCAGTCGGCTCTGCCGCACCCTGTATAATACCAAAAAGAGTGTTTGTTAAAAAAGATACTATTTTATGTCTAGTATTTTCTGGTATTATATCCAATAGTATATTTCGTGTGACTCTATATATTGGTGTAAGAATAGATTAGTCTGCTAATCTAATACCTTATATCATAAGGGGTTCATAACAATGCGTAAAATATGCATTATCATAGGCATTTCCGTGTAGGTAATATAGCGCGGTGTATCGTCCGACGATCGTAAATGGAAAATAAAAAAAGAAAAGAAAAAAAAAAAGACAATACCCAGTAGCGTAATTGCGAGACGAGTGACAACGGGCGGGGGAGATGGCTTAATACTGGGGCCCATGGACATTTTACAATTGTTTCCGGTTAATTTTTCCCCCGGGCTATGGGGACACGTAAATTTAATTTCGGCGTACGACAGTTTTTCAACAACGAAAACAATGTTTTATACGTTCGTTCGTATAAATTCGTGTTGACTATGATGTCGGTAGTCATTAATACAATTTTAAAATGACCAACGATATAGAGATTATAATGTTGTATATTGTGATTTCTCACGTCGCTCAATCTGCCGTTTTGTTTTCAAAAATCGGTTATTTTTATTATGCGTTTTTTTTTAAATCGTCCGGAAAGACAGATGATAAAATAATTTGTAATATTTTTATTTTTTTTTTTTGTTTGTTCGTTTAAAGAAATGCCCAATACTCAACTGCGCGTTTTAATTTAAAACTGTGTAGTCGGTGAGCCCTATGTCGGTGTGTCAATGGCATACGATCATAACGACGAACAGAGAATTTTTTTTAACATCCCATAAAAAAATCACTTTAATTATATTGTAAAAAACCCGGCACCTAACGTAGGTTTTTACAAAAAACAACACACACACACACACACACACATCACAGTAAATCCAAAACATTTCGCTTAGAATCTAATAAAAACCACAAATGCCTTTGTTATGTTTGAAATCCGAAACCCTATCAAAATTAAATAATTAAAATATGAAAACATAAAATTATCAAAATTCTAAAGTTTGCATTTCTTAAGCAAAATTATAGTAAACTAATTTGAGGTTATCGGTATGACTATAATTACGATAAAATGTACACACAAAAAAAAAATAAATATATACATAAATCAAAACTATCACTCAATATCAATGTTAACTAGAATTTAATTTTACGGTATTAATGAAACTAATTATAATACGGACAGAAAGAACAAAAAAAAAAAAAAAAAAAAAATGAAAAATGTTTTTCTTATAATCGTTTTGAATGTAATTAAACAAGCACACGCCGTAGTAAAACCAATACATACCTCGCCACGTTCAAAATCTAAAAAAGAAAGAAAATGCCAAAACGAATTTATCGTTGATAGTATTATAACAGATTGCGCCCCGGTTCGTTTTTTATCGCGAAACCGCGCGTTTTGATTTCTTTTTTAATCATTAACCGTTAATTGTTCAATAAGCAATGGAAATGTGAAAAGAAAATACAAATTAATCGGTCGCTTTGCCCATAAAACTCAACCGGAGATCGTGGCAATCGTCCAAGTGCGGAATGCCTTATTTTGTTGCTGTATCACGCGCGCGACAGACGGAGAAGAAAAATCGTGTATAGAAAGGACTCTTTTTACTATTAAAAGAGTAACAATAATAATATTATGTTGTCTCGTGGAAATCTCGCAAACTCGCGTTTTTACGTTTGATAAAGTCGCCCGATGAAAACAATACCGACCGATAAGTGTATAGAACAATTCTCTTGTTATATCCCAACATCCGTGTTATATCCGTGAACAGATAATATACGAGAACAAAAAAAAAAAAAAAATGTTTACCGCGCGTTTTATTTGCGAGGTATATTTTATATATTTTATTATTAAAACGCACTGCGTATACGTTTGTATACAGGGTAATCCGTTTATCACGGACCGGCGGTTTTCTCTGTATGATTATTCGTTTTAAGTGAATTCGATTCCTATTTTTTTTTTTTTTTTTGGCATCATAACCGCAATGGAATCGTTTAAGGTTTGTTTTGACGAATGTTCGCTCCCACTCGTTTTACCTTTTATAAATGGTACAACCATACTTTTGCGCTTACGGTTTTCAATTAAAGGAACTACTGCTTTCCCCCCTTCCCCCTACTGAAAAATTCCGATATAATAACACTAATGTCGGATTTACCGTTTACGAGCTGTATTAGTGTAAAGTTTAGACCGCAGACTAATTTGTTATTTCAAAAGTTAATACGGTGACAGGTATTTAATTATTAAATTTCAAACGTTTATAAACTCGTAGATCCGACATTCGAATATATGCGTATCGAAACGTTTAGAGAAATAATCTTTGTCCGTAACTGTGTATAAAAGGCGCCAATACCTCTAGCCGTTTGATGTATAACAAAGAGTAAAAAAAAAAAAAACACGGGAAATAATGTTACGACAAAGCGTATTATATTGACGGAACGGTTGGAAAAAAAATAAAACCAGAGCAGTTGTCGAATTCGCTTGAAATCCTCCGAGAAAGTCGTCGGTACGCGACGATAACCCCTGGGCCGGGGGTGGGAGAAGAAATCACCCTGTATATCGGTATAATATTATTATTATTATTATTCTTGTGCACGCCGCAAGACATATGGGGTCGGGTTTACAATTGTTGAAGGCGGTTTCACCCGGAACCGGAAACCGGAATCTATCGCCCGTCCGCGGCGCTGCGGGGGGTGTGCCCATTGTTATTACGCGCAGATCCGAGTAAAACATCAAAGTACGACGGTACAGCCGTGCGAGTCTGAATATAGGAGAATATAAACGTATAGATATATATACGCAGGTACGTATTCTGATTGTGTATGAAATGAAAATTATATTATATTCCGCAGATTATCGAATATTATTAATAATATGCCTACACCGGGGGTAAATCGAGTAAAAGTATTTGAATACATTTCGACCATCCGGATACGTATTTGTAACACTACTACGAAAATCATCAATCGGTATTGTATTTTAAAAAAAAAATTAATTATCGTATGTTCAAATCAGTTACTCGTATAAAAAAAAAAAAAAAAAAAAAAATGTTTAAGAGAGTGAGGGCGAGAGAGAATATTTAAATCTGTAATCATAATATACGGAAATACACATATGTAAAAAAAAAAAAAAAATCGACGAGAATAATTTTATTGAAACGAGAAGATAAATTGTATACGTTTATATAATATAATAATATATTCGAAAAATGTAAAAGCGAAACGTAACGTTTTGTAAATGTTATCTTATATTATTAAAAAAAAAAAAAAAAAAAAAAAGAAGAAGAAAACTCCTAATGGTACTGAATTCGTATAAACCCTCCGAGTTGCTTCCGACCGTGAATATAAAATACAAGATAACTACGATTTTTGCGTACGTATTGTAAAAGAAAAATACATGTAATTTTATTCGTAAAGTTTTAACGACCATTTGTTGAGAAGTTTTTGTTTTTTTTTTTTTTTTTTTTTTTACCTACTTGGTAGGACGGACAATGTATATTATTAACTTATTTATGTAAATAACGGTTATAATATGCCTACTTTCTCGAGGATTAAACCGCAGTGGGCTTTTCGTACGAGTAAGTACCTCCTATAACATTATAATGTATTTGAATCTCGTCCGTCAGTTCGTAAAGATCCGACTAGTGTGTGCAGTGTATAATATAGCGGCGATTCCACCAAACCTGTGGTGGTACGCCAAGAAATCGTTTGATTAACGAAAAAAAAAAAAAAACTAATGAGTTTAACGAAAATGTACGCAAATATAAGTTAGGCCTACGTACGAGTGAGCTTGTGTAATATAATTTCGTTTAATCAATACAACATCGACCGTCTCGTTAAAAACGTAATTTATCGTCGTAAAATATAATCAATATAATAATAAATAATAATCAAAATAAAAACTTAAACATGTGTTTAATGTGCATACATTTTTTTTTAAGATGTCCAATATTCGATTTCATCAATACAAATCTATGTGGCCCGCCGTTTTATCCGGCCTTAGAGTTGTACTTGTACACCATATAAAATTCTCTATTTTTTATTTTCCGTAAATTGTACGCTATACGATTACAATAATGTTAAAAATAAAGCTAATATTTTTGTGGAAGTACGTGGCAGATATGAGTGTTTTTTTTTTTTTAATAAGAAATATGACCGACTGAGCCGGGTCTTATAAATCTCATGGGAAGCACCGGCCCACCAGATCCCCCGTACATAGCGCCTATGTGTGCATTAAACGCTTGTATTTTAATATAAATTATGTAGTTTTAATAGTAAATGGCTGCATATGTCTAAAACAACGTATACATTTTATTTGTCAATAAGTGAAGAAAAAAAAAAAAAAAAAAGATTATTTAGTGGTACTACGTGAAAAATGTAAAAATGTGTGAACGATATGCGGACATAAATGTTTAAAAAAAACCGCTGTAATAAGCAGTTGGAGGTTTAAATGTTTCATACCGGTGTTTTTTTTAATTACCTTTATTTCGTTAAATTACTGTGTTGGAGATGTACACTTTACATTTTATACAATAAACGTAGAAAATGTGCTTCTCTATCGTCTTTGTTACGAATTTTTCGGAGTTGCTGGTTTTAAGAAGCAGAGACATCATTCGACGACCATAGCTAAGTAAGTTATATTTACCCATGAATACGACCGGATCATGAAAAAAAAAATTTAAAAAATTGTCTTCATCATATAGAATATTATAGATGACCTGATATAACGTCGTGTGTGTAAAACGAAAAACTGTTTTGTAAACTAATACCCGATAAAGTATCAAAATTTTGTATTAGAAACAAAACACATTATTGAAATATTTTTTTGTATTACCCGTTGATGATTTTTGAAATCGAAACCGGTCGACGGTACACGCGACCTATAATAATACTCCGGGCTTTCTTTCGTTCTTTCGATACATTTTTTATATTTTTTTATATTATGATTTCTTTTTTATGTTTTTTCGAAATATTGCGTATATTTATGTAAATTGATTTTATTTTACGTTTGGTGACGAGACACGTTTGATTAGAGTATGGGTTTGGTAGGCACGATTTCGTTTTTTTACATTTAAGCGCTTATCGAAATTATTTATCATTTACGCGCGTACCCTATCGATTTTCATGGCAATGGGTTTCGGCAATATTGTGTTTTTTTTTTTTTTTTTTTTCGTCTACGGATACAAATTATTTTGATATAGATTTAATTTAATATAGTTTGCCGTTTTGTATATATTATCATTATATATTTAATATATACCTAGGTGGGAATGCGCGATGTTTACAAGACGCGCGCGAGATATAAACGCTGACAAGGTCTTATTATAATAATATATATTCGGGGTTTATTGAGTCACGGGGTATTACTCGGTTTTGATGGATTGTGCGGTTTATCGTAGACTGTCTTTTTTTACACCGTGAACGGTATTCGAATTTACTTTATTATTATTATTATTATTATTATTATTATTATTATTATTATTATTACTATTATTACTATTATTACACCGAGGAGCTGCCGAAGAGTTGTCAGTAGTTTCACGTCGTCCGTCCGTGTGACATCAGACCGTGTGCCTATAATATTTTATAGGTTATAAACGACGGGAATACTATTATTGGATTGTCCTAAAAATGCATTTATATATATGTATACAGTATACCAGTGGTTCGCAAATGATCGTCCGCGTGTTGATGTTAGGGGGTCCGCGCTTGTGGAGCAAGACGAATTAATTGATCTGGTAAATAACGGAACGATGAATGATATTTTCAACGATAAAAAAAAAATTAATTTTTGTTTAATTGTTCAAAATCATTAAAAGCTACTGGCCGAGTAACTCAATGCTTTAAGCTTTATTTGATCCACTTTTGCACAAAGTCTAGATATGAACAAGCTTTTTCTACCTACTGTAACATGAAAAACAAATACCGTAATACACTAAATATTGACGCTTATTTAAGAGTGAAAATATCAAGCATGTAACCGAACTTGGACGAGAACAAAAATAAATGTTTCACTCGTCTCATAAAGTTCGAAAATAATACAATAACTAATTTAAGTAACTTATAATTAAATTTTAATAATGTCGTATGTAATGTAAAGTGTTAAATCAAATAAATCTCATTATATTGTATATTTTGAGAATATCTGTGTTTATATTATTACAAAAAGGTATGAAAAATTCAAATAAATCATGAAGAAAAAATTAATTTTTCATTTTCATATTTAGACAATAATAGTACAAAAAGCGAGTCCTCGGACTAATTTATGGTTTAGCTAGGGGTCTGTGGCTTCATATAAATTGGGAACCACTGCAGTATACCATAAATAAATGCTTGAAACGACCGTATAGACCGAAGGACCGGCCGAGTAAAGCGCGCTCTGGCCACCAACACGCGTACTAGTGATGTTTATCGCTCGGAATCATATAGACTAGCGATTCCCAACCTGTTGTATGCAAAAAACTTGTTAAGAGAAAAAACAAGTTTTAACAATAAAAGGCTCCGTTCTTATATACGTTTTTATTTGTTGATAAGGAAACATTTAAAAAAAAAAAAAACAAATTTTTTAGGTTCAAATGACACGTGAAAATTTTCAAAATACGTAAGTGATACGCGGATATAAAAAGGTTGGGAACCGCTGATATGGGCGAGACTCTTTTCACCCAAAATTAACATTTCCCTTATCGGCCATTCTTGCAATAGGAGTGCCTTACTAAAACTTCTGTAGCCTATAAACCAGTGTTTCCCAACCTTTTTACCACCACGGACCACTTCGACAATATTTTATAGGTCGCGGACCACCTCAATTTTACGAAAACTAGGAATACCTTTTGTTTGCTCATTAACAAGAATACACAAAATTTATCGAAAAATGAAAATTTTTATTATTTTACTTTACATTTTATTACTATACTTCACTAATATATAATTATACTTTACTATACTAAATAATTTACTTAGTGTGATTTTTGTGACTAATACCTACACACTTATAAAAGTGGAAAATACTTATCGGTCTACAGCAGCAATAACGATAAGATAACCGTATAATATTATACGGTTCCTCAATAAATCGTAATCTTTTTCGCTATTTAAGAAAAAATAATAATTAATTTGTAATAGAAATCGAAGAAAAAATCTATAGGACCGCGGACCACCTATGACTGGCCCACGGACCACCGGTTGGGAAACATTGCAATAAACGAACGGTTTTATTTAAATTTTGTATATATATAATATCTCGAACATTTTGTTCGGCGTAGACGATTGGCTTATTAAATTAAACATTTCAAGCGATTTCGGGTATTGTACAGGTGTAGCGTAAACGGATCCATAATACATTAGTTCGAATATTTACTACACGTAGCGCTGGTTGTACGGCCAGATGATTTCTATAGTTAGTAATTTGTACCGAATCGATTTAATAAAATTTAAGTATTTTGATGATTGCGTGATAATCGACTCGGACGTACCTATACCTATATCACGGGTTTCTCTTTCCATATTCAAAACACGAACGTGGCGTTATTTTTTTTCGCTGATATCAAATCGAAACGATAAGCATTTGAGTACTGAAATCCGCCAAAACCACAGTCTGATTTATCATGGTCTAGCGATATCCAGAAAGATCGTAAGTAAATTCGATTTCTATTACGGAATTGTTTGGGATTTAATTTTAACGCTATTTTTAAATGACCTCCACTACTACTTACACCTTAAATTACCGTTAACTTTTGATTTCTAAATGGCGCAAAGAGTAGGGGTAGAAATTTAATAATATCGTTAAAATAAAAAAACCCGGCACAATTCCATAACGACAGACAAAACAGAATAGAAATCAATTTTATTCGAAATATTCGTAGATAACCGATCGCAGGATCGCTAAAATATTTCTTATTAAGTTTGATTTGCAACACGGGGCTGAAAGATTCTAACCGAATTTTTCTTTATTATTATTATTATAGTATATACTCCGAACAACGTCAAGAATTTATTTATTGGAGAAACACAATTTCGCACGGGACCCGTTTCTGTAATAAAATGATATATTTTTTTTTTGTTTATAAACTAATTTTTTCCCCTAAAGTGTGACGCTTAAATAAAGTATCCGAATATCACGTATTTTTGTTTTTTTTTTTTTTTTTTCACACAATTTTAATGATACAAGTATAAATATACATTTTGTATTTTATGTCTGTGAGCTATACGTATATATATATATATTATTAACATTTATAGAGCGATGAAGCGTCTCGGCAGTGTGACAATCTCTCGCGTTACGTGATTATTACGCACACGCCTTATTATTTTTCGAACCCTCATCAGTGCCCATAAATAATAATAACGAGCCCTCTCGTGCGTCGAAGAAGTGCGACAATAAAATATTATATAGAAGACCTCGCGATTGTCCGTCTCAAAAGTCCGTATACGGCGAATAAAATATAATTATATAGCACAGTAATTCAATGGCCGTCGCCCCGGAAGTAATTTTACATTAAATCGCCAATATCAAAAAACCCCACCTGTCCGCCTATTCTCAGTTTTTTTTTTCTCCTTAGTTTGTACATATTTTTACACGGGTTATACCACAAATTCACCGATGTCCGTCCGTCGCCGGAATAATTATAATCAGGGTTCGGGAATTATAGCTCTTTAATACATGATAAAAGCGCTTTAATATGCACTAAAAAGCGGTAAAATAAGCATAAAAATCTAAAAAAAAATTTGCATTTAGAATATTTGTTACTTAATAATTATTATTCAAGCGGCCATTAATATTATATTAAAAATGGAGAAAAATACAAACACAAACATTTTACTTTAAATTTTGAAGAAATCTGTATTATATCTGGAAAAAAAGTATCTTCCTTAGCTATTTATACCTACACGAAAATTATAATAAATTATTTTGTAGATAACAAAAGCATATAATTGCATTAATACATTTTTTTTTTTCGATTAGGTGGCTCTCTTGATTTCACCTAACCCATTAAAATTTAAAGAATTTGTCTGAAAATATGCAAAAAAAAAAAAAAAGCACGAAAGCAGAAAAATAAGCACTTTACCGCAAAATCTATGGAATATACAAAAATAGGCATATTCATTTTCATAACATCACGGTAATCAGAAATGCACTTATTTCACACAGTGCTATATTTTACAATAAATAACATAAACGTATGGCATTGCTATAAGTCTCGGAACCCTGATTATAATATTACGGATGATTTGTGTGCGTGTACAACGAAAGAGTTTGCAAAATAATTACAAACGCATTCAACGCTTATTTGTATGTAGAGAGTAAACTCTGGGACAACTGAACCGATTCTAAAAATCCGTTTACTAATAGACGACTACGCTATTCCCAAGTGGCATAGACCATAATCGGAGTTCAATATATAAAAGCCGATTATGGTCATTAATAATAACGATTGCGTTAATGAACAAAGTCAATTTTTAATGAAAGAACCGTGTTTTCTTAGGCTCCCCCACCAAAAAAACCAAAAAAAAATTATCACTTTTTAATCTATATTAATTCCACCAATTTACTAATTTTATTCGTATCTAAACGATTTTGGAGGCAATTACCTTTTATCTAGATGTACTTTATTTATCTACGTTTCAAAACTGACAGACGTAAGCCGTTCTCGTGCCCTTATAAAAACATCGGCATTCGGTTAAAATTATATTACATTCGAAACTGGCCTGTCACCAAAACTATCATTATTATTTGCATACATACATATAGATAAAAATCAATTGCCCCGTTTGTGTAAGATCATCACTTGAGAAAGGATTGACCGATTTGGTTGATTTATTTGTTTTGTTGTGTTCGTAATTATCAGGACAAGATTTGTATGAAAGAAAATTATTGGCACAATAAAACAATTAAACATTTTTTTTTGAATTTTTCTTGTGAAAAACATAAGATCATTAATACGTTGCTAAGGGATACAATCGTTACTTAGTTACCAGAAAAAAGTTGGATTTTTTTTCGTTACTCAAATTTAACACACATTTCGTGGTTTGTTTCTTTGGAAAAAAAAACCTCACCACGAGTAAGGCGTGGCACAACACAAGTCAAGTACATGATCGTCGAGTCATTGAGACTGACGAAGAGCGTAGACAGCGTTTGGAGGCTAATCGATTAAGAATTTATTTGTATGTAGAGAGTAATGCACTGGGACAACTGAACCGATTCTAAAAATCCGTTTGCTAATAGACGACTACACTATTCCCAAGTGGCATAGGCCATAATCGGAGTTTAATATATAAAAGCCGATTATGGTCATTAACAATAACGGTTGTGTTGATGAACAAAGTCAATTTTTAATGAAAGAAAAGCGTTTTCTTAGGCCCGAGACTTTTCAGCCCATTCGTTAATGTTAACTAATAATAATAATAACAACAATTTAATGACGTCGCGGCCGGCCGGTACTTAAAATGCGCTTATTCTCCGCGATAACACGCCAAATTCAAAAATACTACGAGCCCGCACGTTTCGTTCGTCGAGTACGCACTTCGGTGTGTACGGAACTGCACTGCAGCAGCAGTAAGTACAACGGACTTCGCGTTTTAATGACGAGGTTTTTGTATTTCGGAAATGTATAGAAAAACAAATAATTCAAATAATCAATTGAAATAGTCCGATATGTGCGGTTATTGCGAACCCATACGATCCCTATCGAAAATTCTATAGGAACTTACAAGTGCCAATTTCAATACAGTTCACCAACTATAAAACTGAGAACGTTAGTCATACAGTATTGATTTTACGGAAAAACACGTCAGTAAAAACCCGAATATTAACGCGCCGTAATTTTCGATTTTATTATTATTTATTTTATAATCCCGTTTAAAATAATCATAGAAACCCGAAACTACTTAAATTATCATTTTCTAAACACTGTGATAATATTCTACAGTGTTTTGTGTTATATTTAAACAGCTATTTGATATTTTTTTATTTAGTTTAATAACGATTGTGTTGATGAACAAAGTCAATTTTTAATGAAAGAACAGTGTTTTCTCAGGCCCGAGACTTTTCAGCCCATGTGTTATTGTTATTAACTAATAATAAATAACCAATAATAGATTCAATTATTTTGACATTTTTTTTTTAAACGAAATATTATTGTAATTTCTGAATAATAAATACGTAATTAACCGTTTCTGTATAGCAATAGTGGCCTATGCAAATTGCTGCTATAGATACCGTTATAGTTTTAAATTGTAATACTGATTTTATTAATTTTTTCCCATCGGAACGAAATTAAATTTCGTGATATGTTTGAACCCTAGGTACGCGATTACAAAAATATGGCGGTCACGTTGTCGGATAATGACGAAATTACAACGTTTCGCGATGAAAAAAAAAACCCAACTTGTAGGAACATTTATACATAATTATTATTTTGGGTATTTCGAATGCGCATTTTGCGACGGAAATTACAGTCCGAGTAAATATTTATTTTATCATAATAATAATTTTCCGCGCAGTAATAACAAACCGGATTATTTATTGGGGGTTTATTTTTTCTTTTTTTTTCTTTTTGGTTGTTTTTCTCGTGGAGAAATAATACGTACACATTTAACAAAACGCCAATTACAGTCCATAAATATTTCGTAACATCGGCCTGCGTATTGAATACAAATCATGATAATGTATAGTCATCATAATAATAATAATATCGTGTATGCGAACTGCGGTCTCGTACGACGGATTCGTTTCGAAACGATTATAATGGAACTTGGATAATAAACGCGAACATTTCAAACGTTAATACCTACTGTTTATCGAAAACCGTTTCTGGACCGCTCTATATACGGGATGTTTCTAAATCGCACGAAAATACAGCAGTGGTGTCCGAACGGCGATATTTTTGGGATTTCGTCAATTAAGGTTATTTTCGACGATATTGTCTGGAACGTGAAAATAAACGTGTTCATTAATAGAGTCGTACGTTAATTGCGACACGGGAGTCCGTACAAATCGATAAATCGTCATACGACTATTTTTGTTCGGTTGACACAAGAGACGCACTGTGTGTACATTCGAGAACACAATAAATATTCGATAGGATAATAATCGAAAAAATAAATTGATAAATAAAACTGAGGTTTTGGCGACTGAAACGCCAAAAAAAAAAAAAAAATACCAAAAATATCGTCGCGGGTTCCAGGTTCCCTCGTTCGCTTCGGAAACACCCTGTATATTATAGGTTTTTTTTTCTCGATATTATCGTCAAGGAATCGGGCAGATTTACAAAAGTTATTCTGTATGCGTATAATTGTATTTTAACCACTTAGAGATAGGAGAAACTGCAGCGCGGTCAATTAAAAGTTTGTGCGAATTATTGTTACAAAACCGTGTGGTCCGTTGCAGTATATTAAAACAAAAACGGGACCAGGAACAAAAAAGCACTTAAACACATACGTCGAGGACGACATTACGTCGTGTAACGGTCGATAAAACGTATAATAATATATTCAGTAATGCCTCTTTTTTTTTTTTTTTTTTCCCCCCTGTTCCGCTTAATAATAATTTTAAAGCAAGACAGTATTTTTTTTATTTTTGATTTTTTTGTAAAACACTTTATACGGTTGGTTTTATATTCTGAAATAATATTCGACCTATATATTGCAACCATTTCAGCGCTTCAACTGTCTCGCCGCGGTGAGGATTTAATAATAAAAAAAAATAAAAATAAAAACAATGAAATCTTTTTTAATTAAATCAATACGTTATTCTATTAGTTTTTTTTTTTTTTTAGATTCTGAGTGTATATTTTTTTCATTTTTTTTTTTTTTTTTTTTTTGTTATTATTATTATATTGTTGTAAATATCGACTCGTCTTATACTTTAATGTACAGAACGGTCGATAAATAAAATTTAAAAAATGTATTCGAATAAAAACGTTAACGCATTTATATTATATTATTATTGACGGCCAACGATAATTACAATACTCAGAATTAGGATATTATAGCACTTAAAATTACATAAATGTACGATATGATATTATTTTACGTTAAATATGGATAAATATGCGCTAAAAATATGCAATAAAAATAACAAAATAAGCAAAAAAAAAAAACAGAAAATTATTGTTTACTAGTAATTTATCATTAATAATCAAAAAAACAGTCTATTAAAATATTATTATTTTATTAATAAAAAATATTATAATTTTGATGTTAATACTAACTTATAAATTATAATTAATAATAAGTATTATTAATTATTATTTATTATTATTATTATATTAGTTATTAAATGTGATCAATTTTGATTAGAAACAGGTAAGTATGCAAAAATAAATCCAGAAATACCACAAAAATCAAAAATATTGCAAACTATTACACAAATATGCAATATTAAATTTTAAATTTTAGTTCACTGAGTCATGAAACTAATTTTAAGCTTACTCTTTCTTAAGAATTTTATTAGAAATATGCAAATGCTATAAAATCCCCAGCCTGATTATAATAATATATATTAAGAGCACGGGGGAAGAATAAATTTAGTTCCACCCATTTTTTTTTCTTCTATTTTGTGATAATGGTTAGGTTAGGTTAGGTTGTGCTTTGATTGTGCTTTGAGACCGTTATCGAATGTTCGTCTGTCCAGTGAAAATACGTTTCAATCAGATAATATATGCATATTTCATGGACATTTTTCTGTGGGTTCGATAGAAAAAACAAATTGTAGTCCTCGTGGGCCATAGAGGAGTTTTGAACACGCTGAACAATTTTCAAAACCCTTAATTCTTGCCCCCTTGTCTTTTATATTGTATAAAAAAATATCCCAGTGGAATAAACGTATTCACGCCGGAACGAACAAATATGAGTAAATAGGTTTTGTTTTTTTTTTTTATTTTAATCGTAAACCACATTATACGGCGTGAAAAAACATTCGTAAAATAATCGAGTTTTAATCATTTATAGTGCAGCGTTACAACCGTTGGACGTGATCCCCGCTGGGCAGGGGTTCAATCGAACCGCACCGGTCTATTTATCATACGTATTAAGACGGTCCTTATTTGATTACTTAACAAATTGCGATGAGTTTCAGTACGATAGGTCGACTCCTGCCCGTTCGAGGGGGTTAATGCTTTATAAAAATAGGGGAGAGGGTTCTCGTTTTGTTGATTTTTTTTTTTTTTTTTAAATTTGACTTTATTTGAAAAATTACAATCTGTACAGTGTGTACAATAAGTAATAATAATAATTTACAGACAATTAACATTTATATACACATGAAGAGAAATCACACAGTTGTGATACCTCAAAATAATATTATTAATAATTTGTTAATTTGTTGATTATTAAAGTTTATTGAAGTTATTTATTAAGTTTTCAAATCACGGCACCAGTTTCTTTTGAGACGTCTGTTTGGGTTACAAAGAAGTGTTAGTGAAGCTAACTCGTTGATTAGTTGGTTGGGAATATGTTGAAGTTTGGCGTGGATCGTTTGTAGTAGATAGCAGCCGTTTCATTGATGGAAGGTAATTTGAGGTCGGAATTTAAGGTCGCATTTGAAACAAATCAGGGTGCACCAGTGATTAATCGTTGACAGATGTTTTGAAATGCTTGTATAGTTCTTTTATTTGAGGTCTTGGTAGAGCCCCATATTACGATACCGTATTGATTGAAGAAGAGTTTTATATATAATGATTTTGATGGGTATAGTTAGGTTGGAGCGAAGGAGTGGCCTTTACAAAAAGAGTCTGGAATTAAGTTTCTTACGCTTGTCTTTAAGATGAAGAGACCCGGTTAGGCGCCTGTCAAAAGTAAGACCAAGGTATTTAACTTCATTCGAGTGAGGAATGATGATGTTATTCACAGCTGGGCAGTTATGGGGTCTGAGCGAGAAAGTGACAAAGGAGAACTTCGATTCATTGATTTTTATTTTCCAGTTGATGAACCATTTAGAAATAGTGATTAGGTGAATTTGTACTTGATGAGACGCGATCTTGTAGTCGGAAGAAGCTGATAGTAAGGCGGTATCATCAGCATATGTTCCGACTGTGGTATTTTCAGAGGTAGGCCGGTCGGACGTATATATGGTACATAAAAATGGAGCGATGTCACTTCCTTGAGGGACACCAGCGAAGATAGGATATTGATTTGAGTGTTGTGACGAACGAAAAATGAACGGTTTTCAAGATATGTTGATTTTTAGTTCTTAAATGTTGGAATTGTGCAAAAATTGTCAACTACACTATACATATATATATATATATATATATATATATATATGAATATAATTGTGGTATTTTCCGAAAAACGTTTATCAGAAACAAACATTCGATGACTATAATAAGGGATGGGAAATTGACGCAATTGCCTTTATTTTTCCGACATTCCAAAACGTAGGTGGTTAAATAGAAAATGTGTTTTGGCTGATACTGATTATTTCGATGTAGTTTTTATTTTGCATATTTGTGTATTTTATTATTATTATTATTTTTCAAATTTATCATAAAATGCGTTTTTGGGACATGTTTCGATGGTTTCGACGGCATTTTCTTAGTAGAGCATTTTTAACAATTTTTTAATACAATAAACGAAATATAAAATAGCATATCAAGCAATAATTCAATGCCATAAGAATTTAGTTCGGGTAATATCCAGAAAAACAATAAAAATTAAAATATTAAAATTTATTTTTTAAATTGTTAAAATTATTATTTCAGAACGAACGATTAAGAAGTAGTAATTTAGTCGGGAGATATACAGATATAGTATATGGTGTAAAATACTATTTAAAAAACCAAAAACACTTGTAATACATTTGTTTATCGTTTAAACTGTTATAAATCAATTAAAATAAATGTTTGCGATTTTTTAGTGCATTAATATCCCAGCCCCGACTGTAATTCATCTTTCCAGCTGTATACAGGCCGGTCGACGGTTGCCAAACAAGCTTTATACCGATTCGGGGTCGGGTAAAGGCTTTTCAATCGCGATGTATAGCAACCTATTGGAGGAACGTACGACGGCGGATTTAATATCGTCTTAAGGACGCGACAGTTAAATTCAATTATTTGCTGTTGCGCGCGCGCGTGGTAATGAATTTAATATGACTTTTGCTGCGTCGCTATCGCTGTCTTTCTTAAAACGAAATACTCACGAGTACTCGCGGAAACGAGACGCGATATAATAACAGTATAAGTATGGCCGAATTTGTTTGAAAATTACGACAAACCGTACCCGCGACGACGACGGCGGCGGCGAATAATAAGAAAATATATTTATATTTTTTTTTTTTTTTTATATACAATCTATATTACAAAAAAAAATACAATAAGTATAATGTATGATTTTTAAAAAATGAAATGCAATGGCTTGGGTGTCTTGTGGGAAGAAACCATCCAGTGAGGGTACTTCGGTGTGAATTTACATTTACTGGTGTATTAAGTATTCGTAGTATGTTTACTTTACAAGGTCACGGGGCCATTGTCGCTTGAGTCTTCTGGGAAGATTTCCTGGGATGGAGGTAGATAGTAGCTTTTTGATATGGGGATTGGTGTGATTTTGGAGATGAAACCTAAATTTTGAATAATGCAGCTTGGCCGTATCAGTGACTTTAGGTATGTGAAAATATCTGTATGAAGAGTGTGGTTTGAAATATACGGAAGAGCGTTGGTTAGGCTTAAGAAGAAGATCGTATATTTAAATTTTGGTTTTGAGAATTTGCAGAGAATAGGTCTGAGAAAGTAAAGTCGTTGATTTAATTTTAATTTTGTCGTGTGAATATGTTTAGCCCACGTTAGGCGTTTGTCGAAGTTTAGACCTAGATATTTGGCTGTGTCGGAGAATGGTAATGGTTTGTTGTTTATATGTACCGGAGGAGGTTGTCTATGACGGAGAGCAAAGGTAGCGTGTACAGAATTGTTTTCATTAATTTTGACACGCCAGAGGGAGTACCAGTGCGTTAGGTCATTCGGGTGGTTTTGGAGAGTAGATGAAACTAGGTCAGGATCGGTGTGAGTGGCGTATATTGCTTTGCGGTCTGCATATTCGGCTATTTGAGTATACGGATTGGCGGGTTGGTCCGCCGAGTATAGATTAAAAAGTCTTGGCGATAAGGCTGCACCTTGAGGAACGCCGGCTAATATTGGGGATATGCTGGAGTGTTCGGTTCCTGACCTGACAAGGAAGTGGCGTTCGTTGAGGTATGATTTTTAAAAAAAAAAAAAAAACGATAATATGAAGGGGGTAGGAACGATTTTAGTTTGAAAAGAAGGCCGGGGTGCCAGAGGCTTTGTCGAAAAATATATTAAAATTATAAAATTGATCGGCCGGCGACGCAATGGCGATGAAGACGAGTGCCGGACTGTCCCGGTGGGGGACGTGTTGCAACGGTCACCCCCATGCGTTTTCGTATTTTTCCAGTAGTTTCACGAAAATTCTACACAGACGAGCAATGTTATGAACGCCGATAGTATTTTAGATAGTTCGTCGTTTTCCGTATGTTCCTATCAGGTCGACGCTTCGGACACGACACTATAAGATAATACGAAAAAAAAAACACCGCCTAATTAAATATTAAAATCGACAGTTTTTTTTTTTTTTTTTTTTTCATCCCATTTTGTCCTATTTAATTAAAATTATATAATTTTAACATTCGCTAATTTATGACCGTCGTGATCGCCAAACGATACTTCGATGACGAAAATGTTGTAATTTATTATTTTCAGCATTTATAGTTCAAAATTTGTATTGGAATTCATTAAAAACACGAACTATAATTTTGCGTTTAAAAATTTATACAAATTTATCGTAACGTGTTTAACCGAAATTCTATTGTTTCGCGGCGACCTTTTCAGGACCTAATTGGAACGTATTTTTGTGTCGCTTCGGGAAGTTTCCCATTTAGTACGCGGCGGGCGGTCCTCGAGACGGTTCGAACCCGGGGACATTAGAAAGTCTATAAACTGTTTTTAGTACTTTCCCGGACGGTCTTATAATAATATATTTATACGTTATTCGTCCTAGTGGGTGGTTTATTTTTTTTTTTTTTTTTTTTTTTTTTTTAATTTTCCTACGGGTTAATCCGATTCAAATATATGGGGGCCGATTGTACGATATTGAAATGTTCACCGTGTGAATTGAAAATTGTCGAGAATATATTATAATTAATAATAAAGTAATTACTAATTTATATTATTAATATAGTTTACGAATATGGGACAAGATTATTAAATCGCGTATCGTTGTGAATTTATCGTCGTGCTCACAATGTCAACGGTATTTTATCACGGCGATATAAATAAATAACGTGCAGTATTTTTTACCATTCTTCGCGTACGCTTTTCGCGCCTGTCGTAAATTACTCGGATTTTTAACGCCTAAGGTATTCTCGCATAAACGGAATTTTACGCATTTCTCGGCCCCAAAAGTCTAGAAAAAACGGGCGGGACGAAAAAATCCGTGTGAAAAACGTCATTAGGGGTTTAATTGTTGTGTCTGCGCACTCGAGAGACGAGTGCCTTATACTAAAGTTTTTCGAACGAAATCGTTTATTTAGAACGATTGTACGATATTATTAGTATTGAAGATCCAAAATTTTGTACAATCCGCGTGTACCGTATATCATTGACTTTGACGTCAATCTCGACTCGTCTGCACGGTGAGGTTTCGACAATTGAAAATATTATAAAATGTTCGTGGTTTTTTTTTTTTTACAAGATCGCAGTTTTTGAAGTTTTCGCGTCTTTGGACGTCGGCTAGTAGACAAATGAATAAAACGGCAAACAATCATCGTGTTTCCGATCGACTTTCTTAACGGTATATTACCGAGCTACTATTTACAGTGGAGGATCCAGGTTTAGGGATCTGCGGGTCAGCTATTTTTGAGAGGCCACTTTTTAGGGCTAAAATTTAAGATCGTCTAATTTTAAATAGGTTTTTGTAATTATTATTGAAAACACTGGAATAGCTTCGTAAATCGTTTGTACTATATTAACGTTCGAACAAATACATCAAAATTCGGCAATTTTACCGGCGAAAATTAACTGTGGTAAAAGTAACCTAACCTAACCTAACCTGTGGGTCAGGTGACCTCCTGACCGCCCTCCCCTTGAGATCCACTACAATAGGTATTTCGATTTTTCATGTTTTAAAATAGATAATTTATTTTGAGTTTTGCAAACAGACGAATACAGGTGTAATATAAAAAATAAAAACGGCGGCGTCGTTGTGCCGTAGGAAACGAATTATTTTCATCATATTGGTACCTCCCGACTGCATGCCAATAAAATTGTTTTGCTTCAGTCCCGTGCGCGTGCAGTTAGTTTCTCAACAAAAGAAAAATAAAAATGACAATAACAATATTACACGATATTAAAAAAAAAAAAAACCGAAGAATAAAAATAATAAAAAAGAATAAAAAGAAAACAATCTCGACGGTGGTACGTCGAACGACGCATTCAGGTCACATCAAACAAGGTGTCCATTTATAATATGATATTTTTTATTTCTTTTTTCGATTTATATATGAAACAAATTCCAGTATGTTTTTCCCGCGCGAGTAATTAATTTTTTTTATCGAATATCTTAAACGGAAAATTTAGGACGTATCGCCGAGTTGGGTTCTAGGAGTCCGGACTACTTCTGAAATTTTTGAGTGAAGTGCTTAAATTTGCTAAATAACCGTACTGCCAATTCAGACAATATACGAACGGAATCGTATATTTGTTATTTAAGCCCGTAAAAAGTTACGAGATGACGTAATTTGTACAATGCATTAGATAAGTCGTGCTTTTTTTTTTTTCTAAAAAAGAGATATCCTGATTGGCTGATTACATATTAATCGAGGAATCGGCTTTGTAATAGAAATAAAAAAAAAAGTAAAAGGGAGACGTATAATGTGTTAGTAATGTTTAGCAATAAATAAATTAAGTAGATTTTTGTTGGTTTTTTTGAGGGGGGAGGGGTATTTATATTTAGTTGCGCAATTTCAAGAGTTTTGTAATATTTTTTTGTGTTGGTTATTAGGTTTAAATAATAATTACGATAATAACGGAATGGAGAATATAATAAAGATGATTATTATAATGGTGATGATCGGAATAGTATAGAATTATTATGTATGACAGTTATTTTACTTGAATATGTTTTTGATTTATCCCGGTGAATCTGTTTTATTGTTTGTCAATTTTTTTTTTCGAGTATTAAATCCGTCAGATGTCGCCCGCATTTTATTCGTTTCGGCGAGACTTTAGCTGCAAATAATAATTTTCACGTGCAGTGATTCGAGAGGAAAATTTTTTTGGGGTACAATGAATATTCACACATTTTTAATTTTTTTTTTCATTTGTCAACGGAATGTGATAACAAAACCATTCCGTTATCAGTAGTTTTATGTACCTATTTATGACATGTGCAATAGACTGCATAGTAATTTCAATATATTAATCTGTTACCTATTTCAAGTTAGCAGTAGAGTTTTTTTTGTTAATAAAATATCTGTAGGTATTCTTATTTTTAATTCAAACAACTATATTATACTTTTTACAAATTATGTGTTATTGAACACGTGATATTAAAACTTGTGATTTGTGACTTGTTAGTAGTATCGTTAACTAGTAGTACAATTTTTGATTGATGATCAATGACAACTATTTATCTAGATTTAGAACTTTATGAATTATGACTTCTGCTTATGAGTTATAAGTTTATGAGACTCAATGTAATCAAAATATGATTACAATTTTTTAGGATAGTATATGCAATGCTAAGTGTTTAACCATTTGTCCAAAAAATTAAAATTACCGAATATTCTCCGTTTCTGAAAATATTCTCGCGAAAGATTATTACTGTAAGTTAAAAGCACTAATCACGTGGTCTTGAGCGAGAATAAAAAACGTATATTCGGTTTCACGTACAAAACATGATGAGAACAACTTTGGCATTGGAAATATCCAGACAAAAACCAATGGACGAGTGTGTTTGTAAAAATATGCCTGCATAACATTACAAATACCAAAATTGCTGACTTCAAAAAAGGGCTTTTACCCGTTTTATTGTTCTTTGATAAACGACAATAATATAACTGTAGGTAATGCATTAAAATATACCAAAAAAGACGAAGAAGTTTTCTGTTAGTTCTTTGAATGACCCTATTTTCCTTAAAAAAGTTTTGCAGACTTTAAAATTAAATTACTGTAGATTTTTCGATTTAGTCATGGAAATCTGGAATTTTTACCGAATACAAATGCCCTGTCGTCTAGACGTGGTAACATTTTTTTTTTTTTTTAAACTATTTAAAGCTGTTAGAAATTTTTGAGATTTTTTTTTTAGTTTTTACTTAGTTTTATGTGAATACCATATTATTTTGGCCCAGCAGACACACACGACATACACGGCAATTTGACACAAGGTTCACCGTAAGTTAAATGGTAAAAAATAAAAAATAAAAGTCGAGCGTAATGTAGTTGTTTATTTATTTATTTATTTTTTTTTTTTATAAGCGTTTAAAGTGCACAGTTTGACGGAAATCGTAAAAAAAATCACGGTATTTGAAAACGCGACGTTAACCGAACTTGGCTCAGAAACGTATTTCGTAGGCAATGATTTATCGTATACAGACATAAAAAACAATCGAATTCATCTCTATATCGTATACATAATCAGTGGCGTATTTTTTTCTCCCCGTCGCCGTGTAAAATGTCATCGTATTAATTATTATGAAATAATATATTGATTTCAGAATCGCACCGCGGGTAATGCCGGTATAATAATATTATGCTCAGGGTAGATGACTGCGTGGTCTTGAGACGAGTATCCATGGGCGGCGGCGAAGAAAATCCAGAGCCGCCAACCGAAGCCGGAAGTCGCCGAACGAGCAACGGTTCGTACAACACATAATAATAAACTAAAATTCGATAGAATTTTAGTAATACATGTTTGTGATACATGTTTTTCCGCCGCCAAAAAAACCCGCACGTTTCGAGATCGGAGACGTTTTTTTTTTTTTTTCTTTCTTTTAAATCGTGAATTTGATATTGTGCAAGCGGGAAGTCAGGAAGGTAGTATATATATATATATATATATATATGGTAATTTAATATATATATCCAACGATAAATCATTGCGAAGTATGTGCAATTCTGAGCGTAGTTCGGTTAAAACATGAATTTTTAACATTAATTAAACATTAACTACGAAATAAATTACAATTGTTCGTGTTTTTAACGAGTTTTAACACGACTTTGAACATACAATCGTCGATGAAAATAAAACAAAACAAAAGAAACTCGACAATTTCAAATAACTTTTATAACTTGAAACCGGAAAAAGAAAAATAATCGAAAATAACCTACACTGTTATTGCGTCGATATTCCCCGGTTTTTCAGACTTTTTTCAGGTTTTTTCCCAAACTATTAGGGAAATAAAAAAGCGACCTCCTCAATATTATTCTGGCTGAAAAGTCGTTTACAGGTTCGCTCAGAATCTATAAAATGCAATCTATATTTGTTTTAATCGGATGGAAACCATGACCCATAGTATTATTTGTTTGAAAATTAAAAATATTATTTTACCGTTAATAAATATAAGAATATATTTTAGTCCGTTGATTGTATAGATGGTGAACGGGGTTTTCTTTTTTTTTCGTAAAACAATATAATATTTCGTGCTTTACCGACGACACGATGAAATCGTCGTACGATATATTATAAAATATTACAAGATATTGCGGACAATAAATTATTTTTAGAGAATATCCCGCGGACCTATGTGTACACAGTTATTACGATCGCATACTATTTTGATTTATCGTTTCCAATACCTGCGGATAGTATTTTGTTCCGCGTCCAACAGAACAATAATGGGGCGCGCGGGCTTTGAATTTCCGGCGGAACTTTGCCGCGAAACTCCGTCGGGTGAAACTTTAAAACCGTACTCGGAGTGTGCCCGAAACCCGGCGGCGGTGCCCGCATAGCGAAACAATAAATTATATAATAATTCTGTTTCGCGCGATCGGGTCGCGAATCCGATGGGTGTGTATTTTTTTTTTTTTTTTTTTTTTCAATAATTCCATTTCATATAAGCAACACTACGGTTAGCACTATTTATACCGTCCCCGGAGCTGCTAGACGAATAGAAAGAAAAAGAATTCACCGCTCACGGGCGAGCCTCTGTTGTAGGCGGAAAGTTGTGAAAGTACACCGGATACAGTGGCGAATTTAATCGCTAACGAAAAAAAACGATTCCGAGCGAGAAAGACGGTTAATCGCGTTTTTCATCAATTGAAATCGATATTTCTAACTACGAAATAGATTGCAATTGTACAAACAAAGACAGACGGTTCCTGCGACAAGACGGAAATCCGTCGAGCATTGCGTATAAAAACGTTAAAACATAATCTGAAAAAGTGTTCGAAATTTAAATTTTGAACACGTTCCCTCAAGTGTATTCGGTTATATACAATAGACTAAATATTTTCTGTTTGTAGATAATTTGTTGCTATGTTCAATGACTTTTACCGGTTCGCTCAGAATCTATAAAATGTAATCTATATATTTTTTTAATCGGATGGAAACCATGACCCATAGAATATTTGTTTAAAAAATTAAAAATATTATTTTACCGTTAATAAATATAAGAATATATTTTAGTCCGTTGATTGTATAGGTGGTGAACGGGGTTTTTTTTTTTTTTTTTTTTTTCGTAAAACAATATAATATTTCGTGCTTTACCGACGAATATATATTTTATAATATATCGTACGCCACGATGAAATCGCCGTACGATATATTATAAAATATCCGTCTTGTCGACGAGCATTGCGAATAAAAACGTTAAAACCTATTCTCAAAAAGTGTTCGAAATTTAAATTTTGAACACGTTCCCTCAAGTGTGTTGAACGTCATGGGTTATAATCTATTACACCACCATTGATTATATACAATGGACTAAATATTTTCTATTGTAGTTAATTTGTTACTATGTTCAGTGACGGAATGGAAATTACTCGATTTGTGGTGCAATGCACGTCTGTTTTTAACAATACCTCATACCAAAATTATATATAGTATGATTATCGGATATTCTGATCAGTGGCGTGTAGATCAAAGTTTACCCAAGGCACCAACAAACCAACAATCGTTGGTTGACTCATTATATCAGATAATCAAAAAGACAATCATTATTGCACGCAAAAAAAAAAAAAAAGATTTGAAATAAGGGCCCACCCGATTTTCAATTGGTAAAACAATTTTACCGAACCTGCATCTCTACTCGCAGGGTAAGGACTACGAATATTCGTATTTCGATTAAACTTATATGTTTTGGTAAACATTTTTAAAAATACAATTTTTTTTTTTTTTAAATTATTTTCGAAAAGTTTGAAGAAAGCCATTTTATAGAGTTTATACTTTTGACGTTTCAACTCTTTATTTTCAGTGAACTCGTAATTTTTAATATTTTCTTTGAGTTTACAGCAAAATAGTGTATAAACTTAATTGCGTTTCGATAAACAAAACTAAGCAGAAACTTAAAAAGTTTTATTTGTATTGATTGGATAATAATATGTGATTTTTACGATTTGTGCCTATGGATTTTCAATGTTCGTATATGGTCAAAAGAGCCTTGTGTCAAATATCCGAGCGTTTTTGAGATGCCAAACAATTTACATAAAACTAAATACAAATTACAAAACCCAAAAATATGAAACGGTTGCAAATAGCTAGAAAAAAAAAAAAAAAGTTACCATAATATTTGAAAATGTAACTAAACCGTGTCCAAAACGGATTGTTGGACAAGCCAACAAAACCGAAAATAACAAAAACCCGTTATCGCATAAATATTCCCGGTTTTTCGACCAAAACGCTTAAAAAAAACGGCCTCCGGTCGTTTTTTGATTGTACCAAGATTTCTGGTAGACAAGTATTTCCAACAGAAATTATAGCAAAACCAATACACGTACGATTGATCAATCGCCTACGCTCGGAATCTAAAAAAAAAAAAAAAACGATAACGCCAAATATTCGCTAAATTTATCGTTCGTATCGTTCTTCTTTACGGGTCGGCGGGTCCTTCTTCGTATTGCGGTTTTCGGCGCGGATTACGGAAAATCGGTTTACGAGATTAACGAAGCCGACGGCGATGCGTTCTAGACGTACCGATAATATAATATCGTCCGTTTGTTATTTTGGGCGAAATTAGATTTGCGCGTACGTCGGGTACGAAAAAACATGTGATTATTTGTTTTTTTTTTTTTTTTTTTCTTTTTAATTTCAGTGCTTAAAAACGAACTGCTTCTGCACGAAGCCGTCATCAAAAACGATCCGGATGCCGTGAAAAGGGTCATCAAAGAACCGTTGGACGTGAACTCTCGGAACAACGTGAGTATTAAACGGAACGGAATTTTACATTTTATTATCGGCCCCGGTAACCTATTACCGGAATAGAAATATTGTCTTATGCCCTGGCATCGCCTCGTATTAACGTCGACGTGCGGTTTTTGCCGTCGTCTGTCGTCGGGTTTCGTAGTTAAACACCGGCTGTTAAGACGACGCGTTTTGCCGCGTCTGTCCGCCTGAGTACGCCTTGACTAACTCGTTTGATTTCGGTACAACAGTCACAGAAGTCGCCAGTTGTAAAACGATTAAACACGACGATATTTCAAAGTGTAAGGCGATAAAAAATAATAATTATTTTTTAGGAAAGTTTAATAAATAATAAGAAATAGTCGTTATTTTTTTTTTATTTTTTTTTTTAACGGGGCATTGGCCGTTTCATATTCGGTATAATGAACGAATACGCACCGTCTCGCATTCCGGAATTTTGTAGTCTTTTAATTTTAAAATAGATGATTTTACTCTAAAATCAAAATCAAGCGAGTTTCCACTGATTTCCGGAACAAAATCCGAACGTTTCGCGTCCGCGTCGTATCGTAAAACCTATGCGTTTCTCGATTCGATTAGACCAGTAGCGCCGGCACGTATATTACGTGTATTGTATTCTGTACTAAAATAACATAATTTAATAATCTAAAAATTATTTGAGAAATATATTTGTATTTTTTAGTGGATATAATTGAAAAAAATATATTTTAAAAATACTCTTATAAAATGGTACTTCTTTTTTTTATATATTCACCAAACAGTTTATTTTAATAGTTTTTTTTTTTCTCTATATTTTATATAGAATTTGAACGATGTTCGATTATTACGGGTTTTTTTACAATATTCAACATACAAATTATGGTGGGGAGGTAACACTGAATCCCCCGGGAAATTTCCCCTATGAAGGCGATCGCCACATTGTCCTAGTTGTTCACCAGGGCCTGACTCAGCCAATCTAAAACGAACGTCTTGGTAATATTTTATACGCTCGTCTATTACACGATTGTTATGTTCAATTTATTTCGTTTGTTGAGCAACTCGATGGCGGAAAATTTTTCTATTATTTTGCGTAAAAATAACGGGACACTATGAATTCCAGCGGAACGCGACGGGCTCAACCAATACGCTCGTGAATACCAATTCATAGGAGAAAATTGCGGTTATGTGTAAAACATTACTGCAAATTTGTATTAATAAACACCGGGCGTTCGGACTTTTCAAACCGGTACGCCATCAACAGCAGCGTCGTATTTCCTAACCCCCGATGCAAAATATTGAAAAAATATACTCAAAACGACCATCCCCTTCGCCACTTTTCCACCCGGCCATTAGCGTATTTTTAGGGCTAAACTATCGCGTCGGGATGGACGCCGTCCACCGCGCCACTGGCCCGACATTAATATTTACGGCATTTCCGCGAGACTGTTTTGGAAACGTGTCGGAAATAATGTAGAAACGTCTTTGTTGGCCCTTTGAAATCCCCGTTTTGCGAATTTATCACCACCAGTCGATTAATTATCCCTAAAACTAGCGTTTAGACTTTAAATATATTTGATATAAACAAAACCCCGGAGTTCGCGGGGTTCACGTGACAAAATATAATAAATTATTAATAATTAATTTCGTTCGTTTTTGATATTTGATCGTATATTATGACCAGTTGATCCTACTTGAAATGACTTGAGACCCTTCTGTTAGTTAATTTATAAATAAGGCGTTTCAGTCGAGAAACATTGAGTTTAACCACTGCGACGGGACATTTACTTCAGTGAAAGCTCGGCAGTCATAATATTTCAATGGATACATTGGATAAATGTAATTCGGATTGTTCATTTAAATGTAAAATCAAGCGCATTGGAAATATATCTAGCAGAACTTTTATTAGATTGTCAACTAAAACAATCGAAAAATGAACAAAACAAAAAAACATTTTCAAACTTCAATAATACTTTAACGTGATTTGCAATAACTACTGTGGTAAAATACTCGTGTGAATGGGCTTTTCCCAAATTGCCGATTGTGAAATCTAAACACAGAAGAAGAAAAAAATGTTACAATAACGTCTTGATTCGCTTATATTAAAGCAAAAATGGCATCAGGAATCAATATTGAAGAAGTTATGGAAGTAATGAGTTCAAAACGTTTGTGCCAACAAAAAGAATACTTGTACTTTAGACGTTTTAATACTTTCAATAAAAAAAAAAAAGTTAGTGTTTTTTTGTGGGGCCCTATTTTTCTTAATGCATAGCCTGCAAATGAAGTCTGCGCATGCCTATGTAGGCAACGTAAAGTCAATTCTCGCAACCATAACGAGTCGTCCGATAATCTTTCAATAATTCTTACCGAAAACAAAATTTTTTTACATTGATTTTACCTATTTAAAATTAAAATTTCTATTCGTTAATCCTTCCGGTTTTTCAACCGGTAATATTCAACGGTTTCTGTTGTTTTCGGTTTTGTTTTAATTATTTTGTATGTAATTCAGTTAAAATTAATCGCAGAGACAATATACAAGCTCACTCTATAGACGTGACATAATTTTCAAAACATCCTAGCTTTTATTTTTTTTTTTTTTTAGCTAATTTAAATTGTCGAGTATTTTTTTTTTTTTTAGTTTTATGTAAATTAAATTTGTTTGGCCCGGCAGAAATGCTCGAACATTATACAAAAAGTTTACCATAATAAGTTGTACATGGTGGTAACAAATACTAAGTCGAGCGTTATGTAGGTATTTTTATATTCTTTCTTTTTACGAGCGATAGAGTTGTAATTTGTTTTGTATAGTTACAAATTAATATCATTTTCGATTGTAACGAAATTGGACTCGGTCTTGCGGCAAGACCAAGAGACGGCCTCAATAATCATACTCGTATTAAATGCTGTTTTCTGAACGGAATAATTAGCACGACTGCGTGACTCGTTTTGATCGTCGTTACTCAGACACTCGTTTTTCCTTGTTACGCAATGGCTACATATAACAGCGACCCACACATGTATGTCGGGTTGTTTTTTTATTTTTTTTTTTTTTAATATTATAATTAGTTTTTAAACTCGCTCTGTGCGTGCGTGGCGGCTCTTAACGGAATATATGAAAACGTATGGTTTTACTTAAAGTATTACGACGTTAATACATAATATATTGCATCGTATCCGAAATATGCATGCCGAATAAATTGAATATTAATGTTTTTTTTTTTTTTTTTAATTAGATATTCAAAAATGTCGCGCGCGTATCGACATTTTCGCCAGGGTCGTCTCAAGGTGCGTGGACCGCAAGCACATATTTCTGATTATCGTTAAAAAAAAAAAAAAAACAAAAAATAGAAGGTTTTAACATGTTTGCGTTATGTGTCGTGAATAATATAATACCCCGAGCGGTTATTACGTCGCGTTTTTGTTTTTCGTTTATCGTATTCCGAAGGACGGTTTTAAATTATTTTAAAAGGCGTTTGGAAATATAGGAATCGGCTCGACGAAATATTTTACTTTATATACCGCCGGTTCTATGAGTACCGAGTACCCCCTACGGGGTTCTACCCGTTCAGTTTGTTATCGGTTTTTCGGGCGTAGGCTTTACAAGTCGAATGCAATAGAAAAACTTTATGCGTAAATAATATATAAAAACGGTATATCGACGAGGCATATTTAACACGGGTCACTGTGTATAATATTATGAGTACTCTACGGAGAGGTCAACAACTTTTCCGGTTTTCCAAATGCCCGATTAGTTTGCGGCCGGTGTAACAGGCAAATCGCACCGCCCGGGATATCGTACCACCGACAGTATGATCATTCTAGGATTACCCCCCCATTACTCCATTACGAAAACCCTAGGATATATCTACGATTACACAATGCGGGTGCGATTTTTTTTTTTTTTTTTAAGACAATTATTCGAAACGGAATTATATTACAATCGGTTTTTTGTCAAACTAGATAATCACCCCAACCCGCTAATTAAGGAGTTACATACGAGGCGTGTCCCAAAAGTAACGTCTCCATGCTCCTAGAGCCAGAAATAAATACATTTTTCAAAATTTGGTAACACTGTTGTATAGTATCGGTCGTATCCTTTCCAACGAGAGGCGGCTCAACTAGATCCGATGTTTAGTTTGCGTCTGGCATGCGTTTAAGATGGACATTTCTATGTCGGCCGCCGCCACCTCTATTCCCGTGTATGCTCAATGCAAACTTCGCGCCGTTATTCGGTTTTTGCATTCGACGGGTGAAACACCAATAACCATTAATCGAAAACTTTGTCAAACATATGTACGGGTCGCATGTCTTTAAAAAATGTAGGAAAGTGGTGTAGAGAATTTTCAGGAGGTCGGACGGAAGTTCATGATGAACAAAGAAGTAGGGGAGACCTTCGATTTCAGACGAGTTGAAAGAACAAATTGAAAGAGAGCTTCGTGAAGATCGACGAGTGACGGTTCGAGATCTCGAACAAAGATTTGAGTTGTCAAAAAGCACCATCCAAAGGTTTTTTTAATGATATGGGCTATCATTTGCTCGGTGGGTGCCTAAAATGTTGACCGAGGATCATAAGCGCCAACGCATTGAGACTTCCCGAGAATTTTTGTCTCGTTATGCCGAACAAGGAGAGGTGTTTTTAGCCTAGATCTTGCCCCGTCCGACTACCATTTGTTCTTTGAACTTAAAGAAACATTTGGGAGGAAAACGGTTAAAGACAGACGAAGAAGTGAAGACAGAAGTCACCCAATATCTAAATAAGGAACTGGCGGCGAATTTCTATGAGGCTGGCATACAAAAACTTCCAGTGCACCTTCAAGAATGCATCCAAGTAAATGGCAATTATGTGGAAAAATAACTCATAAGTACTGTATATATACTCATGTAAAACATATTTTGAATAAAGCTTATTTCGATTATTATAATATTATGGAGACCTTACTTTTGGGACACGCCTCGTACCTTCACACTTCCTGATAATCCACAACGCAGACTCAAAAGGAAAATGGTGTCGTGACCATTTAAAATAAAAATATATCAATAAATAATATTTATACCTAGCTAAGTGTCATTAATGGTGGGTGGCTTCTTATTCAAACAAATTCTTGTTATATTATCTTACACACTTATTGTGCATTTATTTGTATAGATTGTGTATTTAATTGTGAAAAAAAAAAAAAACAATTATATCACTCTCCGATCCTATAATAAAATATCCTATAATTAATATAGTTCCTAAATAAACATAAACCGCGGTGAAAATATGCTGGGGAAACCATACCTCCCGTCATAATAAAAACTGTAGGGTATAAATGTACGATAGGAAAATGGCGTACCGCGATGGATATCGCAACACAAAAAACAACCCAGAGTTATATACGCTTATTTTTAAATTTAAATAGAATTTCGTCGGTTAGGTTTGGTTAGGAATCCTCGTGAAATCTCGTGATTCCAATAACGATGTTTTAAATATACTCTCCGCTGCGTTTCTCCCCCACGACCGCGGTTCGTTCGTTCGAATTATATAGTTTGTTATATTTTCTGACGACCATCAAGCTGACGACTAACAATCCGTTGTGGTATTGTATTTATTTGTTTCGTTTTTAATTTATTAAAGTCGTTCATATTTCAAAAATGATTAACCTGACATTCGAATATCGTGACTCGTCGCTTATTTTATTTTAATATACATAATATAATATTTTAAAAATATCGATAATTTTTTTTTTTCTTCTATATTCCCACGACGGCATAATGTCACCGAGAATCTTTTACAAGGACGGTTCAAAAGCCGTTACAGTTGGTCGCTGTTGTAAGCCGGAAGGTGCATAGGGTAATTTAATTTTTATCTGTATAGGCAACGATAAATCGTCGCAAACGAAAAAAGATTCTAAGCGTAGTTTGGTTAAAACATGTTTCGATGAATTTAAATATAAAATTGTATTAATTTGTAACACAAAAAAAAATTACAACCGTTCGTCCTTTTAACGAATTCGAACATACATTTCTACTTGAAACAACGCTGATAAAAATAAATTATGACATTTTTATTATGTCCGCATATGAAATCAAAAAAAAAAAATACTCAACGATTTCAAAATAGCAATAAATAAATAAAAAAAAACATCAACATTTTTTACGCTGCGTCTAAGCTAAACTACAACAAAAAAATATGATCGAAATCAGTTAAGAACCAATTAACCCCGTTTTTCCCCGGCTTTTCCCCATTATTTAAAGAAAACAACAATGAAATTCAAAAATGTACTTCTCCCCAGTAGTTAAACTAGCTAAACGAATTTTTCTTCTGGAAACCATCCCTGAGGTCGATGATCGAAAAAAACGTGCTCATCGTAGCAGTGGCATAACAAGGACCTTTTTTTTTTTTGAGGGAGTAATATGAATCATACAAATCATAACTACTTTTATCACGAAATTTTATTAACATTTCAATTATATTTTATAATAATCGTCGGCAGACTGTGGTCCTTGAACAAGAATTGTTCACGGACCTACGCCTACGTCAGATTCACGACTAACAATACTACCATCTCTATTCTCTATATTTACTTCATCCCCGGCATCTTGGCTTTAATAATATACGAACCAAGTAATAATGTGTCATATTTCTCACTTGGTATTTTTTGTATTTTTGTACTGTACGTAACAAATATTTAAAGAAAAAAAGATCCCCGAGCTCTGAAAGGTGATGCATCAACCACATCGACCCCCCCCCCCCCTCATGAGTACGCCACTGCATCGGAGTAAAACCAATACAGCCAACGGGTCTAGAAACACAACTTTTAACCATCGGTTAACTTTACTCGTATTTATTCGTTGTAGGTATTTCAATTTTTCGACATCATCACTCGTCGTAATTTATTTGCCAGTAAAAAATGTTCCGCGTATATAATATTATAGTAGTAGTCAATCATCTCGCAGGCAACAATAACTTTTCGGTTACGCCATCGTTTGACCATTACGTTTTCGAATGTACAATAAATAAAATAAGTATGAAAGTCATACACGTCATATCACTCGCTCGCGTCGAGATTATGAGTAATACATATTTTGCTGACTGATATATATTATAATATAAAAGACATCATATATATTAATAATAACAAATAAAATACGTTTTCGTGTATCATAAAAAAATGTAATATTATTATTCCTCTATTCAATAGAGTCTATTGCAGTGTTTCCCAACCGGCGGTCCGTGGGCCAGTTATAGGTGGTCCGCGGTCCCATAGACAAATTAATTATTATTTTTTTTTAAATAGCGACAAAAAATACGACTATATAATATTATATGATTATCTTATCGTTGTTGCTGCTGTAGACCGATAAGTGTGTAGGTGTCAGTCACAAAAATCACAATAAGTAAATTATTTAGTATAGTAAAGTATAATTAAATATTAGTGAAGTATAGTAATAAAATGTAAAGTAAAATAATAAAAATTAACATTTTTCGATAAATTTTGTGTATTCTTGTTAATGAGCAAACAAAAGGTATTCCTAATTTTCGTAAAATTGAGGTGGTCCGCGACCTATAAAATATTTTCGAAGTGGTCCGTGGTGGTAAAAAGGTTGAGAAACACTGCTCTATTGTGTTCCCCTCACATCTATTACTATAATATGTTTTCAATTTCCCCGTATGAAATTTATAATTTATGTATTTCTTGCAAAATTATCGTTTTTTTTTTTTTTTTTGTATCGATAAAAATGCGAACGGATGTAACAATTAAAACTTCACGAGGTTTTTTTTTTTATTCGATTTTATTTGTATTAATTCGTTCGTTTTAGTATCGAATTTAGGAACGAATATCCCGAGCACTTGCCCGACGTTTATATTATTTTCCAATTCGTTGTGTTTTAATTCTTAAATTTTGCCGAGTGTCGATTTTTATTTCCTCGCTTTAATCGTTTGGGTAATAAATAGTAAAAAGAAACAAACGCAAATTCTCCGAGTATAAAATTTTTTATCGATGTGGATGAAAAAAACAGGTAATCTTTGTATTTACTTTTTTCGATTCGATACAAGGGCGAACGCAAGAAAAAATTTCGGGGGGGGGGATATTGTGAAAAAATGTAAAAAGTTCATAAATCTAATACTTTATTACTCTTTAGCTACTCGTATATACGAGTAGCACATTATACATATATATTACTCTATGTATTTTATTTGTAAATCGCATGGGAAACTTTGAAATAGCTATTAAATTTATAGGTCAGGTAATTTTTTTTAAACATTTTTCTGAACACTTCGTGCGGTGTTATCCCCCTCCCCCTACATTCGTTCAAAAAAACCTAATTCAAAATGATAATATAATATGATTGGAGATAAATTATATAATATCGCCATTTAGGTATAATTTAGAACGACGCGCAGAGATTTCCGGAATAGAACATGGAAATGATCACTGCATATATTATAATCAACGAAACGAATATCATTTGTTCACTTATGTTCGGAGACAACAACAATTTGACGGTAAATTTGGTGAATTTTCAATTCAATAAATTCACCATGTTAGCCTCTGGGGTTTGGTGAATTACTTTTAAAACGCAATAAAATTACGTTAAAATAGAAACGAAAAATAATGATAAAATTACCTTCTCGATGAAAATTTAAAAAGTAACGCGTTGCAAATAATTAATGACGTTACTTTTTTTTACTTTTTTTTTCATCGATGCTGAACATATTATAGATGACCGTTGTCGTTGTTAACATATTGGCGTACATGTACGCTGAATAGAACCGTTTACAATAATATTCAACGAGAAATAATAAACCAACTCGAAATATGTAAACACAATGATGGTTCGGAAGCAAACTAAATTTCCCTTGGGATTTATTATTTTGGAACATAATTATTAATTTAACGGTTTTTGACGCGTCAAAACTTTAAAGAAATTACTCTAAACAGTAATTTCATTAAAAAAAAAAAAAAAAAATTAATTAAATTACCACTGCGTCATTTAAAAAATAATCGCGTCCCGATAGTTTATAATTTGCGTTATGTTACTCGCAGAGTTTTAAAAATGTCGCAGTATTGTTGATTTAATTATAAAAAATATGTTGAGCGGTATACTGCAGTTTTGTATATTTGCAAACCTTTAAACATTTTCGTTTCTATATTCAGTAAGGAACGGTTTACGTGGTGCGTGCACGCTTATTAAAAATAGTCTATAAAATAAATAAATAAATAACTAAATCGCATTTAAAAATTAAACAAAATTGCATAACGGTAAACTAACTATATTGGAGTGTGTAAACATTTTTTTTTCTATATACTATCGGGTTTACTTTAGCTGTTTTTATGTTATCGTTAATTGATTCATTGCATATAGGTACTTGCATAACACACGAGGTTATATCTAAACGAGTTGAACGAGTGAGTTATTCGTTTGAACTCCGAACACACGTTGAGCTGATCTGCAACGTCAATCGATTAAAAAACATAAACCAGTAAATATCCACCGAAGTTTCGGTTCTTAATTTTTGTTTTTAAAAATTCGAGCGCGCGAACGCGGCAATTAAAAAACATGCGTGCGCGTAGACAAGGAGGGGCACACGAGGGACGAATCAACAAACTTTTTTCATTCTGTCTTGAAATTTACATCTTTTCATACCATCCAAACTTTCGACTTTTCCGGTGGATTTTCCAATAATTTTCTTCCGTACAAACCATTTCCCTGGCGATCACGAACACGACAAAAAAAATCGGCCGAGCCGTCCTCAAGTGACGATCTTGCATACATGCTGCAATTGATTTTTTTATATACATGATGACATGATCCGGAACGTTATTTTATCATTCGACACACTGATAAGAACAGGAATGGAACATTGTCAACCGATAGCTAACGTCCTTATTAGTTTGTCGGAGAACTCACTAGACACTATCATAGACGTTATACCAAATGGTAGTACAACGTTTATACAGCCAGCCTAGGAAGGAAACTAGACGTTATTTTGTAGAATAAATGAATTAAAATTGTAAAAAATAATTTTTATTGTATTCAAATCGGATAATTTTTCCAAGTGCGGGGGCACTACCCTGCGGCTTATATTAGCAATAATGAATACATATCACACTCTCCCCCCCATATAAAAATTCCTGTCTACGCCTCTGGATCATAGATATAATAAAAAACGACTGGATAACAGATTTGTGTAAGGAATATGAAGTAGTTGGCTCCAGACATATTTTCTACGATTTACATTTTTTTTTTTTTTTTTTTTCAAATCAAACTCATATACCATTTAACTTTATTTTGATATTATGTAATTTTTCAAAAACGGACCAGCACCCACCAAATTAAATTCTGGCTACGTGCTCATTATTGCAGCCACCAATGTTGTATTTTATATCTAGATAAATGAATTAATTACCAAGCATTATAAATTATAATCGATAAATCGAGTAACAATTCCGCATTACTTTAACAGAAATAAAAAAAAATACCTAAAAGAAAAACTGTATTTATTTCATACATATACAGACGACGGTCAAACTGAAATACGGGTTTCTCGATTTATTTTCCAGATAGGTATACCTATTCAATTCGATATCCTCATAAAAATATCGTTGATTTATCGGCATTGACGATATATTATCGAATATCAAAAAATTTAGAACGAGTCGATAAATAATCGATACGTTTTTCCCATCCCAGTGTATCAGTTCTGGTAAAAAAAAAAAAATTAAAAAAACCAACAATTATTCAGCATGTTTTTATCTTCTTTCGCAAACCGCCGTACCTCGCATTTCGCCAAGTTGTCAGAGCAACAAAAAAAAAAAAAAAAAAACTGTGTCCGACTTAACGTTGGACGGCAGAAAGACCCGGGGATTCGTGATCAAAATACGCAAGTGTAATGAATTGTTTTTTTTTATTATTATTATTGTATTACCGGATAAACTTAAACCTCGGAGAGGTTTTTTTCTCGTAAAGAAACACGAAAAGTCAAGTTGGAATCACGTTGCTAGGGTAGTAAAACGATTTTGATTGTTATAGTTTGTTAATTACTCATCGAAAGAACAGTATAATATTACGCTTGTCGATATCGAACAAAAAAAAAAAAAAAAAAAATGTAAAATAAACGGTAAATAATTGAAATATTATAATATTAATATTATTGCAATCCGTTGTATAAACAAATAATATTATAATTTTTTTTTTTTTTTTTTTTTTTTTTTTTTTTTTTCCCCCGACGACGACGAAATTCCTTGCGAACAAAATATTACAAATGGCGCACAAAAATGAAAAAATTTAATATGACGCGTAGACAATGGTGGTACAGTGTACACGGTAAACAACCTCGACCGCGTGTACATAATATTAAATAATTGAACAAATATATGAAATATTCGCTATATTACGAATATTATTATTTTTTTATTTTATCAACAGTTTACCGCGTATTTTCTCATGTTCGTATGCATGTACCTAACTACATTTATTTATAAGAAAGTATCACCTTTTTGAAAAATTTAAAAATTATATATTTATATTTATACGTATGATTACGTTATAATAACCGGAGTGCGTCGTTTCTGAACGAAACGGTGAAAATATTGATTTTACATAGTAAAGACCTTAGAATTTCACCGAATACTTGTATTTTTTTTTTTTTTTTTTTGGGGGGGGGGTTATAAATAGCCATTTCAAATGTTCAATTTTTTGTTGTTTTTTTTTTTGTTTCGAGTAGATAGAAATGTTGTAAATAATTTTTATCAGCGTTTTTAAGTTCAAATTCATGTTGAAATTCGTTCAAAACACGAATAATCGTAATGTATTTTGCAGTTACAAATTATCACAAGTTTTAATTTTAATTTAACAAAACGTGATGTTTGCAGCAATGTCGCACGAAGACTCGATCCGGGAAGTTTCTGTTTATTTTTAATAAAGTAAAAAAAAATATAAGTAAGACGAGGAGCCTGGGGAAAATGAGAATGGTGATGAGGAGGAGGAGGAGAAGAAGGAGGATTCTCCCTTATGGGTTTTAGTACCGTTTTAAACTCGACTCCAAATAAGCCGCGGGGATAAAAATAAACTGCAGCAAATAGCGTTTGGCGTTTTTCCCTCTTTAAACCTCTGTGGCTTTCGATGAAGACGCGTCGAGGTCTTAAAACCTTTTCACCGCGGATAGGCTACCGCCGGTACTCGGTTTTTACGGGCAAAGGTTTTATTTTCCTCTTCCTCGATTCGCCACTTCCCAGTCCTTTGTTATACGAAACTAATAAAACGAGAAGCTTCTTCTTTATTTATTTTTTTTATTTTACTAAACTAAACTACCCGTGGACATTTTCACTGATTACAAGTATTTTCTTTTCTTTTTTAACCCCCCCCCCCCATGTCTTTCTTGTATATAATATTATTCAGCCGGACGGTCGCGATTTGGCGAATATGGATTTCAAATAATATTACCGTCGTCGATGCGAATGATTAAAGCAAGGGGTGGCCACCTTTTATTGTTGTGAGGCATGAGGCATCACAGTAGAGCCACAAACGAAACTCTTAATATGATTATATATGTTGTTTGATTCTCGTTTTATACTAACATACGAAGGGCACAGAAGAAGAAGGGTAGTAATCCATTCATTTTTATTTTTTTTTTTTATCAGTTTTGAAATAATACTGATACCATCCGATGGTGATCTGAGACTATTATCAAATGTTGAGGTCCGTCCGGTGAAAAAAGGTTTCAGTCGAATAATATTTAAGTTAAAAAAAAAAAAAAAAATCGGATGTATTGGCCAAAAAAGATTCACATTAGTATAATGTATTGGTGGTTAATAAAAAACGTGCCGAATATAATATAACGTATGTAATTATATATATAATTAATATTCTTGTGGTCGAGTTTTCGCGTACCGTAAAAAAAATGATCAATCTCACGTCAGCTCTGCAACGATACTCACTGGATTTTCTATAACATCCGTTGTTTTTATGTAATAAATGTTTTTATAAAATACGTTTTTCGAGTTTGGCGAGTTTGCAATTTTAATCCAAAACGAGAGCAACTCGATAAACTTATTAAGAGGTTTGAGAGGATTTTGTCTTGCATTTTGATGAATGAGACTTGGTTTGTATACCGTGCCAGTTAACACTCACGTATCATACCCAATAATGACACGTTAAAAACAGTTTGCACTGTTATTTGTTATTTTAAGAAATTCGCGATTCTCCGCTCTTATTTGGGACTCGCCACAAAACCGCCAAAAGTTCTTGAACAAAGAAAACCTAAAAAAAAATATCCGTGCTCGATAAAAGCCCACGACACGGGCGATGCCAATCGCACAGCTCTTGGACGCCCCGTTGACGCGCAATTCAAACAGTCCCGGAACTTTTTGATCACCTCGTTGCCCATAAAAATTCTGTTAAATTATTATTTCCATTATAAAATTTATTTGTAAATTATAATAATTGTATTTGTTTTCAGTATGGCAGAGCTCCTATACACTGGGCGTCGTCACGGGGAAACATTGAAATCATGGAGATGTTAATAAACGCAAAGTGCGACATCGAGGCCAAAGACAAAGTAATTATTACGTACACGGTTATACGTGGAAAACTTTTAAAAAGAGCAAAAAAAAAAAAAAAAAAGACCATATTTTACCGTTTGATATGAAACACATTCGAAGCGTTTGAAATTAAATTTTTTTTTTTTTTAATATACGATAAAAGCCTACCTATTTATTTTATTTTATTTTTTTGTTTTTATACACTGAAATGGTATTAAGTTGTACTTACTGGTGAAATGGAAAACATTTTAACGTTATACGACAAATTCTCTTTTATAATCGTTTAAGGTTCAAATTTTGATGAAAATCATATCATGAACCGTTAAAACCCGAACTTTGCTCAGAATCGTTTTTCGTTAGCAATTCCGTTGGTCTATCGTTGAGTACAGGTATAAATTAAATTCACACTACTTTATTTATTGTATATTTCGAGTGTAAAATTTACTGTTTTTTTTTTTTTCTTATTTTATTTTTTTTAACGCGTTTTAATATAATAATGGTAAGCGTACGCAAACCGTTTTACGACCGAAGCAATTTATGAGGAAACCACACCACATAACGTTAAAAACTCGAAATTTCACTATAACATTGTAAATATATACAGATAACGGTAACATCCACACGATTATTTGACGAAACGTCAAATTTCTTTTTAATAATAGTAATAATATTATATTCATACGTCGAATAAATAATAAATGTGTATCATTTGAAAAAAAGATTTAAAAAAAAAATAGATTCAATCGCTTATGTATGCAAGAAAATCAGTTTGTTTTTTTTTACCGTGGCCGTATAATATAAATATATATATATATAAAGAAATAATAATATCCAGCCGTTTTAAACGTATTTCGTTTTATAGCCGTACCTTATACGGTTTATTTGTGAACGTAGTATAAAGCGTATAATATATCACGCGTTTTGAAAATGTATTTTTAATGGTTTGCCGTTCAAAAGTTTTATACGAATTTTCATTCGCTTCCCCGTATACTATTATTAATATGTATTTTTTTTTTTTTTATGTTAGGGTACACTCGACGTATAATACGAAATACGTCATATTTCACGACGAATCGTTTACGTAAATCTTTTAGAATAATTGCAATTTAAAACGACGTCGGACGAACGTACGAGAACGTTTTCAAATCCCTAAACGACTCGTATAAATACCTCGTCCACTGCGTGCATAACTACTTCCTCCTGTCGGTCGCGATAACAATAAGAATTATTGGCCTCGTTGCACTCGCCGCAGCGTCTTTCCGGTCATCCGGGAACGGTGGACCGTTTTATTCCTCCGCGGTCCGTTACAATATAGCTGTACACCCGGCTACGTAATCTGAAATTATTAATCTCTCTCACTCTCCCGGCGGTCTCAACAAGTGTCAAAAACTCTAAAAAAAAAAAAAAAACCGACATTATTTATTACAAAAAAAAAAAAAAAAAAATACCTAAAACTATCATAAAACGCTCGTTAATATTCAATGAAAACTTCGATTCGATAACGGTTATTTTTTTTTTTTTTTTTTTGTCGCACCGTGTACAAAACAAGACGTCGTCAATATTCGTTCTAAACAATTCATATTTCGTTTGGTGGTAATTAATAAAAAAAAAATAAAAAAAATAAAAAAAAATGGTTATAAAATAATGGATCCCAGTCTGAGAAATTACCGCCATTCCCCGGCTCTATGTATCGGATAATACGTGTATTTTTTGTAAAGAATAGTAAAAATATTATTTTATTTGTCGTTTTTAAGGTTGATTACCGAAATCGGTATGTATGTTGTGTTGATAGTATTGTCCGTTATACCGCCACCGTCGTCAATGCGAACAAAGTACGACGGTAAGCTAATAAATATTACGATCGCGATAATGAATGCGTGTTTGGAAATCGGAAAAAAAATATATATATATTCGGTAGTACGGACGACGGCAATATAAAAAATTAAATTTTCAAACGTTCAATCGCGAGTTTGCGTGCGTTTACCGGCCGCCACTGAAACTATACCAATAAATTATAACCATTAGCTAAAACAATACCACGTATGTACGTTTTTTTTTTTTTATTTCTTTCGAAAACTACGTTTTCGTCTCTGTTGCCCCATTTGGTGACGGTTATTTCACTACCCTACCGTGTGATTTACATTTTTCCAATGCTTCTACAAGGCTGTAGCCTAAAATAACCAAAAAATAATTAATATATTTTGTACATATTTAAAATTCGAGGGCCGAGGAGGAAACGTCTCCGTCCACGCACTCGGAATTTCGGTCGTAGAAGACCTAGGTGTTTTTTTAGCTGTTGTTCGGCTTTAAGCGAATAGAGTTTTTTCGGCTCCGTAAAAACGCTAAACGATTCGAAACATAAAAATGACGGACAATCGTATAGTTACATATTAATTTCCAATTTAAATTTATCAAATGTGTTGTTTATATCATACCGATAGCGATGATTTATCGTCGCGTACAGATATAAATTAAATTCCCTTATATTCCTCTCTCTCTCTCTACCTTCGCTACTTCCCACCCACAACGGTGGCCCGCCCACGGTACGAAATATGTCGGCTTTTTTTTTTTTTTTTGTATTTGACTGGTTTTCTATATTGATTTTTTTATCTCGCAACGACAAAACGATAGTTTCAATGTAACAAAATTATTATTATTATTTTTTTTTAAATATATTTTTAGTATTTAAAATAATCGGTTTTTATTTAATTTTTTTTCCATTGACGTTTTTCAACGGTCTAATGAAATAAAAATTGCTTTTTGTTTTAACATTACAGTACGGTATGCGTCCGATTTTGATGGCCGCTTGGCACGGTCACACGGATGCTGTGCAGATGCTGATTAATTACGGAGCCAGCGTAAATACAATAAACAAGGTGAGTTTCTTCGATAATGGAAATGATTTGATTGTTTTTTTTTTTTTCTTTCAAATCGACAAATCCCGTCCGTTTCGCGTTTTTAATTATTATACAATTAGCACGTTTTTCTATTAGGACGCCGAAAATTGTTTTTTTTTTTTTTTTATTGTTTATTATTATTCCAAATATAATATAAATTATTATTTTCGAGTAGTAAGAGAGGCATGCAGACTACAAAAATATATTATTATATTATGCCCGCCGGCGCTTAACTTTTTCGTCGTTTTTTTTTTGTCGTTTTTCCTACCTTTATTTATTTATTATTAAGGTGGCTTATTGCGATTTAATGCCCGCGTTTTCTCGAATCGACCTGGCCTGGTATGGGTGACGCGTATATAGTACACATCGTTAGCGGGCACGGTTTTTTTTTTTTTTTTCCATTTTGCCCACCCCCCACGTTTCGTTACTTTTTATTATTATTATTATTATTATTTTTATTACTATTATTTACTTTGTAACCCCCTTACGAGAGCGCGGTCCGAACAAACATAATAACGTATACGTATACGGAACGTTAAACACATGTTTGCGGAACGACAAAACCCACCGTACGTTTTCCATATCGGAACTCGACGTCCCGGACGAATATTTCGTTTTATAAGTACGTCTACGTATTTATTATACAGTTCGATATTTATAAACGCCGAAAATTGCGCTTCGCGAAATCCGCGTCTGTCGTTCCGTGTCGCGTACCGAATGATCGAACACAAATATCGTACCTCACGGCGTTAAATAGACGACGGCTTTCCAATATGATTTTATCTACAAAATCGTTTTTTTTTTTTTTTTTTATTATTATTATTTTTAATATTAAACCGTATAACGAGAATTATAATTTACAATAAGATCATCATCGTTTTCGACGAGTAAATTAAATGTTAAAATTCAAGTTGTTAATTTAGTTCGGCTATTAACTTGAGGTTTTGTTAAATTAAGAATCCGAATACTCTTCCGAATCGCTCTTACACTCGTGTATTATATTGAATAACGTTTTTTTTTTTTTTTAAATATATATAAATTCATCAGATTCATTCACTTGTTCTAAATTCAGGGACTCCTCGGTTCCAGTACGGTTATAGTTCATAAAAAAAAAACAAAAAAAACTTTTGTCTTAAAATAACGGTCTTGGTTTAGGTTCTGGTTCCATAATTTTCAATAGGTTCCGGTTCTTTTCGGTACGGCTCCAGTCCTTGATAATAATCCGGTGTGGAGGACCCCATTCAGCGTGTGTATATATATATGTATAGATAAAGAGAGAAAGAGAGAAGTCGCATTCTATTTGTAGGCATGCCTGATAATTTATCACTGTAGAAACTAAAACATTTGAATTATGTACTTATATGAAATTAAAAAAAAAAAAAATTAATCTTAATTGTATACACTACGATTGTATGAATTCGACTGCGGTGGTACAAAATATAGGATGCTAGTACGTTTTACACTACGTATATAAATAAAATAATAAATAATAAAAAAAAAAACTCGACGGCTGTACAAAATATGTACATAACGCGATCGTTTGATATTTCCCTTGGCGTGTCCTCAATTATTGTGTACCTACGCAAAAGTAGGTTCAAGTGACACATTTTTCAAGTGTTCAAGTACCTACTTATTTCGCTCGCGTCGCGTTTATTTATTCCGTTGAATAAATTTGCGACTCTTTTGATTTTATAATAATTATGTGCTTACGAGGTTTTTAAAACAAAAAATTATATTATCAATGTTTGTTTTGAGTGTGTGTGTGTCTAGAATAAAACCGCGATCGTTCATTTTGCGCACTCGAGTTTTCATAATGGCAATACCTTCCGAATGCTGAATTTAAAAATAAATAAAATCATAAGAAAATAAAAAAACCATCGCTAACCAAGTTCATCGAAACGCCGTGATTTTTACGATTTTTGTCAAAATTTGAACTTTGAACAATAAAGATAAAAAGTTGTTGCATTATGCTCAACATTTTTTACCGTTAAGTACAACTTGCGGTGAATCCCGTGTACAATTTTCGGGTATTTCTGCTCGGCTAAAACGATTTTATTCGCAACAAAATACAAATAAAAACCAAAAACTCGAAAAATTGCAATGGCGATTAATAATGGTTCAAAAATCGTCAGAGTGTTTTGAATATTTTTCCACGTCTAAAAAATATTCTGAGGATATTTCAAGTCTCTACGGTATTATTTTCAAGAAAAAATAAAACAAAATCGAAAATAAACAAACGTTATTGCCGTGCATTTTCCCGTTTTTCCTACGATTTTTTTTTTCTTTTGTACAGTTTATTAAGAAAACTATAATAAAAATCAAAAAAAAATTATCCATCCTTACACACCTTATAGAACCAAAATGCTTTCAGAAAAGATTGTACACTTGACAATCGGGGAGTGATTTTTAAGAGAATTGTTGTTTAAATACAAAAAAAAAACATAAAATATAAATAATATTTCTGTTTTGTATTCGCGCAGTGTATATATTTATATATATATATATATATAAATATTTATAATCGATCAATCAATATTATTAATTTTTATCCGATTAAATATTATTATATATAAATATTTTTTTTTTTTTTCATCTTTTTTTATAATAATTTAGGTTTACATAAAATCCGTCCGCGATACTTAGGCAAAAAACGCTGCGGTAATACGAAAATCTTTAATGTACCCGCTCGTCTTTATAAAATATTATAAAAATCATCGGACTGCCGAGGCGTCTCTTCGCGTCTAATAATATTATAACGACGTTAAGAAGACGTGATACGATTGTAAATTCCGTTTTCCGTATTTACAGTAGACTTACCGAAATATCATAGCACATTAAAAATAACTTTGTCCGTTTTTTGATAACACTATCCAATAATACATTTTTATAAGTGAATTAAATCACTGGAATGACTAACATTTTCAAACGGATAATACATTTATCGTATTCACGTTGTAAAATGAAAACAAGGCACGCTACGACACAGATAAAGTTCGTTAAAATATTGCTATAAAATTTCGGTAGCGCCACTTTGAGTACGAAAAGAATAGTCCTGCGCGATACACGATTTTTCGTATGAATTGTATTTTTTTTATGCCGCGACTACACAAAACCCGCTCTTGTGATAACGACACGGGACTGCCTGTACGTTTATTCGATAGTGAATTTAAAATAAATACGCATTTTCAAGTCGATAAAATACCGTTTTTCTTCTTTTTTTTTCTTCAAAAATTTCGTCAAATACGTCCTATACGCGCTACCCTTTACCTCTTAACAACGAACATCGTGTTCGCCCTTACCGTTTTACACGCGTGAATTCGATCCGTACGAATGACGCGATACGTCTATTCGACGACAGAAAGCCATCATTATATTGTATATACGAATATATATATTTCTTTCTTTTTTTTTTAAACTCATAACGCCAAACGACGAAATAATGACAATAACACCCGGCGCCCGATCGTACGAATCTATACGATACGATAAATTATAGTATCGACTACCGCTACGATATTTTATTTTAATTACCGAAGGGGCCTAACATAATTTGCTCGATATTAAACATGCACGTCACACTTAAATGTACCTAAGTATGGTCAGTGGCGTATTTTCGAGGGGGAGTCCCCCAGGTCTCGACCACTCCCTTCTCGAAAATCGAAAATAAAATAAAATTATATGTGTAAACAGTTAATTTATCCGAATATATTTAAACATCTTCAAACTTTTACCACACTTCCCGTTTCCTCTGCAACAAATAAAAGAACATTTTCAAATTTCAAAAGAACAAAAACATATTTATGGAATTTCATGTCAGAGGTAAATCATAAAATTTAAGACATATTCTCGGTGTTCACGACAAATTAAATATTTTCTTTAATTTGTCGTGCAATGGGAAGATTGAACGATTTAGTGATGTTATCAATAAATAGAAATTATTCTATAACACGCGAAGAAATCATGAACTGTCAACAAAAAAAAAAAGAAGACGTTTACTTTTTTTTTTTATATAAATTAACACACATAACACATACCTAACTCTTAATTTGTATTTATAAATAAATTATAACAGTTACGAAACACAAATATTCTGTTTTCAATTTGAATTATAAAATGATTAATCCATAACTCATAGATATTTATTATAATATTATAAACTTACTTATTTTTTAAACAAATTTGAAAGTGCGCCACTGCTTACAGAACACTGTAACCTAACAAAGTTAAATAATACCGCATGCGGTTCTTTTATTTTAGATTTACGGCCACCGGGACACGTGAAGTCGTCAAATCTCACGTGTTAATTTATCTGTTTAAAAAAAAAAAAAATGATGTTTAATCCGTGAACAGAATATGGAAACCGAAATATATTGTGACGTCTAATACATCTAATCGTCACGTCCGAATCGATATCGATTTGTGTAAACCCACGCCTCGAGTGCTTATGTTGTTTTCCGACGACTGCTATTATTATAAGAACCGGTATTGGGATTATCTAGACAATATCGTCTAAAAGATAATAAAGATAACTACATAGTAGCTTTTATCATTGATCTAGATAAATTTAAAAAATCGTATCTTTATCGTCTTAATTGTTTTATGTAAATACCATGGGCTATTGTCGTCGTTCCTCAAAAGTTTATTTTATTTTATTTTTTGTGGTGCTGGCCATTCGTATATTATTGACATAAAATTAACGATGAACGATGATATTGCCTATCGATGATATTTACTAAAAATGACTAAGAAGATAGAGATAGTATTAGGTTAGGTTAGGTTATCGTACAAGTGACGCTCACTCGAGTCAAAATTCTGGGGCAACAAAATGTTTGTTTTCCGAAAGTGGAATTATATTTGTCGCTCCCTTACGTCAATAATCCTGTTTTTTTTTTTAACACTGTTATATTCAAAAAATACAGATAATTCCACGCCGTTACGATATCATCAATATTCGAACCCCTTAACACAAACATATTGGTTTTAAAACCTGGCGACGATTGTGGCTTTTGTTTTTAGACCCGGACGTAGAAATACCGCTCCCTTTGTTGAAACCATCAAACGTCCCTGGCCTAACTGCAGTTAATAATTAATTTTATAATAATATTATAATATTAGGCCGTCCGTAATATCGAGCTTTTAATAATCAACAGCCGGTAACGATTAATATACATATTTTTTAGCCAAGTATATTCATATTATAATTAACCGGATACCATCGCCGCCGCCATCGTTGAAAAATTCAATTCAATACAAAAGATTTTTATTTTAATAATCATTATAAATAATACCGCCGCGGCACATAACAAACGTTTTAATAATAATTGCACCGGCCGCCTATAATAAAACAAAACCGAACATTATCCAGATATTTATTATTATAAATAGGATACCATAGAATCGGAATATACGAACAAAATAATAAATGAAAATTAAAAAAAAAAAAAAAAAAAAACTGCGGTCGCCATAGATAATAAATAATTAATGTCTATGGCGGTTGCGTGTGTTAATGGACAAAAATGTGGTGTTTTTTTTTTTTTTTTTTGGCCTCCTCCCCCTCCCCCCCATTAAGAAATCCTTATTACGCCACTGGGTATTGAGTACAGTGAAGGCGAAAAAATAATACGCAGCTGAAAATCAAAACGAGTACCCAATACATAGAAAATATTATCATTTATTACATAGAGAGTAAATCGATTTTAATAGAAAATAGGTGTAAAAAGAGATACGCGATGACATAGACTTAATAAACCGTATTATTTATTATCTAAAATATATTGTTATATAGAATAATATTTTTTAATATCTGTCCGTACATTTAGAAAGTATTTTAAATTATTTTCCTTGATCTAGTTACAAAAACGTAACTGTTCCAATACATAACACAGTGGCGGCTCACCCGTTAAAAATAAAATGCCCAGGATATTTCGGAGGATCCGTCCATTTTCTAGAATTCTAGACTAAAAATAAAGTATCTCCGGGCGGAAGTTCCGCCTTACTTAAAGTACAGAATAAAAAATCGAATCATTTTCTTTATTGAAAAGCGTTTTCCGAGAAAAAAAACATGCACACACCCAAGTAAAACTAAAATAACATTGTTGCTACACTCGGAATAGAAATTTAAAAAATACTTTTAAATATTTAATATCATACCTTATTATTATAGTTATAATTAAACAAAACACTTTGGGGGCACTATGAATAGTAAATTCGTTTTGTCTGTGTCTTTTTGCCCATGTAATATTCAAACGTAATTTAATAATATTACGACGACGGTTACGCGACCTAATATAGAAATAATTAGTAAAAAAAGGGACGCTAAAAAAAAAATAGTAGAGTCCCCTTGCCCTCAAAACAGGGCGATTAAACCCTTTCGGTCACGTTTTGCAAAAAAAAAATTTCAAAACTAAATTTTTTTTTTTTGGAAATCCTCTTTAATTAAAATTATCATTTAACATTAAAAAAAAAAATACCATTTACTATCCTAACCTAACAGTTGTACCAATTGATTTATTTGATGGTGGTTTCATTATACCACTACGAGTGAAATGGTTTAAGGCAGTGCTTCCCAACCTTTCTACCACCACGGACCACTTCAACAATATTTTATAGGTCGTGGACCACATCAATTTTACGAAAACTAGGAATACCTATTTTTGCTCATTAACAAGAAAACACAACATTTATCAACAAATATTAATTTGTATTATTTTACTTAACATTTTATTACTATACTTCACTAATATATAATTATATAATTCGATTTATTACTCTGGTACCTCCTACACACTCATAAAAGTAGAAATTACTCATCGGTCTACAGCAGCAACAACGATACGATAACCGTATAATATTATACGGTTCCTCAAAGAGACGTAATTTTTTTCGTTATTTGAAAACAAAAAAATAATAATAAAAATAATTAATTTGTAATAGAAATCGAAGAAAAACTCTATGGGCCCGCGGACCACTGGCTGGGAAACACTGGTTTAAGGCGACAAATAGTAACCGCGGTTTTATTAATTTCTTTGGTAGACCGAATCTATGTGGATTGCATTATGATAACAATACGACACGGATCGCGTGCCCGTTGATAACAGCACGGCCCCGGCATTATATTATACGAGTGGGGCGGACTTATACGTTTTTGTTTCACCGCTATCATTGGAATCCTTTTCATAAATAAATTTTTTTCGAGTATTTAATGCACTACGGCGGTACAAAGTGTATAATAGTGTTTTCGTGTTCGTAGGCCTACTCGGTCGGTCGGTTTAAGTGAGTATACGTACATATCTGCCCGGTAGATGTTTGCGATGGTTTGTCGCTGAAACGGCACAGACAGCCCGTTATATATAATATTACTTGTCGTTCGCCGGACGTTTTAATCGCGGTTGCCGTCCGCCGTATTATAATTGTATTATATTGTATATTCAATATTATAAAAGCGGTCGCCGTTTCGAAGAGGGATTTTATCGATTCCGCCGGAACGTCCGGTTTCGAACGCGACAACAACAAAAAATTATAATAATAAAAAATTGTTTTATATCGATTCTGCTGGTAGAAGCAACTAGAGCGCTGGCGCCCCGAACACACATCCGGAATCCACACTATTCCATCAGTGTACAGTTTTTCAAATCTGGGCAATTAGTGGCAGCCGGCGGGCAAAAGCTGCCTTCGAATTCGGTGCAAAAACTTACCAACATTTGAATATTAATTATTTCAATTTATAACACTAAATTTTACTGTCTGATTGTTTTATAAGGTAATTCCATAGTTTAACCAATAGTTCAAAACCGGGGTTCGCTACATCACTAACTGTTAGTTCGATTATGTTCCTCGCCGATTTTCCAATAACCAATATTACGACCACGATGAGAATTAAGGTGTTTTGCGTCAAACACTACGAGCCTATAATATTAAACTTTACACCTAGAGCATATCTTGTCAAGTTCATAAAAAAAAAAAAAAAAAACTAATTTTTAATTTTGAATATCGATTAAAAGTGAAATCGTATGGCTCTAGAAAAAAAATTGTCATTCAGAACGATGAAAAACAATCCAGTTTTAAAAACATCACTTTTTCATATTGCGGTACTCGTATTTCTCAATAAAATTCACGCTGTGAATTAAAATTAAATAAAATGTATTATTATAGTAATAAAACACCGAATACTAGAGATCATGTTTTATAATATAAGAGAGTGGCCGACCGCGGAACGCATTCTGGTCGGTTTTTATCCGCAGTAATCTGTATCCATAGATCGCAACGCACTAATACAGTAATACCCAGGATTATCAACAAAATCGGATTAACATTTCGAAATGTTCGAATAGTAAAAATAATAACGCAATTTATTTATTTATATAGACCGGACCGTCCGGTTTGGAGCGCAACAAAAAAAGAAAATTATTTTATATCGATTCTGCTGGTAGAAACAACTAGAGCACTGCGCCCCGAACACACGTCCGAATTATTAAAATTCATGCAACATTAAGTAGTAGCGTATTGATTTGCACTCATATTTGTCCATCTAAGACGATAGTTAAAAAATAATTCGTCACATATCAATGACCGACAAATCGCTTATACCATGAATACTCGATGGTCTCAACGTAGAGCCCCCCGAGTATTTGTTAAATGCCTGGTCTGACGAATATCTGTTCGTAAAAATAATCAATGGACAGGGTACTTTCTTCGGTAGAAAACGGATTATATATTCATTTGAAATTACTATTTGTCATTGTGTGTTTAAAAAAAATTAAAAACAATCTAATTTTTATATTGATAAATATCGCGTGTTAAATGGTGGACACAACATTACTATTTTTTAACCTGAATAAACCGGTACATTTAACCGTAACTAGAAATGTTCATTAACTCGAAACCCGAAAAAATGATTCGGGTGCAAAGCCCCGGTAGAAACTGTAATGTAGTGCTGAACAAAAGTTTGATCAACCGGCAATCCTAATTGAAAAATATATTAAACGGATTAGACATAATCCGTTTAATCCGGATTGATGGATTCGATCTGTCCGTCCACAATGTATTATGTTCAAAATATACATTTTTGACGGCATTATAAAAAAAAAAAAAAAAAAAACTATTCATTTCAAACTGTAAGTGTAGTTTAATATCTATAATGTCCGTTACGAAGAAACGCAAATACACGACCACGTCACTAGGCTTTTGTGATTAAATCGGCTATCAATGTTTTATCGTTCGTTTTTGTCACATGAATGAATTGCCAGTGTCGCCAGTTGTGTACGAATTTGTGTTTTTTTTATTTTATCTGCAACATTTAATTTAAACTAATACAATTTTAATTTAATAATAACAATAATAATATTCCGGATTACGTTGACCGATCCGGATTATAGTCGTTACACGCTGTTATTTTACGCGAGAATTATGGAATATTGAATTTTGTTGAATGTATTATTATATTGTTTGTTTTATGGTAAAATAAAATAAATATAATTATGGCGAATTTGAATAATATCGTCGGTATTGTATTATTTCCTTATAAATATAACGAGTCCAGCATGCCATTTGTTATACGTTAAAAAACATCGAACGCGTTTGGTTTACAATCAGTAAAAGTTTATTATTATAGTAATCATCGGAATCGATAGAAGCCCTTCGACGACACTTATTACAGCTGATACAGCTGTTATCAGTGGCGTGGTGAACGACTTCACCCAAATGCAATTGCTCGAATATGTGCGCAAGGGTAAGATGGTAATTTTTTCATATTTTTAAACCTTATGTTCACTACGCCACTGGCCGTAATTGATTTATTATTATTATTAGATCGACCGTTTCTCGATGAGGTCTAACGCGTTTTTGGTTGTTTTTTTATTTTTATAAATATATAAATAACTTCGGATTCTGATTTTATTTATTTTTTTTTTTTACAGAAACAGTACACTCTACTGATGTGCGCGGCCAGGAACAACCGGCTGTCGGTCGTCAACTTCCTGTTGGACACCATCGAGGACGTCGGCCTGGACGCGTTCGACACGGACCACCAGACGGCTCTCCATCACGCCGCCATCGCCGGTCACACGCACGTGGTCCGAAGGCTGGTGCACGCGGGGGCCAACACGAGCACCGTCAATAAGGTTCTTATAGCGCATTTTTTAAACGGTTACTATTACTATAGTGATGTTGCCAGTGTCGCATTTAGAGGAGGAACGGCTGGGACTAATGCCCCGGGCGCCAAATTTTAAGCACAGAAAAACTAAAATTGTTTTTCATGAACAAAACTACGACTCTGTATAGTCTGTAATCGATTACAGTTTACGAAACAAAACAAATTACGGCCTATTATGGGGATTTATGAGACGTTTTTCTTTTTAGCAAATGTAAACTAATAATAGCAAGACCGAAACTGATAAAACCACTGGCGAAATTAATACCCTGCTCGGTTCACTCTTACTAAGATACTGTCTCACGATTGAGCCGCACTGTTGTACGTAGGTAGTTGGCAACGTGGGATATAGAAAGTAAATTACTTTCCCCCTTTGCCCTTTTAGAACATCTCGTGGATGTGGACGATTTTATTTTTTTTTTTTGTTGTTGGAGTTAGGTCGCTAAAAATTTGATTGATCCATTTCTTGTAAAAAGCACAAAATTTAGAGTCGTTGAATTTAAGATATAACAATTCCTGCTCAAGTAACCGGAGTTCCTTCAGTCGCACACTTATCGAAGTGTAATAAAGATTTCTTAGGGGGGGAGAGAACAAAATTACGCCCCAGGGCGAAAAACGCCTAAATGCTCCATTGGATTTTACGTACTGTTCGTCTTTCGAACCGAACTAAATACTCAACAATCCGGTTCGTCATTCGAACCGGTGGAAATCACTGAAAAGTGAGACGAAAATTGAATTTGGCTATTCCATCAGTGTACAGTTTTTCAAATCTGGGCAATTAGTGGCAGCCGGCGGGCAAAAGCTGTCTTCGAATTCGGTGCAAAAACTTACCAACATTTGAATATTAATTATTTCAATTTATAACACTAAATTTTACTGTCTGATTGTTTTATAAGGTAATTCCATAGTTTAACCAATAGTTCAAAACCGGGGTTCGCTACATCATTAACTGTTAGTTCGATTATGTTCCTCGCCGATTTTCCAATAACCAATAATACGACCACGATGAGAATTAAGGTGTTTTGCGTCAAACACTACGAGCCTATAATATTAAACTTTACACCTAGAGCATATCTTGTCAAGTTCATAAAAAAAAAAAACCATCTTTTTTAATTTTGAATATCGATACCGTCTGATTTGACTGTACTCGAAAAGGTTGTTGGATAGAACAGCTAAAATATCGATTAAAAGTGAAATCGTATGGCTCTGGAAAAAAAGTTGTCATTCGGAGCGATGAAAAACAATCCAGTTTTAAAAATATCACCTTTTCATATTGCGGTACACGTGTTTCTCAATAAAATACATGCTGTTTACAGTACACGTTTTGGGTAGGTAAACAATCTATAAAGATTTATGAAAATTAAATAAAATTTATTATTATAGTAATAAAACACCGAATACTAGAGATCGTGTTTTATAATATAAGAGAGTGGCCGACCGCGGAATGCATTCTGGTCGGTTTATCTTTTTATCCGCAGTAATCTGTATCCATGGATCGCAACGCACTAATATAGTAAACCGAGGATTATCAACAAAATCGGATTAACATTCCGAAATGTTCAAAAAGTTTTCACGAACAAAATAATAACGCAATTTATTTATTTATAGAGACCGGACCGTCCGGTTTGGAGCGCAACAAAAAAAAAAATATTTTATATCGATTCTGCTGGTAGAAACAACTAGAGCGCTGCGCCCCGAACACACGTCCGAATTATTAAAATTCATGTAACATTAAGTAGTAGCGTATTGATTTGCACTCATATTTGTCCATCTAAGACAATAGTTAAAAAATAATTCGTCACATATCAATGACCGACAAATCGCTTATACCATGAATACTCGATGAGCCCGGGTATTTGTTTAAAGCCTCTTCTGACGAATATTTGTTTGTAAAAATAATCAATGGACTGGGGACTTTCTTCGGTTGAAAACAGATTAAATATTCATTTGAAATTTCTATTTTTCATTGTGTGTTTAATTTTAAAAAAAAAAAAAATCTAATTTTTTCATTGACACAACATTACTATTTTTTAACCTGAATAAATGTAACATTTAACCGTAACTAGAAATATTCATTATCTCGAAACCCGAATTTTCTCACTCGAAACTCGAACAAATGATTCGGGTGCAAAGCCCCGGTAGAAACTGTAATGTAGTGCTGAACAAAAGTTTGATCAACCGGCAATCCTAATTGAAAAATATATTAAACGGATTAGACATAATCCGTTTAATCCGGTTTGATGGATTCGATCTGTCCGTCCACAATGTATTATGTTCAAAATATACATTTTTGATTCATTACAGTACATTCATTTTATTAACACTGCCCAGATCACGGCGAATGCAACACATATTATTTTGGGTAGATAGTGCTAAGAACTTGAGTGTTATTATCATTATTAACATTCTGATTGGCTAAAAGTAAAACGTAGTACTGGAATTCAATTGTTACTTGTTCGAAGTAGAATTCGTAGTCATTGGAAACGATATATTCAGAAGAAGTGGCGGTTATGAGGGGTTATAACCCCTCCTTGGAACAGAACTTTTTAAATCGGGATTATGTAATTCCTTGGTTCAATATACACATTATAAATAATCATCTCGATAAATCCATCTTAACATGGTTGATTAATACCAGTACAATTTTTTACAATTTTTTTCGGAGCATGTAATATATTTTTTAGAGAATTTACGAAAATAAATCAGCTTGTAGTTGCACTTGTCCATAATCGCTTTTCCCGGGTCAAACTTCCAGGTTTTTGTAATCTATTCTTTATTAAATGCAAAAAAAAAAGATACCGAGCCGATTGTTTTTTTTATACATTTTTAAAACAATTTACTAGAAACTCCTTATTATCAGTTGTTAATTTAATACGGATTGGGTTGGGGTGGTGGGGTTTTTAACTATTTTCCACTATATTTTGTTCGAAAAAATAATGATAGAAATTCGGAACATGAACACTATAGTAAACTGTAATACACTAATGATCAGGGCTCGTAAGTTCATGCACTAAATAACGCATAATTAAGCATGCACTGATGCACTAAAACCGTGCGAAAAATGCATTAAAATATACATGTATATGCACTTAAATTCTAAATATATGCACTTGACAAATACGCAAAAAACAAAGTTCAGTTTATTGAAAAATTAATTTTTAAAAGTAATATTATATTTATTTTAATTATATTTATTTTACTGGGTCGTCGAAACTTTCTCATTTTTACTAATATTAATTTTTTCCAAACTGATAAAATCCATAGTTGTACAAGAATAAAAATATACCGAAAAAAATACTAAGATTATATAAACATTTTCAGGAAAGTAAATGAGAAATAATAACTGCCTCAATTAATATGCGCTCGTAACTCCAAAAAATCTATCACATACCAAAATACCCAAAATATGCAAAAGCATGCACAGTTAAACTTTGTATTTTTATTAGTATTGTTATAAAACGGATTTTCCTATGTAGCAAAATAAGCATGCAAATGCATGAACTTACGAGCCTTGCTAATGATGAATTGTGAATAAATGGATTGTAATGGTGTTACATAATATAAAATAATTCAACAACGTAAGTATATACTGTAAAACTACACATTAAATACACATTTATCACGCTCGGTAAAAAAATTGGATAGTAATTGTATATTTGATGTTAATTATTATACGTTTATATTATAAGAGAATAGGCCGCATAGGAGTGTAGGGGTCTACTTGAAAAAAAAAAAACGTTTATGGTGTACGATTTTATAAACGAAGGCAATCGCCCCACGATCATCCACTCAAGAAAATTAACCTAGAGGCTAAGCCCTCCCCCCACTGCTAAAATATATAAGTCTCAGTAATCACCCGTAATTTGTATGTTGAATAATGAAGCAAAACTTGAGAACATCGAATAGATTTGATTAAAACAAACATTTTGTGAACGACTGACAAATAAAATTGGAATAATAATCAAAAAAGTTGAAAAATTGTATTAGACCTGTTTTAATAGATTTACTTACGAAAAAAAAATCAATTCGTTCAGCCCCCCACGATCCGAAAATCGTTCCGGCACCGCTTGCCTCTATAGGCAGCACACTGTCCGAGTAAACAAAACCTCGGCCCATTTAACTAATTAGTGTCAATCGGGTATTGGCCACTCTCTCACTAAAGAATATGGCAGGCTCTCCCTGCCGGAGACTGAATTAATATTTAATAACGACACGGTATCGACCGAGTAAACCCGGTGAAGTTGAACTCCTGCAGACGAGTCCACGCGATGCCGTCTGGTGCACGCTATACCCAAGCAGTGATGCCACTTCCAGGATTTCTCGATGAGAGGGGCAAATGGAAAAAACCTACTATACCTCCTCAGTCAATACAATTTGTAAATAAACCGCATGAAACGGATTATGATAAAAACAAAACAAAAAAAACATATAAAATAAACACAACCGATTGAGGAGGCCCCGTAACACCCCCTCATTCTGAATACGTCTCTGTACATAATATAATAATAATCCTTTTTTTTTTTTTTTTTTTTTTGTGGTATCGCAACCTACGGGGTGAACTCTACCCGGCAGGGCAATCCTTCCCCCGTAGGCGCATCGTTTATTAATGGAAAACATTCTTAGCACATACTGGGTTCTTAGTTCTACTTATTACAATTTAATTGAATAATATTTACATACACGGGAATTTCTTAAATTATGACTATGGTTACAATGCTAAGCCTTACTGCTAGTTTATACAATTGGGTTCCGAGCACCTCTCTGACGATGGCGCTCTTCCTGCTCTCTCGTCGTCAGGACCTCCTTGATGAAATGAAGAGTTGTACTCTCCCAGATCGTCCGGTTCTTCATCATCTCTTTCACCGCCTTTTCCGGTGTGAGCGCCTTGCCCGTTTTCGTCTTCAGCACCTTCCGCTGCCTCCACCAGCGATCGCAGTGGAAGAAGGCCTGGCAGTCGTGGCACTCCGGGGTGCCCAGTCTCCCAATCTTATGCAGATACTGGCCCAAGCAGCCGTGGCCCGATAGGAATTGGGTGCATAATATAATAATAATCCTAATACTAGAAATGCGAACGTGTTTGTTCGACCCCTTCACCGGCGTGACTACTGAACGGATTGAGCTGAGATGCAAAGGCATAAAGGTAATTCTAGCTCAAGGGGGCTGTCGCACAGGGTTGACGGTATTTTTGTTGACGAATTATTTTTTTGTTAATTTATAAGGTTACCTTGGCGATACGGATAAAATAAAAAAGTTACAACAAACAAAACGATAGCCGAGGCCGGGTCTAGAAGATAAAAATCAGCAATTAGTATCCTATCGCATCCGGATCAGGCATGACGATAAATTTCCCATTACGGGCAATACTGGACGGAATATTTATAGTTTATATAATGCACTGAAACCTTCGGTGAATCCGACGATGCGGAATGTCGAGATAGACAGGAATACTGGAAAACAAAACAGCAAAGGAAAGAAAAAAATAAATACCCGCACGTTTTATAATTGAAAAATGTTCGTGGTCACGGCGTCCCGTCTCCGTCGTCTCCGTTAAAAATCATTTCGCATTTATCCGCTGCGCTCGTTTTCATTTTACCGTATCGTAATTTACGAATGCGATAGGTTTTTTACGTTATCTCGCGGCCGCTATATTTATAAAGTTAATTATGCGATCGACATAATTCTCTCGAAAACTTTGCCAACCTATCCGATCGAAGGGTCGTGATAAGAGACACAATTTTGCAATTTCTGAACGTTAAGAAGTGTGTTGTTTTATAATATTTGCAATTTTAACTTCGTAAAAAACAAAAAAATACAAATTGTTGAGTGTATTATATTTATACTGTATCTAACGGCAATCAAATTTCCAAATTCGCTAAAAACTTTTCTCTACATTTTTTCCCTTGCTCTTTCTGATGGCTGTTTAAAGTATGAGCTTTTTCGAAATTGTTTATTTTCGCGAATAATATACATTTTATTAGATTTCGAGCACAGAAAAACGTCGTGGTGCAAAAGCGCTACTTTATTTGTTTTGCTAAAGGTTTAGTTTTCCCTCAAAAAACACTATTCACCTTGGTATAGATATACCAGACAAAACTTTCATTTAAACCCGTAGTATACGCGAACTGGTAATATTAAATACCACGGCAGGTATTGTGTACGATATGAGATTTTTCGCGTTTCCCAGTCTTACGCATTGAAAAAATACTATGTAAAAACTGCAAAACAATTTTATGTGCTAGTTCTAATCGCGTCTAGTTATAAATAGCAATTCTGTATATCCCTATTTTATTCTTTATATCAAAATAATATTTAAAAAAAACCGAGTATAATGCGCTAACAAGTCACTGTTATAGGCGAAATGTGGTGAAGGTGATTTAGTTTATACACTGCTAGCCCAACGATAAACCATAACAATAAAAAAAAAAAAACGAGTATGAGCGTTGTGAACGACTACGATGAGAACGGTTTTGATGATTTTTACTAACCGAAAAAGTGTTTTCCGATAAGTAAAACTATAATAAACTTAGTAAAACTATAAAAACTTCTTTTTCCACACTGCTCGGAATCTAAAACGTCCACGTGAACAAAACTCGAAATATTCGTTTGATATTTTTATACCTATTCGGGTTTTTTAAAATTAATTTCGCGTTATACTCATTGGTGAACAAAAACATAGTATGTGTACGATTATAATAATATTATTAGCGTGTTGTTGTGTTTGTTTTGGATTGAAACATGCGCTCAGATATCACGAAAAGTATAATATTATAATAAAATCAATATTGTAAACATTTCAGTAAACCTGAACTCGGGTTTATTTTTTATTGTTTGTCGAGCACATATTTTAAATGGGGATTTTAATATTATTATAAACTATTATGTTCCAAATCGTATCGATTTACAGTATCAAAATAGAAATACAAATATTTACAAAGACGGGATACTTTAATTTTATTACTATTCGGAAGACGGTTTATAATTCAGGGGTTCAACTCGGGTTTATAGAACGTTGGGTTGATTCCCTCTCGGTTTATTTACTCATATTATTATCGTGTTTCTCTCTGTCAATTACGCGCGGAATTCAAATTATCGCGAGATGCCTTTGGCACCGTGTCTGCAAAGCAATGACTAATGAACGTTTTCCGTACTTCTAGAGGACAAATTGTCTTCTTCTTTTTTTTTTTTTTTTTTTTTTTTTTTATTGTCGCTATGTCGTCTACTGTCGCGCGTCGTCGTCCGTATAGTTTCGAATTTAATTATTTATTTATTATTACTTTAACGAAAATTTCACACGGGTTCGGGGTTAACGAAGAGAAATTGTTTCTCTTCGCCCGGAGTGTAAGTGTATCCCCAGAGGGGGTCGTTAGACGTTTTAAAAAAAATGCCGTTATAAAACTTTAAACACGGTTCCCTGCTGTGCATACAGTGCCGACGCACTGAAAATTTTGAAATAATGGAACGTCGCATATTATAATATATATATATATATATATCGATAAATATGCTATAGTATTATTATAGTTAGTAATAGAAAATTATAAATACATTATTTTTTTTTTTTTAATAATTGAGATTTTCGGCCATATTCTCGCGGGCGGCGTAGTCAATTTGCACGATGGCATACGTAAATAGTAAAAAATACGAATCGTAATTTGGACATGAATTTAAATCGACTATTCTTTTGATTATGTATAATAATACAGTAAAAGATACGAAATAATTATACCGTCGAAATAATTGAATACGCATAGATACACATTTTGGTAAAAATTGCAATCGTTATTTTCTTTATTCCTGTTAAAAAGGACGAAAAAAAAAACGATACGATTGGCATTGGCACTGGTTTGTGCGAGACATCCCGAGTACTTCTGTTTTTATAGATTCTCTATAATCTTCTTTGTTTTTTTTTTTTTTTTTTTAAATAAATTTCCCGTGTTTGGCGATTTTGTGATGAGTCCGAAAGAAAAACTTCACTATAGGTTTACGGGAGATTGAAAAGGATTTTGTATTGCTATGACAGAAACTTTGTTAGCAAAGAGAAATGCAGCGTTTCATTGAGCTCATCAAACCTGAAGACAAAATCCTCTCCGACGCCCCCAAAAAGCTCGTCGAGATGGTTTTTTTTTTATATATATATTTATATATTCATCCTAAAACCGTCAAACACGAAAAACATATTTTGAAAAAACATCCGTCGCATCGAAACAAAGAAAATTATAAAAGTACTCAGAAAATCTCACAGAAACCAGTGATGTCAATCGTACCGTTCTTCGACGCCCCGTTGGCGCGTAATTCAAACATTCCCGGGGAACTTTTGGAACGCACCTCGTATCAATCGGGGAAGAGCTGACCCATTAGTGAATCCAGTAAAAATCCACTCAACTACAGTGTCATCACATAGCGTAATAAAAATATATTTTTGGATTTCCTACGGCGGCCACGCCGTTTATAAAAGCAAAGTCGCTGCGACTTTAAAAATAACAATAGTATCGAAATCGACGGCGGGGTATGATTTTACATAAAATATTTTTTTTTTTTTTTTTTTTGTCAAATCCGATTAAACTGTAATTTGTTGTTTTTTTTTTTTTTTTACTGTCCACCCTCGATCCCCTTAGACTCGGCTTTATTTTTATGAAAATAATAACAGACGCGTGACGTAGACTCGTCTATACGGTATATCGGTGCGGTGAACCATTGATATTATTAGGGTTTATATAATTATATAAGTATACGTATATTATTCTAAGTGGTTCACGATTATGCCAATGGCTATTGGAGCCCCTCGAGACGCGAAAATATTATATACACCTAAACCCACTTTATCATTCTCTCTCTCTCTCTCTCTCTCTCTTTCTCTCTCTCTCTCTTTCTCTCTCTCTCTCTTTCTCTCTCTCTCTCTTTCTCTCTCTCTCTCTTTCAAACTGCGATGCCGTCGTTGGTATAAAATATATCGGGCAATTTCGTAAAACAGTTTTATATAACGAGTTCTATATAATATTATAAACCTACTCACCATATATAATAAATTGTTATAAAGTAAACGGAATATTCCGCAGTTGTCTTCGCGACAGCGCGGTACGTTTAAATTTTATAATATATATATTTATATTATTTATTTATTTATTTGCGGTGAAAGTATGCGTACAGTGAAGTCACGAAAAAATTTGTTTAATCGTTTAAAAAAATTAAAAATATTTGTACAAAACGGTATTTTTTCATATTTGTATTATTAATGTGCGTTGTAGACATTTGGCAACATGCCAAGTCGTATATATTAATATCAATATTTCCACAACAGCCGCAGTAACAATAATATTTATCGTATATTTTATTTTCACTGCCCACTATCGATTGTTTAGTACCGATGTGTTTTATTAAACTGTAAAAAACAAACTAGGATTCAAAAAAAATATATATGTATATTTTTTTTTTTAATCATTATTATGAGTTTTATTAACTAAAACCATAATTATTACAAAATAAATAATCGCTTTTGTGTAATTTACATTTTTCGATATTTATCTTTTTTGGATACAGCATGCATCCAAGGATGTAAAAATGAAGAATTTGAGTGATACCGTGTAATATCTAAATATAATTAATGTTTTTATATCGGAAAATATCGATTAAAATAAAAATCATGTCACAATTGTACACTGTTGACAATTGGCTGCATACCCTTAAATAGTGTTTGAAAACGAGTATAAAATAATTAAAATTGATTTTTTAATCATTTTTCCCAGTATCAAATTTCCAAAAATACATTTTTTTTTTTTAAACCAAAAAATCATGCAGTATAGACATAGGTGGATATTGGAGGAGGACTTTGAAGGCTTTGACCCCCCAAGAACGTTATAAATACTCCCCCGGAAGATTTTAATCTCTCTGCTACACTTACATACAATTGTAGAAAATAATCAAAACTTTTAAACTAATTTTTCAATCATTTTGTCATCTTGTCAAGCCGCCCGAAAGATGTGATCAAATTAAGGTGTGATATCCGCCTACGAGTATAGGGTTAACTATCATTAATGAATAAATAACATATGTGTTGATTTTAATTGAGTGTGATAAATTTGCATTATATTATACTGGTATATTTTACTGATTTGTTCTGGGAGTCTGCGCATAGGTAACAAAACGCATGTTGAATGCAATTGGGGAACTGGGAAGATTACCTATTATGCTGTACGTGTTTAGGATATTTATTATGTTATGAAAATTAAAAATATATTTTATATATTATTTATTTGGACATTTTTAAACGTTGATATTTTATTCAATGTTAATTTCTATAACAATAGAAGGTTAGGTTATTTATTATTGAAAGTTAAAAAATGTGCACAAATACATAGTTAGGCAATTGTATGTTTATCATCTCGGGAGATATATACTCGTATATCAATACTTATTTTATAAGAAAAAAAAAAGAAAAAATTATACATTGGCAGGTTTTAGTTTTATGTACGGGTGAATGGATCCGAAATTCGCCCCTATCCATTAAATGTTCGTGACGCCACTGTATACGAATATCGATAAATCTTAGGTTTCTGAAATTAAATTTAATCAAACGCCGATTCTTTGCGCTAAGATTTACCGAATTTCGTTTGTAAAAGTCCGAACTACTGCAAAAACCGTTCAGTGTTTGACCGTAATTTTTTATTTTTTATATCTTCGGTTTACTAGGTCCCTTGAACATAATATTATATAATTTTTATATTTAATCGATAAAAATGCACGGCAACAACCGTTTAAAAAATAATAACAATAACATTTTACGAATTCCATTAGCCATTAAATAATGCAATTTCGTATCCTCGTTTAAATGAATACGTGCATATATTTATAGTTTTCCTCCTAAACATACAAAACAAAAACCAAAAAAAAATTGATAAATACAATTATGAACAAGTATATAATAAATTATCCGTGCACGAAAAATAGGTACCGATTTAATCTGTATATCTAAATTAATTAATGTACAAAATACATTTGAAATATTATTTTATAAAAAAAAAATAAAAAATCGCGTTTATACGTATTATAATATTATTCGGCGAATCCCCGTGTCGTTTGTTATCGTGGGAAATCGTATAAAATCGTAAAATAATCTGCATTATACGTATGCATTTCTAAACCATTTATAATTATGAAAAACGCACACGTTAAAATGAGGATTTGGAGATTTGTTACGATATACCAAATATTTTAGTCGACGTAATTCGGTAAAAAAAAAAAAAAAAAGTTATCTATAAAACACTCGTATTGTGCGGTTCGATAGATAATAGATAATTTATATATGCTATTACATAACATGTCTTCGTATACAAAAGTTCCATATTATTTTACTTGTATTTCACACAATCCCCTTCCCCCGAAAAATAATGTTATAATATATAAATATATAGCAATTATAATATCGATTAAAAGAATTTTTATGAACATTTCTCGCACATTTTATCAATGACGTATTTAGGATTTCTGTATTAATCCAGAGAAATCCCGAAATGGAAATATCGATCGTACGAATAATAATGATACGGTTTTGATTTCCATTAGATTGAGAAAATATGAATAACGGCGTGAAATATTATTAACACCATCTCGTTGTACTCGTATTTTATGAAATAATTAAAAATAAACAATATTTTAGTACGATTATTCACTTTGAATGTATAAGAATATAATATAATATGGTTTATCGTCGCGTTATTTGTCGATGGGAAATAATACGAGCAAATAAGATTATACTGTTTGCGAATGTGCACGCTCCAACGTACGCTATTGTAGGTTTTACAACGATGCGGTTGTTTTTTTTTTCTTTTTTTTCTTATTTTATTTGTCTCGGAAAATCCTTTACGGTGGGCTCAATATAGATAGTAGGTATTAGTCTCGGCCGATTACCTATACGAAGCAAATTTATATAGATAATAGTAGGTGATATTGAAAAGCGATATACTTCCGGTAATATTTCAAATTTCTCGGTTCGACGGCTCGAACAATATACATATATTATTATGAAAAACAAATAAAAAATATACGAGTAGATAAGCTAAACAAGAAACACCAATATTATTAGGTTTTAAACGGGTTGCGAAAATATTACTTATTCAAAAATATTATGTCGTACGTTACATTAGGCGGTTTATAAAAAGAAAAAAAAAGCTTATACGTTATCTTTACAAACGAAATACACTACAGACTAGAGTAATGACTGCACCAATGACAGTCTGAAGTCTATATATCATATTATATAATAGACAAAGAGAATATTGTTTCGTATGTCATGGCGAACATTTTAAAAGGTTTTATTTTTATTATCATTACGCTCCGAGTAACTTTTTACGTCGTATATAAAGACGAGCGTTTAGAAAGGTTTTGTTTATCGCGATCCTGATGGACAATGTAAGTACGACCGACGCTGGAAATTTAGACTACCGACTTCGACAATTCAACGATAATTTAATTTTTAAAGTCGATACAATTTTAATAATAAAACATCAAATTTAATATTAACAAATTTCGATATTTGGTGGTATTTGTGCGAGCAAAAATGCAATTGAAGTGGTCAATTCCTACGAGATAGTACTGCTACGACCACGAAATAAAAGTTACCAAGAACGTTGAAACGGAGTTATATTATTCAATTGTTAGGCCACATAACGAGAAGAGGTGAAAACGAGACTATTGAATGGAAACCTCAAGAAAACAGACTTAGAGGACGACCCGACACAAGTGATAGAAGAGAATTTGGAAAGTCTGAAAGCTGGAGAGAGACAGATTAAGATAGAGACAGGTGACAAAGTATAGTAATGGTGTCAAAAACTCTTAGACGATTTTAGAATATTTAGAATTTTATTTTGGTATATTTGTTTTACCAGATGTTTTTTTGTAAGTAAATATCTTTTCAACCAGAATCTTGTTCCAATCACCTGGTTCATCATATGGTTTATAATCAGAGCATTGAAACGTTCAGGTAATTTTTTGGTTTTCCTTGTATTTGTCTTAATAATAATTGGAAAACAACGTAGGAATAACGGGAATATTAAATGTATGCAATAACAATTCTGTTAAGTTCAATTTCATGTTTCTGTTGTAATTCGATGAAATACGAAGTCTGTTCAAAAAGTACCAGGACAAATGTTATTACGGATAATCTACTCACGATAACGTTTCAAATTGTAAATAGATGTATTCCCCGTGAATTATTAAATATTTTAAACAAAACCCGAAGTCGCTATCTTATCTGAGTTTAATATTACACGTGGTTGAATACAGTCAGTTTGTTTCGTTTGCCGTTTTCGACATGTCTGAAATTAACGAACAACGCGTGTGCGTCAAGTTTTGCTTGAAACTTGGTAAAAATGATGCAATAGAAACGTACGGAAATGACTAAAACCGCTTTTAGGGACGATTTATTCAAGTGGTTTTCAGAGGAAATCAAAGCGAACGCAGCAATAGAACTCATAGCTTTAACTTTGGAACAGTTCCAAAGGACTTTTGAAAAATGGCAAGACCGCCAGAATCACTGCAAATCGTCTAAAAGAGAACATTTTGAAGGAGACATCTTTAAATAATATGTAACTTCATTTTTGTAATTATTAAAAATAAAATCCTGGTACTTTTTGAACAGACCTCGTAGACCTACATATTTCATCGAATACTTATAATATTTTACGTGGATTTGCAAAACATTGTGGCAATTTTTTTTTAATTTCAAAAATGTGCAGTATATATTGGCTGTAATAATAATAATTACCTCATATTATTATAATATTACAATGCCTACCTTTCCACCTACAACAGTGCGGTCTACTTGTACCGACATCGCTGCTAAACATTATCGTCTACGGTGCGTAGCGTTTCTCGAAGGGTCGTATCGAGGACCCCGACTCAAACTCCGTGAGATTTTTGACAAAAAGACGCCAGACGACGAAAAATATACAAGTCGTAATAATATCGCAGTTTACAGATGATTTAATCGTAACAATGGGGCGGGCGCGCTCGTCGCGGTACTAAATACACGTCGCTAAATCATTTGTCTCCGCGCCAGTTGTCGGGGCGAGGGATGCGACGAATAAATGATATCAAATGATACGCGCACAGTGGTATGGGCCTTGAAACGCGGTGGCAAGAGGAGAAAGCTGAGAAAGTAATATGACCTATCTCCCCCGTGAGTAATGACTGGCATCCTCATGCCCCTCGTCGAAGGGTCGACTTGTTATATTATAAATCCCGTAACGGAAACGCCGCCTACGTTTATGTACAAGACGACGCGAGAAAACGGAGAATTTCACTCTCTGGCCACTCATATTCCGAGGATGCCGCCTAATTATTGTAACGCGACATAATACCGTTAAGACGCGTACATACGAATATAAAATGTACGGGGCACAGATTTATAATAATAATAATCGACAGAGACTATGAACAAAAAAAAAAAAAAAACACACACGGTTTTACGGTATGTAAAATAATCGGGACATTTTTAAGACGTGAGTGTTCGCGCCCCTTGAACAACACTGCCCCCCCCCAACTATACATCCATTAGTAATTACTATTGATTAGTATAACAAATTAGCTCTGTATATAACGCGGGAACGCCACGTTCAACATCGTTATTTTCATTTTGCCACCATAAATATGTGTCAGTATTGAATTATTCGATTTTCAGTTAATGTTCAAAGCAACAGGACCATATTTAATTTAACCAATTAATCACTGAATTCGGAATTCGATACTGCCATATTTTAGTATAAGGCTGTAATTGAATCAATTTCTGCGTGAAAATGCAATACATTCACATCACGAAATATAGCCGTCTTGCATTCGCCTCAAAAAATTATAACTTAAGTCTTTATAAGTTTGACTTTATGGGTTTTAGAGAGTATTTCCATAATGTTTTTATAAATCATATTGTAAAGCATGTTTTTAAGTATTTAACTTTCCCGTTATAATAAATGCATAGGCAAAGAACTATTTAAAATATTATAATATTAAAATTTTTCTCAAAACTATAAATTTCGAGTTGTGACAGCCTTGTTCATACATACGTATTATGCTTTGTAAAATTGAAATGTTTAAAAATCCTATATACCTACTCATGAGCGCCCCTGGAAAATAATAAAATATTGCTGGTGTTCGGTTTTTGAGACTAAATTTTTTATATAAGCATTCATGTTTGTAATTGTCTCGGTGTGTATGACCACTGTCAAGTATATAAAAAAAAAAAAAAAACAACAAAATAATTTAATATATTGTGTGTTTTTTTTTTTTTTTGTATTGTATTAAAGTTTCATTTTTGCACTGCCGATTGATGTGCGATTGTGTATTATTTAAAACATTTCAAAAATAAAAAAAAAAATAATAAAAAATTAAACAAACGATAAAGTTTCACTTTAAAATGTACAACCCGGACGGGGTAATTTATGACGACGTATAGGTATGCCAATTGAAACTTTATACGGTTTTTTTTTTCTTTCTTTCTTTTTACACGGTAAACGAAACATAATAATATTATAAATGAAATTGCTTCCGTGTTGTTTTATTATTTAATAAGATAATTATATAGGTATTTTAAAGTTAAAAAATTGCAAAGTTAATTAAACGGCTGTACATTAAAATTTATTTTTACAAGTAAATATATCCCCGGTACGCGTGTGTATAGGTAGACGCAAACCTACATAAAAACACGGATATCGCATATATATATAATTACGACCTTTGGTCTTTACTATAAACTTTGTTATTTCCAAAAGTATTAATAACCATTAAGCGGGCTTAGAGTTTATTAAATATATACGAACAACTTTAAAAATAGAGGGAGGGGGAAAAAAGAAAGAAAAAAAAAGTTCGAGACACATACTTACACCATACCTAACCATACAAAAGCAACAAAAAAAAAAAAAGGTCTAAAATGCCTATAAATCCAAAAACTGGCCAGAATGTTTTGAAAATGCTAAAATTAATATTCTTTGAAAATAACGTCAGGTCATAACGATTATTTTTAATCTAGTTACAACAAAAAGAAAATAATGAAACCATTATTGCCGTTCATTTTCCCTAAGTTTTATCCGAATTTTTCCCAATTATTATAAAAACTACATTGAAAACTATTGTCCAACTCAATACACCGACTAGATCTAAAATACTTTCAGAACAGGTGCTACACTTGAAAATCTAAGCAGGATTTTCTGGTATAAAAGTTGTCTATGGACAGAAAAAAAAAACGCATCATAGTTGTGTTAGAAACAAATACAGTGGTTGTTGTCTAAAAATAATAATATATTTAAATTGATTGAGGGAGGGGAGCGTGCGATTTTTGGAAATCTTCAAGGGGGCCGTAGAATAAAAAAGGTTGGGACACATTAGGCTCGATCGATGTATGAGTAAGGTTTTTTTGGCCGAAATTCAACCCCTAAATGGGGAGCTCACGCATGATTTTTGCCCTTATAATATGAAAATTGTATTATTTTTTTCCCCCTGGTTTCCAATGGTTACACGGTTGTTACATAACATTAATGAATCACTTAAATTATAGATTATTTATATATATATATTAATTTGGTTGTCACGGTCAAGCCGTTTTAAAACCTCGTTCGATTATTCAAATCCAGTCACGCGACGGCCGTATTAACTATAGTATCATAGCTAATAATACTGCAGTTTTACTATTGTCTATTTTCGTAGAGAACAAATATTTTTAAAAAAAAACCGATTTTGAGCCGGTTGATTTCGGGTGTTTTGTAATTACAAAATATATATTACAGCCCTTTCGTGTTTATAACGAATTTTAAACATGCATTTGAACACAAAACTATAATAATAAATTACGACATTTTTATCCACACGATACAATAATAAAAAAAATACGAACATTTCAATTAGCTATAAATAACTAAAAAATAAAAATACGCCGGAATTCCTAGAAAGTGCAAGTATAAATATTCGGTGAATGATTCGGGTCGGAAAGTTCGAAATCAACGGATACCGTTTATTGGAATAATAATTAAAAGCAAACATTTTGTAATATTTCCTAATTTACTATAAAATAAACCATAAAACATTTTTTTTTTTTTTTTTTTTTTTTTTTAAACACTAATAGTGTGCGGTATAATGATTGATTGACTGGGGGAAGGGTAAACTAATTAGGTATAATAGTGACGGTACAGTATTTTATTATTATAATGACATTTACAAATTAAAATAGAGGTCAAGCGTAACAAAATGCCGCTTGTGTTTTGTTGTTTTTTTTTTTTTTTTTGTTTTATCAAGTCGTTGCATAGTAATTAATATTATGTTTAATTAACATTACGGTTAAGGCTATAGGTTATAATCCAAAACGGTTTTTTTCGTAATCGTCAGTTTTTTTTTTTTTTTTTAATTGTATACATAAAATAAACGGGCGTTTTTGTATATTATTCTATTTTAGAAGGAGAAAAAAAAAATCGCCTTTTATATACGTATTTTTCGCTAATATCATTATAATGCTCGTGCCCTGTATAATACGTGCTAATACGTATAATCAAAACTCGACTGTTTTTGTACACGAAAAAGTTGTATCGAAGAACCGTTTTATCTCGAAAGCAGTACGATTTAACGTCAAACGTCCGTTTTATTATTAAAATTAAAGAACATAAGCATCTAAGGAACGATACATTTAGTTGAGTTTTAATTTATTAAAATAGTTACGGCTTTTTTTTTTTTTTCATTTATAAAAATACGCCTGTTTTTAATCTACCGTTCTAATCGTTCGAGTAAATTAAAAACCGATATATTGCCATACCCTGAATTGTGTTGTTGTTTTCAATAATTATCGTAATATGTAAAAATTCTAAATTAACCCTTGAAGAGTGCCTATCTCTGTCTGTTTTACGCAACCGTGTTTTCGGACAAATTGTACGATGTTATTAATGACCCGGAACAATTTTTGAACATTTCTAACTCGATTAATTTTTTTAAATCGTTTCGTTGTTAAAATCGTCTCTTAAATAATGTCAGCGTGACCTCATTTGTTCAAGTATTATATGTGTTATAGTCTTATATTATCAATTTTTATCAATGCAAATTTTTAGGTACATTAAAAAACATCCTCGTATACGTGAATACGTTTAGAGACAAAATAATTAAAAAAAAAAAAACAAAACAAAAATAACTTATCAGTAATCGGTCCGATATCATTTCTCCTTTGGGCGGGCGTAGATAGGGTACGTGACAATTCGTTTCTCTCGAATAATCACCGTCGTCGATTTCGCAATATTCAAATACTGTTTTCCCCCAACACACACACACACACACACAGTTATAAACTAAAATCGTGCGACCGAATGGTTTCGGTCTTCGGATAAAATTAATCCTTCGGTAAATATATTTTATTTGAAAACACTGCGAATACGACGGGAAACCGTACGGATTTCCGAAACGGTCCGCACAAACAATATTCTGTGTATGTTACACGAAATACGATAAATTTATAGCGGTTTAACGTTGATAATACAATATTTTCTTTTCGAATAACATACTGCATATTAATTTCGATACGCGCACTCGTCTAGATACGTTAAACGAACATATTGTTATTATTATATTGTAACTAAGAAAAAAGAAACCGGCAATTTTACTCGAGCAATTTTACATCAGCTACCTTTCGAAACGTGATCTATGGAAATTCGCGATGGGCCCAACGGTTTCCCTCCCGCCCGCACCACCACTAATCCGATTAAACCCTGAGGAAATTTACGACCGAAAGCTATCCATAACGGTTTAAACGTGTTAATTTTTTAACGCTACGCACATTTAACGGTCGGCACTTTTTATCGGAACGACGCACGCAATCTTTTTTTTTTTATAATACGCCTTTTTTTTTAGTTTCTTAACGAGGCTATTGGTATTACTAGCAACCAGTAAAAAGACAATTACGATATTAATCTGTTTAATGTGTCGTATTTACGCACCGGACTGTCCGTATACAAATTCTGACAAACAACTAGTCTTGTAAAACATGACGAGTCACGAATATCCTAGACTCTCGCCAAAATCGTTCCCCCCATGACTTCCAAAGTTGAAGTTCCGTACAAAAATCCGGAATTTTACATGAATAAATATTTTTCAATAATTGGCTAATTTCATTTTTAATGTAATTTCGATGTGTCGACAACTACGTGTTGCGACAGTATAAACCAATGGTGGTCAGTGGTGATGGGGGCGGGGATTAGGCTGATTTTTTAACAACTATTATTGTTTTCATATACCTTTTTATAAATATATATATACAGTCATAACTCGATAATACTTCAATTTTATCATTATAACCAGTTTACAATCGTAAATGTACATATGATACTACTATAGTACTGTGTAAAATTGCAGTGTATGGTTATTTTAAAATAACTCAAACATCAAACTGTTATTTCGAATTATTTTTCTAATTTGTAAGAATCATACACATGTGTTTTAAAATTGTAGTAAACAGCATATATAATGTGTGTTAATGTGTTTTACAATTTAACCTTTAGACTGTAATAAATAAATAGTTATAAAACTATAATAGCTACTTCGAATTGGTTCGTATATTAAATAAAAAATTCTAGTTATATAACTCAAAAAAACACACAAATCGAATTAATTTTTATCTCACTTGGAATTCGAACTTGTCGAGACTCGACTTTATATATAATACAAAAGATATAACAATATAATATATTATTACAAATATTGAAGAGAAAAGAGGGGAACGATAAATCGGAAAATACCGTTATAGGTATTATTATATTATAGTATATAGTTATATTATAGTACTGGTGATTTCCTGTTAGTTGGTACAATCTAAAAAATCGATAATTTCAAAAAGTATGTAAATTCTTAATGTGTATCTCCTAGTTTCGGTTTCACTAACCGTTCTTGTAGAATTTTCGGTTCTAGTCGACCGCATTGAGTATAGGATTCATTGAAATTCTAAACGGTAATGCCGTTTTTATTCGTAATCATGGTCTAGACAAGTGTACATCGTGGTTTCGTCGTGCGTGCGTATTACGAAAATAATCATTCTGTGATCGCTACACAAAGGGCTTTTCGTATACACTTCGGCATTCCACGTGCTCAATCTGTTCTTTCTGCTAACACTATCGAATTGTGCATACAACATTTGGAAGAAACTGGAAGTACCCTAAGTAGACTTAGACACGGAGCACCCAGAACGGTAAGAACCCCCGAAAATGTGCAGTTGGTTAGAGAGTCAATTAAGCAGTGACCAAGACGCTCAGCCCGGAAACACATTGTAGCTTTGGGAATCTCAGACCGTTCTTTGAGGAGAATTCTTCACGAAGATTTATCATGGCTGAAGAACATGATTTGGGAGATGTATGGTTTCAGCAAGACGGAGCTACTACGCACACAACTAGAATTTCACTTGCTGTCTTGCGACAAATGTTCCCTGGGCGGTTAGTCTCTCTGAGAGGAGACATAGGCTGGCCAGCACGGTCCCCAGATTTAAGCATGTGTGATTTTTTCCTCTGGGGCTACCTTAAATATAAGGTTTTCAGACATCGCCCACATACCATAGAAGAAATTAAACAGAAAATCACCGTGGAAGTCGAGGCTGTCAAAATGTACCGAAAATCATATGAGAGCTTCAGAGATGGTCAACAACATTGTATCAATGCTGACGGCCGCCATCTTGGAGATATAATTTTCAAAAAAATAATTTTTAAAAATAGGATTCAATACTGATTTAAATAAAAAAAAAACCTTTTCTCTAAGTTTTACTGTTCGTTATTTATAGCCCATCAAAACTCGTCGGTCGGCTCTGCCGCACCCTGGTACAATGCCGGGGAAACAACCGAAAACGAACTTTGCACCTGCGAAACATTTGCGGGTCACTGTCCGCGGCGCGGTTATCTTCGGTGAAAATTGATTTTGACGGCGGACAATCGCGATTATATATTTTTTATTATATATATATATATATAATTTTTTTTTTTTTTTTTTTTTTTCATCGCAAGACTGCACGCCAGCGTTTGTATAATATTTCTCGGCAATCGCATATTTATACCCAATACGGGTCCGTTTTTCCGCGCCCGCGCGCGACGAGTTCACCGTTCCTGTTGTTATCGATGCAGTCGATACTGCACCGAATGCATTATTATTGCAGTCGGATGGGTAGGGGTTCAGTCGGAAGGGGCGGGTGTTACCTATATTATACGTACTATCGAACGGTTTACATTTTCTATAAACTTTAAACCGCCGACGAGGGCCAAATACGATTCTCCGCATATTGTAAACCAAACTGATCGAAAGTATTTAACATTACAATTTTCAATACAATTACAATACAATAAACAAAAAAAAAAAAAAAAAATGTAAATAAATATGATAAGAAACAACGAGACCAGTTTATAGTAAAATAAAAACTATACAATCGGTTTTTTTTTTTTTTTTACCAGTTTTAATAATAATAATAATAATAATAAAACAAATTAAAAAACGCTGCGCAGTAAATATTGTAACGGAATGCATTATGTAGTAATTGAGTCGAGAAACTAAAAAAAAAAAAAAACGTTTATACTAATTTAAAAAACAGGCATTAAAAAAAAGTTACGTTATAAAATAAAAAAGGAAGATCGCCGTATTGATTGTCGGATAATTATATTACGATTGTGTAGACATCGACATAACCTATATTGTAATAGGTTTTTTTTTTTAACCGTAGCTATTGTATAATTTAAATATATATTAAAACAGATAATAATAACGAAACAAATTGTACGCGTTAAACGCCTTTGAAAATCGTGAAAACCGCTAGCCTTTAAGTACACAATTTATTTTTATTTTTTTTTGTTTTTTTTTTTTTTTATCGTAACATCGTTTGTTTGCCACTCGCAATTATATACAAATCGTTTATCATAATTATTTTTTTTTTCGTTTTCTCGACAACGAACAATTTTTTGATCAATTGTTGCGGCCATACCTGGCCATTGCGCACTTTGATTATTTTCGTCATCTTCGCGAATATTATTATCGAAATAGTCAAGTTACAGTTTACACCAGTAGTGTCCATTTACTTTTACTACATTACTCCAATTACTTACCTATATATTATAAGAAAACAAAATATATTAAAGATAAAACCTATTTATATAAGATATATAACCTTATGGTTTATATTGATTTAACAGAATATGCATGTCGTTATCGTTATTACAACGATTGCGATAATTCAGGCGATTGGACGATTCAACTCTGGCCGATTACGAGAGAATATCATATGTTATTGGAGAGACGGTCACGAGCCTATGTCGTTTATCAATAGTTTAGCTATAATTATAGATATATATTGAAAATTAAATAGTGTCCGACGATCGTTTAGTTGACGTTAGTAGTGATGTTAGTGATCAGTATTATTACGTATTTTTTCAAATTATTTATAAGCAAAATAGTACCAAAATAAGAAAAGAAATCTCATGGAAGAACGAAAAGTGTTCAACTGAAATGTGTCGACTGATGAATACTTTTTTTATAGAAATTAAAAATGGCGCATTATGTCTAATTTGTAAGGAAACCATTTATGTTTCTAAAGATTATAATTTAAAAAGACATTATTTGCAAAAACATATGGCCAAAATGGACTCTTTCTAGGAGTTTTTCGGAAACAAACAATTTTAGAATTGAAATAATATCTTTCATCTCAACAACTTAATATTAAAAAAGCTACTTCCTAGTCACACTCCATTACAAAAGTTAGTAATGTCTTTGTATAATTATAAATAAAATGTATAACCTACGACAACTTCTACTCACTTAATGTGGCCCGGTCTTCCCAAAATGTTAGACACCCCTGGTTTACACGTTCGTTGAATTTGTTTTTCTAAACAATTTTCAATTCCCATATCTGTCATAGGCGTATTATAGGTTTTGCTCTTATAATATTATATAAATATCGTAAGATAACGATGAGTTTATGTTTTTTTGTTCACCCGTTTAACCCAAGTAAACAGAAAAGAAAAAAATAAACGTTCGTATTATTTCCTCTACCCTCCCCCCGTCTTAACAGAATTTGTCCAAAAAAAAAATAACTGACCCGGACGAAACGATTATCGAGCAATTCTCCGAGTTAACGTTAGTAAACCTCGTTTTGTAATTCGTTCTTTTTTTTTTTTTTTGTCGTTTTCGACATTCGTTTCCTTCGGATATAATCGCGGAGCAAAAACGATACGATACATACGTACACTGACAAGTATTATTAATCGATCAATAATATCGATTTTTATATAGTTTTGTAAATTTCCATCACCTCATTCTCGCTTGAAAATCGATAAAATAATCGCTAACCAATATGGTTATTTTGCTCGTTAATAATAAACGAGAAAAGGGATTTTAGTTATTTTTTTTTTTTTGTAATCCTGATAATTATGCAATCGTGTGAATATTTATGTAAATGGGTTATTTAATAACGTATATTCAATAAATGTTTTAGTAACTGATGTATATTTATTATAATACAACTTTTAAAACTCAATTACATACGCAACGTTCGACTTTTCCAAAAGTCTTTTTAATAAGACTAATTTATTTCGTTTTCCGAGGGAAAATAACCTAACCTAGTTTTTTTTAATTTGACATTCTATCGTAAACTTTGGACACGTCATCTTTATATATACTTTGCATAACTTTGTACAGTGACTAGTTAATTAAAATAATTTAAGAAGGTTTGGGTATCTGTTAATACTTTTAAACAACAGGTATATGATATTGTAGTATCATCATGGCCTATATTAAATTATTTAGACGCACAAGAAGTTTTTTTTTTTCGTTTTATTAAATATGTATTGGGATTTTTGATATTTGATGGAAATGATAAATTGAACGAAAACCCATTGTATTAAACCTCCTTATTATATTTAATACTAGCTGCGATGACCAACTTGACCGTGCCAATTCAATTCCTTTTTCTTTTCCTTTTTTTTTGAAAAAAAAATCCTTTTGAAAACCGAAATCAATAAAAGAAATTCAATTCAACGTGTCTCCCTTATAATAGTTGTTTTTTTCACCATAAAACAACCGATAAACGTAGACAAATAATTCGATTTTCGTTTCAAAAATATCCAAAACCCCGTGTCGTTTGCACTTAAGGTGTTGAATTTCGGAATTGTTGTAATAGAAAACGTCTGGAATGGCGATATTTACAATATTCTAATATACGGCTCGGTTTCAAGGAAATCTTAAAAAAAAATACAATATAGCTAGTAAATGGTTTTATATTTTTTTTTCTTTTACTTTTGCACAATAAGATGCTATTATATTGTGTTTACATAAAACAAACATAAATCTTTTGTTATACTTACACACAAAAGCATTCCTATTTTATTTTATTTTTTTTACTTAATTCTAAATTCCTTTACAATATCTTGAATAAGATCGTCCCAAACATCCGTCAGTTAAACGATACATTTTCTCGTAAATCGCATAACATCTTATAAGAGGAAAACGTACTTGTATATGGAAAAAATTCGTTATCAAATTTTTAAGAGTACTTTTATATTATACAACTGTAGCCATCACTTTTATTCGTTTAGTTTTAGTTCATTTTTTTTTTTGCCTGGTAAATAATGTCAAAAGCTTTGTTCTCAGTGATGGATCCAGGGAGGGCTATAGGCGTCGCCCCCCACAGATGATACCTTTACCTTCCCTTGACATAAAAAATATTATAATAACGCCTACTAGATCTCAATGTCAAAATCTGTTATACCCACAAACAAAATAAACGATTATTTTCGTATTTAGACTAGGGGACCGGTTCATTTTGACAGTTTAATGGTTTCGTCTTAAATAAGTTTTTATTTTTTTTTTTTTTTCCAATACATAATAATGTCCTAAATGTACTAAATAAATTAATACAATTGTACAATAATATTTCTTACGTTTACACAATTTTTCGAAACATTTTTCTGTTTATGAATAAAAAAACATTACAATTCTAATGAACAAAAAAAAATGTAAATAAATATGATAAGAAACAACGAGACAGTCATGTTAAAACTAAACTATACAATTATATTTGATTAATGATCCTGCTTTCACTATATCTTGATTATTTACGAAATCATTTTAGGAGAAATCATTCCATTAGGGGAATTTACAATTTTACTTTTTAGAGAACTGCCTAAAAATATTCCACGGTCCGTAGATTAAGTTCATTCAGATTATCAAACAAATGTGTAAATATTATCATCATATATACGCTATAATTCACTGATTAAAATATTTTATAAAAAAAATACTTGGTTTTTCATAATATCCGAAACGTTTTTAATTATGTATTCATAATATATTCCACGAAGAATTTGTATCTATATATATATATATATATATATATACGCCTGCACGTTTATGAACTATTTATGGACATTTTTTTTTTTTTATCATGATAATACTCTTGGTAATATTTTTATTAAAATTGGAATTAATTTAATTTTTTTTTTTTTACATATATATAGCAAGGAAAGACCCCGTTACATTCTGCGTGCGAAAAAGGTCACGTCGACGTGGTCGAATTTTTACTCGGCCACGGCGCTGACATGTTGGCAAAAGACGATGAACAAAACAGTCCTTTGCACGTGGCCATCGAGAACAAACAGACCCTAGTCGTGCAAATGTTACTGGAAGCAGGGAATCCTACAAACCTAGAAAATAACGTAAGGAACGTAGAATATATTATCATTATTATTATTATTAAGGATCGAGGAAAGTTGTACCGCTAAAACATAGTTTCAATGTGAAAAATAGTCAGCGTATACCGCTCACGTATATGCCACTATTTTAGGTAAAAAGTGAGAAAAGTAGGATACATAAAGAAATTTAATTTCATACATGTACGCGACGATAAGCGAAATACAATTCTGTTCGGTTAAACATGTTTTGAAATGCCGTGATTTTTACGATTTCCATTAAATGTTTAAATTTAAACGCTTATAAAAAAAAACTACTAAATTACGATCAACTTTTCCGTTTTTTTACTATTAAGTAAAACATATGGTGAACACCGTGTAAAGTTTTCAGGCATTTCTGCTTGACTGAAACAATCTTATTTACATGAAACCATATAAAAAATCTTGAAAATTTCAAATGCCTAACCTAACTCAAAAAATCGGCAGAATGTTTTGAATATTTCTCCATATCTAGAAAAGACTGATATTCTGTGAAAATTGCAGGTCTGTGCGATATTATTTTTAACCAAATGACAACAACAAAAAAAAATCGAAACCGTTATTACCGTAAATGTTCCCGTTTTTCCCAATAGTTAACAAACCTAAAAACGAAAATCAAAAAAATTTCACTCCAAATGCATCAACCAGCAGATTGAAAATGTGTTCGTGCAAAGATAAGGTTATGTTAGGTTTAAAGATTCGTAAAAAAGTCATTTAAAAACCACACACAATTCGTTTCGCTCAGAAGTAATAAAATTAGTAATGTCCACGTACATTTTTTTTTTTTTCGGTATGTTTAAATTGGAGGGAAAAACCAACAAATTTTTCAGGAAATTTTTACGCACGCCAATTTTATTTCGAAATAAAACAAATAGGATTCGATCAAATTCAATTTTACCGTCGTGTACGGAAATGTACGTGACAGGGTTTGCACTATATATATATATATATATATATATATATATATATTATAGGTACACCTCTTACTATTACGACCCCGGCGTTTTTGTTACGCGGGTTTTCAACGTTCTCTGCCGGATTAGTAAAAAATATATAGCGTTGCCCTGAGGACCGGTCTCTAAATTATTCCACCATCCATTCGGCTCGTACACGGGACGCCAAAATATCAAATATTCACAATAGGGGTATATAATATTTTCAATCCTATATATATATATGCATATTATATATTTGTATGCGAACCGTGAAGACGATACGCTAAAACCATAATATTTCCCGGCGTAATAATATCGCGTCTATTCCCAAACATCGCGTTATGTATATACGATTATATTTTCATATATATATATATACTCGTATACTATGAAGGTATAAATACACGACGCAAAAAAAAAAAAAAAACAATTTCAAAAACTACACTCGCGAGTCTTATAAAAATTATTTGGTCGTGTTTCGCGATATTTTCGTTCGAGCTTTCGCGTATCGTCCCCGACGATATTACCGCGTTACGGTGGTACCGTGTCCGGAGAAAAAAAAAAAAAAAAAAAAAAAAAAAAAAAAAAAAAAAAAAAAAAAAAAAAAAAAGTGTATAAATAATATGTACTTATAATATTAATAAATTGATATTTAATTTTTTTTTTTTTTTTTTATTATAAAAACCAGGCACGACATTGTTATCGTATCGACGACTTGTTGTGTACGACATTTATATTTACATTTATATCGCGATTGACCTAACGCCAATAATATAATATAGGTACCTATAAAAAAAAAAAAAAACAAAAAAAACAAAAATTTATTTTTAAACGTTTTTTATTCACAAAAATCCATCGATTCTGGTTATAATAATGAGTGAAATAATAACAAACGTAACAAAACTCTAGTGAAAAGTATTTGTTCGTATTAAAAGAATATCAAAAGTTTACTGATTGTCAAACGTAATTCGATTCACACTTTTGGGGTGTCGGTATTGGTGAACAAATAAATTGTTTTTTTTTTTTTTCATACCGTATTATTTAATCTAAACGAACACATTAAATATTATATATTTAAAACTTTAATTCAAGAATAATAATATATGTTTGCGGTTATTCCATACACAGAAAAATAAATAAAAACTTTATGCTCGAAAATTTATCCGATAACTTGTATTACTTTTATCTTTTGAATAAAACAAATATTTATTTTATTTAAACTATATATTTATGTATACGAAGGGTACGAACTTGCACAAGTACTTGTTGTTTATAAATTTGTTTTTAGATTTTAAGTACCTATGTAAGTTTAATTTGTTTTATCGTTATCAAACAGAATGTTTAACATTTTGTATTTGTATATTGTAGACGTAATGTACAAAAAAAAAAAAAATTAATGTTTTCTTTGACATATTAATAATTTACTGATTATTCGTGTTCGACTGGTAGCCTTTTAGACAAGTGGATTGTGGAATACCCTTGAAACTATTAGCTCTCTTAAACTAGGGTAACCAGACGATAAAACGGGATTGTCCCTTTTTTGATCATCGTGTCTCGTTGTCCCGACAATTTTTATCCCGTTTTTTAAAATATGGTCCCGTATTAATCCGGTTAATTCCCATATAATTATATTAATTATAAGAAAAAAATATCGTCGTACGAAACAAATATAAAACAGTTGCTCGTATATTTAAAATTTTAAACCAAAGTTATAAAAAATAGATAACAGTTTTCGTGGGACGAACGTTGAGTCCCAATGCCGATGAACAATAAAATTAGCGATAATAATGAGACATGATGGGCCATAATAGGAAAACCATAACAATTTTTGCGTAAAATGACAACACTAGAAATATAGTAAAACACAGTGCGTTTTTATTAGAAAAAACCATTAATTTTTTATATAAAAATGACAACAGATAAACACAGACAAATGTTATAATAGATTAAATTATTTGACAGCTTTTTATATTTTTCGGATCCGTAAATCTACTTTAAAATATCCGGTTTGGTTTTTATATTAATATATGAATGGAACTATTGACACTACTTGTTTAAGTTACTCTTAGTTATCAGAATAGCTTTTAATACAGAAACTCCCAACTTAATTTTTTCACTGCTCCATATTTTATTCATATGAGAAAACACTCTTTGGACTGGAACGTTACTGCCTGACATAAAATGTACTCGACAATTATACGAAAATTCACGTGTGAGTGATCTTTAGCATGAAAGTTTGTAAATACTTCCACCCAACGGTTTTCAGTGGCTATATTCCCAGTTTTCCAGTTTGTTATTTTTTGAACTATTATATAATTAGAAATTAATGAAAACTCGTCAAACATTCCCGTGTCTTGTTCACTATTAATACATTTCTGTTCAATAAGCAGGTCCATCATTTTTTTTAACTTCCTTCCATGTGAGGGACCTTTCTTAGATTTGCCCATTCAAACATTTCTACTCCCTTGTTGAACTCATACCACCGCTCCAAATATTCTTTACTTGTCTTATAAAAATCAACCGCTGCGATTTTTACGTTTTCTTCATTGACAGCACCAGTTTCTTGTAATTTCGCCATTATATTACGGGTAGCGTGAGGAAAATAGCAGACATTTTGTTTTTGATTTAAATTGTTTTAGTCTTGATTAATTTAATTTACGGCTTCTATAGCAGACACGTTTTTCAAAGCGGGACATTTTTGGGTTCTTTGGGTACAGCGAGACACAAAGATCGAAAGCGGGACGTATGGTGACATTACGTATGGCGTATAGCATAATACTAAGTCGCACTACAAACTAAAATATATATTATATAATATTATTTATACATTTATAATCAATTATATTAGATATTATATTGATTCATTTTTGGTTGACACTGTTGACAGTCGATCCGTAAACTCGTATTATATTTTGAAATTGACGCGGACCTATCTATCTTTTCTCCTAACTTGTAAAAATAATACTTAAGACGCCGATGTGGTTTTAATCCAAAATTAAAAACGTAGTTTCCTCTTTTTTTAAGAGAACCTAATGAAATAGGGAAAGTTCTGTGTACCGAGGGTAAATCTGTATTCTCAATCGAACATGGTGGGATATCAGCTATCAAACAGCACTTACAGAAACGTATACATGTATTGGCCGTGTCTAGCAGTTCTAATAAATTAACGTCATTTTTGATTATTAAAGGAAAATCTGGGCTATCGAGAGCAAACGTATTGCGACAGAAGAAGGTATGATTGCTTTTCATACTATCATGTACAATCATTCGTTTCGATCAATGGATTGTACGTCCTCATTAATAAAGAATATTCATGATACAACATTTTCTCGCGCTCGAACGAAATGTGAATTGATTATATCAAAACTAATTGCCCCTTTTGCAATGGAACAAGTTTTAGAAGAGTTAAAACATACTAAATTTTACAACACTTATGGTAGATACATCAAACCACAAAAATCTAAAACTTGTATTAATTTTTATCCGATATTTTAATCCACAAGAAGAAGTACAAATCAAAGTTTTAATATTTACAAATTTACACGGTGAAAATGCAGATATTTTAACTAGTTATAATATGTTATCTAATGAATGTTTTAAAGAAATACAACATATCCAATAAAATAGTTGCTTTATAACTGTAATACGAATTTCTGTGGTGTCGCAAGAAAAGGCAAAAAAAAATGATTTTGCAATTCTCAACGAAAATTTAAAAACAAATATGTCAGGCATTGGATGTGCGGTTCATATCTTACATAATACAATGCAAACCTGTACGAATATTTTGCCAATCGACATTCAATCCCTAGTTAATTTCAATATTTTCATATATACACAGTCCGAGTGGAGCAATTCAAAGAATTTTGTGATTTTGTAAATGTCGAGTACAAAAATAGTTTAGCTACTGTTTAAACACGATGGGGTTATCTTTGCTATCAGCTTTTACTAGAATTATAGATTTATTCCTGACATTAAAAATTTATTTTTAACTCGAGAAAAATGTTCTACAATTCTGGAACAGTTATTTCAAAGCCAATTGAAAGTAGTTTGCGACGCAATAACGAGAATTGAAAGCGACAATATTTCAGCGAGTGAAGTGTATGAAGGTAGGTTAGGTATGTATTTTTTACATCAAAGTTAGCTTTAATTATTGAAGACCTTGATAAAAAAAAAAAGATATACAGCAATAATAATTTTATAGAAAATGTTGATGGTTTTTATAGTGATTTATAATCTTTTGTAGACAAATGGAGTTGACATTTTGAATCGTTAAAAATGTTTCGTCGGACTCAAATATTAGATATTCCTGATTGGGCAGACGTTCAAGAATGCCTTCAATATTTATTTAAAAATAAAAATCTCAACCTAGATTGGAGTGTGGACGAGACTAAGTTATTTGATGAATATAATCATGAAGTTCATGTGATACAAGTTAAAATTGTAGATTAGAAAAATTGTTCAAAAAAAGTCCCAGAAAAATGGTGTAATGTATTTAAGACACTAGAAAAAAATGAAATTTCTTTCAACAATTATTGAATACTCATTGGTTATTCCTGGAACAAATGCATCTGTGGAAAGAATATTTCCAATAACAAATGTATTGTGGACAGATAAAAAAAACCGTTTTAATGATCGATAATTATTTCAAAACAGCACTTTAAATGCTTCATCTGTTCACAATTTTATGCATTTCTTTTGAAGCACCCAAAATTGTTAAATTCAATAAGTTCAACAGAAAAATACAAAAGAAGAGTGGAAAGTGTGAAAGAAGGAATATCAAATTCATGAATAATGAAAATAACTGATGGTATAATTTTCTTAATTCTTGTTAAAAACAATGTGTTGTTTAATACTTTAATACTAAAGAGTAAATTTTTCTAATTGTTTAAAAAATGATAATAGTTTTGAAGTGCAGCATTGTGTTGTTTAATGAATAATAATAAGAACATATTCCTAAACATTTAAACACTTTTATTATTTAGGTTAATTTACTCAAAAAGAGTAAATAAGAAAATAATTGGACTTTTACTCTCTACAGTTGTGTGCATATGTGTGAATGTAAACGGATGAGGGTTTTATTGGCGAGAGGTTTGTTTGTTTTTTTTGGGGGGGGAGTAACAACTGTCTCGGTTTTTTATTTTCTTAATATGGTCACCCTATCTTAAACCCTCTTAACACCTAACCCCCGTACGTATACCGACATTATTTCCATGTAGTAATAATATTAAAATTGGTAATAATAAAATAGACGAGTAATTAATTGTATACCTACTTTTACTATATTATGATATTATTTCCTGTGTTTTACTTTAAAGCGGAAAAAAAAAACATTTTCGAATCTTTCGCGAAAATTCCCGTGTACTTTGTACGCGTATAAACATTTTTACGGACCGTAAAGTTTATACGGGTTTATTTTATTAGATTTTAAAACAAAACCGTCTACAAAAGTGATTTTTTTTTTTTTTTTCTAATAAAAATCATATTATAGCTAACGGCTTTATTATAATAGGTATACGAAGTTAGTTATTTCGTCGGCGTTATCAGTATAACAACCAACAATGTTTATAAATGCGCACCACGAGAAAGATAAAAATATAAAAACCGCCAAGCGTGAAAATTAATAACGAAAATATTTTAATAGCAAAAGTACCTATATTTTTTATACATAATATATATATATATATATATAGGTCGTGTTATGTCAATGTAAATAATACAACGATAATAATTTATTATACTTGGATAGATAATATTATTAAAACGAACTTTTAAAAAAAAAATGTTTACTAAAAGAACATTCGGGCCATTGAAGATAATCAACAATTACACGTTAGGTCAGTACCGTAACCTGGCAAAAAACTAGGGGGCTGCAAAAATAATGTATTCCCCAAAATCAAAACCATAAGGGGTGGTGTGAATAAATGTGTATTCTATGTATACAAAATAATCAAAATCTTATTTAATAACTTAATTAAACAAAACTTAAAAAATAAACGAAAGGTAACAACACATCGTTATTTTAATAGTATTTTTCTTATTTTTGTAACCCAGATAATGCGATAACGTTGACAATACGTCAACATATTTTAAAACAGGAGAAATGTAAAATTGAAAAAAAAACTTTTATGAAATTTGATTTAAAGGAAAAATTATTTTTATCTTATGAATATAAAAAATATCGCATTCTTTCTTTGTTTTAGAAGATTCAGAGATTTGTACTGTTGTCACACATAAGGGAGCAAAATGATACCTCTGCCCCCCCCCGAAAAAATTTCAGGGGGGCAAGTGCTCCTTCTTATTATAGTTTAATTAAATTTAATCGAATTCATACGAACGCTGATAATAAAACATGATTTGTTGTTTGGGCAAAAATCAAAAGAAAAACTGTTTAATTTGAAAAGAAATAAATACAGTACCTGTGTAACTATTTGTACGTTGAAACAAACTGTACGTGTTTACCGCAGGGGGGAAATTATCCGGACTTGCAATTCTAAAATTTCCATGGCTCGAACACTTTAACATTTTTTTTATTGTTTTTGAACAAACGTATTTCTAATATTATTTATTATGTATTGTAGAAAGGACTGACGGCGTTACACATAGCCAGTAGCCACGGATGCCGGGGAATAGTGGAAATGCTTTTATCAGCCGAGTGCGATATCGACCGACAGAGCATAGTAAGTAAATCAATGGCGACCTCTTTTTAACCAATATGCCCCGTAAAAATCGATCGATTATTTTGCTCGGAACCGTTATTAATTATAAAAAAAAAAATAAAAAAAACACCTCGTAAAATCGCCATAAAATATGATCGATTCGAAATTAAAATATAAACAATTAATATTACTTATACCTATACCGGATACCTTAGTTTTACCATTCATAAAACATTCCTTATTACCTAGCCATAGTCTTTTAAGTCTGCAATATACCTATAAAAAAAAAATATAAAAAAATGATATATTGTTATTACCGCGCATAAATTGTTGTGCGCAAAATGTAATTTTTATTAAATTTATTAGTCATAATTATAACTATTTATTACTTGAAAATTATAATGGTCAATAGTTATAAATTATTATTATTATTATTATTATACGTAATTGGGTTTAACATTGAAATCGTGTCCGTACGTATCGTGTTCATGGACATACCATAATTTTGAAATTGAGACCCGGCTAATAACGAAGACGGCCCTTAATCACGCCACTGATATACTAAATATACGACGGACCGTTCTAATCGAGAATAATTCGATTGTATTATTATTATTATTATTATTATTATTATTATCACTATAACTATTATGAACACATACCCGACGTATACTGAACCGACGATAAATATTATATTGACAGAACGGCAACACGCCATTGCACATGGCTTGTTTGTCCAACAACGTCGTGATCGCCGAAATACTGATCGCCAAGGGAGCCGATCTCAACGCCCTGAATATGGTAAGCGCCGGAATATATATACATACATATATATATATATATATATATATATATATATACGTGTAAAATAAACTGTGGCAAATAGCGAAATTATGACGCGCCCAGTAATATTTGTTAACCGGGTGAAATAAAAAAAAAAAAAAAAAAAAAAAAAAAAACTTCCCCCCCCGTGTATTAATTTTGTACGGACTGTTTTTGCAGAGGTTACAGTCGCCCATGTATATAGCGGCCGAACAAGGATATTCGGACATTTGTAAATTGCTACTGAACGCCGGGGCCAACATCGAACAACGCGAACAGGTTAATACTTAAATATATATATATATATATATTACATTAATATTCGACCCGACGAATTTTCAGCAGGGTGGTCAGGTTATAACCCTCTACGTCCAATAATCCAAAAGTGGGGCATTAACTATAGTTAAAAAGTTTTTATTATTTTTTTTTTTTTTACCATTTTAACTTGACCAGTTTAAGTTTCCGTTGTATACACTTAACTTTCTACAGTAAATCTGCATGAACGTCCGGTCGAGTTGAAGACGAATGATTTTTTTTTTTTGTTCCATATTCATTATTAATTGACTGTTGGTACTGCGATTTATGCGTTCCGCATATACATACGTACATAACACAATTTCCATTTATTTCTTTAAATTGATTACCATTGAAATCATAATGTTGTTTTTGTTGCTTTATGCCTATACATGATATACATAATATTGTATTTTATTAGATCATAGATAAATAGTAAAACTATCAAGTATATAATATTGATTTTCAATAAGCAAAAATATAAAACTAACTTTTTATCAAATGGAATTAAGTTAATATCTATTCGCGTTTTAACTTTTAACTCGACTAATTCGATTTATTTGTTGTTGACTTTTAACATTGAACTTACCGAAAACATTTTTGTTTATTTGTTTGTTTAACATAACTTAATCGAATCGATTGTTTCCACTAACTTGCCTAACTTTGCAAAAAGCCAATGACTATATTTATTAGTATTATGTCGCCTCTTAAAGGTTTAATATTATCTACTCGTTCAAAACCGAAAACGTATTATATATTATGCATTTTATAATAACGTCTCGTTTTATCTTCTACTTGGTTTTCGGTCGGTGGTGTGGGTCTTAAACTTTCATTAAGGTAAAACCGCTGTAAACAATAAACAATCACCTGTATAATATATATATCTATAGAGGGCGAAGGAAACATCTGGGACCGGATTTTAAATCGCCGTTAACGAACATTGTAATACAGTAACTTTATCAATCGTTTCGTGTTTTTGGACCTAGATGAAAAAATAAAACGAAAAATCACAAACAAACGAATACGTCAAATTTGTTTTGTACGCGCCGCTACGATTTTTTTTTCTCCATTTTTCTATTTTTCCTATTGTCGCCGTACACGCGACAAACAATCGATATTATTTCGACGCCCGCACCGTGTGTAAAAATAGAAAAAAATATCACGGAACTTGCTTAATTTTTTTTTACACATTGTACTCGTTTATATTGCTGCGTTATTTTTTTATAATATTAGACTAATGTTGACATTTGAATTCAGGGAGGCAAAACGCCGTTGTACATAGCGGCTAGAGGAAGTTTCACCGCCATTGTGGACATGATTATAAAAACCGCACGTTTAGAATACACGCCTAAGGTGAACACGAAATTCCGCGATCAAAATTAATAATAGACGACAACGTCCCTGCGATAATCGCCGTCGGTTATTTTTAGAGACGGGATGTTGATGACCTAAAAAAGTATCAAAAATGACTAAAAACAAAAATGTTTTTATGACCTAAATACTATAAAAAAAAAATTACCTCAACAATTTTCAAAGTTATTAAAAACATATTAGTTATTTATTTAAAAACACTTTTATTCTTCAAAGAAATTGTTTAAAACAAATTAATTACGTAGTGTACAAATATATATATATATATTAAAATTAAGTAAAAAAATAAACGTGAAATTATCACACGTGGTAAAATAAAAACATTAAAAATTGTATTTCTCGTTCCTTGTCTGACATGAAATTGAATTATTTTTTTTAAATGTACAAAATTTCTTTTAAATATAAAATAATGAAACCATAAATAATAAAAAAAAAGATCTATAATATGATAAAATGTCGTAAAAATAACTAATTTTTTTTAAAAAAAAACTACGTCAAAAAAACAACAAAAACAATTTATAGTTAAAAATTCCCAAAAAAATGCAAAATAAAACGTATATATTCTATGAAAGATGAAACGAGTTTTTAATTAAGATAGCGTTGTATAAGATTAAAGATAAAAAAAAATAATGCAAAAGTCATCAACATCCTATCTCTATAGTTATTATATTATAAAATACGTCTGTTTTTTTTTTTTTTTTTCTGTTGCTGTTGTTGTTTGTACAGAAAGGTACTAAATTAAAAACACCGGAAGAACGGCGGAAATGGAAATGCAATCCCGATTTGGACGTTTCGATAACACTACAAGACACCGACAAAAATCTAGAAGTGATATTACGAAAATTGACGCACAAACGACTGGGCCCGGGCGAATGGAAAAAATTGGCTCATCTATGGGCGTTTACAGACGAACAGATAAAAGCTATCGAACACCAGTACATAGGTAAAATTATAAGTTTGAATTTTTTTCATTTTTTTTTTTTCTATGCTACGTTTTGTTATTATTTTTTACATGTAAACTCCGCGTAGAGTAATACAATTTTCCACGTATCCCGCGGAATTCACGGACCGTTCGATTATTTTCTAAAACCCGTGTTTTTTTTTTTCTCTCCCACGCTTGTCTTTTTTTTTCACTCAACCGACAGCCGGCGTCTGCTCGAACAAAAACTTTCCCACGCCGCAATAATATCCCCCTCGCCCGGATCCAAAACGAAGGACCATTTTATAGTTATGGGGGTCGGTTTTTTCTCGGTTTTATTAACCTAAATAATGTTGGCTATGACCGTTTTCTTTCGCCCCGGAATTTATTCTTATACAAGTCAAGTCGTTTAATTCCAAATGCCCCGGTATAGTTGACATTATAATTATTTTTACGGAGCAAACCGTATTTACAGTACTGGCAAACCACTCGACCCCGCCTATAATACGTCCCGAGAAAACAATAAAAAAATGTTTGACATTATTCGTTCGCAGGCCCGTCCAGTTACAAACAACACGGTTACAGGATGTTGAGAATTTGGGTCGACAGTCTGGGCCCCGATCTCGATCCCGTAGAGGAGCTCATCGACAGTCTCAACACGATCGAAAAAAAGACGTTGGCAGGTAAATAATATACGGTTTTTATATGCGTGCATACGTGGCCGTGCAAAACTAAAAAAAAAAAAACAAAAATAATAATAAAAAAGAACGTCTGATAATAATAATAATATTCTGGTTCGTTTAAAATATTTCAAATTTCCGACCGATAAATATAATATTCCGACCAGTGGCGTATTTTCAAATTTGTCTCGGGGTGGAGGTGAGGGTATTGCATGGTTTTTATATAACTGTTAAAAACTCTAGGTGTTTATTCATCAATAATTTGTTTTTCCGTGCGATTAAGTCTTTAATCTTTATCATAAAGTACCTTACCATTATCGCACTTTTATTTAGCGCAACTTGGAAACAACGACACGACTATAATATATATAATTTCCATACTCATTACTTGCTTATACTGCAGGAACAATATATCCGTCTTGTCAAACGGTATATATTCACTTTGTTTCAAAAATAATTTCAAACCTAAATATTTATATATATATATATATATATATATGTTATGATCGAAAACCGCGTTCGCTTATAGGATTAAACGATATAAATCGCGGATTATTGTCCGTTCGGTGGTTATTTTTTTTTTTTATTATTTTTTCATTTTAATTCCGTTTGTACTCGAAAACCTAACCGAACCGTGCATAATAAATGATACGTATAAGTGTGTTGAGCACGCGGTCGCTCGTAAATATAAATACTCGATAAGCCCGCGCCCCTATAGACGTAATATTCGATCAAATCGTGTGCAGTTTTACCGCCAATATCATCATTACGCGTTCTGTTCTATACATAATTCATTCGTACAGTGTCCCGGGAGTGTTAACTAATTTAAATTATACTATAACGCTCGCGGATATAATGGAATTTCTGGTCGGCACTCCGCTTTAAATTTAGCAGCAACTCGCTCTCCAAAAAAAAAAAAAAAAAAAAAAAAAAAAAAAAAAAAAAAAAAAAAAAAAAAGGGTACACTCACTACGCTGTTATAGCTGCAGCTTACAATGTGCCTTAGCCGCTCCGAATAAATAAATCTATAATAACGTGCGGTTTTTATATTAATCGTAATATATATAATATAACGGTTTACGACGCACGACACCCGGCTGGTCTATAATATCGCGAATACGCATAGCGTGTTTCACTCGAATGGGTTAGTTGTATTACGAAATGTTTCGGCCGAACAAATTGAAACGACGAGGGGGGTGTTTTTTTTTTTTTTTTTTTATAGTTTTTTTTTTTCTCTATAGGAAGATCGGAGAGCCGTCAAAGTACTCATGTCGAACCAATGAAAGTAACCATTGCGGCACGCGCGTTCACAATGGTAGAAAAAAAAACCTACATTTTTTTAAATAGAAACTCAACTAAATTATTTTTTTTAACACCCAGTTCGAGAACGGATTGACAAATCGGGAATTCTTCCGATGGAGACCGGTCTTTGCATGGACTGTAATATAACAATATTGTAAAATCAAAAGTTACACGCCCATTTAGGTTATTAAGAATTTCAATTAAAAATATCTTGTTGTATTAGACCGATTCGGTAGGCATTAAACACACGAATAAATTACTATAGATTGTAATTGGCTTAATTTAATTAAAGTATAAAATCAACCAAGAGAGGACTAATAGATGATAAAAAGCAAGATGTCTTCGTTTGTAATGCCTTTATTATCCGTTTTATATTTATGGCACGGTTACACAAGTGTGTGGGGGGGAAGGAGTGCTTGAAATCAGCACTTTCAGAATTTTCATAATATTAACGTTTATTTCAGTTTAAACATTGTCAGATCTATTGATAATTATACAAAACATACGTATGATATATTTTATTGAAATTTGGTCGATAAATGGTGGGTAGGGATGGGAACTAAACAAACATGATAAACAAATCTTAAGTTCCCGCATAATTTTCCTCGAGTTGTGCCTGTGATTTATGGACTTCACGGGCCGGGTTTGATTCATAATTCCCGGGCCAAAAAAAATCGCCATTCCGCCTCTGTGTATGGTCCTATTTATTGCCATACAGCTTTGAGCAATACGGTCTGTTTGTTTCTATTATCTCTACAAGTTCTCGGGATACGGTCTTCCAAAGTCGATTAAAAAATATGATTTTATTATCGATTTTTCAAAACATGTAAACACACAACGTTACAAGTGAAAACGTATTATACTGCCGTTTAAAGGGAAAACATATTATCAGTAAAGATAGTCATAAAATTGCACATACATAATAACATAGGTGTTTTAAAATGTTATCGAATCCGGTTTTAAAGAAAAAAATGAGCGTTTCTGTTAAATGCGCGCACCGCAAAAGGTTAAAATATTGAAAAAAGACTCGTATTTTGAAACTCCCGTCGATCTTCGTGAAAAAAAAAACCGTCTTTCTCATATAAATCCCAGTGCACCCGGCCGAAATATTTCGTGTTTTGGCATTTGAGCGTTAACGCGCACGCCGCACAGGATTTTGTTTTCTTTTCTCGTCGTGCCGTCGTGTGCATACATAATTAAAAAAAATAAAAATTAAAACACAAAACATCGTAATTTAATATTAAAACGATTTATATCGAAATAACACGTTGATGCGTTAATACCATAGCCGCTGGCGATTTTTCGCATTTCTCTCTCTCAGTACGGTCATAATGTAATAACAATAATAATAATAATAATTACGGTATACCCGGCATATATATAATACACAAAACGAGAATTTACCAGTATAATATCATACGAGGTCGGTTCTTAAAATTAATGACCGCGCGATGTACTCTGTATGCGTATATACGTACGCGTCCCTGAAATCGTTTTCGATTATCCCTCCGGTATTATCTCGCAATTGTATATAAAAAAAAAAATCAAAAACACCACTCGTCCGCGTGAAAACCTCAATACCTTAATCCCGGGGGTCAGCTTTCGAATAACCAAAAATTAATGTTATACATAGTATAACAAGAACAATATATTATAATAAACGATCGCCACGACCACGTCGTATATTTATTTATTATTATTTTCATTTCATTTTTTTTTTTTTTTTTTCACACCATTGATATAAATATGTTATATTATATGTGTGTGTTCTGCAGATGCAATCTGCAAGAAGTTAATGCGGCAGAAGGAAAAAAGTGAGAAAAAACCCGACGACAAAACCTGTGTCGTTTCCTGAATACACAAACACCTATACGTTCACATCACTATTACTATTATTATTTTTTCATCGTCGTCATATTCAAGAAAAACATATTTGTTACAACTGTATAGAATTCAAATAACCCGACCGTTTTATTATTTTATTCCATATTTGTTTATTTATTTTTATTATTTTAATTGTAACATTATTAATTGTATAGATGTAATAAACTCATATTTGGTTCTCGTATATAGGTATTTTAGGGTTATTGTTAATTTTCACGTATACATACGATAAAAATAGACCACGGAACGATCGTAAAATCGTGAAGTCATGATATGAAAACATATACCTCATCCAGGTGGGATGCGGGTCAATCCCCCGGCCTTATAATAGGTAGGTCCTGTAAAGTCTACTTGTGCGCATGTGCAGTGTAATCAGAGTCTCGCCATCAACGCATTCTGACAAGACCACTGGAACTACATGCATGCCATTAGTTATAGGCAAAGAACCTACATAGTAAGAGTGTGGGGTAATGCGCGCTGATTGGTTAACCTGTTATCTATATCCATGGACCGCCATTTTGTTATAAATACCTATTATCAAAGTCTACGTTTCTGTTATGTTCAATGGTTAGTATACGTGTATTTGGCATATTTTTTTTTTTTTTTTTTTAAATAGTGTATACACTATTATGATTATTATGATTTCGTCTCAATAATAATATTATATTAATTATTATCATTACAGTATAATAATTTTGTCAGCGCCGATAAAAAAGTCTATGGGCCGCACTGTCCCTGGCGACAAATTGAAGGCCCATTAAATAAGTGATAAACTAAATTGACCACTCTCTTACTATATAGGTTCTCTAGTTATAGGTATGTATGACATGTGCACTTTCGGTTACATCAAAGACTATTAATATTATAAACGCAGTAAGAATGTGTAGGTAATATAACTATACTCGTTGGATCAGTAGACAGTGATATCACATTTCGTGAATGTAATGACTCGTATTCGTTGTAACAAATCGACACAATCGTTGCATTTTCATGATTTTCGATATTTTTCCATAGTTTTTACGTAATTATCATGAAAAAAACAAATAAATATAAATATTTATTCTGCCGTGAATATACCGCATCTTGTCTCTATCTCGTGCATAATAGACGATATTATGTTGGCTTAAATGTATTACATGTAAAACGGCCATCATTCCCTGGTCTTGTACCACATGTCTATGCATTTTCACACTTTGTGATTTTTAATTAACTAATAAGTGTGTATTGTGTGTGTTACAATTTTATAATTAAAACCCGAGTATTTTTTAACAAGTTTGTCGTTAAAAGAAAAAAAAAAAAATCAAAATCAAGCTTTCGAACTGTTTGTAAATATAACATCACTCGTGTGTTATACTGTTTACATTTTTCAAACTAATTTTGCTCAATTATCTTCTTGTTTTGTGTGTCATATTGGGCTAACACGTAAAGCCGATTGCCATACTGCATAAATCTCAGTTATAAGATTTCAGAGCTGGAGTTAGTTGCGAGTATACGATTTATACTCTTAAAATATTCTACACTAATGTCACTAATGAGTCAAGGTTTTTTTGTTTTTTTTTTTTTTTCAAGATTCGAATTTAAATTAAAGATGTGATGCCCCTTTTCCCAAAGGACGGCCCTCGTTTAATTCGTTATATCACGCATTCGATCGTATACCTAACGATAAATAATAATTTTTTTTTTTTTTTAACTAAAAAATATGAAAAACTTTTTCGAAGTAATTGAAAAAGTAAAAATATTTTCTCAGTAGTAAAAAAAAAAAAAAAGCGTTTTAACGTTATATTATACAAAAATTCGAGTTTGAAACCTTACACTATTCAGACATTTCGAATATGGTTTGATTAGTATTTTGAAGAAAAAAAACGGACTTCCGTTTCTTCATACTTTTCTATACTCGTGTCTTCTTTTCGCCCTCTGCTTCAGTCGAATGTATTAATTTATCTCGGTTTTCTTGTTCGAATTCTGCAGCTGATATAGTCACACCATTCACAATGTTTCACGCCATTTTCCAAAATTCGATTTTGTTTGCTCTCGCACAATGTCATATCGATTTTATTCGTTAATATAAAAATGAATTAGACAGTAATACGCGTGTAAAATATAGTTGACCAGAAACTCCGAACGATTATCGCGGGATTCGTTTCGCGGTGAATATTTTTTTTTGTTTTATTGTTCCCGTCGTCATTGTTTAACAAAAATCACCAAATACTGCAGGACGAGTATTTTACTGAAATTATACCTAAATTTTATCGTACGCGTTTATTATCGCATGTTCCTCATACAGTTTAGGGTATAATAATTTTAATCACGTTTAAATTTTAGAAATACAAGTATGACCGTAATTTACTGTTATTGTGAACCGCAATCGATGCGGTTCGATTCTTCGGCAACTTTTTATATAGGTTAAACCCCTTTAAAACAAAGTGAATAATATTGTTTGCTTTCCTTTAAGGAATATGTTTTGTGTACTCGGTTTACCTATAAACTACAGTTTTGCTTGGACAGTTATTGAATTGTTTATTTCGATGTTTTTAGTTTACTAGATTTCTTGGATTATCGGCCGTTTCTGAATCTTATATAATAAAACGTTAATATATAAATCGCTATTTTTCGTGATAAAACGTTATCGTCACGTCTCTTATTTATAAATATAGTATATTATCAGGGATGGGCAGCGATCAGACAGTTACGTAACTCGGTTATTTTCGCGACTCGTAGCGATTAATCCATGAGTTACAACATCAACGATTATCAAATAATTCTGTCGTCTCCAAACAAATCCACTACTCTATAGAATTGTTGAAAATTGTAAAAATGTAATTATTATTTTACATATTATTTTAAATATTATAACTTAGGTTAGTTTTAATAATTATTTGTTTCCACTCATAACTTTTGTATAATTTAATGATGTATCTTATTAACTGACAAATGTCTTGTTTGGTTTTTTTTTTTTTTTAAATATAAAATAATTATTTATATGTAACTTGTAACCGGTTACACTATGTGTCGTAACTTGCCCATCTTGGTATATTATTATTGATAACATTTTATTGGTATATAAAAACCTTATTTCATATTTATTTTACAAGTAGATTTTCGTAATAGACATAAACACTTCAGGGTTATATTTATCGTTCTCGTGTTTATATATCATAAAATACTATATTATATAATATTATACTTTATAGATTGATCTTCTATTTGTGTGTAAGTATAGTTATTCATATAATACTATGTTATGTTGTTATTATTACCTACTATTAAGTATTATTATTATTGTTGTATTTGTCGTTTTTTTTTTTTCCGTTTTTAATGTTCCTTGATCTTTTTAATTATAATGTAGAAACGTATGTAGGAATTATAATATTGTTTACTTATATATTATAATATATATAAAATGTATTCTTTAAACTATATATACAAAAAGCTGGTTTTATTAAACTTATTTGTATCATTTTTTTTTTTTTTTAATCATTTTAATGTGTGATAAAATATTATACTTTTTTATGCTATTTTTATGCCGTTTGTATACCACTACGTATATACATAGTTTATATAATGTATTTCTTGTGTAAAATATAATCGTTCGATATTCTATAAATAATTAGAAGATCTTATTCGACAATAATAAAATTATATAAAAGTCCTCCACCAACATATTATTATGTCGAGACTGCAGAAATTGTTAACTCCGTTATGCTGGCACCAGCATTTTGTAAATTCGACTCATTATAATGAATTATGACCAATCTACAACATTCATAACACAAAATTTTCGACAAATTCTGAATATTAACGTACAATTTGTTGACTATCAAATAGATAATAAGCCTACGTATATAAGTAACGATTTAAATATTTAACTAAATGCAATTTTCGTATATTTCATTAAAAAAAAAAAAAAAATACGAACCTTCTTAAAATATCAATAAAAATGTAAAGTATAATTTCAAAAAAATATATTTTAAACGCATACCAATTTTTCCCAAACCTGCTCTTCAAGATGCAAATAAACGTTTGATGTGAGATGACATGGTTTTTGGGTCGAATTTCCAATATGAGCGATATTGCCAATATTAAAAGGGTTGTGTATAGACAGTTTATCAAATATTATAAAATTCACTTTTATATAATCTAAAAAATAATCCGGATGTTTATTGTAATGTATCTACTCGTGAAGTTATTTTAAAAACATTTTCCCGTAAAACAGAAAGAAAATAGACTTCAAAGTGATTTTAGAATTTTACTTATTGAAAATTAGTTTAAGTCAACAACATTATCGTATTGAGTATGATTTTCATACATAATTGTCTACTTGAAAAGTGGATTTTTTTTACAATTTTTAAAAATAACTTTAACTTTTTCATAAGTTATAATTTAATACTTAATTAATATTTTACTTTGTCATTCCTTAGAAAAAGTTATGCTCTTAAATTTTCGTTATAGGCGGTTTTGCCTACATTAAATCATACTTAATAAACGCTCTCGTTGACATCGTCTTCACTGCGATCTGCAGAGGCCGGAAAAATAATCAAATAACGATAAAAAAAAATTATTTATTAGTTGTTCAGCTGTTTTAACGATGACAATAATAATGAACTTTTTAACACAAAAATCGCCGTATATTTTATTTTGTAAGCTAGTTTTATTTTCGAAATGTTATAACAAGCGTTGCCAATTGTTATTGGGTACTTGTACATATATGCATACTCGTATTTGATGTTTGGACAAAAAAAAAGAAAGTAACATATATTATATTTTATAATATACGTGATATTTTCAACTCGTTGGCGTTATTGATGTAAAATCAAATCGTTTTCGAACATTGCCGTATAGGTCGTACAAAATTCACTTTATTTCATCGTAGAAATAAAAATCAACATTTATAATTCCAACGTATTTTGTAACGTAGACAAAATTCACAAATAAATAATAATACTTTACAATGTTTTCGGTTAAAATCTCTATAAAAATATATATATTATATCGGCTAAAGCCCAATAAATTACTATACTTACAGTTATTTATTTCATCGAAAAAATACAACGCAAACTCGTAAGCGAGAGTTAAAGATGATTTTTGGAATATTTTTCTAAATGCTATACACTATTTTATACGGAAAATAAAAGTTTTAAATTAAAATATATAAAAGTTTATCACTATTTGGACAGGTGGCTCATTGAAAAAAAAAAGTACCATGTTTGAATTATGATTAAATCTACAGTTAAACTTTTCCATTATATTACTTGACTTGAAAAAAAAACCGCATGTAATAAATCGTATTTTACAACGAAAAAAAAATTGTTTAATGTAAAATTCGAAAAAGGTAAAAACTTTAGACATTTTTGATATTGAAATATGTAAGTATAAATACACGAGCTAGGGACACCGTTCGCCTCTGACGTCTGTGTCCCTAGATAAATAATAATACGATACAATATTAGTAGTTGTGAAGTTTGGAAGATAGTATATAGATAGAAATTTATTTTATATCAGTATGCAACGATAAATTGCAAACGAAAAACGATTCTGAGCGAAGTAGTATTAGTCGTGGTTTTCAATGGTTGCCATGGTAAGCCAGAAATTAACATAAATAAAAAAGAAATAATAAAACTGGAATTTGACAAAATTGTGTTGTTACCGTTTTTCCGTCATTTTTTCTACCGCGTTAAAAAATTAATAGGTATATCGAAAAAATGATCTTCTTAAAGTACCAACTAGACAAAATGTTCTACCGGAAACAGTATAGGAGTGTATAGATCGGATGAAGTCTTTTGGTGGAAAAAGAGTTTACAGAAAAATAAAAATAAAACATCATTATAAAACCACAAGACCCATCTAATTTCCTCTACAAATTTCAATATTTTCAATAGTGTAAATAATTGGACGTCCACAGTTCACGGCCAGAATACAACGAAATACCATCATACCTAGTCCATTTGGTTGTGCTTAAAATCCTACTGTGACTGTCTGCAGTGGCGTTTATCGACCCGCGAAAATGTGCCTCAAAATCTTAAGAGTACATTGCAATATTACTAACCGCCAAGTAGGTTTTTATTGTATTCTAAACTATATATAGTAAAATTGATTAAATATTGATTCACCTAGTTTGGATGCACTGTGCCCAGGGGCGGTGTGGCCGATCTGCAAATGGAAAATTTCCAAATGGCCCGAATCATACTGTCACCCGGTGGCCTGACGATTTTATGGACTTGATAGAACATTATTAATTAGTTACCATAAAACTTAACTGTTAAAACACTATATTTTCTAGCGTAACCTTTTATTACATTGGTTTTAACAATTAAAATTATTTTATGTCTTAAGTGTATTATTATAATCTGTGGCATATACAGGGGGGGGGTGTTATAACCTCTCAACCCATCCCTAAATGTCTTCGATATTCATTATTTTTTTAGATTATGTTTATTTAATTTAACCAATAAAAATAGTATCCTATTAAGAGTGAAAATTTCAAATGTAAACCTCCTCCCCGAAATATTTTCCTGGCTACGCCACTGATTCTAATAGGTTATATTTTAACGTAACCTAACCTGTAATATAATAACAATAATAATAAACATTAATTTTTTAGAAAAACTGTTGGGAATCCGGAAGAAATTGTCAAGTAAACATATACCTATCGCCGGATGGTGGAATTAAGTGCAGTGAGAATAAACAAATGTTGAACACCTATTTTATTTGAAAAAAAAAAGTCGGATAAACTTGGTTAAATTTTAATCACCCGGCCTGAATTCGGTTCGCACTCCACCCCTGGCTGTACCTGTCGGAATAGAACGTAAAACAATATTATAAATTCGAAATAATTATACTGACAACGGTACCAATGTGGTTTATTTACTTATGCGTTATGGAAATTAAAGTTTCGGGTAGTAAATCCTGTGAAAAATTGTCACGCGCTCAGTATTTAAGGGGTCATTATCACCTAGAGTCTAAGTCTCGGTCCTAGAGACAATATATTATAGTAAAATATGATAGTTTACGTTAAAATCAACGCGCCGCACTTTGTTTTCCCCGGTGCACATAGAGTAGGTGGTAATCAATTGTTAATAATTCATCCGTCTAGACGGAATCGCACGTAAATTACAACGGAATTCAGACGCGTTAGAGCGGTTTCAATATCGAATTAATTATGCCGTCGTGTAACACAATAATCATCACCGAACCGATAAAATACGCAACGTAAAAATATAAATTATCAACAAGTTTAAAAAACAATCGATTGGATTTGTTCCCCTTGTTCTAACCGAGAATTGACATTTTCATATAATACGTGTGTTTTTTCTATGAAAAAATAATGTCACATTTTTAATATCGTTTATTTATATTTTGTTCGATAACTATTTAATGTGTTTTGTTACTTCTGACAAATTCGAAAAATGGACTTGTCCCTTGCTCTGCAGTATTTTTTAGCGATTCGTCGTATATTATTATAATATTATAAAGAGATAACATTTGTTTGTTTGTATGTAAGAGGTAATCTCTGGAACGACTGAACCGATTCTAAACATGTTTAGAACACTAATAGAAACCTACACTATCAATGATGAACATTTTATTTTTGATAAAACTAAATTAAGAGAAACTGACACAGAGTTATTGGTATTTTTGTTGGTTTATAGGTCTCTCCGGCGATTCGGATCGGAAAACAACGGTTGTTATTCCCTAATTGATTTGGTTGTCACGGGGAAAATAGACCCGTTTTTAAATTAAAAGATTATTTTTTGATTAACAGAAAACAATTTTTTTTTTTTTTTAAATAGTTTTGACCATATTTAGCAACGATTCTGGATAACAGAACTTGACCCGAGCAAGGCCGGGTAATGATAGCTATAGATAATCGTATTAATATAATTAAAACAAAAGCACAACACCTTCAGTCTATTGAAACAATAAAGTCCCATCTTCCTCTAATGCCAAATACTTGGGTTTGACACTAGACAAAAGACTTACATGAGTAAATACCAGACGAAGAGCACTCTTTCCACTTATAGCTAGACAATCAAAGATAAATCTAAATACAAAAATGCTACTATACAAAACCCTACTTAAGCCAATTTGGTCATATGGAATTTAACTGTGGGGAGCAGCAATAAAATCTAATATCTACAAAATCCAAACATTTCAATCGACCTCACTGAGAATGATCATCGCACGTGCTCCACCTTACGTTTCAAATCACACCTTACATTCGGACTGAAAAATTCATACCATTCAAGAAGCAGCCGAGATTTCTTATAAACTATTCCGTGCTAAGTCTTGCCAAACCACTCCAACCCACTAATCTTTCCTTTAAACTCTAAATCCATCCCAGGAAATACACCTAGAAGGTCAAAGCGTAATCGGCACCGTGACCAGAAATAACTCAAACCCTCTCTAGTCAGTAAGTGTTATCGCCGCTGGGCGATGACTGCATCATGCCAACCAAGCCTGTATATATTGTGTTCCTCTAACATGCTTACTGTACAAATTATTTATAGATTGTATGTATGTGATAAAAGTTAAAAAAAAAAAAAAAAAATCAAAAAAAATATAATTAATATCGATTAGGGGGTGCAAGTGGGACCTATCGACGATTTTAGCCCGTACCGGAATATTATACGTATATTATGAGTGTGCGGGTGTGTACACATAAATACTGAAAACATCCTGCGATTTTATCGCCGTCATTAATTATAAAATAATAATTATCGGCCGCTGTCACGAGCAGAGTCGTCGTCGGATCGCGCAAACCCGTGCGCCCCGCATTTGAACGCGGCCCCGTTTTAGTGCCGGGTGACTTGACAAAAACACGTACGTGTGTAGATATTCGATTTTTCGAAGTTCGTAGCAAACGGACAACATAAAAATAAAATAAAAAAATTGAAAAAACGAATATACCTGCTGCGGGCACTTTATCCGATACGGGATAATCGGATGCCGCCGACCATTTCCGCTTTAAATCAAACGCTGTAAGAAAGTGTACATAAGTCGCAACCGTCGATACCGCACTCGGCCGTATTTAAAATATCATTTTGAAAAAATTCCGTCGGCGTTGCGTACGGTACAGATAGGGGGGGAGGGGGAAATAGTATTCGTTAAAAAAAAAAAAAAAAAATGTAAAAACTATTTCAAACGAATCCGGAGTTTCAAAACGTATACCCATTAGTGACGTGACATAAATCCGGATTATCAAAAATTCCAAAAAAATCCGAATTTTGAAATCCAACAATTTTTGTTTCAAATTCCAAAATCCGGTAAATTTTGTATTTTTATGAGTATCTATAATAGTATAACGGTAAATATAATAATAGTAAAACAACGTTTACCGGGGCAGCTAGCAATACAGTGTGTTTCAAATTGATTCATCCGATTTCAAAAACTTATATTTATTGTAAAATTTGAATAGTCCGGTTAGTGTAAGTTTTACAAGTTAGTCGACAACATTAAGTTTTAGGTTTAATATTTACAAGTGTTTAATGTGACGTCCCTTACTTGCACGACACACATCTTAGCGATATTCGAATTCCTCATAAACCTGTTGAAGCATGTCGACTGTAGTCAAGTTGATGTGGCGTCTGTAATGCGACTTTTCAATTCATCGAGATCATTTGAATGGGGAGGTACATAAACATTGCTTTTTATATAACCCCAAAGGGAAAAAAAATCACAGTGTAAGGTCCGGGGAGGCCGAGAACATAATGTACCGTCATTAGCACTACAGCGACCGCCGCGATCCATTGCTGTGGTAGCTGACCGTTAAGAAATTTATACGGTTTAATATGTGAGACGTCTCCGGAAAACACGTGCCGAACTGGTATCTGTGGAATACCGAGTTCTCTGGGGATGCATGACGAACTGATTTCAGCGGACTTCTTACGGAAAACTTTGTCGAATTCGTTCAACATTTTGATTCGAAGTTCTCGGTCGACCTTGATGACTTCCCTTTACATGAGCCAACCGGTTTCTTGGACGGTTTTATGCCGTCTTCGAATACTCTGGAGGTTCAACGTTAAACGTTCGTCGAAATCACGGTGCGCGGTAATAACAGATTCGCACTTTTCGAAACGGAGCACACAAAACGCTTTTTGTCGCTCGGTCGACTTTTCGTTAACAACTAATTAAATCACGCCACTCGGCTAAGGCGCACTTTATCGCAACTTATCCGGTAATCGATAAAAACTCGATAACCCTACTATTCAGATGGTTGGGGGGGTGCTTCGTTTACCACAAACTACAGGAACAATATTTATAGTCTACTAAAATCGGACCAATCATTTTGAAACACACTGTATATTATATAAGTTAGAGTGTAATATACATGTCTATTATTTTTATTTTTATTTTTTTGATGTTGCACTTAGTTGTTTAAATAAATTTCTATCTGTGATATTTTTTGAATTATAAATACGTATTCAATGTTTTAAACATTTATTGCTATTAACAATAATATAATAATAATAGTTTTTATGAGAAATTAATTAATTAATATCATATCACAATTTTAAAAATCGAAATTTGGATTCGGATAAAAATCCGGATTATCAAATTCGAAATTCGGATTTTCAATAAATATCGGATTTAAAATTTTGGAATCCAAAGATCCAGATTCTCAAACTTCGGCAAACCCGGATTTTTCCCATCACTAATACCACCTATACGATCTATACGCTGGGACAGTAATCGGTTACGTCTATTGAGGTTACGTATAACTCGGTTACACTTGTAACTTGCATCAGTTACGGTGTTTTCAATCAACTTTAAAATGTACACCGCGTTGCGGTTTGTTTTGTAACTTCAGCAGGGGGCGCGCGGTCTGGAAACGGGAATTTTAGTGATTGTGATACTACCACTATGATTTATCATAATTAATTTAATTTAAATCGGGAATTATTTTTCGACGATTCAGAGACGGGAATTTAATATTTGAACCGTGAACAAACTGCGGTTAAGGTTACCTAATTCGTTCAATAGGTCGATAGATTGATTGATTGGAATGGTTAAAAATAATGTTTTAATTGTGGTTCAACTACAGAACAGTTAATATCCAACTTCACGGGGAAATATTTTCACATTCATATAATATACCAATGATTATTTTATTCGTTTCAAGCATTTACACATGTTTTAAAAAAAAAAATATTTTTACAGTATTATAATAATAATATTATACATTCCAGTATTATAAAATACAAGTCTATGTACAATATCCTGTGTAAAATATAATTCAACTGAAGAAACAAACATTTTAATTAACTCTTGCACGAGAAAAACTCCTACAGTCCTTATTCTCTCACATATATCATGGTTCACATATAAATAGTTCTATTTCTATTGACAGTCTATAGCCAGAGGTTCCCAAACTGTTCACGATACGACCCATTTTCGAATATTTATTTTTCATTTTGGCGACCCACCACATACTATAATAATATTCGTTATAATAACCTGCATTTTTATTAACAATATTTATAACTTTATGTAATTCTTGTAAAAAATAAATTAATTTTTATCTTATATAATTGTATTTAAATATTTAATATGTTAAGATGTAAACTGTCTAAAATGATTCTAGTTTTCTTCTGTAAAAAAAAAAAAATATATTTCAAAATTAAACGCGACCCGCCAATAGTTTAATGGCGACCCACAGTTTGGGAACTGAATTTTTAAAATTACGATTAATTTGAAAGTAATGGGTGCTATTAATTATGCACCCATTAAAATGGGTGTAAATAAATATTAAATAATTATAAATTATTTATACACTACGTTTTATGTGAATATTAAAATTATTATTGACAAAACAACGATGAACAAATTACTATTTTCCTTATCAACGCTAAGGTTACCACGGGTACGTGTAACAACTTTGGTAACCAATATATTTGTCTATGGCTCGAAGACCTACAAACTTATAGATTTATACACAGATTAAACATACAAAATGTAATCTATTTCTTACGATAGCAGCACACTGAAATCAATAGCATGCCCTATCCGTGTATATATTATTCTCTATGCACGACACGTTAATCAAGTGTTGTTATCAGTACCTATCGATAAACAACATCGATCATAATCACTGATAAACACGTTTTTGTTTACCGATATTGTTCGTACCCGGCCGACAGTAATTTTACTCGATCCATTCCGTTTTTTCCCCATAATATCATTTTGTTTAAAACGCTTTTCGTAATATTTCCACGTGATAATAAAGTGTTTTTTTACGAACGTTATTACCTGCGCACATGGGAAATGTCAACAAAAACGCATCAACAGACACTGTGACTTTCCGAAAAACGTACACATTCTGAAATGATAAAGGTAAAACCATAATAATATATATTTACTACTCACTCGCCCGCGTAAACGGCCAAGCATATGGAAACTCGACTCTCTGTACTTTTGTTTTAGTCCGTTCGGCTGGACCCGGGGTCGTGTCGGAACAGTATTTGGCGTCTGGCGGCTAACAGTCGTCTGGCCGTTTTGATCGTGCAGTACCTGTTCGACGCGCTGGTCCCGGATCACCAGGCCCGGGACGTGTTCACGTCGCCGAGTGTTCGGGACGAGGACCGGACCGGCGTCGGCCGTGCCGCGAACCATTTCCTGGGCGGATTCTTGCGGTGGGATGCCCAGTATTTCCTGCACGTCTACCGGTACGGTTACACGTACGAAAACACGTTGGCGTTTTTCCCCCTGTACCCCGGCGTCGTGCGGCTGTTGGCCGCCGTCGTTCCCGGCCACCCCGACACCGTGTTCCTCGTCGTGGCCGTAGTTTTCAACAATATCGTTTTCGTGTTCGCCGCGTTGGTCTTGTTCGATTTGACGTTACTCGTGCACGGCAACGCGCAGACGGCCTACAACTCGGCCGTACTGTTTTGTTTCAATCCGGCCAGCGTGTTTTTCTCGGCCCCTTATTCGGAATCCCTGTTCGCCCTGACGACGTTTTACGGAATGTACAACGTTTCGTTGTCGCGCCGACACGTTTGGAAATCCACGTTGAGTTTTGCCTGCTGTGCGCTGAACCGGTCCAACGGTCTGCTCAATGCCGGCTATTTGCTGTACTCGGTCCTCCGGTCCGCCGTAACTGAAAGAAAACTATTGTGCAAATCGTTTTTGGGCGCGTGTTTGGTGTTCGCCTGCTTCGGTTCGTTTCAGTTTTACGGGTATTACGAGTTCTGTACCCTTCGCGGACACCGCTTCGAACCGAACGTCGTCGACTATGCCCGCGCTCATAACCTTGTGATGCCGAACAACCGTAGCGTTCCTCCATGGTGCGGTGTACGCTTACCGTATTCTTATGTCCAAGAGAAATATTGGAAAAATATTGGCTTCTTAAACTATTTCCAGTTCAAACAGCTTCCCAATTTTATATTGGCATCGCCTTGTATTTATCTACTGTTAAAATACGGATTTGAATATTTTTACAATAACAATATAATGTTTTTGGGCCTCAGGAACCAAGATAAACCGGATTTTGTGTACGTAGTCCATTCGACTTTCCTAACGTTATTCTGTCTGTTTTGCATACACGTTCAGGTTACCACCAGGATGTTGGCCTCTTCTAGTCCTGTATTTTATTGGGCTTGTGCGTCATATTTTCAGTTCCCGCTGAATTTCAACAGAATTACTTACGCCCGTGTATACAATGATTTTAAAACAAGACTGGTGGCTTTTTACTTTCTTCTATATTTCATTGTCGGCACGGCACTTTTTGTTAATTTTCTACCATTTACATAAAAATAAAAATAGTTATACTAGAAAACATGGCCAGGATAATTATTTTGTATTAAAGAAATTTGTCCTCCAGTGTTGATGGTTTTTTTATTGACAATGCGTATTTTATTATTGATATAAAAAATTATATTACATTTTTTATTTATATGTTTACTATAAGAATAAACTATACATATTATAATAATATTACATATTGTAATATTTTTACTTACCTACTTACTTACAATGGTAAAACCAAAGTGTATAATATTGATATAGTATTTAAATTTGTAATATTTTTCAAATGTTTGTTCCTTTTGTTTGTGATAAAAATATAAGAACCATTATTTTATTGAAATACATTGTAATTTTATTGTGTCGAGTTATTAATAATGATATTATAATACAGAACTTAGATTTTAATATGCTCAATTTCTGTAAGGTGGACATTGATAGTATTTTTATTTTGCATTGTTGAAAATGTTCTAAATAATTTATTTATATTTTCTGTTTACCATTAACTGTAAAGAATACAATGTGATAGTTATTATTTAAAAAAGTTTCTTAGTTTTTTTTTAAATTTAAATTATTGCAATATTGACAACAATATTGATCAACAATTAAATTAATATCTGAACGATAACATACAACTTCTTTGTATCTTTGGGATTTTTATCGACAAACACTTGATCAAGTTTTAAATATATGTACATAAAATGTTTTAATTTTAAGCAAAAATAGAGATGTTTTTGATTTCATTAGTGAATATCATTGTGACACTACACAGAGCCGTTGAATATCAGTTGTTTTTTTATTCTTATATAACTGACCAATGTTCTGTGCAGTACCGCCTGGTTTAGGAATATGGATGCACCGGGCCTGGATTCTTCTGGTGTTTCAAAGTCATTACTTTTTATATTTTTTTCATGTCTATTAGAAAAAATAATATTGTCTACTTTAAAACCTACGTCTGGCAAGCCTAATGATACATAATATATTATAATGTAATACGTTTGAATGTATTTATTTTGTGGGCCACCTTATAAAACTAGTTTTTTTAGGGGGGAGAGTATCTTTTTCAGAGACCCTGAGCTATAGAATACTTTAAGTATAAAAATAGTTTTTCCCGTGTTCGGTTTGTCTCATGGTCAATTTATTATTATTTTGTAAATCGAAGAATTTCGCGCGTAAAAACTCGTCTGTAAAAAATACGAACGAAAAACGTGCTTACAATTATTATTTTATTTCTACATAGTACGCGGCCATTAAACATCAACAACATTTCTAGGATTGTGAATATTATTATTTTTCGCTTGCGCCGCAGGTTTCGATTCATCTGTTTGAAATTTGAATGTTATCAGCTGCTTATCTGCGGTATGACTACAGTCTACTATCTACAACCATTGTGGTCACTACTGGGCAGATCGCAGCGTATACTGTGTAAACGTTTATAATATTGTTTGGTCGTAATGTTTTCTACACTGTACGTCGTTTTCAGAAGCATGAGAGTTAAGATGGTTAAGTTGGACCTAAGCCTTCTGTTTCATTCGTTTTCGTGCGTTCCGGTTTGTTTCTAGCTGTTGTACGGTTCTCGTTGTCAGACTAGGAATTTTATTATTTCGATATGGTGACTGGACTGAACGCGTTTCTTGGTCGTTTTCGTTCGCTGTACTCAATGAACCTGTGCCGCCGTTTTTCAACAGAGGTAATATGAATGTTTTATTGTTAATCGCCTCTCTATTCTTTGTTGCGGTCCTCTATTAATTGATTTCATCACAAGACGTTTCTGTAAGTATATTCGATTGTTGTCTGACGCCATCTTGGGATTGGCGGTACCATTTTCTGAGTTCGTCTGTAACCTGAGAAAATATCTCTACCAAAATAAATTCTTGAAGTCTGTCTATCAATTAAAATTTAAATAATAAATACCGAAAGGAAAGACATGGTCAATATTATCGTATTACGTAATATGGATAATGAAGAAATATTATGTACAATTAAGTTAACCATCGTATCGATGTACCTATTCGTTTCTATAAGCAATAAAAAAAAAACCATTATTGAATTTAATTAACTAGGATCAGTTTTTATTAAGTACACACCATTAAATAATAATTCTGGTTATTCTAATAACCAAACATATTATAAAAAGAAATTGATAAAGTAATATATATAAATATTGTACGATTAAAAATGCTTTATACTGCCAAATTCATAATATTAAAACTCCCTTGACATTGAGTATCATAAATATAATATATTTCTTTTACCAAAAAAAACATCATTAGATTATGAATCATATTAAAGGATTTTATTTTTAAAATAATGATTGTTATAGACCTTGACAAAAATCAAAGTTAATAATATTGAAGTTAATTATTTGAAAGTTGGAAAAGGACCACAGACACTGTTGTTATTACCTGGAGCATTAGGTAATGTTGTACAATATAAATCCACAGAGTATTTGACAATTTAATTTGATACCTTAAAATTGATGCATAATATTATATACTACATTGGTGTTATTTAGGTTCTATATTTACTGACTTTAAGCCACAAATCGAAACTCTAGATAGGGAAAAGTATACGATAGTCGCGTGGGATCCACCCGGTTATGGGTTTAGTCGACCGCCAGACAGAGATTTTTCATCGGGATTTTTTTACCGTGATGCCGATTGTGCCATTTCTCTTATGAAAGTAAATACCAACTCACTCTATTCACGTTCACTTTATGTTTTTCTAATCTGCGAAATTGTTCAATCTGCTTAGTCATTACGAATTGACAAATATTCATTGTTGGGTTGGAGTGACGGTGGTATAACTGCACTTATCTTGGCATCCAAAGCCGTTGACCGTGTGGATAAAGTCATAGTTTGGGGTAGCAATGCTTACGTTACTGAAAAAGATGTGGAATTATATGAGAAAATTCGAGATGTCCAAAAGTGGTCTCCGCGTATGAGACAACCATTTATAGATCTCTATGGTGAAAAATATTTTTCAAAGACTTGGAGCGCCTGGGTAGATTCGTTTCAGACAATACTCAAAGAAAACAAAGGAGATATTTGTCGAGAAGTACTGTCTAAAATAAATGCTCCAACTCTCATTTTACATGGTGCTCAAGACCCCCTAGTACCCATGGAACACTGTATTTATTTACAAAAAAACATTAAACATGGATCGTGAGTTTGTAGAATTATTTAACTTTTATTTTATTAAAAAAAAAAAAAAAAAAAAAATTTGTGGCAATTTGATTGTTTAAAAAATTAATAATTGCACAACAATTTTTGAATTACAATAACACCAAAATATCTATTTATTTTTTTTTTTTTTTTTTGAAATTATTGTTCAATACTGTTTGTTGACTTGCTAAAAATGTTCTGTTTTTTTACTGGGTATACACAAGCAAAAACAAAATTTACATAATAAGCTGCACGTTAACATTATATAACATTTTTGAAAATTATATACCTCAATGTTTTCATAATATCTGGTGTTTATTACCCTAGTCCTATTCTATGACCTGGGTAATCTCAAGAAAATCTTCATTATTTTTTTTTAATGCTAGAAATAAACACATCTAATCAAAATATAACGCTAGAATATAATTTTTACCTGTATTTGTTTTGTCTGTTGCAGGCTTGATGTGTATCCGGATGGTAAACACAATATTCATCTGAGATACCCTGTACAGTTCAATTTGGCAGTGGACAATTTTTTGGCCGCTGAATAACAATATAGAGGCTTAGTAAAATAATATTATACCTACTCTAAAAAAATCTAATATTACTGTTAATAAAATATTGCTATAGACTGGTGGTTGCCAATAGTAAGCTAGTGTTCTTTTTTGTGGGAAAAAATATCCATTGCTGAAACGATGGCTGCTGGAGTAATTGTACTCAATGAAGATACTCTGCAACAACCGCTGAAGTTGTTTAACAGACCATGCTATTACAAGTCAGAAGGCAATGCTAACATAGTTATTGCTATGCCTGATGATGGGACAGTCGTGCGGGTGATTAAATGTAATAACAAGTACAGAACTGCGCAAAAGTTCACCACGCTACATGTACAGTTGGATTTTTGCCACTTGATCCAGGAGTTATACCTCGGTGACTACATGGAAGTGCCTACTTTGACGTCAGCCTCGGTTGATGAACTCCGCGAACTGAACTCGTTGATCTTGCCCCTCAGGCCAGCCAACCGTATCCACCTATCTATTTGGTGGATCGGTGGCACAGTGACTATTTTTACGGATTACACGCTGTTGCCGCAGTCTGTGAACAAGATTGGGCCTGTTTACTCTGTTGAAATCAAACCCAAACAGGGTTGGATACACGATGATGACAAGATTTATTTCGACTCGGACGGTAAGTGCACGTTTTGCCTCCAACAGTTTCTGAAAGTGAAACAACAAGGGGGGGCATTCAGCCATTACTGTCCAATGGATATGTTCTCCGGTAATCGCCGACGTGTAGAATATGCCATCCAGCAACTGCTCAAGACTCCACAAAACAATCTGAAAATCTTCCGAGACGGTCATCAAGTTGAGTGGGCCGAGTGTAGTGCGCTGTTTGAAGGCCGCGACCGGTGGTTAGCGCGATTTGTTGGTGCCGCCCTGCTTGGCGATTTCGACAATGCAAACAAAATTGAAGAGCTGTCTGCCCCGTCCAGACAAAACCGTAACCCGGAGAGATTGGTCCATTTTAGAAACCGTGTGTGTAACTTTGACGCAGTACCGATGTCAACGCACTGTGTCCTCGACAAAATTCTGACAATGCAAAAGTTGCAAACCACAAGTTTTGATCACGTGTGTGCCATGTACAAATCGTTCCCGGAAAACATGCTTAAGAATCAGTACAGTCACGTTGACCGCCTGATGGAAGCCACCAACAACGACCCATGCACCACAGCAGTAGATGGTTATCTAATAGCTGCCTCCGCCCGGGACTGTTCCGTGTTCGTAACATTTGGGCAGATACTAGAAGACAGCGAATGCGACTTGGCCACTGTTCGGTTTGATGACAGCAGTTATGCTGTCTGTGTCAAGATTGCCGATGTAGACCCTAAACCATTAGTTACCATCCAAAACCACATAAAACGCAACGCTAACATTTTTGATGCCTACAACTCGTTTTTCACAAGTTCACGAGTTGAAATTGATGATGATAATTCATCCTGAATAATATAATTGCAAAATCACATGAATGTAACACTTTTTTGCGTTTAGCTGGATTTTTTTTCCTATGACTGTTCAACTATTAAGTAAAAAAATTGTCTAGCACTTTGTGTTAAATATATATTTTTCTCATTAATTGTAATAATAAAACAAACAAGATAGAGATATAGATATATATATATATATATATGACTTTTTTGATTATTTCCACATGCCACACTTAATCAGCAGAATTTCTACATTATGATAGCCAATTTAATATAAAATAACAAATTCATAATTGCCCTTGTAGCTATTGTTTATTATAGTGGCCTATACAGCTACCGACATTGGCAAACACCTTTGAAAACTATTTATTATCATATAATTACAGTATATTTAAAAGCTAAAATACAATTTTATTGACAACTTGATTTTTTTTCATCTACAATATTTATGCTATTTTAGTATTATTATTACACCAATACATGTCAAACTTAATCTTAACAATTATTGTATAAAAATAAATAAATAATTTATAAACATTTAGTTATTAGTATTACCTTAAGCATGTTGATACCTACTAATAAATAATCTCATCAATTTTCTTTATCATTAGATAAAGAAAATTTTTGATTTTTTCCCAATCATTTTTCGGCTGTTTTATTGTTTTAGCAGAAACACAATTTGGCACATAATATGTTCTCTATTAAATAAAATTGTTTTTTTCTTCCTTAATACAGTAATAGTTGTATCAAATTTAATTTTTATACATTTATACTAACAAAAAATGTAATAAAACTTCTTTTTTTTTTAATCCTGGATTTTTATTTTTCGTGATTAAGAATAAGCTATCATCAGTATATTAATTTAAGTCATGATTTGTCAATGGGTTTTTGTAATAGATACCCATAAAGACATTAAATATTCATCAAAATTCATCCAAATTGTATAACTATGACTAAAGATCACATTAGATACATAGCTCATAAATTGCTTATTATGTTAAATATAAGTGTAATATTAATAGTACAAATCATACGGGTTTACAAAATGACTGAATATATGAGTACATGTTTATTACAGATGATAATGGACAAATAATAATAATTATATATACGGATTTACAAAAAGGTGACTTAGTTCCAAAAATCATACTAGCCACACTTGAATAAATGAAAATAATTTGAATTTAAATAACAATAATAATAATAATAATCATAATAATAATATATAAATAAAACAATAAAAATGATAATAATATTAACTAAAAAGTAGTACTATTACATTCCGAATTGAGTAATATAATAACACTAGTTTTTCATGACATGAATAAATATAGTTATATATTTTACTGTATTAAAAAAAAAAAAAAATTATCTCTAATCAAATGTTCTATTTAGGTAATCAATTGTACAAATTCCTCGAAATTTTGGTGTTAATACTGCTGTGTTTCACAAAGCTCTGAATAATATTTGATAAAAGCAAATAATTTTAACCCTTGATTATTTTTACATAAAAAAAATTAAATAGAAAAATACGTGATATAAAATAAAGTAAATTAACAATAATGATTAATTACTAATAGTTTTATATTATAAAGATAATATTCAGTAATTTGTTTTAAGTATATTTAATTAATATGTGAATTTATTTTAGTGTTGTCTAAAAATAAAAAATTTATATAAATTAATTAATTAATAGGATAAAAGAATAGATCACATTTTAAGCTGTTATTATTGTTATTAATTATTTTATTTTATTTTTTACAATATGATAATATAAGAGTATATAAATATATTGTCATACATAGAAAGTACCAATAAATATAATATAAATTAACAAAGCTACTGGATTATTAAAAATTAATGTGTCTTTATCACACTATCAGATCAGTATAATTTAATAAATATTATAAATTTGTATTAGTTAGTAGTTTGATACTTTTTTTATTTGATTGAAGTGGCGGGCGGGGGTATAACAATTAATAGCAATATTATTAAACCGGAACAAATTGTGTTTCTGTAAAATTACAAAGCTAACCATAAATAATTATGGTACTCGCAATGTCATCAAATTAAAAAAGTAATAAGATGTGCCTTATAACGCGAACAAGCTGTGTAAACAAGCATGTCCAAGAAAATCAATAGGTCTCCTCAATCAAACTGATAAAAAAATATATATTTATATATGGGTTTTTAAATACTAGTAAATTGATTTCATATTTTTTTTTGTTATTGAAGCGATAAACATAATGTAATATAATATATAATAGATTTAGGATGAAAAAATTGTATCATAAAGTTTATTGGATTCCGCTTAAGATGTTTGTAATAATTATTATTGATAGCACAACGCACTAATCATTGTACGAGAATAGGCGAATAGCAAAAGGAAAATCACTTGAACGTATTTTATAAAACTTAATATAATATTATGTATTTTAACCCTAACCAGAAGTATTTTTTTTTTTATTTTTTTTTTTTTACTCAATCAGTATCACCACTTGACACGACTTTTATACTAAATAAAATGACAATTTCGCACATTATTCTTTAATATAAATATAGGTAGTACTTGTATAAATAGTTTAAATGGCATAATAAATAAAATACTAGCCTAGTGACTATAACAATATTTTGTAACGTATAGGCCTAGGTTTCTATACGCTACAAGTATTTTGCACAATATCTGTGTAGGATATATATATATATATATATATATATATAATAGCGAATATAATTATTATTAATTACTATTCTAATATATATATATATATATTTACAATGTTCTGTACGATTATTTTTTAATATTTTTCATTCATATATCGATCCTTCTAATTTTACAAAAATAAACATATTAAAATTTTGTGGTAACTTCTAAAACAATAATATGTAATCTAGTTTTGAAGAAAAAATATTGAACAAGACGCAAAATTATTAAAATAAATGTTAACAAACTTTTTTATTAGGTATTAAATTTTGAGTAGATTACAGTACACAGGGGAGAACAATCATACATAGAACTTCTACTCATTAGTTTTGAGTAAATATAAATAAAAATAACGACGATATTTATAAAACAAGCCTAAATTTTAATTTTCAAAAGTAAATAAATAATTTTTTTTTTTTTTTTACCACTTAACATCTATGGGATCCTGACAACAACACTAGTTATCCACATACATATACATACAATATAAAAAAAATGTCAATAGAACATTTTAAATAACTTACACAAAGAATTATAATAGAATATAAATTATACAATCTGACTTAGAATGTTTTTAATGTAAACTCATTCGATATTTTTTAGATTTGTATGTGTATGCGTGGCGAGTGTGCGCATATGTGTATAAAACAATAATTCAAAACCACAAAAAAATATTCAATGTTCGAGTACGTTTTTAAGATGACTGATAAGTATTACCAGAATTTTAAAACTGGTCAGCCAAAAGATCACAAATTTCAATAGACACTGGTTCTTTGCTTGATCGCACTGTCAGACGATACATCTATATAAATAGACAATCAATAAATTAGAGAAAATTAATCAGACTTATCAATATTAATTACTATAGTGTTTAGAATTATTTTAAATACAAGGGGTGAAAAGTAAGGTCTCCACATTTTTTTTTTTTTTTTTAGTATATGAGATTTATTATCAATGTATCGTTAGAAAGCTTGAACATTCAGCTATTTTTTAATGTAGTCGCCTTCGTGCTCAATGGCATTCCCTTTACGAAGAAACTTCCTGTCGCCTCTCTTATGAAGGCGATAACTGCTTGATAAACTTCTTGGTTGTTCGTGAATTATCGCCCTCCCAAGTAGTTTTTGAGGACAGGAAAGATATGAAAATCACTGGGGACGATGTCGGCACTGTAAAGTGGGTGATCAATTACCTCCCATCCAAATTCCTTGATGAGTGTCAATGTTTTGCAGGCCAAATGGGGACGCACATTGTCCTGGTGCAATCAAACGCCTTTGACAACCTACAGCGTCGTTTGTTCTGGATAGCCCTTTAAAGTTTGTGTAGGGTCTCACAGTACCTGTTGGCGTTGTTTGTTGTGCCCCTGGGCATAAAATTGACCAGTAAGATACCATATCTGTCCCAAAAACCGGTGGCCATAAGCTTGCCACTGTTCTTTCTGATTGTTCTTGTTTAAACTTTTTAGCTTTTAGTAGGTTTGAATATCGCCATTGTTTTGACTGTTCCTTCATCTCTGGTGTATAATAATTGACCCATGTTGTTACATCTCCTGTGATTATTGAATCAAGATATTCATCTCCTTTCTCTTCAAAACTGGCGAGGAACTGCTCAGCACACTCGACGCGCTTCAGTTTATGTTCCACTGTCGGAATTTTCAGAACCCACATGACTGAAACGAGGGAATAGTCTCAGCTGCATACACCTTCCAGTTTTTCGGCCAGTTTGTTGAAGGTTAACCGGCGCGGTCTTCAAGCAAAAGCTCCTCCATTCTCTTTACAGTTTCTTACGTAAGCGACGGCCTCGTCATGGACGTTTAGGCAATCAGCAGAAAATTCTCTGCACCACTTCCGCACATTTTTCACATCCATGCACTTTGGACCATACACTTCTTTAAATTGGCGATGAATTTCTATCAGAGCAACCTTTGCGTGTAAAAATTTGATAACAGACAATAATTTACACCTCATAGGAGAGGTAATCAGAACGTCCATAGTGAATGGCTGATGCGCTGACAATGCGCGTGCTAACGAGGTACAGTTGTGCAGCGGGGTGAGGGACGAACCAACTATCACGACTGTGTTGCCAGATTTCGCCTAGTGCTGTGTACAGCAACGCGCGGGCCTTGGAAACCTTACTTTTCATACGCCCCTCGTAATAATTAAATGGTTCTTCCTTACAGAGGAAATTGATTTCACAAACAATTAATTTGTTTATTGGTTGGCACATTTAAAACAACATAAATTAAAATTATATTTACCTGAGCTTGTTTATTTGGTTCTAAACGCAACAAACATCCTATCTGTTGCGTTTTTGTATGAACAATACCGGCGCACACAAAATTATCAGGATTTGGGTCAATGCCATCTAGTAACTGCATACCAAATCCAGAGAGTTTCGTCCTAGTAGATACCTGATCCATTGGCTGTGATGCCTTGAATATTTTTTGTGACTTTTGGGGATCATGATTACTAAAACGAACAAACAAAACTAATAAATAAACAAAATATATAATAAACTCAATATAGATAGAAGGGAAATTATTATAATGACCTTTAAAGGAATAGCCATAAAAATAGGTTGTAATAACTGTAGTTCAACAAAATAAAAAAATATTATTTTAATTTATACATTTATAACTTTATAAGGAACAATATTTTTACTAAATAAATCACAACCACTATCATAGTCAAATATAATAAAAAGTATAATTATTTGTATTATCATTACACACACACACACACACACACACACACACACACATATATATATATATATATTATATAAACAAGTTTTCTACTAATTTTAACATAATTTTTTATAAAAATTATTATTTCTTTACATTACAAACCACACCCAGAACTTTTTTACATAAATAAGACTCAAATAACCTGTGCATATTTACTTCACTCTAAATAAAGATGTTTATCAGAAATAACTGACATTATGTCTGTACGGTCTGAATTAAATGAATGTCAAAATAATCAATACAAATTAACCGAGACCTTAATATTGAGGATATCATCACAATAATCAGTATCGTTAAAAAAAATATCTATTGTGTAAAGAATATTATTATCAATTATGTACCTGCCAAGATTCTTCCACCGAGCAAAGAAAGACTCGCTATTCATTTCGGTTGGTTCAAAGAACTTATTTAAAGTCACCGGGAGCTTAACGGAAACATTTTGTAGTACACCATTGTACACGAATGACACATTTATAACAGGCGTATCTAAATCAAGTAAAAACAAGAACAATAAGATTATTAATAATTTAATTACAGTTATTACTAAATTTAAATTTAAAAAAAATTAAAATATTAACCTGTATATTCTTCAACACACTCAGTAATAGCCAATTGTTGTATTTGAGCGCCAGCTTCTAAAACTGGCTCGATAGGTTTAATTTGTATCGCCAATTTGGTGACCCAAAGATGTGGACTAGATAATACTGTGGCGAAATTCTAAAACAGAATATTGTTCTTAAGTGTGTTTGTTTCCTAAGTATATGCTAGTTTTTAAAGACATGCCTGCAATGGTATTGTGGTTTTATTGCCATAGAACAGACCTAAACGCCCCAAATTTCTTTTAAATTCGCATTTAACGCCTACTTGAATTAATTCGTTTTCAAATAGTACTCCATTGTTTTTACAAATGAATCTAAAAAAAATATCAACAATTTTAATATTGGTGTAACACGTATAACATAATTAATAAATATAAATAATATTTACTTTTTAGGATTATAATTATTTTGACTGGCATTCAATGAGTTTGAGCCAGTAGATCCTCCACCACCATACAAGTCTCCCAAAACATCAACTAATACATTAGCATTACTAGTGTGTGTGGAAGTGGCAACTGGTGTTGATAAACCTAGCAGATCTGCAGAATTGCTATTAGACTGCAAACAATTTGTTTAAAAGTTATGAGAATACAAAGAAAATGTAGTTTTATAAGTTCTTACAAGTAATTTTATAAGTCACGGTGCTAAGCATTTTTAAGAACAAACACAGTAAAATGCTGACACTATTGTTTACTTACATTAGTGTGATTATTAACATGGTTATTTTGGTGGCTAATTGGAGAATCATCTGGACTATGGTTTTCTAAAGTTTCATTTTCTGGTACACGGCCAGGTTTTTTCTTTTTTAAAACAGCCAAAATAGATGATTCACGTTCTGGGAAGGATGGCATTTCTTCCAATACTGTGGCCTAATATTAAATACAAGAATTAAATTAATAAGTATTTTACAAAATGCATACAATTACATACCAGAACATCAGTAGATACAATTTTTGATAACTGCAAGTATTCAGATGCTCGTTGTTGTAGTTCAGCGTCAGCACTTCGTAAATTACTGTCTTGTTTAAGAATTTCTTGTATAGTAGTTTTTACTTCTGGGAATAAGTTTATGAATTTGACATATGTTGACAATAATAATGCTCGAGTCATCGGAGAACACAAATGGTACTATAAATTATTCATCAAAGATAAGTTATTATTTTTAATATATTTTAAACGATTATTACCTTGGAATGTAATAGTTGAAACTGAACATTTGGCGCGGATCTTGTATCGCCCGCGATCAAGTTGCCAAACTCTCCAAGTATATACCCACCAACTTTAACCATATTCTCATGACAAGCAGGAGCTTGTAGCGCCTAAAAATATCATGTAAAGGTCAAGTAAATGCTGAAAACAGCAATGATATTTGCGTAAATCTTGTTAATATAGCAATAATCAATTAAAATACCTCAAATACAGTTTTGGCAGCATAACCTTGTACATCATCTCTATTAATGACAATTTGAATAACACGATACCAAACTTCTTCAGAAACATAATCTCCCGCTATCCTAATTAAATTTAGTATAACATCCACATACCACGTATAGTCAGTTGCATATTTCTCAGCTAATATAGCTACTTTCAATACCTTAACACCAAATCTCCATGTAATGATATAATAATAAAACAACAAAATATGAAATATATTACCATTTCCTCTCTTATTGAGTAATCAGCAGTTTCCAAATAATTTAACATTTCCTGTACTATTTCCTCAGAATTTGACTTGTCGCACATAGCGTAAAGTAAATCAACTGCTTGTTGCCTAACGGAAACATCTTTTTCCATCTAAACATAAATCCAAAATAAAAATAAAATCATATCCAACAATATTCAAATAATATTTTCACAGACAACTTACTTTCATTGACAAAATAACAACTTCCTGGTGTTTTTTTACTGCTTCGTGTGAAAACTCGGAATTGGCCAAAAGGCACATAGACTCCAAAGCTAAATATCTTAAATTTGTTTCTCTGTTAGACAGAAACTGACCTAACTGGTTACAAGCCCTTACAAGTAAATTTGGTTCACTGAAAAAGCGGAATAATAAATAAACAAAACAAAATCATAAAATTGAATTATTTATTTACCTGTCATTGTGAATAATAAGACTAATAGCTTCAAATAATACAGCGTTTTTAGCATTCGAATGTTGCACTTTTTTTGATTTTGGAGCTTCTTGTGCTTTGTTCAAAATAGTCTCTAAACATTCATTCAACCTAACCCTTACACCTGCATCTTCTGTTAAATACCAATATAATAAAGTAATTAAAAAAAAGCATTCAGTTTTTGTGACAAGTAATATAATGTTTACCAGGAGTTGAATAATTTTGTAAAAGTCTGAGTAATTTAACAGATAACCATGGAGCTGGAACAAAGTAATAGGTATAGTCTTGAAGATCTGTATAACTAGCTGTCACGATCTATACAATAAAAAGATAAAATTGTTTGTATTATTAATACACAATATAGAGTGTATATTTATTACCCTTGAAAGCCTTGAAACCGCAAAACTCACACAAGCCTTATACTCTTTTGGATTTCTTTTAACAAGTGCATCAATAAGAGAAACGGCTGCTGTGACTACACCCAAATGTTGATCATTTAACAAGTGAACAATTCTTGAAGTCCACTCACTTGCACCATTAGAATCTATGGGTATGACATCGGGATTAGTACGTAATAATCGAAGGAAACATAATGCAGCAGACTGTTTGACCACATCCATAGTATCTCTAAACACAAAAAACACACAAAAAATATAAGGCAACCAGTTTTTTTTTTTTTTAAATAAACAGTACACAATTTGAAATAAACATACCCTGAAACCAACAGCTTTGGTATATCATAACCAAATGCTTCGGCCATGTCCCTACTACCGATATTGGCAATACACTGCATTGCTAAATTTACATGAATAGAATTTCTAAAAAATAAATAAAAAACAAATATACACTAGGATGTAATAAATATAAGATTAAAAATAAATAAACGTACCGAGATTGCAAATCATTTTTAATACTCTGATTAATAAGTTTAATCAAATCACTATTTGTATTCACTAATACTGAAATAAACAAATAACCCTAAAAAAAAAAAAAAATGGCTATCATTATAAAATTGATCTGAATACATTAGGCGAAAAGTCAAAACATATTAAACCAGCATGAACATTTAGAAATAAAATAAAACAACAATGCATAAATAATTGAATTTGAAGCTCAATAACTCGTATATGGGATATCTTAAATTCTTAATAAAATCTTCAATTTTAATTTTAAATTATTCAATTATGTAATTGACATATACTCAAACGGAAAATGTATTTTTATCAAAATAAAATGTGGCCTATGTTATTCAGGAATAGTGTAGCTTTCTATTAGTGAAATAATTTTTAGAATCGGTTCAGTAATTTGAGAATTTACCCCCTAGATACAAACAAACAAATTTTACCACTTTATAATATTAGTATTGATATATTTATTATCATATTAAATGATTTCCTAATCATAATCATTTTTTTATATAAAATAAAATGTCCAAACAAACAATATATGTATTTAATCTGAAATATAAATTAAAAATAATAGTTTAAAAAAACCATGTGGTGACAACATAAACTCACTATTTGTTTTTCAGAATATTTATTGGATGATAACAAGTTGACAGCCTCCATATGGCCAAAATCAATATCATGACCCAATAGAAATATGAACAAGAGCTTGCATACATATTTCTTTTTTTGGTATCCGTCTAAAGTTTTATCGCCTTTAAACTTGCTCCTGATGTTTGCTAATTCTTTATTAATTCTTTTTATTTCTGCTTCTTTACTTTTACCTAGAAAAAATGAAAAATAAATTATCAAAAAAATAATTTAACTGGGTAGCTGTATTACAAAAAAAAAAAAATATGTACATTTATATATATAAATTCTATTTAAATTATTATCTAAACATTACACAAAACACACATTATATTATAAATAACAGATGCATTTTTTTAAATTTAAATACAACTATTTAATATAAAAACTGTTGTACAAATCACCTCTTATCAGGAGATAAAAAATTATCTCTGGTCACAATGGTAAAATGTGTGGAATTTATTTGAGAATACAATATAATATTATTCTAATTGTTAACATGTTATTCAAAAATGACATAAATAATAAAATTTAAATTTTACAGAAACCATCAAAAAAAACGTAATTACTCCAGAAATTTTACATTTTGCATTTTATCTGATTTAAACATTTGTTTTTGAGATCAGTGATATTCAAAATGTACAGTAATAATTAGTTTAACTTTGACCATATTGCATATAATGATAAATATTTGCATTATGATCAAATTTGACAGTAATTTCCGCAAAACCGGTGACACATGTTCATTTATTCAAACAAAAAATTCAATTACTAATACAAATAAAAATTTTATATTTCAGATTCAAATAGTCAAACTAATCAATAATAAATTATTTCTATCACAATATAAGTACCTAGCTATTAATTAAATTTATTTTAAATTGATCATATGTGAGTAGTTACCAAGATATTTATTTTCGACTTTATTATTTAAAATTAATTATATAGTTATATAACTATATATACAGCATTCAATAGAGTATTGAATTATAAAAATGTTTGTTTACAAGTACAATTAATAATTTTACAAATAATATATAAGTCGTTCACGGATTACAGAAAAAAACTTACAATTTCTGATATCTGAAATAAAAACTGCTAATCCCCGCATGCCATCTCCTCTGACAGCCGGCATAATTTAAGATGGTTGAAAAAAGTATAAAACAATATACTTTACACCCTGTTTAGCAGAACCTAAAACATATAATAGAACAATTAATAAACTAACAGTTGCTGGGGACGACAATAGAGTGGGTAGTCACTCGTTCCTCGGTCGATCTACAGACGTACAAGTGACTCAAGAGGTTTTCGTCACCTCGGGTGTGAGAGAAGATCTATCCATCTATCAAATGCGCCTACCTATTATAGAACTGTAATCAACGACTACTACAAAGGTGACGTTATATTTGATGATTGTGTTTAATAGACGGTTTCCTGTACAGTTAGTGGCAAAGCAGCAACACCCCACCCGGAAAGACAGGTACGATGGGGGCGACAGGGAGGGCTCGCCGAGACGGTTATCAATGGAAATACACCCCAATCCACACCACTCCTACACCCCAACACACCCGAGTAAAATGGATCGTCTCGGGAGTATTTTCGAGTATCCTCGCTCGTCGAGCGGTGACCGGCGACCGGGAATCGTACCTGGCGGCAGTAGCGTGACGGAATCATTCAAAGAGTCCCTCTGCGAGAAGCCCTCCTATCGGTCGGGGCTCAGTGCGTAACGGCGGCAGCGACGGCAATGGCCACTAAGGCGACGGTGACGGTGAACATAACGAAAAATTTTTAGCGGCGTCGAAAGTGTTCGTTGTGTACTCCTTTTGGCCGTGAAACGATAAACGAAACGGTCTTTTCCCGGAAGAACGTTGTCAGTGTGAACGACCGGAGGGCGGTACACAACTCTTCCACGGGATTTTTATCGGACTGACTTTAATTTCAATTTTTTCTTTCCCCAATATTCAGTTTTCCTCTCCGACACTCGTATCACCTTCTCCGTCAGTCGTGTACACTACACATACACAAACACACGCACACACACGCTGTCGTTGACGACTCGACACCAACAGACTCTGTGGGACGGTCCCGTTGGTACCACTGCGTGATGCGACAACCGGCGGCGGCAGTGGACCGACAGAGCGAGCCACGCGTGTCTATTGGAAGTTGACGCAAGAAAATAACATAATCAAAAACCATTACGAGAATCGAATATCGATTGTCCCACTTCCGAGTCATCACCCGGCCCACCGGCCGACCGGGTGGGGCGTTTCCCTGTCGTCCGAACTCGATTCGGAATGTTATACGGCATATTCTGGTTCTTGTTTGGTTATTTTCACGATAATAATGGTTATCCGTCGTTGCGTTTGTCGGGTTCGGTTTTCCGGAAGAGTTTTCTGTCGGTTTCGCACGACCCATACCCGAAGACAAAAGAGGAAAAAAAGCTAAAAGAATCCGACGGCGGCCGTTGGATTATTCGCGTAATCAGTGGCCAGAGCCGCCTCCTCGTCGCGATCATATAATCGAGTTTAGCGTATGCGTGCGTGCGTGTGTGTGGTGTAATTGCACTACGTATGCGTAGCGCACGCACCGCGCGTCGGTGCGGCGGAGAGGATAATTTCGACGCGGCGGCTCGTGACCGGCCCGACGAAACGCTGTTCGGCCGGCACGAGCCCAGCGATCTCTACCGGTTATCTCCGAAACCCATATGGATTAATATACCTAACGTACGTTTGTTACGGACGCCCGTCGTTGTTTGCGACAATCATACGATAATAATTAATAATTATTTATTAATTTATAATTTATTATTATTTTTATTAGTATTATTATTATTACTATTATTACTGTTATTACTGTTATTGCTGTTATGTCGAGCTATGACGACCGCCGGACAACGGATATAGAGTACGGTTCCATATGTGGGACAGCGTTGGGCGTAGTCGCGATGTCGCTTTTGACGCCGAGGCCGGCCGGCGCTAAGGCGTGCCACCGTGCCCGTTATTGTTGCGGCGTTGTGTTGTCTTTCCGATTATTTTATCCCGCCGTAGTAGTGTGGCTACGAGTCCGAATCGGTGCCCGCGGTCTCTCGAACGAAATCGATTAGTTTTCAACAATCGTTTTTCGATCGGTAAAACACAGTGGCGTGCCCGGGTTGGCTTACAAATACACCAGTCGTGTGTATTCTATTTAATCTCGAAATATATAAATATTTCAGTAAAATTATAGTAGGAAAACAACCATTTTTTAAAATACACAAATCGGCCGTACACCGCTGAAATGCTGGAAATGTGTGATGGGCCTGGAATGTGATCGACTTGGAACCCACGCGGTTTTGTTCCAAAATTTAATTCACAGTCGATTCGAGTAAGAATTTCGTGTCGACCAAATGATTTATGATCTTCCGACAAAATTTGAAATCACAACGAATCGACTAAAATTAAAAAAAATTATCATCGAGATTGTAGTATCGATTCCCCGGAGTGGACTTTTTGGATTCCTGGAGACATCCACTGCCGATATACATAATATTATATACACAGTGGCTCAAATGATATCCTGGCATACAGAGTATTCAAATGTAAAAAAGATTTATGATTAAATATTAAACGTTAATACAGTGTCATCAGAACTCTACGTGTATACCAAATCCATACGTATGATGGTCGCGAGTTCATACAAAATTAAATCTCACGGAAAAAAAGCACTTTCAGTGTTTTCCGAATTTTCCGTCAACTTTTCCAATTTTTCTTTTCGTAAAAACCTTATATGGAATATTACGAACATATGTGAAGAAAAATATTAGCCAAATCGGTCCAGTCGTTCTCAAATGATGCGCTTACAAACGAACAGCATTTAATTTTTATTTACAAGGAAAACTGTCGACAAATCACGTTTGAAAAATAGTCGAACGAGAACATGTCCCGGTAAATTAATTTTATTTTTTTTTTCCAGAAGGCGAAAAAAAATGAAAATAAAAAAAAAAACATAACATTAGTGTTGGACACTGCCAAACATAACGATATATAACTGTAACGGAAGCGTTTTTAAAACAGCACAGATAAGGACCTAAAACTGCGTGCAGTGAAACACACACAAATTATGTAATAGCAAATACGTAATGTCGAGAAGCTGAATGCATTATAAATATGTGCAGTTCGTGATATACTATTTTAATATGTATTATGTTTAATTCATTATTGATTTTCTTGAAAAGTAATTGATATGAGGGAATTTTCGTAAGAACGGTTTTTATAGGAATATATGAATATTTATAATAAAAGTTCTACGTACTTTTATGGCGAGAAGAATTGTTTTCAAGACAAATAGAAAAAACTGAAAACCTACCCCTAATTTCAAGAATTCATCGCTTATGGGACACGTCTTATCGTTGATTATTCGTAACAAAATTTTATACACATTATAATTATGAAAAATTTGTCCAAGCATTAAAATTGAAAAATTGATGTTACTCGCTATACCGCATACACGATTCACACCCTTTCAAAATAATTTAATTTTACATAATATTATATACAAATTATAATAATTTTTTTTTAAATTTATTACCAACGGTCGCGCGTTTGAAACGCTATTATCCATCGATAATCAATGATTTAAAAGTGTTTTTTTAGGAAAATATGATGATAAATAAAAAAATTTATTACAGACTATTATTAGGATGGAGGTGTCAACCAGTGACGGAATTCAACGTTAAAAATTATTTTTAAAAGAAGTAATAACGTCATCGGTTGGCCTACCTAAAATGCAGCGGTCGCCGGCCCTTTCAACGCCGATGATTAACGACACCCTGGTCGCGTTTGACGTCCAGAATAACGGCGTCATGACGGCCACCGCACCGAAAACTAACGAAAGAAACGGAGAGGAAAGAGAGAGAATTGAAATTGCAATGTAATTACCAGCGAACTTAAAATATTTGTTTGACAAATGCTATAGTTTACGAAATATTACATTGATAAATATCCATAATAATTTAGACCTAGGTCAAATTGACCAGCCGTTTGCATCGCACGTGTTTAAATCACTTTTTACCATAGTATTTAGCAAATTAATATTTATATAAATTTTATTTTTATTAAACGAAATTTGATCAAATATAAAAGCAGCAGATCTGGTGGCACGAGTAGTGTTGGGTGCTCTCGTTCCGGTACAGGTCCGCCGACCCGAACATATACACGAGACCTGTATCGGAATATTTGACCATGCGAACCGAATATACTCGGTAAACGCGAAACATAATAAAGCCCGATTCACACTGGTATGACACGACATGACAAAATATTCTATCAATATAAATTAATACGGTAATTCACACCGATCCGGCAAGCTCCGTAACGATATAACACGACAAGACATTCTAGCAAAGAATGTTTTGTGCCTGTCGGAATAAATTTAGTTAAAATATACATATTTTTATGTACCTACTCATAATTAATTATTATATAATTATTATTTTATAACTCATATATTATTATATATTAATAATAAAATTGACTACCTATATAATAATTTGTTCAAAAATTTGAGCACAAACTCGTCGAACGCTTGATTTATATATATAAAGATTATATTATAATTATTCTGGACGTAGTACATAGATACAGTCTTTATATTATTTTCGACTATAAAATATGGTTAATATTATATATAAATTATGGTATGATAGTATAAATAATATGTTGTTTATATTATTCAAAATATATACTAATCGTACAGACCGTACACTACTACTGTCGTAATCGTTACTGATATCGGTTATATGTGTATTAGACACATATTTGTCGTGTCGTGTCGTACCAGTGTGAATCACGCTTAATACGAACATGGTCAAGTTAAGCCAACGTGCTGGACGATTCGGCCTGCACGTTGTTCCGATAAATCTTGGTCCACTTCCAATCGTTGGTCTCAGCTTTATGCTTGTTGTTCTTGTACAACCGGACCATGATGATTTCCAGCAACTGAGTCGGCATGACGCCGTTATTCCGGACGTCTAACACGACCAGCGTGTCGTTTATCAACAAACTGGAATAAGCCAGCTGGCCGCTGCGGTCTGTCAGCCCACAGTTCTGCAAATCCAAAGCCTTGACGAACAGGTCGTCCTTAAGGACTTCGAACAGGTCGGCCACGCCGTCGTCCCCGAGCCCCGGGTTGTCGTTCAGGGTCAGCCTCCGCAACCCGTGCATTATGTTGGGGTCTGCGGATCTGTACCGGAGAGAGTGCGCCCAACACTCCTCGTGTCGCCTGATTTGCTGCTTTTTGATCAAGTCCACCAGTCCGAAACCGGTGGCGGACGCCGGGCTCAGAGAACACCCGGACAAGTCCACTGACCGGACGTTCGGCTTGTTCCGGAGCACCCGGCACAAGGCCAGGCACGCGCTGTCGCCGATCCGGCAGTACGCCAGCGACAGGTGCTGGAGCGTCCGGTTGGCCTTGACACCGGAAAAGAGCACATCCAACATTTGTTCGTCGAACAGGACGTTTTGAAGCTCGAGGCAGACGAGCGCATTCGAGTTCACCAATACATCGTAGACGGAAGATGCGATCAGACCACCCACGAACGTCATGCCAGAAGCCGGTATGTTTCTGGAAAACAGCAATTAAAACTCTCGATTATTTAACCGCGGTGTTGGACACTTGGCGTATGCTTATTTTGTGTATTTTTTTTTTATACGCTTACTTGGGCGAACTCGTAACGCTGGATAACGTTTCGTAGCTCTTCGCCGAGTTTCCGTTATTCCGTCTCATTTTTATGCGTACGTAATGCGTACTGGTGTCGCCACTCAATGCCTCCATTGCGGCTTGCCAATCGTCGTCCACCATGCGGTCGCCCCACACTTCGACGGAATTGGCTAAAGTGTTGATTTTCACGCACGGCGACGGACGCGTATTATGCTTCACGCAGGCCGCGATGTACGCACGGCCGAAAGCGTTTTTCGCCAAACTGTCGCTCGACCTATAAGATCTCATGGACGCCGACGCGTATCTTCTGGCGCCGGCAACCGACGATGTTACGACACTGTGTTTGGACGACGACGACGACAGTGGCGTTTTGACAGTAGTCGTTTTGTACATTGTAGGACGTTGTTGCAATACGGACCTAGTACTCGTATTACTTGCGATATGTCTGGAAAAAAAACCGTATATATGTATAGTGTAACATGGACATTAAACAAAACAGATAACACCAACTTAGGAGCTATAGAAATTTGAGGTTTGAGAAAAATGGACGGAAATTAAAACAAATAGAGAAATGTTAGATCTAGTAGTAATGGAAAAGAGTTCATTACTATGCAATTTAAGATCAAGACGATGGCATTTGATAGGTAATACGCTGAAACAACGAAGAACTCCAAAACATCATATTGGAAGGTATGATAGAAGGGAATCAAATAATCAAATATGCAAAAGTCGATTCATATAAAAATCTCAAAGAATCAGATTGTAGACCAATCTACGGATTGAACCTAATCGGGCCTTGCTCGGGTCAAGCTGGTCGGTTATCCAGAATCGTCTAGCTGTCCCGCACGGCTTTGCCTGTGCACAGTATTGGACAAAAATCGTTTTAAAATTAAGTGCGAAGTGTAGAATGTATCGGTTTTATTATGTGTGCTTTTTTTAAAATTATTTTTTTCTGTCTAAATCTAAATTATTTTTTAAATAATTCTATATTACTTTTAAATTTTGCTTGATTTTTAATTTTAAATTTTAATTCTAAATTGGCCTTAATTACGCATTAAATATTTCCAGATACACCACGTTAATTCTGATGATATACTATGAACATTATTACGTTACGCTATGATGGTTACAAATGTGCACTTTGAAAGTGCTTATTTTTGCTTATTTAAAGTGTTTTCGAAAAAAAAAAAAAAAAAAAAATGTTTGCATATTTTGTTTTACGTTTAAACGAAGCACAACCAAAGAAATTCCAGATATAAATATATCTGAAACAGTTATTTATGACAGCGGCTTTCAGAAAAATAAAAAAACACGACTCGTTTTATTCGAATTATTGAATGGGGAAAAAAAATAAGTGATTAACACTGTACACTCACTTCGGTGCACTCGTAACGCCGGTTAACGTTCCTTGACTTTTCGTCGAGTACCCGTTATTTTTTACAGGCGCGGAATGCGTACCCGTATAGCCGCCCGGGGACACCGTCGCGGCTTGACAATCGTCGGGCGTCGTGCGATCGCCGCACACTTTGGCGGAATTACCTCTGCTGGGGTTGATTTTCGCGCAGAGGGCCGGACTCCTTTTGTTCTTGGCGCATTCCGCCACGTTTTTTGCCAAACTGTCGGATGTCGCGGACGCCGAAGCGTTTCTTTTGACACCGGCAACCGACGGCATCGCGACCGAAACACGCGGTTTAGACGATGGCGGCGGCGGCGGCGACGTTTTGAGAACAGTCGGTTTGGTCGGTGTAGGGCGTATTCGCAATACGGACCTGGTAGTCATAATGGTCGCGATTCGTTTGATAGAATACAAAAAAAGAAAATCTATAACCACAAAGCGAGAGGAAATATTTCCGTTACGACTGGACACGTACAGGACGATGACAGCATTAATGTTTTACGAATCCGGAACAATTTGAGAAATAAACGTTGTTTATAGAACGCGGACGTTGCTATTGACATATTGAAATATTTTATATACACACCGGATTTTGGCCGTGTATTATCGATTCATATTAATATCCTGTTTTCGTAATACTATACGCACGTGAGTTTATACGGTAAAACTGTACGTATTTGGTTTATTCTCGTACCGCGGTAAAACGGTATTTTAAAACCGAACGAAAAAGAACGTTATGATTTTAGATTCTTCAAACGCCATAAAATAAAATACGACATGGCTGAAAAAGAATATGATGGAAAAAAAAATTAATAAAAGTAAAACGCATCGTACGCGCTTTGCCGAAAATGTTTTTGATGAACACAAAATGATATGATGGCTGTAAAAAGATAAAACGGTCATGGTTTTATTTATTTTTTTTATTATTATTATTGATATTTCTTTTTCTGTTATAATTTTTTTTTTTCGATCGTCTAAGGGTCGAGATGGTTTCCATCGAAAATTATGTATTCCGGCTGTCACCATTGTTGTGCAGTAGTATATTGAAGGGAAACGTCTTTGAAGCGAAAAAAAAAGCAACCGCGCAAAAGAAAAGTGTCACGCGTTTCTCACAGAAATCCTACCGCTTTGGGTAGAGCTCGCACCAAGTGTTGCGCGAAATTTGTCGTTATTAAAGAGATAAGTCATACGACTGTAAAAATGTCAACAGGAAAACCGTATATGTATATGGGTGTTAGGAGAGTCCTCGTCCAGAAAAAATAAAAAATCTTTGAACGAAAAAATCATACAGTTTCGGCATTTTATATATTGCTGATGCATTCACAGCGGTTACTAAACACGTCGTTCAGGGCCCGTATATATTATTATAATAATTACGCAGGCAGGTATAGGAATTCGTGCACAATTGCGTACGATCTTATCGTAAATTATTAAAACTCATTCGTATAATATTATATTGTGCGACGAACAATAAAAATTGATGAACAATGGAGGAGCCGACGACGACGTACGTTATATTATATTATCTAGGTGCACGCTGAAAAAAAAATACAAAAATCCATGCGACACCGAATGTGTGCCATCGCTAAAACTAAATTTCCAATTTTAAAAAAATAAACACGATATTATAATATAGAGCCGCTAACATGTGCACGGCGTGTACCTATATGTGTACGTATAATATATTGTATGTTCACGATATGAGTAACTGCGTAATATTTTAAATAAGATTTTCGGAAGATATCGAAATGCACATTTTTAGATAGATTACAAATGTTCAACCCTTTCGGTAAGCGTGTGCGCAATATAATTTACTTTTTTTTTAAACGGCAACTCCAAATTCTTTCTACAGACTCAGGTAGAGTAATTCTTTTTAAACAATTTTCGCATAATAAGGTTTCTTTTAATTGCAAAATTGGCAAGTTACGGGATGTCGAAATTATGAATAATCTGTTTTTAACGACATTTTAACAGTAATCGTTTTATAATCGAGCTACCACCTGACATTATTCATTTTTTTAATAATTTTTATCACTTTCAATTATTTATTATTTTATCTCATTAGTATAAAGAAGTAAAAATAGAGTAAATTAATAATATCGGTGGTAACTTCCGTTTTTCGACAAGAACCACAAAAATACGTGAACAAGTGAACAGTTTAATATCTATACGAGATATACGTATACGTGTACGTCGTATAAAAATACTTGTCCTGAACTCCTTGAACTGACTGACTGATCTTTCGACGCACAGCCTAAATCGATTGGGATTAGAAATTTAAAACTTTGAATATAGGTTCCTTTTATAACATTAGCATTCGCTAAGTAAAATTTTTTAAAAATTGCAACCCATAGGGGGATAAAGTTTGTTTGAAATTCTGTCATGTTTGAATTAAATCCGTAAAAAAACAAGCTATTTTAGGCTTTCGGTTGGAAACTAAGTAAAACGTGTGTATTAGGAAACTCCACTTCTTAGAGGTGAAAATTAAGGGATACAATTTTGTATGACACATCGGCGTTAAGGAAGTTATATGCATATTGACTTAATAGTATTACAGCACAAATAAAGAAAAAAAGTATAATATTAGTATATATTTAAATAGGTACCAAAGTTAATAATAATAGAAAATGTTCATACTCCTGCGGGATAATCCTAATCTAATTTCTCGCAATATTCTAAAAGAGCCCAAGCTATAGGAATCAAGAAACTTTTCCTCAAACGGAGCTGAGTAGAATCAAGCAGGCTATCAGAGTAGCTTTACATAGTCCATGCATGATACCAGGTATCATATTCTACCCGTTAATATGTTATAATAGTGTGCTATATTATTAAAAGTATTTTTTAAACATTTTTCGTTATTAATCTGCACACAAGCAAATATTCTTTTGAAAATTATGGTTTTTAATATTGTATTATTATTAAAATTATTTTGAAATCATTATTTATATATTATTCATCATCACCAATTGCTATATACAGGTAAATAATATAATAAAAATGTCGATATGATGCATAACTCGCGCCGTTTCTGTCGTTTTATATGATAATACATTTTTTTTTAGATGCTGAGCGCGTGAAATGGTTTTGATATTAATTGATAATATTGGTTTTGATGTGTATTTTTACCGCATGTTAACGACTTTTCTACCAGAAATCTTGTTCCAATCAAAAAAAATTTTTTGTTGCATTTTGGATCTAGTCGGTGCATTTGAAATGTAATTATTTTGATTTTCCATGTAATTTTTTTAATAATAGGGAACAACCGAGAAAACCCAGGAATATTTACGCAATAACGATTTTCTGTAATTTTCTATCCTGCTGTTCCATTGTAAATAAATCCTTTTTATACTTACCTTTCCAACTTATACCCACCTTCAACACAGTGGCCCGCTCACGAGCAATATTTTTTTCTAATGAGTTATTAAAAAAAAAAAAAAAATGTCATTGGTGAGAACACTCCCCTGATAGCGTTACGGGTTTTTTTAGTAAAATTAAACCAACGAAACTAAACTTAGTTTTTGATTACTCGTAGACATCACAATAATAATTATTACATCGCACAATATACAGCCATGTACGTCATACTACGAGGCGAGTCGAGGGACGTATTTTGGTCTAATTTGTATTCAACCAATTAAACATTGTATAAATATAATATTAGGATATTGAGTTTACATTTACTAATTAGGTACCATAGCGTGTTACATAATATAATGTGCGAGTGAATAAATTAACTATACAGTCAGTAATCGAACGTATAAAATAAACATTACTTAATTATAAGTGTTTTAACTGACAGAGAAAAAAAAATGGATTTTTTTGTTTTTTATCATACTATTATAATACTAATATATGCGTATACCTATAACGTTTTTAAAATGTAGGTAATTTTAAATTCTATATAACAATTATCAATATTAGCATTCTACCAATTACTACCAATTCCATTAATCAGTCACATATAGATCGTTGGAATTATTTTCTTCGCTTAACAGAGCTATATCGTCCGCATATGAAAGTAGATTAAAATACATGTGTCCGGTCCAACCTCACACCCTCATATTCTCTAATCTTCATTTCTCGTACCACATTGTCTGGTATATATCAAATTAAATAACGTCGGCGATAGGGAAATTTTGGATTTATACTAATAAACAAGAAATAAAATATTTTATACGAATGATGTTTTCAGTTAACGTAAACGTACCTACCTAAATTTATTATAATTTAAATAAAAATGACTAGAAGATAATATTGATAATATATATATACCTAGTATAAAGGTAAAGATATATACTATACAGTACATAATACATGGCTATAAATTATGTTAATGAAAATGAATTCGTAATTTGTAATAGCCTATTACTATAATAGGTAAGTCTTTCCCTGCAGATATTTAAAACATATATATATATATATATGCTTAAATACTATAGCTAGGCAATACTTGTAGCTATAGTAATATATAAATTTGTAAATTAAAATTATATAACATTATGTAAAACTGTTTTTGTACGTTACACACGTTTTGTTTAAACGGTATTATTATGGTAATGTGTAAAACAAAGGACAAAATATTTTATTTCAATTTGTGTAGAAACTAAGCGAAACGAATATCCTTTTCATATTTATACGTATATACTTGTAAGAATGTAAAAAATTACATATTATACCTTTGAAAATAGCTCATGGTTATAGGCGTGTATATTTTTAAAATAATTACATAAACATTAACATAAGACTGTCTATGAAATTAATTTCAATCGTAACTGTCAAAATAACTATTGCAGCTTCATTCGACCGAAAGTGTGTAGTGTTGCCATATAATGTGTTTAGAATACTTCAATCCTCCAGATAGACAAATATCATCACGTTGGAAATCAACCATCATCAAATCATTATTACTACATTATTGCTTCCTCGATTAAAGATACGGACCAATACAAAATCTTACTTATAGCATTTTGGATCTGGTTGGTTCATTGGGGAGGTGGGTTCGTGGGTTCCTTAATAATGGATAAAACCCAAAGAAAAAATGGAAATATTTACACATAAACTGACTTTTGATAAACCATGTGTGTTAAATTATCGAGCATTTTTGGAAAGCCGAAAAATTAGTTTACACAAAACCTAAAAAAAATTAGCTACTTTAAGAATCCCAAAAAGGGCTAATATAAGTATTCGGTGAAAATGTCAGGCCTCTAACGACTATATTTGATTTAATTTCTCGCTATACGCTCAGAATATAAAAACAAAATTACAAAAGAGCATCGAAATAATCGTTCAGACAGCCTAACCTAACCTATCCTATATATCTATATGAAAATCTATAGGTACCCTTTTGAGTTGGTAACCCAAAATATAATAATAATATTCAAAATAATATAATTGTATTATTTTTATTAGTGCTATAGATATACTGCGGGAATACTTCAACAATCACGTATATTATTAATGTTATTATAACTGTTCCTTATTGAAAAAAATATAATAAATATATATATATATATATATATATATATATATATATATATATATATATAATGAAATAAAATAATCATCGTGTATTACGCAAACAATTTACACGAAAATTGTTTTTGAATTGTTATTGCTACAAGTATACGTGCATACGGGTTTCGATATCAAAATGGCAGTAAAACTAATTTACATAGAACATATACTATTAAATCGTATAGATAAAAAAAATGATTAATTTGTTTGCTTGTTTGTAATATAATATGCGATTATATATATACGTATGTATGTGTGATTGTGTATAATATAAATGACAAATTCAACATCTATACTCGACATTTTAAGTCCCTCATAATATAATTCGCAATTCGAGTGATTATTAAAAATAACGAGTATAATAATATATTATACTATAACTTATTATAATATCGGTTTTTGTCATTGGTATAACCTATATTATATTTTATTCACGACGATTCGAGATTTGTAAAATGAAACATGAAATTGTATCATAACAAGAAGATTTATGACATTTATTGATTTCATAGGGAGAGATAACATATTTAAGAGATGCCACGCCGACCTATTTTGCCGTCTATGTTTGTCTAGCCGGCGATACAGCAAAAACACGATAACGCAGTCTGAGTAGAACTCGCTTGGTTTTGGAGTAAAATCGCCCATTATAAAACTAAAACAGGACAATATCTCGGAGTGCAAAAAAAAAAAAAAATTTGTTTAACAGTTATATAGGTCGTTTAATAGTTTTCAAATGCTCATTGTTATTTCTAAACGATGTACAGAGCGTTATATTCGGAATAATGAAAAAAACAAAAAAAAAAAAACGCACCGTCATACACTCCGAAATATTGTCCTATTTTAGTTTTATTATAGGTGATTATTATAGGGCTCGCCAATAAACTCAGCTATACAGTTTTAAGATGTGCCGTTCCAATATTATATAATTATATATTATGTTTTATTATTTATAAAAATATCCAGTTGAAAAAAAAAAAGAAATCTATGCACACTCGTATATAGTTTTCGTGATATATAGATACACATTACATGCACACCATATATTATAATATAGGTACAGGTTAAGTACCTACACTCGAATTACGCTGTATATTAAACATAAATCAATAAAATTATTAATGGACTGATGTATACAGTGTAATTATATGTACCTCTAATACGTAATGATAGATGTTAATAAATCTGCGTTATTGCGTGCGGTAAAACGGCTATAAAACGCGTTTTTTTACTGTTAGGTGCAAAACAATAATATCGGTAATAAATATAATAATGTATATTTGGTATTCCAACCGAATTATTAATATTTGTATTCGTGCGCCGGCCGGGGCTCGACGCGTTTTTCACGGGTGCGGTTCGGACGTGTCGGTCGCCACGCGGCCGTGCTACGTACGCCCGAGAAAACCGCATTATATTGCATAATATTATTAATTTATGCAATATACTTTGCCAATATAATAAAATGCACGTGAAATCAATGTGTCGTGGATTATTATGCGGTGTTTCGTTCGGAAAAAAGTTTGTCGCGAAATCCGAGGGGGTCAGATGTAATACTATCACTATACTCGACCGTACGAAAAATTACGTGCTCAATCTCAACCGCGGTGCAGTTGCTGCGAGTTGTGAACATATTGACGTGTGTGACTTAAAAATTCCGCGTGTCCCGGCCCCGGCGAAAATAAATGATAATAATCGATAGCGGCGGCAAAACAACGACGTCGGCGACGGCGCGGGTTTGGGCGTGGACGGTTTTGAATTTGGCGCGTTGTCCGCGGTCGGACGTCGTCGCCCGCCGCCGGCGGCCCGCGGCCATTTTGATGGTGCCGAGCAGCATTTTGCAGGCCGTAGACCACGGCCGCCGCCGCCGCCAGTCACCGCCACCGCGCACCTACCACCACTCCGACGATTCGTACCGTGGCCCCCGATAGTTTTACGTTGTTCGTCACGGTTTTTTTCTCGTCGTCCGCCCGTTCGTCAGCCGTCGTTAGTTACTGGTTTTGTAACTGGCCGTGTACATAGTCTCTCGTAATTTTTATCATCGCCAAACGCCTCCAGCACCAGCACCACTTACACTCACACGCACGCTCTCGTCCGGTTGTATTTTTCTATTTTCCACGCGTCCGCGGGTCCGATCGAACGTCGTCGCCGTCGTAACCGCCGCCGCTCATCTCTCTTGCCGTGTTCAATCGTTTATATATTTTATTTGTTTTTATTTTAATTTTACTTTTTCGTTTTTAAAAAAACGTTAACAACCTTGTGATAGCAAAATGAGCAACGCAGACGCAAACCCAATTTACGGGCCGTTCTTCGGCGTCATGGGCGCGGCATCAGCTATCATATTCAGCGGTAAGCATCGTAACTCTAATAGTCCGTCTGCACGTTAACGTGGTTTTGTTATTTTTTTTATTCAATTGAAATATGTCAATGCGCTCGTTTGGTTTAAAGTAAAATACTATACTTGACGTTTTTTTTTTTTTTTTTCGTCTTGTGCCGCCCGCCGCCGGACACGTCGATTGTTGTACGCATGGCCGCCGCATTATCGATTTTACTTGGCGGCGACCGTTGCCGCTTTTCGGGTGGAAAAATCGACGCCAGGACGTGCCAGAAAAACGAAATCCGAAGTCCGCCACACCCAGGCGCCGCCGCCGCCGGTCGAAAAACGACGCGATAAGGCGACCCTTGGATCGCGGCGGCCATCGTTAATAATCGGTTTCTCGTTTTTCACCGTCCGATAATGGACGACGACCGACCCCGTTCGTATTCGAACGGGCGGGTCCCGGCACTCGTGAAAAAAAATATATCGTTTTCTCGGCCACTTTTAAAAGCGTACGCCCGCACGCACGAGTGGTTTTTTATTTTAGGCGTGGTCTGCTCGGTGATAACCGCCGAGACAATATTCACATATTCATAATAATAATTACATAATATACCTATGTACGGATCCGATTTCGATATTTTTATCATCCGATATTACGGTTCTTATGTTTTCGACCCCTTCCCCCTCCCCCCTACCATCGCCCGAGACCTCGCCCGTTCGCGTTTGTGTGTGCTTCTATGTCGTGTTCTGCCCGGAGCCGACGAGTGAAAAACAAATCGTATGAGCCCTCCGAAGACGTACTCGGTACGATACAATTACGTATACCGACGGCAACGTCGCCGTTCGTTTTTTCTCCACAATTTCCGATTTCTCGGCAGCAACCTGTTCACGTGTTTCCGCTGTCCCACATTATTATTATTATGACACACATGGGCGTGACCCGAGCTAGGTTTTCGAAAACTCGTGCGAGTCCGCGTTGTTTCTCGGCCGCTCTCTATTTCGCGTACCGCCGGTACACGGCGCCGATTTTCGCTACGGTTTTCGATCGGAAAACTGCGTTTTCCCCTCAATCTATCGAAAAATACGATCCGATGGGCGTGGCGCCTGAAGGTCATTTATTCGGTTCTTATCCCAACCGACTTATCTCCTCTCCCGCAGACGTCGCACGCCCAAGGGTCTTCCTCGTGTAGCTCGTGACACCGTTTGGGTGTTTCCGATTTTCTTTTTGTGGTCTTTCGAAAATCTTCGTAATATACACTGCCCTTACAATATTTTTGTTTAGGAATATCGCCTATTATCGTTAGAGCACGTTGGCCAATAAGAAGTTCTCTCCTTGTCTTTAAATGTCATCTTTTTCATTTGAGACAAAACAAATTCGTGTACACTACAATTGGGTATTGGTTGAATATCCATAATTGTTTATAATAGGCGCATGTCCGGAGATTTTTTTCATAAACGCTGTATTAAATACCCGCCCTACTTTTAATTAAAATCAATATTTTGCTAGGGCAGCAGTCTCCTCAGTCCCACTTAAATGCTCTCCTGGTTTTAATATTAAAATGAAATAAAACTACCTAGAAATATATCTTTATAGTGTATTTTTACACCTTTTTTTTGGTATCTATGATTTCCACAAGCCGCACCCATTTTTCAAATTACCTCGGTAAACAACACTTTTCTATCTCACAAGATTTAGTATTACCTTTTATAGAATTATCTATACTATAGACAAATCTTATTTTGTGAAATGAAACAAATGTCACATTTAACACGCTTAACCTAATTAATTTATGACTAACAAATCAGAAATACTTTATTAAAAGAACACAAACAACAAAGGTTATAAAATATAATATATAGGTGCAGCGAGTGAGTTTTTTAATCGGCTATTAGCAATTGATTGAAAATATACATCATAAACCATTTGTTTAGTGAAATGCCTATAAATATAATGCATATTTTTTTTTTTTTTTTTTTAGATTTAAAATTAAACATTCAATCAGCCCTTAGTGACAATTTGTTTAATTTGAAATATGCAATAGTCGTATGTATATAATAAAACATATTATGGTGTTAAGCGAAAAATGTATAAACAAATGTATTTTCTATGAATTTGTTTTATTTACACACAAATTGCCAAGTAGCATATTAAATTTCTATTTGTGTACCTAAATATAATATTCTTATTAAAAATACATTATTTTATATCATTTTAGTGGCATAAGTTAATATGATTTTTATTACTAAAATAATAAAGAATTGGTAGGTTGATAAAAATAAAAAAGAAAAGTGTAATATTATTAGTCTCATGTATTGAGGTCAAGACAATTGGTATTACGGTAAACTCCTATCTCGTTTTTCATAGTTGGGCGATTTATTGATGCAGTATATTTAGCAAAAATGTTGCGTGTAGGTATTCTTTTTTCGTTATTAATTGTTGTTGATTACTTTTGTTCGGATACATACAGTTTATGTATGGTATATTGCTGTCTTAGAATATAAAAGAAAAAATTGTTATTATATTTTATCGCATAGTAGTTCACTGCGTTGTCGATAGAACATCTAAACATTCGTAGTGCAGTATTAAAACAATCAATTGTGATTATGAAATACAATTAGAATGTAAAAAACATAGTGTTCATTGCAATACATAACCACCTTTTGGATTAATTATTAACTATAGGTTGTTATTATTTATTTATTAAATATTAATTTAATTAATTATTTTTTTCTAGCTCTTGGTGCTGCATATGGAACAGCCAAATCAGGAACCGGTATTGCTGCCATGTCGGTAATGAGGCCCGAACTTATTATGAAATCTATTATTCCTGTTGTCATGGCTGGTATTATTGCTATATATGGTCTCGTAGTAGCTGTCCTTATAGCAGGTGATCTGGCTGAACCCGCTAAATATCCTCTTTTCAAGTAAGTCAATAAATATATATGTATATATTATGTAAGTCTCTAGAAAATATGAAAAACTTAAATTTATTTGTAATGGTGATTGCATCATAATATCTAAAAACAAAATGTTCGGTTTTTTTGTTGTTATTATTTGTTTAGTATAATGATATGTAAGCATTCAACAAATTAAAGATGCGCGAAACTTTATCGATATTCTTCAAATATTAACTTCAACAGGTTCTGTAGTCAATGAAGAGAAAACGTGGTAGTCTTTATAGTTCTAACCGTGAGGTACAGACAACTGTATTCCTACACATCCCCTTACAACACTAAAACATTTGATAGAATAGTGTTAGGAATAATTACCTTGTGTTGGCTACGTGTATTCATGTTTCGCTTAATGATAAATAATAAATTAATTTGTGCCTTATATAAATCATTAATTTGTTGTTTTCTAGGGGATTCGTTCATCTCGGTGCTGGTTTGTCTGTGGGCTTCAGTGGTTTGGCTGCCGGTTTCGCAATTGGTATTGTTGGTGACGCTGGTGTCAGAGGCACAGCTCAGCAACCCAGATTATTCGTAGGAATGATCTTAATCCTCATTTTCTCAGAAGTATTGGGATTGTACGGACTGATTGTTGCAATTTACCTATACGCTAAATAAACAATTTGCCCCTTGAATAAATATTTAAAAAAAAAAAAAAAAACAAAATTTTTTTTGTTTTTAAAATAACACCCTTAAACATTCAAATGATGCCAGTCGTCAATTCAAACAATATTCTATACAAACCATATTATAAACATTTTAGTTGAAAGGGTATTACAATTATTTTGTATCCTTGCGTCACTCACCTAAATGTAGTTACGTGTATTCTTCCTGTCCCGCTTCAAAACCATTTTTCCATTAACGTAGCAAAATAAGTAATACTATCTTCAAAACTATTTTAAATATTTATATTTAAATTAAATAAAATTATGGCCATTTTCATGTATCAAACATTATATTTGTGTTTTATTATTATTATTAATTTTTTTTATGTTTCAATGAGTTTTATTAAATATTGTTTTCCCTCTCACTTTTAAATGTTACTTAACTTCGAGGGGACTACCCTCAAATATTAAGTACTCGATGTGATGTGAAGCAATCTAAACTTACACAAGTGTACGATTGTTCTCCATCTAATTGAATAACGTACACTGATAAATAATAATAATAATCTACCTAATTATTGATAAATACAGTTGAGCACAAATTTTATAGCTACTACAGTTTGGTATAAATCCATAGTTAAATAGTATTATTGTTTTTTTTTTTTTTTTTTTTTTTAGTTTTGTTTTTTTACATTGTAAAATAAAAACAGGCTTACGTGGTTACTGGTTAGTTTACATTTTATAATAGAACATACTTGGAAGTATATAAATTTACAAAAATTCTTAGTGTTTTTAATAAATATTTTAAGTGAGCGTACAGCTAAGACGTGTTAAAACATTCCAATGTATTTATAATTTAATCGTATATTCCGATGGAAGTATATTAATAACTTAGATATATTTGAAAATCTGCCATTAAATTGTTAGTTCAAAAAGTTATTATTAATTCTCTCCTATCAAATAATACATTTGTTTATTTTTCATTCATATCAATCGCGTGTTTATTGTTTCTCATCATTATCAAATTATTCGTACTATTATATAACTGTTCTAAATAAAAAAAAGAAAACAACCACTATTTATTTTATTATAGTTACTTGTGTATAAATTATGTGGTTAACATTTGTTTTAATTTAATTTGAATCTATATATATATATTTTTTTTTTGGTTATTTAGTAGACACTTAATGCAGTAAACTCGATTTATTTTCCATTGTTTTTAGTAGTTTTTAAATGTTTTAAGTCTGTAATATATTATTACTTAGACTAAAAGGAAATTCTAAGGGAGTAAATTAAACCTATCTAATTTTCTATTCCTAATTTCCTAGGTTTTCAATTATATAGTAATAAAACAAATTGTTGGTAATCATTGCGTGTTTATTTATTTAATTAGTTTCAACATTAAAACAACCGGTGTGAACTATATTTTGTAACGACAAGTAGAAGTGACTGATGGACTCTGGTATTTGATATTTTCTGTCAGTACTCGGTTACTTTACATTCTGTCATTATACACATATTCTTGTTTGAAAAGGAGTCATGGTGTCCATAGCAAGTTTCTCCAGGCCGGTTATTTATAGACATGAATAATCTGTTGTGTTCTACATAATATATATAAATTAATAATGTCGACCATCAACTTATGGAAGCGTCTAGTAATGGTTACCGCAAAAGCCTAATAAACAATAATAATAATATGACATTGTAATATAGCTAAAAGCCAGTTTAATTTGCCCATAAAGTATTAGTCTATGGGGGTGATTCAATTGACATAATATATTGTTATTTCGATTGTGGAAAAGTTGACCTCCCTTCTAATTTAACTGTATCCTGAAGGGAATCACGCACGGTCAACAGTGTGTGCTAAGGAAAGTCTCACGTTAGACTATGACTTTTATACAAATACAGAACAAAAAAAATACCGTTTAGAATTAAATGCACACAGATTCCGTTGTCTTCCTAACGGCGTCTATCAGAACACTGGTCGACAATAATTTTCCCACGACTATTGGTATATTAAAAAAAAAATCCGTGAAAATAAAATTATTATTAACCACCTACCCTAACAGCAGTTTTGAATTTTTCAACAACTGCCGGTAAAAAAAAATCAATTACCCCAGTTTATTTTCGGTTAATACCGGATCTTCGTTAAATTTTCAGGAGATGTTTCCTTTTTTGTCTCTAAAATGTATTGTATAGTCAGTGGCGTAAATTACTACGGGGGAGGAATAATTTATTCACCAAAACCATGAATATATTTGTATTCTATGTAAACAAAATAATCAAAGACTAATTTAAAAATCGATTAATTAAACGAAACTTAACGGGAACTATATATATAAACTTCTATGAAATGATTTGAGGAAAAAAATGTTTTTATCTTATGAATATAAAAAGTAATTTATTTTAAGATTCAGAGATTGGTACTGTTATTGTACCTGTGGGTGTGGATGTGGGCAAACAACTCCCCACAATTACGCTATTGATTCTAGTACAATAATTATTGCGACCTCCGCGGTTTTCTTCCAGACGAAAAAAAAATCCTCGCAAAGTTGGCACAGAATCTGCGGACCCGCCGCTGATATTATGGAGACGTGGGCGCGACAAACGTTACGTTCCCAGAGACAATAAATGAAAAAAAATTTCGTTCAAAAGGTTTTTGATTTATTTTTATTTATTCTCTTCGTCACATTAATTACGGGCATGTCTCGGGTGCTGCGCACAATAGGCGAGTAGGTACGAATTATCATACGGCCCTGGTCGCCGTCCAGTAATTACAAACTCGCCACGGTTTAAGATTTAAATGATTGTAGAGTTTTTTTTTTCCGGTTATCGTTCGATCGATGGTGTTCAAAGTGAAAATACAATATTTCCCCCCCACAACTATGGTCGCCGTATGTGTACTTATATGCGTTCGGAACGACCAGTGTAGCCGGACGTACGGTTTTTACCGTACACACACGGTAATTTCGCTATCTAAAAATAATACACTAAATTATTTTATTACCAAAAAGCCCGTTTTGAGCGTAATATTCTTTCAATCTTTTACATTTTTCAGGGGCATTTATTGTTTGGTGTTTTTTTATAATTAAATATATCTGTGGAACATGATAACAATAAAGAACGATTAAGTTAAATAATGAAAAATATTGCCAATAAAGGAGTAACAATCACGTTTTTGTTTTTTGAACACAGTAATGTACGGTATTTAGATTTATCTTGACCGTACGGTTGTTCTGATATAATTGTGCGGTTTTCACCACGATTTTAGATACCTTTTCCTATGGTTATTTAACCAAAAGACTTTACAGGGGTGTCTACCATACCGCGGCTGATATCAAGTTACTATCTTGTTGTTGTATGATAACAATGGAATAAATAAATCGTCTATAATATGGTTTTCACCGTGATTTTTTCTTTATTCTGATATTCACCAGTGGTGACCGTGTTTTTATCTTGCCATCATATTAAAAATATGATAATTTATTTTGATTAAGTAGCCGAATTATGCCCCTATGCAATAAAACCCCTACTCAATTTTTGCCCATCTACTTGTGAAGCAGTGGCCGATTTAACGGTCGTTTAGTCGACAAATGCCGACGGGGGACCCCTCTTCTAAATTGTCTATTGGGGGGGTGGGCCTCCACCTAAATTATTTCAATTTTTACCACAAAAAAAAAAAAATTTTATATTGCAACCCGCAGTATACGTTGCCAATACATTTTTTATGGATTTGCTGACTTTATTGGAACCCTTAAACCCCCTTCACTGTTGTGAAACAAGAACTTACTAGGTAGAATCTAAAATAGTTTAATTCACCATATAAACCGTATAGATTAAAGTTACAGATTTTTGGACATTTGTTTTAAAATTACAAAAAATATCTGCGCTATCAATAATAAATGGTAGTTCTATTTTGTAGATGAGATTACTCAACTTAAAATTAATCATTTATATGATATAAATTTGGGTATTCATCGAGTTTATCGATATATATTTAAACAGACATTTTCCTTCCCGTTTTTGCATAAACTTAAGAACTTTTTTTTATGTAGATATGGTTAAAAATATTGGCTTTTTGTAAAATAACAATCCGTCACAATCATTGGCAGTATTAAAGTTAAAATAATTTAATCACAAAAGTTGTATAAATGTAAAACATTATATTTGCAATTTGGAAATTACAAAATCTCGGACATTGTTGTCGCTTATTTATGGCTAATTTATTCCCTATAAAATGTTGATTTAAATATAAAAAATTAACACATAATGGATCAACGTATATTAGTGACTTTGTTTTAGTCCGGGATGGACATTACTTTGTAATACATTTTAAGAAATATTTGTCCAAAGCAGCAGACTGTTCCATATATTCTAGCACATAAATCCTTTAACGGTAACCATCTAGATGGGACAAGGTTTAAAAAATAAGAATAATTTTTTTAAAAAAGTAACTTTTAGTGGTTTTTGCTTAAAGGTGACTTTTAGAAAATTACAAAAAAAAACTTAGTGACACACCAGCTGTGCAATAATTATATTACAATGGTGGTACCTTTCAGAATAGAATAAAAATGGAAAACAATAATGCACCTGTAATAATAAAAGCTGAAGTGACGGGTGATTGTATTCTTGTTGATATACATGCAATCAAATTAAAATTACACAAGTAAAGATAATACAATTCTGGAGGAACTGAACACTCCTTACATACCTATGTTAGTGAGTAAAACGTCATTAACCAATACACATTCTTGGCATTCTTCAACAGGGCTCGAGGAATCCAAGTAAAGGTCAACAGGTTCCATGATGTGCTGGTTTCTGTATGAGAGGAGATAAAAATAGAGGTGGCCCGACGTAGAACCCTTGGTCTATGATCGACTGAACAGTTCCTAGTATACAATATATTGTCGTAACCAAGGTAAATAATAAATATAATATTATTGACAAAAAAGCTGGAGGAAATTATTCGTTGTTGGCCTATGCAATTGAATAAGAAAACCATATATATATAATCTACGAGTCTTTCTCATATAAATAGGAGGAAGAACAAAATTATAGATATACCAAAATTGTTGATAATAATAAAAAATAAAAAAATAATGTATTAATATATAGGTATATTTAATTTTTTTATAACTTAGAGTTTAATGTATGACAAAGTAAATAAAAACAAATATTATTCATTAATAGACATATTGATACATTTTATGCAAGCCTATTAAAAAAAAAAAAAAAAATTGTAAATCATTTTTCATGATTGTTATTTCTGTACAACTTCATGCAGCCATTGGATATTTAACGAGCACTAAAAACAACCACTGGAAATATTTAGTTAAGGAAAATGCTACTTAATTATTTACAGAACTTCAATACAAATTAATTAAAATATGTACATTGTACAGTATACAGAGTGAATCACAACACATACATTTATTATTTAAATTATTTTATCATTATTACATTTTGATAATTTGTAGATCTTTCTAAAGTATTAAGTATATAAATTATATTATCTCTTGTTCTTATTGATATCTACAAATTACTATCTTAATTTGTGGTAATGTCTAATCCTAAAAGTTTCTAGGCACTAGACTAATATAAACTACTATTTAAAATGTTGAGTGTAGTGTCGCAAAATAAAAATATAAGAAATGTTGCGCTATTTTACATTCCCTTATGTGTCATGCAACTATGGTCGCAAACACCCATAGCGACCGGCTAATGTGTCTGCCATATATACACTAGTCATGGACACAAACACTGCAACGATTATTATTTGTATGTTTGTGAATTATCGTGAACCATAACTGTGTCATTAGTATATTATTTAAAATCACTTATTGTACTTTTGTGAAAATTGCCCGATTAGGTGTTAAGTAGCAAAAAATTGTACATCAGTTCAATATTTTATTTAAAACTTTTTAAAATTTAGTACACTATTGTATTATTTATACTATTCTCAGTGCTGTTATGCAATTATTTACAATTCAATTTAAAATTAAAAAAGATAATTATTAATATATTATATTATTAAATAATTTAAAAAATTGCTTGTTTAATGCCAATTTAATATTTCTAGCCATTTTACATTTGTATACTGCAATAAATATTTAAAAATGTAAATAATAGATAACCTAATGTTGTTAACTTGTATTTATTATTTTTATATTTAAAAATAAGGTTCATTTTTGTGTTTTAAAATATTAAATTAAATTAGGTGGGTATAATTAAAAAATTAACATGACACCTATCAACATTATCAAACATTTGCAGTGTGTATTTAAATATTTCCAATAATATATTTTATAAATAGTTTATACTATTCCAAGAAACATGTATTAAATTGAAAAAAAAAACTATAGTGTATAAACAAAAATGAATACATTGTTATTTGTTTATCAGACAATGCATGCAAACACAAAAGCTGGACTTTTAAAAAAAATAACTAGTATAATTTAATTGTATAAAAATGTAGGTATCAGTTTTTAGTTTCTATGCGATTTTATATTCTACATATTGATTAAGTAATATAACTTTAAAATGGCAATTTTGGTTTGTGATAAATAATTAATGAACTTAACAGAAGAATACCTCTACAAAGAAAATACAAAAATAATTGACAGCAGTTAAAAAAACCTACGTATAAATCAATAACTTGTCATTTATGTAAACCATAAAATATGTATAAGAAAGCCAGTGAATATAATACAATTAAACAAACATTATGCTATGTGGAAAACCATTGTCCACGGGTCTGTTATGAATTAATCTGTTATAAAACTAAAATATTAATTTCAGAAATTGTAGAAATAAACATACAATAATTTAGCCTCTAGAATTTATCTCAAAAAACTGAAATGGTACAACAAATCTTATAATTTCTGTTCGTTGAATAAAAATGTTTTATGTCAAATAATAATTAATTAATGTAAGACACTATTTCTGCATATTGATGGAATATTTATGTGAATATTAACCTACCCAGTGATGTTTATATTGGTGTCTACAGTTTAAGATTTTTAAACCTTAACGGTTCGCACAACTACATTAATTTTATATAACCACATTATTATCATTGAACCAATGATTTTCAAAAAAAAAAATAAAGGATACATCTTTTTGTTCGTTTCTTGTACATGATTCGGTAACCGCATTCTCTGCATCGTATTGGGTCCTTTGGTTTCATCTCATTTTCAGCTTGGCATGCTATAATATTGCATACAAACACACAAAAACAAGAAGTTAATGATGTCCGGATGGCGCAATTTAACAGTTTACCTACGTCACAATTAATTATTATTATTACCTCCACAAATATAAATTAGCGCTTTTTTCGGTGCGTCGTCTGGGATTTCGGCTTCCGTGATCATCGCTGGTTGACGGTTTTCGACTCTTACGGTAGTTCAAAAAAAAAAAAAAAAACAAACGTTTTTGTTTAATTTGTACAGTCTTTAAATCTGTTATCGCAATTGGTTCGTATCACTTATCAGCACGTGCATGTGCCGTTGTTACCAATGGTACAATTATGGTTATTGACGGATAGTTTATCATCAATATCCGTGCACGGTTATTACCTCGTTTCCAAAGAGGTCGCGTCGACGACGGACCGCCACGGACGGTTAATATTATGAATTCATGACGCACGATTAAAGACGTTTATTTTATAAACCACGGGCGGAATACACGAACCCGAATCATTAAGGATGTGAATAAAATTTAGTACGACGAAACGGATGAATTAAAAAGTTATAGCCGAGAGGCGTGTAGGTAAAGTCGACAATCTAATATCTCGGGATTAATAACAGAAAAAAAAAAAAAAAATGGAAATAACATTGTATCAACCTTATAAAAAATATTGGCGTTTAGGAGGTACCTATTTATTTTATATATATATATATATATATATAAAGAAAAAAAAAAATACATATTTTATACTTTTGTACGTATTGTATATTATGCCCACGCGTGTGTATTGTTGTGAACTTGTCCGTTTTAAGTAGGTTACTACCGTTGAACACGGAGTATTGTTAAAATATAATACGGATGGATGCTTTGAATAAGAATTAAAAAATTTACAATTTTAAATAGCGCGTGTACACACCAGGCATTGGGCACCATTAATTCCGCGCACGATCGTTCCTCTATTTCCGTCGCTAGTTTATCGATACTTATTTTTCTTTTTCTTTTTTTGTAAGTACACACACGAGTCGACAACCGACGGTTCATCATCATTATTCATTAGTATGAAAAAATATATATCCGCCTACGTTTTATATACTACGGTCGCGCACGACCCGGTATAAAATGGCGAAAAATACCCTAACCGTCGATCAAAGTTAATGAATGGCGTAACTGGGTATGAAAAAAAAAACTAGGGGCGACGAAATAATTTATTAATAAAATATATATAAAAATATAATAAAAATCACGATGGGGGTGGTGTGAATATATATATATATATATTTACTCTGTATACACATAATAATCAAAGACTAATTTAATGGCCTAATCACTTAACTAACCTAACGAAAGAATACATTTAGTTTTCTTAGTTTTGTAACCCGGATAATGCGATGATAACGTCGAAGATACGTCGACATATCATAAAACAGAAAAACGCGAAATATATATATATAAACTTTTATGAAATAATTTGTGGAAAAAAATATTTTTATCTTATGAATATAAGAATATAAGTAATTGATATATCGCATTATTTCTTTATTTCAGAAAATTGGGAGATTGGTACTGTTGTCATACCCGAGGAGAGAGCCAAAATGATACCTTTGCCCTCGCAAAAAAAAAGAAGTTGCCCTCTTAACCTCCACAATTACGCCGCTGATGACATGCGTAAATACTATTTAAAATCACTTACTATTAGCGTACGTATCATTGCTGTACCGCATTCGCTATTTGAACATTAACAATATTATTTGTTTCAATCGACAATTCAACCGATGCAGGAAAAAATAAATATATTAAAAACGATTAAATCGGGAGTGGGTTTCCCGAATTTTCTAATATTTGTAATTTTTTCATTATAACTTTGGTATTGGCAGAGTTGAAATGCTCGGCCAATATAATTTTATCCACATAAACCCGAAAAAACGTCAAACGTTTAAAATGCCTTTAAATAGATAAAAAAAAAAATGGCCGGAATGTTTCGAATGGTTTTCCACTCCTAGAGTGGTAGAGCTAATAAAAAGAACCGCCTTGATGAACTTCATCGTTTTCTCCCAATTCGTCGGGCTTCCACCAGCATCCTTTTCACCGCCGTTTCCGGGGTGGCTCGTGTCGAAATGCCCCTAGGGGCGGGGGCGGTTTTAAGAACCACTGGTCGGATAAACGTATTCGGATTTGTTCCGACCGGGGGCTAGTCTCGGCCGCGGTCAACCAGAGTGCGTTGGCTGTACGTGTTTTTAATCAATCGTCGGATACGTTATTATCGAGGTTAACGCGTTGTTTTTTTTCTTTTTTTTTTTTATCATCCCGTAGAGCGTTTTGACCTCTTTTTTTTTTTTACATATATATTTAAACCGCCCCGTATTCCGGTCCGCAACCCTCCAACCCCCGCCACCCCGGGGGGTAACAAAAATATTTTAATATTATTACTATTACCGTCTTGTCGCCCGGACGACAATTATTACCTACTGCGCAAAATAAGTTCCGTGCGCGAGTCCCCGTACTCCTTCGCGAAACTTCGCTTTACGACGTTCGTCGCCCGGGTCGGCCGTTGCCTCCTCCGCCGTCCCGGTTTTTCGGTTTGTTTATACTTTTATGGATTTTGTTTCCGTCCGTTCGCCCGTCGTACCGCCGCCGGCGAATCGTTACGAGGGGGTTTTATAATATCCGTCGCCAGCCGCTCGCGCCAGTCGACCGAGCCGCGGCAATCGTCGGCCGTACACGACGCGCAACGACAGTGGCCGTTATCAGCGATCGACATTTTTACACCGTACACCGATAAAGTATGATATCCGTCGGGACCAACTCGAAGATGGCCAGTAAGAGGACAACGGCCACTACCTCCGCCGCCGAGCACGCCGTTCGTGAGTCGAATTATATAATGTATTTGAAAAAATATTATTATTTTGACTTGCTGATTGTTTTTTCTGTAAAAAAAAAAAAAAAAACCCAAGGCTATGCGTTTTAGGTAGGTAGTAATCGATTTTTACGGTGAATCCGTCATTAATAAAATATGCGGTAAAAAAAAACATTAAAAACCGTGTAATATATATATCCACAAACGAACGATACGGAAAACGAAATAACTTTTACGCGTACCTACGCTCAGTGGCGCAACTAAGGTGGCTGTTTTTGGTGTCTGGACACCCCACCCCTCCCTCGAACCGTAAATTTAAACAATTTTTTTAAAAGCTCATATACAAAATTAATTATGCCTCAACGTATAACAATTGCTTGAATTATATGACATTTGTATTTACATTTGATATGCGTTTTTCAGTTCATCGAATGTCAGACATTGCGGACATCAGTAGCATATTCAGAAATAAGTACTATAGTTGTGCCACTGCCTATACCTGTTAAATATTATTTGAAATGATAATACCTATGTTTGGTTTTTATTAGATCACATAAGTAAACCTAGTTCCAAGGTACCATAGATAAATACAAAAGTTAATTTTGCGTACAAAATTACAAATTTTAAACAATAACGTTACCTAATAATTAAAACCACTGTAATTTTTTGTTTACTATGGTAAAAACAACTTGTGAAGAACTTTTCACTCTGGTGTAAGTGTTCTGGTCGAAAACTGGTTTACAGACAGAAAAAAAAAAAATACACAACTAGTAAAACTAGTACCATTCCTTGCTTCGCTCATAATCTATATCTCTGTGTATATGTAAATGGAAACAATAAATGTATATATTTTTTGGAAAGGTACACTATAAAACTATATATTTTTTTTTATTGCGATTTTAGCTCATGTCCAGTGAAAATATATTAAACTAGCTGAATAACCCGGCTTCGCCCGTGTACAGTTTTTTTGTGTAACCTACTATAACTTTTATTTTATCAGTTTTTATATTTATTACAGGCTGCTTTTAGTTTATCCTAGGTTGCCCATGTATTGTAACAATCAGAAGTCAGCAAAAAATTATTTTAATATTTTGAAGACAAATTGTAAGATATAATTCTAATCGACAAAATGTTGAAATAAAATATACCCAAAAAATTATAACTTTCTGTAATAATACATTATGGTGTTATAAAAACCCACCAATATTTATATTGACATATTTTGTTCATCTCAATACCTCTTTATAAACAGTATTTTTGGTACTGCCTTTTGGGGCTAAAATAACCAAACTACTGGCAGAGCTAACTCTAGAACATGCGACATAGAACTGTCCATGTGAAAAACATTCTTCTCTCAAGTCAATCCCTGCCATGCTCAATGATTGTCCTTGAGACTTATTAATAGTCATAGCAAAGCAAACTTTGAGTGAGAATTGTATTCTTTTAAACTCAATGAGATGAAATAAATAAGTAAATAAATAAATCAGTTGGAATTAACGTTATTCTCGGGATTAAAACTATATCTCCTCTAGCAGACCCAGTGATAACTATAGCTTCTATTACATTTTTGTGCAAAGCTTTAACTTGCAATCTAGTTCCATTACACAATTTAGGTGGGTTAAGATTTCTTAGTAACATTATAGGTGCTCCAATTTTAAGAATAAGTTTATGTGATGGAAGATCAGAAGGATTCAGAGTATTAAGAAATTATAAAGGGTAATGGACAGCATCATCTGATTGGATCAAAAGATTTATATTCAACAGCTTTTTCATTAAATGCTTTTAGTAGAATTTCATTGATTTCGGCTGCCTTGTCGTTCTTTGGAGATATAAGATGGCTCGCTCGCACAACCATTCGATGAGTTTCATCTTGATATTTATTATATCTGGCTAAATTCTGGAAGTTCTGATAAAGAGCTAACAACTGTACACAAATTTGAGGGAATAGTGATCTCACCTTCCAATGAAGGGAAATTTCCGTCTCCTATTTTAAGTAACATCTTAGCAAAATTCCCAGCAGATGTGTCACCTTTCACATGAACCCTCATATTTTTATGAAGTGCAATTTTCTGGATATGTGGTCACAAATACGAAGCTTTTTAGACATGACTTTACTTCATCAGCCCTTGTACCCCTAGGTATAACTAACCCTTTAAAATGCAAATTTCGAAAAATCCTTTTTTAATGCGCCTATACATAGTAATAAGTACATTTACTGAAAATTTCATATCCATAGTTTCAGCAGGTCCGGCTAGGCGATGATGAATCACCCAGGACAAGTCTTTTTATATATACAGATATATGCATATTATTTTCACTCCCGCCTTCTCCAACATATCAACCCCCTCTTTTAAACCTCTCCATTCATTTGCTTCCCGGAATCCTCCCGAAGGCTTAAACATCATTGGCCAAGGGACTTTCTCACATTGTAGTTATTAACTTTAGCTCATAATGTATAATTAAAATTACGCCGAAGCGTTATCAATGTATAATTTCTTAATTTACGTCCATCTTTACCCTCTATGTATACTCCACCTGTCTTCTTATTGTAACTATTGGTAACAGATTGTTGAGTTGTCAAAATATTTTATTTTATTGTGCCTTATTAATTTATTGTCTTAATTTAACAGAAGTAAAAAAATGAGTATTACTTAACAAACTTTTTTATTTTGTATTTTTCAAATAGCGGAGCAATCTTTGGAGCAAATTTTGCATAAAAAAACTACAATATCTCCCGAAGATGTATTAACATTGCCTCATATTACCGAAGGTTCATATATAACTATAAATTATAATGTGTTAACTTGATAATATTTTTATATTTTGTATTTTGTTCCAGGATATTTGTGTGCCCCAGATGCAAATGTCTACAATATTGATTTTATTCGTTTTAAAATACGTGATCTTGATACAGGCATGGTTTTGTTTGAAATTGCCAAGCCTTCAGTAATACTAGGTGTGTTTGTATTACTTTTTCTGTAATTTCATTTTTTTTTTATTATTATTAATTTATTGAGTTTTATATATTATATAATCATATTTTTCAGATGACAATCAAACTGAAGGAAAAGTAGAAGAGACGGATTTAAATAGCGGCCGATTTGTACGCTATCAGTTTACACCTAAATTTCTTAAACTGAAATTGGTTGGAGCAACGTAAGAATTGTAATAAATATTTTTATGCTTTATTTTGTGCTACTGTACATATATCTTATAAGACGTAACTGTATATAAATTTAATCTTATAAAACTGTATGATTACCTATAAATATATATTCCTCATAGTTATTATTTTAATTTCAATGTAATTTTATAGAGTTGAGTTTACTGTGGGAAACAAGCCAGTGAATAAGTTTCGCATGATAGAGCGCCATTATTTCCGTAACAAATTATTAAAGACTTTTGATTTTGAATTTGGTTTTTGCATACCACACAGCAAAAATACATGTGAACACATTTATAAGTTTCCAAATTTGGATCCAGATTTGAGTAAGTTGTCATTGAATATAAATTAATATTCATCATTTTCACAATATTTTAATTTGCAGTTAAAGAAATGATCCAAAATCCATTTGAAACGAAATCAGACAGTTTTTATTTTGTTGAGGATCGACTCATAATGCACAACAAAGCTGAATATGCATACAATGGCGGAGTTTAGCCAACACGGATGAATTTTTTACTTCATAGAGCTCTGTAGTTAAAATATCACTATTTATGATTTTCATTCCAACTGTCAACAACTTGATTGTACATCACATTGTGTGGTCACATTTGTCACATTTTAGGATGTAAAGTTGCTTTGCATTCCAATATTTTGCTACGTTGTTAAGAACTTTAATATCACAGTGTTATACATCACAGTATTATAATACATCACCATTTTGTGTTATTATATACATTAACTATTATTATAGAAGTGTTATCAATCCTATTAATGTCAATATTGATTTTTTTTAAACTTCTGTGATTAAAAAAAATTAGGTTGTGTATTACATGGTATGATGGCGACTGTAACAAAATAGACGGGTATAATCGCATCCGGTATGTGTTTTCGATCTAGCAAACCACATCTACTCTTGTTTTCGCCGTTTAATTGGTCGTGATAATTTTTCCACATACGTATTAAGTGCACACAGTTAATGTTTAACAAGATTTACTTGGATATAAAATCTAACTGTAGACAACAAATAAAAATATATTGATTAATAAATAAATAAATAAAATGTTTTAACTTCAAACAAATGGTAAAAATTGTGATGTATGATGTACTGGTTTGGTGATAGTAGTGTATATCAGTAAAAGTGTGACCATATCTGTCTATTTTGTTATGGCAACAACAGGCCCTAACCAATGATAAGCAGCGTTTTGGATACTGATTAGTACGATGGTCTGCGGGGTAATGGGTGGGGCCTACCATAGAAAGGCTGTTATACCGTTTTATTTCTTTGACGGGATTTAATGAATTTGGCTGTAAGGGTACTTTACTTGTTTATTTATTTACTAAAAAAATTGTTGTAATTGTTTTATTTATTAAATTGGGTCTCTTAGTTTATGAATGTTTAAGTTTTTTCATACACATTTGATACAAAGTTTAAAATATGAAATTTATAGTTTTCTTTCTTGTCTAAATTACTCGAGCAATAATATAATTATTATATTCTAGGTATATAATATATTATCTTGTATTCCTAATATTAAATTATTGTGTGCTCTATTTATTTTGTGATATCCAAATGAACAATCTACTTATTACTTTTACATGAAAATAAAAATTATAAATTTCTCGTTACATTTTTGTTATTGTTATTTTGTTTGGTCATTTACTTGGTAAAAAACCAATCTAGTATACTTTATTTTAGATTAATTTCATAAAAAAAATATGGATTTTTGATAAGAAACACAATAAACCTACATTGTAAAAGTACTTATGTGCAAAATGATATTGGCTATTGTAAAAAAGAAAAAAAACTATAACAATATTGTTATTATACGTTTTCGCCTTATAAAATCTATAACATGGTAATCATTAATTATTGGTATTTTATTATAGTTTGATAAATACACAAATAAAAGAGTTGGAATGATAAAAGATATAAAAAAAAATTATTTCCACAATAACAATTTAAAAAAAAAAAAAATTCAATAAATTATCAATTAAATATTTTACATTTATTATAAAAAATAATTTTCAATTTGAATATATCAAAGTACTATCAGCAGAACTTCGCTCACAACCGTTTTTCTTTAGCAATGGTCTATCATTGCGTACAGATTTAAATTAAAGTCTTATTTTCCTAACTTCCCACCCGCAACTGTGGCTGTGGTGTTGAACTATGTCGGTCTTTGTTTTAGTTGGAACTAGTTGTGTCTACAATGCATTGGCGAAAACTGGAAAATTGATTTTCAGAAGTAATTTTTATACCGTTGGTTTAAACTAGGGGAGAGCAGAAATAAGTCGGGACCTGTTCGGAACAGGATCGTCTGACATTGTTATTTGTTTCGGCGGGCCACGATTTTTACTAATTATTACTACCAAATTTCTAATTACTACACCTAACCCGTTGAAACGTTTTATTTTCTAGTCTAACCACCCTTTATTACATTGATTTTAATTATTCAAATTATTTGTATATATTTATTAGCAAAGCTGTCGGGGGTCTGTAGACAAACTTATCAAATAATGTTCCACCATTTCCGGTGGAGTATCAAGAGCAGGGAGAAAATAATTATTGGGTACCTAATTTATTAAGAAGAGAAAAAAAATTGGGTTCAATCTCCCGGCCTGGATTTGGTTCCCACTCCGCCTGATTATATCCAATCCGAATGTACCGACGACATTCTCTTCAATTGTTCGATTGGTGTATGGACTAGGATGATTAATTCATACGAAACAACACAAATTCGTAAAAGTTATGTATTTATTGGAAGGTAGACCGGTACGAGGTAGGTGTAATAATATAATACGATTTCGTCTACATTAGTCCGTCGTCGTCGCGAGAAAGTTCTGCACAGCCGCGTTGAATTTCTCGCTCATCATGAAGTGCAGGATATGTTTGCCTTCGGGAAATATTTCTAGTCTGAAAACGTAACGGGGGGGATGAAAATGATAGAAAACAAAATAAAAAAAAAAACTTCTGCAGTAAACCCACGGGCTCGATTTGAGGGATGGAATGGAGGCTTGATGGTGCAAGACCCCCTAAAATCAACCGTAATCTTGTTAAACATTTGAAAGAAATCATCGCAGTAGTAGTGCACCTAGACCTAATCTAACATTTATATCTGGTCAAAATATAGAACGAAAAAAAATTATAGCCACTTTGTCACCAGAAAGTAAAAAAATTGGTATTGCGTAAACCGGACAAATTAATACATATGTCTACGTTATCGTAAATGCAATCTATTTAATGGAAATTCAATGAGAAAAATAACCAATAATAAAATGAATTTAATTTTTTTCTTCTGTTAAAATAACGAGTTATAAAGATATACTGTTCAACACTGGCAGGCTACCTAAAAAAATAGATTATAATATAAAATATATCTAACGAAACGGAAGTCAATGATTTTTCTATTCGTCACAAAACCTATCTATTTCCATTTTCCATTTAAATTACGAGATTTACGAAAAACACAAAATAAATCAAATTTAATGCATAGATAAGCAAAAAAAAAAAAATAAAATTAATATATAGCATTAAAACTGGAGAAATAGACACTATAAAAGTAAAATTCTAAAAATGTACAGTATACAATTTTAAAGGATTCGTAATACTTGTTACGTGGAATAAATTTATAGTTTACTCTGCTGTTTTTATCGGTTTTCTAATAATTAGCAAATACTATAGAATCCCCGAGCTTATAACAGTTATAATAAATTATTTATACTGCTATCGTAAGCGAAAATAAAAAAATATCCAGAGTCCGAAAAAATTGAAATACTAGCGCGTGAAATAAATTTAAAATTTTTTTTTGTACATCTCAGATAAATTGTCCGATCAACAAACCATGGGAAACATCCGGATTTTTGAATTCCGAAATTTATTGTAAAACTGTATTTCGGATTCTAAAATCCGGTTTTTTATCTGAAACCAAATTTCGGTTTTTTAAAATTGTGATTTTATATTGTTTAATTAATTTCTCATAAAATAATTACTATTATCTTATTGTTAATAGTATTAAATGCTATAGTATTGCTAGTATGCTTTAATATTTAATGTTTTCATTAAATACGTTTTTATAATTAAAAAAATATAACAAATAGAAATTGATATTAAAAAAAAAAAAAAAAAAAAAAAAAAAAAACAAATAAAAAATCATACATATTACACTCTGATGTACATAATATATTACTTGCTGACCCGGCCATCGTTGTTTTGCTCATAAAAATATACAATTTTGGATTTCAAAATCCTGATTTATTGGTTTTTCGGTTAATCCGGATTTATAGCAATAATCCGGGGATTAGTCGAAACGCCGTCGTAAATAGTCGGAAAATTCGCCGCTATCTTAGGTAAATATAAACTGTAATATAACATGTATAGGCTAAGGAAACAGAAAAAAAAAAAAAAAACGCTGAACGTCGACGAATATACGGAATTTTCGCTTCGTGTACACGAAATAAATAACAATAATTTGCGGTGTTTTTTTTACTTTGGCACGGATATTATGGTATCGTAATACGACACCGCGCCGGATAAATATTGATACTTAATAATCAAATATAAATCAACGGTTAAACGGTAATTGCAATAAAAAAACGTTTGCGTACGATTAAGTTCTGCCTGCAATTTATTATACAACCGATAATAATAATATTGAGTTATTTGTTATTTCACGATCCGAGATCGCCGACACCGATATATTATTTTATGGCATTGAGTTCCCCCGGACCACCACCGACCGCGATTTATTATCTTTTATTATCTCTTATTATCGATTATTATATTTCGTACGGAGAGGAAAAAAAAAGAAAACGCATTTCATTCGCACGGTTACACGACGGAGAATGCAAACGCTGCAAAAGCTTTGCACACCCGCGAAAAACGTTTTAGGGTGGCAAACATTCCAAATATGCTAAAATGTATTTATATTTGTTTATATCGACGATGGCCAAACAGCAAAACGATTTTTTTTCAATTCCCGATAACATAAATAACATTGTAATACAGTCGAGTCGCGATAACTCGAAGAACCCGACAACTCGATTTTTTTTTTAATTCCCCCTAGAAATTATAATAACACTCAATGTATTGTTAACTCGAATATAAAATTGTGATGAATAGCTTAGTCGAAGTATATTTTTATATCTGCTATATCTGGATATTCTGGGTATTTCGTGATAATTATTATGTATTATGTTTTATCTACTTCAGTACTGTCATACAATGTCATCATTACAAACTGTTAGGCAATTTGTTGAATGTGTCGAAGGCGTGGATACTTCTATTTTCGAATCCATAGGCAAATTAGAAGATTTTGTCAATAAACAGCCAAAAAACCAAAAATCAATAACAAATTATTTTTCTACTATATCTCATAAATAATACATATTTAGTTTTTGTATAGCATTTATGTATAAACATAAATGTATTATATTTGTCATAACGTTTTTATCGTAAAATTTAAAAATTATATTTCGTTACATAGGTAACTCGAAGTATTTATTTTATTTTGATAAATTCGAGTTAGGTATCTCGAATAATACATATCTCGAGGTGAATTTTTATCCCCCTTCAACTTCGAGTTATCACGACTCGACTGTATATGTATTTACCGATTTTATTAAAACATTTTTTTTAAAAAAATGTCGCTTACGAGGGCAGCGTTTACCGCAATATTGTATTGTTATACTGTTATACTTACGACGAGGTGCTAATGTGTCGGTGCAGGTACAAGGCTTGCTCGAGGGGCACGAGACCGTCTTTGGTGCCGTGCAGTATGAGCGTGGGCACGTCGATGTCGGCCAGTTCCGGCGGGCCGATTATCTCGCCGGCCTGTTGCCGGAGCAGCGAGTGATTCCAGTCCACCCAGGCGTTCATGACGCGCTTGAAGTACGACATACCGTACGTGTTCTCGTTATACTGTCGCTGCAATGACGGCCACCGTTCCACGTCCCGTAACATATCGAATACCGTCATGTCGCTGGCCGTTACGTACGCGTTGCAACTCCAGACGACCGCCTTGCGCAACCGGCCGGCCGCCCGGCGGGACGCGGCCAGGATCAGCGCCGTACAGCCGCCGTTGCACCAGCCCAACACCGAGTACCTGTCGATGCGCAACGCCTGTACGCGGGTTTTAATCGTTTTGTTAATTCATTTCGATATGCGCTCACCGAGGTCAAATTTTATTTAGTTTGGTTAAAAGTCAAGTCGGTTTTAATTTCGTCAAGTCCAACGTTAAATCATAAAAAAAAAAAACAGTTTAGCTACTCGACTAATATAGTTTTAAGAAAACCGAAACATCGGTTAACTTGGCGGGCCGGTTCGAAAAGGTGTAGGTCGGAGAATTATTGGTTAGACAAATACACTCAGTGGCGTAATTACGGGGTTGCACGACGGTGTAATTGAACCCCCTGGCATAATGTAGCCGGTGAAAATATATGCTTTTGTATCTGTTGAAACTAACTGAACTCCCATCGTTTGATATATATATATAATTCCTTTAATATATACAGGTTTACGTTGATAATAGTTTTTATATTTCTATGTTATCGAATAAAAATAGGAAAAGCGTGCGAGCGAATTGAGCGGCTTCGAATATGATATGACTTAATTTGTCTTTTTGATTATTGAAGTGAACAAAATGTCGGAATGGGGGGAGGGGGTCCGGATCGCTGGACCCACCTCCTCAGTTTCGGCGTTGTTCGGACCTGTTGAAATTTTGGAAAATTTATGTCAACGGATAAACAATGATGGACTTTGATGGATTAAAAATTAAATGGGATCATGCCAATGGATGGACATCACAGATGTTTCTGTTTAAGCTCAACACAACGTTTTGTTAGAGATAAATACATATAAACTTTAATCCGATTATCGCATTATCGATTTTCGAACCAACGTCGAGAATAGTATTTTATATTCAATACGAGATGTCTAAAATCGGACGGGTCGACGGTATCGGCGGACACATTTGCACGCGTACGAGTCTTGTGTGTACATAATAATTACAGGCGATTATCATGGAACCCGCGCAGAAGGAAAACGGAAAAGTGCACCGAAACGGCCCGCGTCAAATAAACGCACGCGAATTATATCTGTTGATGGAAAGTAATCATCGACTGGTGGTCACCAATCACGCACCGAGCTCGATTGTCCGGACACAGTCGTGTACGCGATAATAAATAATTACCTCCATGAGCGAGACGGCCAGGTCGGCGTCCCGGTGCAGATTATCCAACGGATAGTCCCTGTACGGGGGCCGGCTCAGACCGTAACCCGGAGGATCCCACGCGACCATTGTATATTTTTCGCGGTCAAAGTTGTCGATTATCGGCTTGAAGCTGCCAATATCGCCTGTGCGGAATTAAAACTCCGCGTTATACAACATTAATATACGTATTATAATAATATACGAGTGCCAATATATTGTACATATTATAATATATACATATATATATAGGCATAGGCATAGGGCGAAACTTGGGGTAAATTCCCGGCAGGCTGTGATAAAACTAAAAATCTATTGGTCGTGAAAAAGAGGTGAGATGGTGGAGGGGTCCACTTCCTACCGATATATAAATCAGTATTATATAATAAATAGTTAGTGACCGTCCAGATTAAAATAGTATAATAAAAAATACGAAAATTCAAATGGCAAAAACATACAAATAGAGGTACTAACAAAAAAAAAAAAAAAAAAACATAAAACGCGGCAGAGTTGGACGTTATTCGATTGATTATTTGGTTCAAAAATTATTCTTTATTCGCATTTATTTACGAAAATGACACTATTTCTCCCACAGTAAAATATCTGGGCGGCAGTTGTCCTACTTTTCCCCATCAGATTACGCATATGCATCACATTCCGAACTTACCTAATAGGCCGGGACACAATAACAATACGTGCGATCCATTTCCGATTTTCGAGTAGTTGATTTCGTAATTATCGATTTTCACCTTTGTCGGTTTCTGTGAACAGAGATAAAATTTTCGTCTGAGAAATAATAATAAAAATGAAACAAAAAAAAAACCATTTCCGAGAGTGACTATCGTTTGACATCGTCATTCGGTGGCGTTATCCGGATTTGTTCAAGGGTGTGTGGTGTCAATAAATGCACAATAATACAAAATCATTATTGGTTATTACTTGTACACACAATACAAATATTTTATAAGTTATGGTCACTTAAAATAATGTTTGATTATGTCGATTTTCCGTACAAACGTAATATGAAAAACGCTAGCCGTGATACCTAATCTTTACAAATCAGTCGTGATTACATTTGTCTTACATTTGAATTCAAGCACCTAACCTAAAAATTTTGCCAACATGTCGGCTGTCGGTATAACGCCGTACACTTTTCAGTTTTAATTTTCGGTTAGATATTTTTATTTTATTTTATTTTTTTTTTTATCGTTAAGCACGTACATACGTTTTGAACGAACATTCTTCTTAATGGTTTTTATTAGAGGTCACGATTACACGTGCAATGAACTACACGGGTACTCGTGTTATAGGTAATATGACAGGGTTAAAGCCCGTGTAATAAAAATATCCGTGTGTATTTAAATACCCCCGTATCTTAATATCCGTTTTTTTTTCTAATACCCGTGAGCTTGAATATTCATATAATTGAATAAAACACTACTTCGCAGTTCTGACTTACGATTGCTCCACTTTCTGAACTCAATATGACAGAACACATATCATATTATATTGTGTTCACTACCGCCTAGTTTATGTCGTAATCACATTTATCAATAATATTAATAAACTTTTTTTTTTTTTTTTAATTTTATTTACAATCTATATTTAATATAATACAATAAGTAAATTTGAGTATTAGAATTTTTGACATGAGTTCACGTGATAAGAGAAAATATCCATTGGTATTACTCTTCAGTTAAGACTAGGTAGAAAAGAAATCATTAATAAAAAAAAGAATACACTAAAAACTAGGTAATAATCAGAGTTCAAGTTTATAGACCATTATTACATTTTTTTTTTTTTTTTAGGGTAAGAGGTCTCTGGACCATTTTCTTTTTAATCTACGGGTTGTACCGGGTAACTCGATAGTGGATAGATTGGCGATGAGGGGGTTTGGGTGATGATGTAGTTTTTTGTGAAAACGTTTATATAATTTTGAGGCTTGATCAGAGATGGGTGATATGTTAAGATCATTATGGAGAGTTAAATTACTTACATACCAGGGGGCATTAGTTATTATTCTGAGGGATATTAATTGAAATGCTTGTAGATTTTTTAAGTTGGAATTTTTGGCAGCTCCCCAAAAGTGGATTCTATAAGTAGCTATAGGATTGAGGAGTAGTTTGTATACTAGTATTTTTTTCTGAATTGGTAAGTTGGATTTTAATAAAGGACTCAGTTGATGTAGTCTGTAATTTGGCATAATTTGGTGGTGATTTAAAATTTTTTTAGTACTTTTCCAAATAGAGTTTTTATTGTTTGAGAGAGACTCAATATATGACTGATATTTGTCTGAGTTGTATTTTTTTAAAATGTTTTTGAGGGAATTAGATAATTGATTAAGTGTTTTTTTGTCACTCGGCATTCTAGTTCTTTGCCATCGGTTACGGGCTTGTCTTGTTTCCGAGAGGAGTTGTTGAATGTGGTGGGGAAGATTGGCGTGCGGGGGTGGGGGTGGTGGTAAAAGTTATAGGGAAAGACCATGGATTGGAATACAATGATGGATTTTACGAGGTATAAGAAAAAGGCGTGTTGCAGGCGAGCGAGCATGGAGATGTGACGCCGATTAATCTTACGGTAGAGACTTATATTATTAACAGTATTTTACCTCGTTCACACCGTCGATTGTCTGACTCATTTTGCGATGTCGATCTGAAACAACTGATTTCATAGAATGTAAATATTTTCAAAACGATTCAAATCGGCACCTCCTCCTTATATTAATATATGGGTGTTAATTATAGGTTATTATTTTAAGGCAGAAAAATTATTACACTCAGCCGGACCGTAATAAATTAAAAAATAGGAAACATTCTACTTTTGTTCGGCAAGTGCTACGTGAAAATTACGTGGCAATATGATTAACATAAAATATTATTCGATCGAATATAATATTATCTTACCGACAAGGCCGAAATTAATTGAGTCAAATAACGTTTTTAACCTGGCAAACATTTTGGTTTATATTTATATAAGAAATAAATCGGCCCATTTCTAATTACAACTATTCGAAATAAATTTTTAACGGCTACTTATTAATTATTCAAAAATACAAGTACACGTAGGCAGTGTAGTTGTTACGACAGTGGCAATACCAGTATTATAATATCGATGTAATTATTAAAAATTTACAAACTGTATAGACAGACCTCCTTACGTTTACTCCTTTTGAAAACACCAAATCTTCCTACTTTACCAGTTGTTCAAATATAAAATCATTATACCAATGCTGTGATCACAATAATTATAGTAAATCTATACTTCCGTTATAATCTCTGTACTATCTGTAACAACCTGTATGAGTCTGTCGTCTGTTGGAATTAAAAAAATATATGATTTGCCTGTTTACAACCATAGTAATCAGGTGAACCCGGCAACAATTATAAAAAACTGCTATATATTCGAGTATTAAGGTACATCGATTTTTTTTCCCGTTCGTATCGCCAAAGTGTAGAAGCTAAGCCGAATAACAACCGGTATTTCGTTCAAGTTTAGCTCGGGATTTAATATTAATTTTTTTTTTTTTTCGGGCGGGTCCATTTACAAAAGTTTGAAAATAACAAAAAAATAGTTAATATTGGTTTGCTTTAAAAACAAACGTAAGTCGTAGTTACAAATTCAGAGGGCTTGTGCCGCCGCCTTGAATACAAATCGACCTAGAATTTAACACGGCGTATTGTATACGTACCTTTTAACTATATCAGACGACTTCAAGATCCGTTGGTTACTATTCACGTCAAATATTCAACGGACGACGCTGTACGACGTATAGTGAGACTAACCGCGGGGACTGTACAGGTTAATGAATACGGGTTTAGATATACGGCGGCATACTCGCGGAGAAGGGGAACCGAACGGAGACCGATAAACGAAATCTATTACACACAGCACTCGAAATTAGAAAAAAAGAAAATGAAAAAATATAGGAACTTAAAAAAAAAAAAAAACGTATATGGATAGGAATTTAATTTACATCTGTATGTTACGAGATAAATTGCAAACGGAAAACGACTCTGAGCCAAGTAGTATTGTCAGCAGTCGTGTTTTTTTCACTGTTGCCATGGTAACACAGCAATAAACATGCATGAAAAATAAATAATAAAACTCGAGTTTGACGAAATCGTTTTTTCGTTATTTTTCGGTAGTTTTTTTTTTTTTATGAATAGTCCAATATGCCTCCACAACGTCTAGGTATACACTTTGAAGTAGGATTGGGCTTTAGACCTGTTAAAATATTTTATGGGCATTTCCCTAGGTTTTGACAAAATTCGTTGAAGATCTTTCTTTTATTTTTTAATGTAAGTTCACATGTTTTGCTTCGATAGCAATATTATATTAAAAATATATGTATATTTTTTTAAATTTATTACAAAAAGTTTCAGCACACTGGGTGCTATTTTATCTATATACAATTATAGCAATAGTAAATTAAGATCATGCGGTATGATAGTGATAGCTGAAAAGATTATTAGATAAACGGTATTTACTTTTCATATAATAACCGATATCATATTTACCCCACTTTTTATTGAAGAGCTATTGAAAAATGAATAGTTAGTTTTAATTAATGTTTGCATTCGGTTAATACAATTTGATTACAATTATTTTGATAGTGATAACTGATAACGTCATAGTTAAATTATGGGAGCAAAACTACCACGGTAGGTGATTGAATCGCCTATAACCTACGCGGCTGTGCCCAGTGATGGACTAACAATTTTTTTTTAAATTATTATACATTAATTATTTAATAAAATAAAGTGCTCGCGATATTTTATGTTAAAAAAATATAACATATTTTTAACTTTAAAATAGATTATCCGTGGAGGAGGTGTAGTGGTTACATTACTCACTAACACACTCATTGACTTACGGCTTGAGCCGTTTGAGGACTCCATAGTTCCTCCAAATTATAAAAGTTTGCAGCACAAAATGTTAAATAAAATAGGGACTGCACTATAGAACATAATATATTTATTAACATAACAGTTTTACACTTTATATATTGTATTTTATTTTATTTACATTATTTTTATGATCATACGAAAACAACTTTATCTAGGAAACAGGCACGTGTATTTAGTTAAATATTATAGTTTATCAAAAGTCATTGCTTTTATTAATAATATTAAAATAAGACTACTTTTTAATTTTGAATATCTACCGTCTTTTCAAATTTAAATTAAGTATAGCATACGATTCTTAATAATGTTTTGATGTCTTTGATTTTCATAATGATTGAAAACTCAAAATTCACTTTAAACGATATACTTAATTTTTGTTTTGCGTTAACATGTTTTTAAACAAATTTCATGGTTAAGGCATTAAGAACTCCACAGTTAATAAAGACGGATATATTTCGCACCCCGGTGGGCCACTGTTGTAGGTGTTTAGTTGGGAAGGTAGGACATACAGGTAATTTAGTGTCTATACAATAGTAATTTTAATTTGTATGCAACAATTATTGCGTACGAAAAACGGTTCTAAACAAAGTCCAGGTAAAAGTGTTTTGATAAATTCAAATGAAAATCGTAATTAATAACTACAAAATAAATTACAATTGTCCGTGTGTTTTTTCGTCACAAATTGTTAAGCATATTTGAGGAGCCAAACAATTTTATTTAAATACAAACTAAAAATCATTGAAAATTTAAAATAAATATTTTGAAAATTGTACGACTTCTAGAAAGAGCAATATAGAATATTCAGTGAATATGAGTGAACAACTCAGGTCTCTACGATTATTTTTAACATTTTAACTGAATTACAACAAACAAACAAAATCCAAATTAACGGATACCATTGTTGTATACATTTTCACGATTAATAAAGAAAACTATGTTGAAAATCAAAAAAGACTACCTTAGTGCACCAAACAAATTCAACATCTTACAAGATAGTTACTTATAGGGGTAAGATTACTGGTCGTAAAGTTGTTCACAGGAGGTGGAAAAAAACCAATACAATTTGTTGTTTTGCTCAGAATCTAATACTTCTGATAAGAACACGGGACATTTTAACATTTATTTGATAGTATATTTTTAAGTTGATAAATAATTATTTTTCCAAACGCTTCGTTTAATTTGCCTATATGAAACCCCTTGAACTTTGGCCCTTTAATAATATATTGTGACCATATGACACCAGATACATAATATTCAACACATTTATACTTAAAATAAAATTGTATTTATATAATATAACAAACAGTAAATTAATGGAGTACTCATTATACATTATTATAAACGAATATGGCCTGTTGTTTCGTTTTAGCGTGTCTGGGGAGGATTACATGAGATAAAAACACAAATAAATAAACTAAAAAAACTGTAGCACAATTGTCGTACAATTTATTTTCATCGGCAATGTTGACTAAAAAAAAATATTATAAATTCGTTTTCCAGTGGAAAATGACACGCTTTAAAACATTTAAAAAAAAAGAAACAAACTCATTGAGACGCATGATTAATATTAGGAAAAATCTCCGAAGAATTTTCTTTTCCTCCCTATCTCTTGTCTGTTTGCTCTTCATTTGAAGGTAATTTATATGTTTATCTAATCATTATAATAATAATAGTAATACTTAAATACAAAAAAAAAATACAAAATACTGCACATTTATCGAAAAATAAATAACACGAGATGTACATAATATAAAACGCACACAAACATAATAATAATAATAATAATATATGTATAGAGTTACTTACGCGGAAGGCGTAAATATTAAAACTACACGTATAATAATAATAATAATATTAGTTAGATGCGTACAAAATTCGAACGGAAGACCGAAACATTGTGAGTTCTTCGATTGTTTATACGATCAAAATAATTATCAAATCACAGATATCCTTAGTTTATATATATAAAAAAAAAAAAAACAAAAAATAACTAAGACCAAAATTTACGTTGACAAGTAATTATGTATCAAACGAAATTAATATACTATATATATATATATTATTATTACACACATCAAATCACGAGAAATAATTTAAAAATATATATATATACCTATATGAAGACATAATATACGTCTGGAAAATAAAAATAATTGATTTATATATATATAAAAAAAAAAAAAATGTATATAGTTTTAATTTTTGCTCGCTAATTCCAATGACGGCCGCAACGTAAGGCAACCCTCGACCCAAAAGTTCGGCCTGTCCAGCATCCTCTGCCATAACGCCATTTCTTTTTCGTTTGAATCCATCCAATCGACCGGTTTACCGTCGCACACTCCTGAAAAATAAAACGAAACGTCTTTATAAAATATTATAATAATAATATCAGTAGGTAGGTACATTTCAGTAATAACAGGGTGCCCGGCAGAGGTAATAACGATAATATTGGCGAGTAGCGGAAATATATATTGACTGAGTAAAAGATACTTTTTAGAAGTATTTCGAGAACAAATACAGACACTCATGAAAAGTATTTATAAATAATTTTTTGTTAGCATGTTATTTCATAGGTATAGTCGACAATCATTTCATATAAGAGGGGTTTTTTTTTTGTACTATACTACTGATTTAACACCATTGTGCGAGCTAACATTTTAAATCAATTTAACTATCAACAGCGTGTATTGTACTTCAAATTAAAATAATACGGACAAATTTTTCGAGTATTATAAATGTGTTTAAAATAAGTATTCGATTTCGAATGTAATTCTCTGGGGACTGGCAGCTATTTGCGAGAAGCTAATTTTTCGGACTAAAAATTAGGATTAAAATGGTTGTTTGTAATTATTATTGAATAACTTTTCTATATGTTTTAAACAACAGATAATATTTAAACAAATACATCCAATTTCCGGGGCTCATAACAAGAGGGCCGATTTTACCAGCACAAACTAACTACAAGTCAGACGACCCCTCCTGAAATCTCTTTTAATTCCACCACTGGGACGAATTTTTACCGATTTGTATGGAGTGTAGACGTATTACGTCTACACTCCAGGTGCAGTTAGCATTTTCGGACGGGTGTTGTTTGTTAGGTTCGTTGTGGTCTTCAAGAAAATTTAATTTTGCGAAGATTGCGCAATATCCATAGTAAGTTATTCGCACGGCAATTTCGGCGTGTTTTATCTATCGCCGTGTTTTAATTATAATATATATGTATAGATCCAACTGTCGTCTCGAGGTTGTAGGAAGATTTCGGTCTACTATAGCCGATTGAAACAAAAACAACTAAAACAAATAAAATTACCGGAGCCCAACGATAGGCGGACGCCTCCCAAGAATTCGTTGCTGCCCAGCCGGTCGTGGTCCCAAACGGTCAGCTCCAGGCTCCTTTCGGCCAGTTCCTCCGGAGATACGTCCCGGTAGGTAAGCGTTTGGTTCCAGTTAGGGTTGCACGTTTTTCGGGCCACGTTGGTCTTCTGCTTAGAATTGCGTCCCTTGTCGGGAAGTAGATAACTAAAAAAAAAAATTAAATAAATAAAAACAATCGAAGTTCCAAGTTATAGTCGTAGATAAAACAACGAGTGTAAATCTGTTTAAAATTCAGAGACGCTCGTTATTTGTATTTCTTTTACTTCGTGTATCACGACATTAAAAAACATTACACTATGGACCGGAGAAGTGATATTGTAATCGATTTTCAAGCGCACTAAACCCACCCACGCGATTTCCGCTAATGAATATGGGAAATGATTAATGTGCGGCGCATTTCAAAACGCATCGAAATTGTATAGTATTTAACCTAATTTAAAACAGACACATTTAAAATAACTCACCTTTTGCAAAACGGATCGGAAGAGCCGTTCGACTTGACCGCTTGTAGGTTCTTCGCGTCTTTCACTAGCAGAAGGAACGTGCCCTTGGTGCGTTTCTTGGAGTTGGGGTCGGCAGGAACGCACTTCAGACCAACGATTATTTCGCCTTTGTTACTGATACACAGATCTTCCAAAGGTTCGGTCTGTAAACATACAGAATCGCAATGTCTTGGTTAAATACCGATCATATCATATTATATCGTTACGCGCAATAGTTACTCACTCGTTCCTGAAGCGGATAGAATTTTGGTGAAGGGTCGTCGAATATTTTGTTTTCCAGAGGCAGTCGAACTTCGCCCAAGAAGTTGTTTCGTCCAAACATGTCCGAGTGCCACACGCTCAGCCACAGAGTCCTGTTGTTGAGCTCCTCCAAGGGCACGCTGTATTTGAGCACTTCGTCAAATATTGGGTTCATCGTGTGCTTCTTTACCCGGGTCTTTCTTTTTCCGGCCTTCGACTTATCGGGCAACAAGTACACTTTTACGTAGCTAACAGGAAAACACAAAACACGACGGTGGTATTTAATTTGATAAAGAAATGTCTAGATTCTAAACGGATTTTCTATAAAATTAGAAAAAAAAAAAAACCGACAACAAATGTATTTTTGTTGATTTCTAAATTACTTTGGCTACAAGGGGTAAAAACACGACTTATACTATTCTGCTCAAAACCGTTTTGGCGGTTTAAATGTATATACATTTTTAATTTTTCTAGACATTTAATCCAATATTATTTTTAGATTAAAAATTCAATACGCTGAATCGTCGTTTCAATTACAACGAGCTTATAGTGTGAATGCAAATGCACTTGCCCCGTTTGCCCGAGGCATAAAGTCGTAATAATCTGCGTTTAAAATAATTTGTTATATCGTAAAGATTATATTATGCGTCGATTTGTATTATATAATATTATTACTCGTATTATACGTGCCGATTTGTCGTTAAAACGTCCTTGTCGTTGTATATAAGACGAACAACACTTACACTATGTTGTTTTACATAGGTGGCATAATGTATAATTAGTGGCGCCAGAACGATTTTTAAACCGTGGGGGCTGAACATATGGATAATCGTTTTCAATGCTTTTACCGAAAATATCAGTATTTTTTTTTTTTATAAATATTGTTCTAATGTATTTGTCACAAAGTTTATTTTAATCGTTTTAAATGTACAAAAGCGTTAACGATTATTTGAACGTTTCGAGTTTTGTTTCAATGTCCAACGTACAAATTATGGTGACGACGACCACCGAAACCTATATATTTCAGCGATTGGGGCTTAGCCCCTAGGTAACTTTTCCCGTGGAGGCGATTGCCCTCGTGGTTCCGGCGCCCCCGTGTATAATGTATTATTTTTTTTTATATGGTCGCGTAACGATTTTTTTTTTTTTTTTTTAATTTGTTTATATAATAATACGCTTACGGGTCGGATCTGTTTCGCTTGGAGTCCGCGGCTGCCAGATCACGACAGTGTTTGATGTTTATTTCGAACTGAGCCGCTTTATAATTGTACTGGAGACCGAATTCCACTTCGCCTCTGATTGGCACCGTACCGTACCTGCCCTCTCCGGCGCCAGAGTATACAGACGCCATGGAATCGCTTCTGGCCTGTGAAAAAAAAAAATACAAATAACAAATAAAAAATGAAGGATGTATAATATAACAATAATAATAATAATAAGACGCGGTTTGGTTTTGACGCTCGACCGATTCAATATAATATATACGACTAAACAAAACAAATCCGATTAAGTACGCTCGGTAGAAATAATGATGGAACAAAAAAATAAAAAAGTTGAGAAGGTAGGATATAGGGTTGGAGAGCGAAATTTAATTTATATCCGCTAACAAAAACGATTCTGAGCGAAGTTCAGATAATCGTGTTTTGAAATGTACATTTTATACGTTTATAAAAAATAATTATTACACTACCCTCAGATCTTTTTCTTTTTCAGTACTAAGTACAATTTATGAAATCGAACAAAAACGAAAGAATGTTTTGAAAATTTGACTGCTCTTAGAAAGTGCTAATATTAATGTTCAGTGAAAATGTCGGGTTTTTACGGTTATTTTTAACTGAGTTTTAACAAAAAGAAAAATCGGAAATAATAAAACCATTAAGCTAACCTACTGCGGTAAATTTCCCTACGTTTTATTCCCGATTAAGGAAGCTACAAAGAAAATCCCCTCCCCACTGCATCACTAACTAAAATGCTTTCAGAAAATGTACTACACTTAAAAACCAGAGCAGGATGTCCGGTAGAAAAGTTGTTTACCTTACAGAAAAAACCAATCAAAACATCTAAAAACGAATCACCATCAGATTATAAAATAACAAAGGCGAAATATTTGTAGCCGTATTATTTTTTCGCCTTTGTGGTTCTACTACTCGACGATGTTTTTTTTAAATTGTATTTACACACGACCTATATAATATCTCCGGGCTTTGTTCTTCTATCTTCTTATTCTACAAATATTGTATTTATTTGTATTGCACGTATATATTTTTTGTTATTTTTTCGAATATATCTGAAACAATTTTTGTTATTTTATCGATAACTGTAATTTCGTTGAAATTCGACATTCCAGATTTTCAATACGGTTCAGATTTCAATGTCTGGTAAATACTTGCGGGATAGTACACATCTGGAGTCCAGATTCGCGGGTTTTTTTTTTTTTTTTTTTAAATCTTTTTTTTCTTTTATAGTTACCCGTGCGGACGGCGGAAGACACGTAGTGCGACACGGGGATGGGGGGGGGGAGCAGCGCAGACACGGTTTTTCGAAATTAATTAAATGTTCACGAATTATTAATTTTTACGAAAACAAAACGTTCCAACGTTAGTAGTGTATATTATACGGTATAATAGTAATAATAGTAGAAAACATAACGAAGAAAACACTCGACGGCGGCGAACGCTATATGGAATCGCCACACTCGTTAAAACATCTCGAAACACACGTCTACAACGGTCGTTAACGGAGTAGTTTATAACTACCATCGTGCGTTAATTACTTTGTCTAAAAAACAACAACAAAAAAAAAAAAAAAAACACCACATTATTACGTTATTATTCATAAGACCGCGCGCGCGATATCACGAGTCTTACCCGGAGAATAATATTAAGAAAGGGGATTAAAAGAAATGAAAAAAACAAAATCCCATAATAGTGTAATTATATGGCCGGGGGCGGGATTAAACGAAATATAATATACGACCGTCGATTTCCCCCGCAGTCTGCGCGGACAATTCGGGTCCCATTAGCACAGTGTTTCCCAACCGGTGGGTCTGTCACATAGATTTTTTTTTTTTTTTTTGCACGTTCATTTAAAAACAAAAAAAAAACGTAGCGATAAAATAGGATAGGGGTACTACATTATGCTATGAGCAACAGTATCCATCCTAGAATTTAAAAAAAATGGTCGCAAAAATCACATGAAGTAAATATTATGCAATGATAATACATAATTAAATACACTGTAAACGTAAAGTCGTAAAATAAAATGATAAAAATATACATCTTTTATCAATTGTTTTTGTATGTTCTTGTTTATAAGCAAAAAAAAAAGTCTTCCTAATTATCCTAAAATTGAGGTGGTCCGCGACCTATTAAAAATTCTCTAAGTGGTCCGTGGTGGTAAAAAGGTTGGGAAACACTGCATTAGTATATCCGAGTACAATAATAATCTATAAGATATTATTCCGTCGGGTCCGGTATTTAGGATTTTTAAATTGGGGGGCGGATGGAATTTTTAATACATACGGAAAGCATGAAAAACGAAAAAAAAAAAACAACAGTATAGTATAATTTATTAATCGCGATGGGACCGGTTTGAAGCCCTTCGACCCCCTGCCGTAAGGCACCGGTGCCAGTTTCTATAAAATTACAATAATATTGTATTGTATAAATTATGTACGAGCGCACGTGTGCATATATATATATTAATATAAATTATAATAATATAATTATTTTACGCACATTAGGCGCATGCAAATAAAAAAAGGCAAGGCACGATCGTGACGGCCGAAAACCGAAACACAGCGGATAGGGGAAAACCTTGGTAGTCGCGAAAAATTAACGAGGAAAAGAAAAACCTTCGGATACCGATATGTAAGAAAAATAATAAACATAAGTACACACATAGAATAATATTAATTAAATATCAATCGGGTCTCGTTATGTTAGGTTAGGTAATATTTAACACGCGGAACGTATGAAATCAGAAGGGACACTCTTGATGCAAATTAAAACGTGGCGGCCGTATTTTTAGTATACCTTATCACCATAATATGATAACAATATTCTGTCGTTGTTCATTATGTATATTCTCGTTCTGTGAAGTCAATATTTGATTTTTTTTTTGTTTTTAAATTCGCTGTCATCATAATATGGAACATAAAATATGTAGATTAACATAGCCTAACAGTAGATAAAGTTGTTTTTGATTATAATAAGGAGACGTCAAAGTTACACTTTCCGTCTTTGTCTGCTCGTAATGAACAATATAGAAAACATGTATTTTCGTATTCCAAATTGTAATTAGGCTCGAATAGACTTGAAAGAAAAATTGTTTCACCTAATTAATGATAATAACGTCATTTACTATGTTTCCGCAGAAGGATTTTTCGATATTTTCGGTCTACAATTTTTTTTTATTAAGATTATTACAAAATAATAATAATAAATACGTTTTCTTACCAATCTGAGAAATAGATATCGAAAAATCCCTTTGTGAACGCATAGTAAATAATTTTGTCGTTATTAATTTGGTGAAATACATTTTGCTTCAAGTTTATTACTGGAGCCCGTTTCGCCCAAAGACATTTTAAAATTAAGTTGGCAATGGTTTTTAAATTATATTTGAAACTCACAGGAAATAATATAATAATAATAGCAATTATATTCGAGTTACATTTATCACTGTATTTATTATACTATAATACATCCGGATGAAAACGTATAGCGTTGAAATTCCCTCTCCCCCCAAAAAAAAACAAAAGAAAAACAAACGAAGGTAATACAAGAATATAATGAAAACGTGTACTTTTTATATAGATCTGGTGAAATTCCTAGTTACGAGTTTGTAAAAACCATGTGTAGAAATTATAAATTAAAAAAATTATGATTTGTATTGTGTAATGACTTTTACATTAATTTTTAGTAAAACATAATGATTTGAATTATAACTATAATAACGTATAATTTAATATGAACTTTTTAAATGTTTTTTAATGGAACATTTTCGTACGGACAAATAGGCATACACTGATCTGTGTCGAATTTCATAAAATAATAACTTACGATAAATAGTTTTTTAAATAATCTTCTACAAGTTTAAAAAACGTTATTTAAAGACCGTTGCCAACTTAATTTTAAAATTACTAAAATGTCTTTGGTCGAAACTGTAAAGGTCGTGTCTGGGCAGTTTTACACGGCAAAATGTTATACTCGTAATCATTCCGGTACATCCAAACGTTATAGAGTAAATTTACCAAATATTATTACAAACGAGATCATTAACCGTATCCCCGGCAATTTATTATTTGTTTTTGAACATTTTTATTAATTATAAAATTAGCTCTAATTATTTACTTAGTTTATGCACGTAGTCTTAAGCAGAATAACAAACCAATAATTATAATAATAAATATAGGAAAAAAAAATAGGTACCATGGCACTCGACGTTTAAAATTAAATACTGAATATAATATAATAATAATAATAATAGTAATAATATGCACCATAACGTTTCCTGTATTATGACACAACTGCATAATATACGATGTATATGCGTATTTAATTCGAAAAAAAAAATAAGAAAAAAAAAAATATATAAGGTATATAACACTATAAAATATACGATCTCTATTACTAAACGAATAACGGGGAACGCGGGCTGTTGAAATTCTCTTTTTTTTTTTTTTTTGTTTTTTCTTAATAGGATTTATAGAAATAGAAACATACCGCAGATTATAATACTTACAAAAAAAAAAAAAAAAAAAAAATAAATAATAATAATATATTTAATATAATCTATATCGTGTATTACGAAACATACCGGAGGGAATTATTCGTGGAGGTGAGGATTTTGTTTAAAATTTTTTTTTTTATAACTATATAATAATATAATCATTATTATTTTATATACCTTTATCCAATTCCGCTTCGATTGCCGGGCGTGGATTTTTTTAAAAAACTAATTCGACGGCACTTATTCTATATATCACTTAATTATTTTAAACCAGACAATCACGGCGTTACTATAGATTTCAATCAAAACGCTGGGTTTCCGACAGTATACTGCGCGGACGAATGTCGCATACCACTAAGCGTATTATCATCAATTTAATGACGTCGCGGTTTTGTGCGTAGACATGGATTAGTCATTGATTCGTATTATATAATATTCACACGGTGATAATATTGTATTTATATATAAAAAAAAAATCGTCAACAGTAGTAATTAATTTGTACATCGTATTGAATTTTTAACATACGTAATCGCGTCCGCAACGTCGCGACGTTCAAAGTGCGAATTGCGCCGGGAACGCGTTTTGGCTCAGGAAAACTGTACCGATTTTATCGCGGTCTACGCGACAAAATTGTCTGAACCACAATTTTTTTTTTTTACAGATTTCCGATATTTTCTTTGGTCGTCGCATAATAACACTATTATCAAATTAATCATTTTCAAATACCGCGGTCAAACGTAAATATACAACACGGACGAACGCATAATTATTTTAAATTATTGCAATTGTGATATTGTAGTAGAATCGAGCGACGACGGACCAATTCAGAGATCCGGATATCGCACTGTCCGGTCGGTATTCGCCAGGTATACGATACAAAAAAAAAACTAAATTGGGAAATGTCGAAAACCGAAATAACTCCGGAGAGTTTTTCCGGTAACACAGCGACAATACGGATTATATAATATAGACACGGGCATACATATTTATTGCTATAGGCGAATCTTTAGGGTGTTCCAGGTGTACCAAGGCACACCCTGCGACTTGCGCAGGGTCCATAATACTCATTTCAGGATTTCGGGTACAATTTTATGAATACAAATTGTCAATTGTTATTATCGTCGCGATAAGGATAGTTGTATACGAGATCATTCGTGAGACCTTAAATTATTATTTTTACCATTAAATCAACGTTTTTACGTACTTACAATTAAATGCGTGACACGTTACACGTTGTAAAACTAACGACGGACAAGATGCTTTTTAAACTACAGAGTGCGTATTTTGAGGAAGAGCGCACTACGTAATGGATTCCTAGATTCGCCTACGTTTATTATTATATACAATTATATTAACCTAACCTAACCTTGTCAATGTTTTACTACTTAATAAATAGCTACACTATATTCAGCAACTGTAATATTATTACTAGGGTTGGAAATCGGTATAAATATTGCTAATATCCATTTATCGGATATTGGTTTTACTTCAAAAAGTTATATATTTTGAGAAAAAAATTAACCGTTTAACTTCTTGTTATATTATTCGGAAAATACTAGATAAATTTGATTAAATAACCAATAACAAATACACTGTCAGTGATGATTTATAGAAACTCTTTGAAAAGCGCAAAAACTAAACTTGGCATTGGCATTTTTCTATGCTTTCCCTACGAGATTTTCGGTCAAAGGATCTTTTTTTTTAAACATTTTAAGTATCATGTTAGATATGAAATTTTTGAAACGTATATAACATCAAAAGAAGCGCGGAACTTTAACCTACTGTATTTTAGAATTTTTAAAAGCGTTCTTCGTTTGTTGTCATCATATTTATGTTTTTGTCTTTAATTTTTATTTAATAATTATGATGTACAATTGAGTGTATTTTTATTTCATTATGTTATTATTTAGACTTATTTAAAACAGTTATGTTTATGTGTATATTTTATTGTTTTATACCCAATCGTATAAACTACACTATTTTAAGAAAATTGGAGGCGCAATAAATGTGTGTTTTTATCCATAACACCAAATGTATTCTTCGATTTTGTGTAGCGACGGATTTCAAAGATTGCCGCTGTCTTCCCGGCCAATAGGGTCTGCGCACATAACCTAATCTAAACTATGCTTATGTCACAAAAAAATATCGAACAAAAGTACTATCGGCCTGGTCCTAGTTATTGGTAAAGTTTTTTTTCACCGGCGGTCCTCGTGATTAAAAATAATTGTATTATTATATCGGGACGCACGCGGTAAAAGTATTATATTTTTTATTTATTAAGTACCCACTCACCACGCCCAGCGAAGAGCTGTTTCTGTGCGGAAGTTTTTCCAGTTCGTCGTCGGGTTTCGAGCAGGCGGAATTGTTCGCCGCTGCCGCCGCCGCAGTCGACGGTTCCGCGCCGTTGCCACTACCGCCGCCGCCGCCACCGACTCCGTCGACCGGTGTCCTGTCGCTGTTGACACCGTTCTGAGCACCTGCAGCAGAAAAACAAAAAGGAAAACACGTTAATAATCTATTCATCGTTTGTTGTTAGGTATTATTATTATACAATAAAAATATTATAATATTCTAATAAAGACGACGTTTTCCGTCGTGTCCCGCGAGCACCGTTACGAATACCTGTCCAGGGTAGGTCAGAGGCAAGTCATATAGACGCAAGATGATAAAATAAATTGTAGTGCGGGACTTTGCTGGTGGGCTATTATTACAGTAAAATTCAATATAATTCATCATAAATAATGAATAAAATAGCTGTTTGTTTTGAAAAATGTTAAATACTTATGTTTGACAAAGTTTCACTGTCAAATATAATTTGGTTATAAATTATAATTTATGATTGCAAAAGTCTGTTTTATCTTGAAAATATGTCTAAGAATTCCCGAGGATTTATATCATTAGATACAACAGAATCACGTATCGCCAGATGTTAGACATACATTTTTAATACCGCGGCAATATTATTCTCCAAAAATATTTTTCAAATTAATAAAGCCTAGAATTTTAAATTCTTGATGGAAATTATCCATAATTTGAGGAGGGGGCTAAGTTTTCCTAACTACGCATATAGTGGTGACGGATCTTTTGTTGCCGGTCAAGTGCCAAAATCTTGCAATCAAAGATTTTAAAACTGATCCGTGTGTCTTGTTTTAGTTTTTCGATCATTTGTCTAGCCGAACCACGCCACATTTATAATAAATAAATTAATTATCGTACACCATTTTGACGAGTTAATTCATTAATAATATTAACGTCCGGGATATAATTAAATTTCTATTGTCTATATTTTTTTAAGATATTTATTATTCTAGGTACTGCAATAGCTGCTGTAACAACAAACCACCGCCGCGAATTATTATTGCAGTTAATCGTCAATTGATTACTTGACATTGAGAGTGAAGAAGGACGTTCGCGCTTAGATTGTCGTAAAAAAAAAAAACACACAAATCTCAAATGATTATGATATTTTATTTCAACGATAAAAACGTATAAAACAAGCGTACCGATACAACAATTGTTAAAATAATAACGTCTAAACAACTAGATAGCCGACCTCTACGAGTGAAGATTGGCCAGTCATAAACCGAGAGGGCGAATTTCATCGATTTTCCCATGGGGTAAAATGCAAAAAGAAAAAAAAACAATATTTGAAATTCAATCGCAAATCTTTTCTATATTATCCCTTATTAATTCACGGCCAAAGCAAATATCGGGTTTTTTTTTTAATATACGCCTTCGGTAGGTACGGCGGCGTTAATGGTGATAAAATAAAATACGTTCAACGGAATCGCAACAATAATATTATTATATCGTCCGGTGGAGCATGAGCGACCGAATGATTGTAACGAGATAAATATTTTATAAACGAACGATTTCATTCAACACGTTACAATATTATATTACAATACGTAACTATATTTGATATAGATCTGTTTGACTAACAACCACATCGTTGTTGTTATGACCGAATTCGCGAGCGTTTGATAACAGAGAAATTCAGTTTTGCTCGTTTAGTAAATTTTCGCTAACTCTGCCGACAGTCGAAGATTGTTCATCTTGTTCGGTAACCCGGTCGTCACCAAAAAAGCTGCGGTTGACATTGGAGATTACTTGGTGTGTTTAAGTTGTGTACATTTGATACTACGTATCATCATAATTTTTAAAAGACCAAACATAGATTAATTTGGTTTCTTATTATTTCTTTTAGATTCTCTGCGAAGGTATGTATTAGTTTTACTATGACGTGTCTTTTTACGACTGTAAATAATTCTTCAATCAGAAATGTTGCTCCAATCAAAAAACGACAAGAGAGCTTTTTTTTTTTTTTGCAGAATTTTTGATTTTTCTCTTAGCTTCATCAATGCAAACCAGAAATATTTACGCTATGATAGTTTTCTGTTATTTTCGATTTGGATTTTAGTTGTTATTAAGTTAAAAATAATCGTAGAGACTTGAAATGTTCATCAAATATTTATATTATCTCTTTCAAGGCGGGGTAACATTTTAAAAATATACTGAAAATTTTTGTGCTATTTATATTTGAAATTGTTTTGAATTTTTTTAGTATTAATATGATATTATGCGTTCATTTAAAAGTAGCTCTTTTGGCCATATAAACATATCGGAAATCCATAGGCGCATTTCAAATGTTGACGAAAATCGAAAATATCACGTTTAATCAAAACACGATTAATCGAACTTTGCTTAGAACCGTTTTTCGTCAGCGATGATTGCAATCGTTACGTACAGATACAAATTTAATTCCCATCTGTAATATCCTACTTTATCAGTGGCCTAGGTTTTTTTATTTATTATTTTACCGTGATAACGGCCGCCGCCGAATTTCAGCCGTAAAAACGTTTCGAACGTTTCAAATTATCAATCGTTCGAGACGTATGCCGATTACGGATTCCCTCTGACCGATTATTGTTATTTTGCGATATCAAATATACGACAAAAAACCGTATGCGTAGTGGAAATTCCGAAATTTTGGAATTTATCTACACCACGGTTGTAAGAACGTGCTCTACCCGAAATCACTTTCGCGTCACATAATACCGGTGTTTTTTCATTTTTTTTTTTTCGCCCGGGTACGAGAATATAATGTAATACATCATACCACTAACCACGGTTTTCGTATCGGACGGAGAATATTCCGTGCACGCATTTTTTTTTTGTATGCATTGGACGAGCTTGTATCGAGTGCTAATTATTATTTGTTCGGCACTGTATTTTATACGGTAAAAAAATCAACGCGTAACAATGAAATACAAGTGTCCGCAACCCTTCACCGGTCGCAATCCGTTTTCGGCGTACGGATATTTATTGCGAAACGTAACGTTGTTACGGCAACGCAATAATAATAATAGTCATTCATATCGTGCGGTTACAACAATGATCGCCGGTACGGAACCCGGGCGGCGTTTCACCAATTTTAATTAGTATTAAAATAATTATTATTATGTGATATCGACTAATTAACTACACGAGTGCGTACGGTACAATATAATTCATTCATTGTTTTCTTCTTCTTTTTTTTTTTTTTTTTTTTATCATACAACGAGTGAACGTATAATATATACTCGTATTATTACAATACCGAATTCCGACTAGGTCATTTCCACACATAAATTTCGATTAATTTCCACCCAGAGTTTCGCCCTCTATTTGCATATTTAATTAATTTCCAGAGCCAGAGCAACGTCGTTTGCAACGCTGTAGTCGAATTCATTTTTTTTTTTTTCCGATATAATTCCGTGAACACTATACCTACGTTACGTATTATTATTATTGTTGTAAATTTTTTTTTTTTAAGTGACTTTTGGTTTGAACATAAAAACTGCACTCGGGAGTAAGGATAAAAAAAAAATAAATATATATATACTTTTTCGCGTGAAATTATTATAACACGTATACAACCATATTTCCATCTATACTACACGGTAAATAAATAATTTTTGCGCGAAAATGGAACGCAGAAAAAACGTAAAACATTTTCTAGACACAAATATTTATATGGTAAGTATATTTTACAGAATAATTTACAATCATGCACGTTTATAGTTTTAACGTTTCAATGTTCTGTGTATAATCAAGTGAAATTAGTCACTAAGTATAATTATAATTTGGACACCAACGAAGTGTAGTACAAAACCAATTTACAAACATTGCTGTAATAAGAATCTAAAAAAAAAAAATAATGTTTTTTCCGACAACGTAAATTATTATTATGTTTTCGGTCATATTTCTATTTGGTAAAACCGCCTAAGAAAATACGTTTTGAAATATAGGGTTTAATTAAAATTATGATTTATCGCCCGCAAAAACCGCTATTGTTTTTATAATTTTCCAATATTAAAAAATCACGCCTAAACAATAAACGACGTTTCAAAACGGAGGAAAATCTCCCAAGGGGCCGAAAATTCCTGAGGGGTTAATCCCCATTGCTAAAATACATAGGTTCCAATCGTTCCCTGAAATTGTTTGTTTTTTTTTTTTAAATTTTATAGAAAAACTGTTGAGAATTTCGAAAAAAATGTCAAATAAAGTATCGACGGTTGAAAAATCCGCACCTTTTCAGGTATATCGTGAACAAACAAACAATCATAGCATTTTCAATAACCGAAAAAGTGTTTTTCGAGAAAAAAAACTCACATCTTATAGTAAAAACAACAATCGAAATAATTAAACCGTGTTTTTATTTTATTCTATACGTATTATTACTATACATGGGCACACCGTTTTTGCGGTTTCGGAGAGATAAGTACACGACGAGAACTCGTGAGTCCGTTCCTTTATTGTTCGCTCGACAGTTTTATTCGAATTGGAGACTACCGTTACACGCTGTTGGCACAAACGTTGTACGCATGTACGTATACTCGCCAAAGGCGTGCCAGGCCGTTAAAAAGACGGTAGTTCTACAATGGATACATAAGGTTTTTACGAGCTGAAAACAAAACCGGACCGTATAAACAAATTACACACGAGATAATATATCTCTCGTTGAGAGATAATGCGGCCAGACAATAAAACACATCCGACCGTAAGACGAATGGGGAGGATCCCAACGCGGCAACGTCGTATTTTATTAATACGCGGTGTGTCTACATTACGTATCCTACAATTGAAAAATGTAGATATTTGAATTTAACCCATGACTGGTATCGTTGGGCCGAAAAAGACACACGACATTTTGTTTTCTAATTTTTTCCTATAGATCGCGCTCGTTTTTATTGCATACACTTTCAGGTATTTTATTTGATGACAAAAATGTTGTGTCAATAGATGGAAAATATTCATTTGAATATATCGAATGCAATACAATTTAGTAATATATGACCCGACGATACTAAACTGTCGGAATAAAATACAAAAACGAAAATTGTTTACAGGTAAACAAAGGTAGGTAGTACATTTGTACTCAACAAATTAAATGGTTTTACATTAATTATTTTATTGTCTGAATAAAATTACGGATGTCAAAAAAAAAAAAAAAAAAAAAAAAAAAAAAACAACTGAAACTAATACGCAGGCATCCTCCCGAGAGGTGAAACTCCAGCCTCAAAAAATTCTCGAAAATTTCATTCAAAAGGTTCGCCGTAAGTTGTACTTAGTGGTAAAACAAAGCTGATCGTAATGAAGTTTTTTTTTTTTTTTTTTTTTTTTTTTTTTTAAAAAAGCGTTTAGCTGTTTAAGGTAAAATTTTGATAAAAATCGTACAAATCGAATGGCATTTCTCGTACCTGCATGCAAAATATAGTTCAGTTACAAATTAATTTTTAATTTAAATTTGTTCAAACCGAACATTGTTCAGAATCGTTTTTCGTCATTTATCGTTGGGTACAGATATAAACTGAATTACCCCATGTACGCAATTACGCCCATCCATAGTGCGAAGTATGTGCGGTTTTTTTTCTTCGTTTTGTAAGAGCTTGCCATCATTCGCACACGTTAAACACTGTCACATAATAATAATACGATGAGCGTGTTCGGTTTTTTTTTTTTTTTCTTAAATCAACCGTCTTGGCAAATGTTGTTACTGTCATAATTCCAATGATTACGACGATAAGTAAAAAAAAAAAAAAAACAAACCGTTTAAAATAGAGTACGTGCGAGAATATGGAATGGCGAATATCATTATATTATATATACGAGTAGATCACATACACATATACGTATATATGCGGTTCGACCGGACTGTAGACGATTTCAAAAATAATTATAAGCAGTACCTTAGGCATAGTTATATACTATATATATTTAATACGAGGAGGATATCGTCGTATAATATAAATGCGGATAAAAGTGAAACAATATCACGAATATCCGTGACGTATACGATATAGGAATTGTCGTGGCAGAAATCTCCGCTCGATCTAATGCACGCGGTGGTGGTGCGCGCGGTATAAAGTAAAAGTTGTTGTTTATGACGTTACAACGAAATATTTTCTAAACCCTATTGCCGTATAAACGTACGGCGATAATAATATGCATACATATACACAGTAAATACGTAAGATTATATCGAATGTTCGTACAATAATTTTATCTAGGTATATAATAGTCCGCAATCACCACGATTTTCTTCAATGGGCAACGATAGGTTTTTTTTTCTTTATACCGGTTATCGTATACATATTAACCACAACGATCGCGATTTCCTGGCGGGCGCATAACAATAAGGAAATCGAAAAATGAAATGGATAAAAAAGATAAAAAAAAAAAACACAACACGATTATTGTTATTCTATTTTATCTCAGAAGAACGGTATACAAATAAAATCCATAGATAAGAAGATAATAATATAATAATATCGTGTTGTGGACGGTTTCGTACATGGAGGCGACGAATGTAAAACTGGCAACTTTTCATAAATTCCGAAACACACTACACTAATAATAATAATTATTATTATTATTCACACGGGAAATTACCGTAGCGTTGTAAAGGAAGTGTATCTACTACAAGTATAATATAACAACTTAGAAATATATTTTTTTAAAACGAGCAGTTTTCGCCGTCCAACCACGGTCGGCGGATTATTTTTACAAGGGTCGATGACGTAACAACAGAATCGCCCTAACCCCGCCCGAGGCGTCGTTTAAAAAAAAAAAAAAAATATATATTTATTAGTCATTGCACTACCGTACGTTGACTACGCACTGTAAATAAATTGGTTGCCATATAAATATAATACGGTTACCACGGATCATATAACCAGGACAACTGTAATATAATATAGAACCGTGTCCTGGGTCCTGGGTACGCACCGACTCCGTCCGAATATTGTAACGCTAATATTGATAGCCTGGCGAGATAGGTAACGAAATTAAACATTGTTTTAAGATTTTTACGAAATTCCGACGGTTTCTGACCTTCGGCGACCGTTTTAGTAGTCCACATTATCAAACTTTAGGGGGGGAGTGTCGTAACCGCGGCCCTGCGTATAGTAATCGACTGCGGATAGTATGGCGAAGATGATTCACACAACAGAGTGTACCTATTACCTAATATAATAAAATAAAACAACACAATACGCAATTTATTATCACAACGATTATTAGGTAAACTAATAAAGTTGCAGTGTGTGTAAAGGGAGCCAAACGAAAAGAACGATTACGAAACAATATGGCCGAGACGATGAGAATAAAATTTTTTTTTTTAACATAATAATCAACGATCACTATAATATTTATTAAGTAAGCGCATACATATAATATGCATATAATATACATTAATATAAAATAATTACCCGTATGGTATATTATTTCGTTTTGGAGATTGTTATTTATTTTATCGTTCCTCCGAGTACTCCATACGCTTATTATAGCGATAGGTAGGACTTAATTATTATTAAAAAGCGTATGTTTTAAAAATTAACGTACCTACGCAATAGCGCACACGAACATATTGCACGATGTATTATTATTGTACCATTAAAATAACGAAATTTCCGGGTTTGTTCAATTTTCTTTTACATCGAATTGAGTAAAATGTGTAAACAACGAGCGGACGGACGCAGTGTAGTAAGTAATAATTTACTGATTGCTGAAATGATATGAGTGCGATAAAAATCGCGGTTTAGGTTCAACGATTTGGTTGGTTTACAATTTGGTTTTTCGGACAATCCGATCCTCTGTCAGCCGTTTTAGTTCAATATGTACTTATGTACTAACCCCCGTACCCCTGAGATATATGAATTTCTCAGTCTTCCCGTAGTTTCCCGGTCCTTTTATGGCTCGTTTAACTATTACGTGGTGCAGTTCTTCTCAGTGGCGCAACCAGGATTTTGTCGATGAGAGAGGTGCAAAACTAAAATTATTTTAACATAGCGACTCAATTAAATATGAATGTTTATGTAAAAATAAAGGTGCATAAGAGCTGTTGCGATAAATAGTACGGTATTTAACAGTTTATAAAATGAAATCAGACCCCCTCCTTCTGGTTGTGACACTGGTTCTTCTACATGAAGTAGAACATGGTCAATCATTTTCCATCTCCCTTTTCCGTATTACAGTCATTGTCTGCATTCGTATTTCCGCCTGTTCATCTGATTCTCTCTGTGTGTCTCTAGCACCATATCCCAAATACCTCTAAGGTTATCCCTTTTACGGATCTTTTTAATCCATCACTTGTGTTTCACAACCACACAGAGCTACACTTCACACATATATATGTTCTTACAATATGTTTTCCAATTCCTATATATAATATTCATCGTTATCGATGCGATTATTTTTTTTCTCATAATAAATGCCGATTTAGTTTGGCCAATTCATCTGCCTGCCGTTATTAAGAGGACGCTTAATAACGGCCTAATTATTTAAATTTCCATAGTATAATACTATGCGAAATCATTATAGTGTATCGTTGTTCGTCGTTGGCCAAACCACAGGGAATTGCAGATGGGAATTAAAATATTACAATATATAAGTTACAAATTACAATATTAAGTGAGATAAGTAAGGCGCATACAAGCAATATATGGGACGATCAGTATCAATTGGTTTTGTATTTATAGTTTGGCGGGTTTGACGGAGTTTAATGCGTTGTAAAGATACGTGCACGCATGTTTGGACATTCGTTGTTGAGACATCGAAACGATTTTATAACGGAGTACGAAAATTGGTATATTGACGACGTGTCGCGACAGACAAGAAGCAAATATACGACCGAGATCAGATGACTCGTGCATACCGTTCGTTGATGGCCGTCAAACACGCACAGGACTATCGAATTCACGGTTTCTATAATCAATTGCAATATTATTATCATCGTTATTAAAGCGCGGGCACCGACTAAAACTTTCCAAAGCCGCGGCTCTCGTGTTCCTTTCCAAAACCCGGACGCGAACGGTTTTTTTTCTTCCTAGCGGCGAATCTACGATTCTATCGTGATGGGGGAGGGGGCGGACACATACATTAGCAATCGTTTCACAGAGAGAGGACTCACTGATTCCCACCTCATTTAATTTTAAATAATAAAGATCCTATAAGAGATATGTGCCTAACCTAACCTATATGTACTATCACTATATTAAATCAACATTATTTATCAAGGTAAGGGATAATATTTCCATTTAGAGGGATGTGTGTTTTATAACTTTCAAGTGAGACGAAATTGTAGATTACACGTCGACGTATATTAATATAATTCGTTTGATAATATATTCGGTAAGTAATTATTTAAAATTAAATTTTCTTTCATATACAATGTTTACCTATATAATTCATTGTACTTATTATTAATTACTAGCTGTCCCGTTTGACGATGCCCGTGCCAATTTAATTCCTCCCTTTTAGTGTTTTGACCATTAAAAAGCAAAACGATTTTTCAAAAACCAAAATTCAACAAAAATGTTCGTACGGAAATCCTGTGTCAGCTACCCTTTAGGGATCGAGTTTCGAAAATCCGTCTAGGCGGTTGCACGTGGACCGCATTCGTTCGCTTCTGTATGTAAATGTTCAGACTTTTCCGTGCGACAGATTCGACTGTAGATTGCGCACAAAAATACAAACAAATAAAATTTTTTAATTTTTTTTCCATAAGCGGTGGCTTAGTGGAAACGCTTTAAAATAGCCATTGAATGGTAAATCAATTGAAATGACGGTATCGCTTCCGCTAAACAGGTCGCAGGACCGCACGACGACAATACAACGATTATTTGATAATAATAATATACGCCGATGATAATAACAACCACGCTCGTTATTATGACGTCGTCGACAGATATTATTATTATTTTTCGCCGGCGAGGACGCGGGCCCCGGCCGTTCGAGCGCCCACCCGAAGGCGACCTCACGTCCCGGGTAGACCTCGACGACTCGTCGCGCGCGGGGCACACGCTCGGCGGCGGCGGCGGTGCGGAATTTTCATTGTCGACGACGACGACGACGGTCACCGCTGTTGGGTTAGGCCGTCGAGGTACCGACACCGACACCGACGTACGACGATGTGGGTTACAAGGTCGTCGGCCTCGGTCGTGCCCGGCACAGTGAAACCGAAAATGTTCGCTTATTCTCACCGGCGGCTTTCACTGCCGAGCACGCATAATACAAGACGAGCCGCCGTGATTATTTATAATAATAATATTATAACCGGCACCCGGCCGATTAAACGGTTTTTATTTTGCTGCAAGTCCGAGTCCGCCACACGTCCGTTTTTCACTAATGCCGTCCCGCAACCGCCGCCCGGCGATTGTCGTCGTCCGTCACAGACACGCGCGCACAATAATATTATATCGTGCGAATCGGACCCCTCCCCCCTCTCTCTCTCTCCCCCATCTTTATACGGTTAAAAAAAAAAAAATTATACGACTGTTAGATCTCCCGATTTCAGTGGTGGAACATCGATAATTATTATTAACGTTATTATTATTATTATTATTATTATTTTATTACGGGTTAGGTGGCTCAACTACCACTCTTTCTCAGGCCCGAAAAACGACCAAAATTAAAATCGATATACACTAATATCCCGCCCGCAACTAGCGGGGTGGTAATCGCAAAATGTATTTTGTTTTGATTGTTTTAGATCAAAATCTATTCGCGGGCTTTTAAAAAATAGTTGTACACATCAAGTTTCTACTAGTTTTTTTTTGTTAATAAATAGAAAAAATTCATATACACCGAATGCAATTAGAACGTAAATGAACGATTGTAACCACTTTTCACGTAGGTCATTCGAACAAAACAATTATTTTTTTTAGTGAAATCATACTGTCACCAAACACTTGACTCCCGGAATCACCACAATATGTTCGATTTTTAACAGCGTCTCGATGCTGTTTGGATTTTTGGACACTCAAAATTACTACGCTTAATATGTTTTCTGATGGAATTTTTTTTTTTTGCGTTGTTTTTCATCGACCAGGTTTTAAGTTTACACTTAGGACATTAATGTTACTTGGAGCGTCGACTAAGATAGGTTAGGCTAAGTGTTTTTCATCAACTAGTGGGGGGGGGAGGCAGAAATGGACGATCTAGCCAATTGGCGGTTATGAGAGTGTCTACATATGCCAAATTTCCCCCGCCCCCGGCTTTGTATAAACTGTATTAAAGCAAATAATATTATTACAATCGCGTGTACTCGACGATAACTTTTCAGAAAGTAACTGATTAAACAACTGGTTTGTTTGCCAAAGATAGCGAGTAAACTCCAAATAATTGTAATTCAAGAATTATAGGTTATGTCTGTATTAATAAAATACGACATTATTTAATCTCTGGCGATCCTAACAATATTTTATTGTAACTATTAAAATGTATCGATGTATGAATATATATATATTTTTTTTTTTGTAAAAAATCAGATCAATATACGGAGTGTACGGATTAAATGCATTATTCGGTTCATAAATACGATAATTGTTTGCGATTTAGAAATGCGTTTGACGGAATGCATAACTAGAACACACACACACGTATATATATATATATATAAAAAAAAATTAAAAATCCACGATTTTATATTTAAAACATGCGTATAAACACACATTTGTATACACATCATAAAAATATAATATTTTCGTTTAGTTCCTGTATTATATACATTTTTAAACGTCAGATATCAGCGAGCAAATAATTATAAAATGTGTACGTTTAGAATGAATAAATAATAAAAAAAAAGTGCGCCATTTTTGTATTGATATATGCGGACAAATAAAACTACGAACACTGAATATCCACTGCACGTGGTATTATCCGCTATGAGTGTTTGAAATGTTAACATTATGTCTCGCCTGTGTAATGGAGTGTAGGTTAAACATTTTAGTACCTATCGAATACCCAATACGTAAAGTGTAATTGTTTTCAAATTTAATGGTAAAATTACGAGTCGAATAATTGATTATTATTTTCGACGAGCGCACAACCGATGTTTATAACGATGTGCGCATAATGACAAACAAATTTAAATTACAATAATCTATCGCCATTTTTCGTACCGATATTAATTATTACATTTTTTTTTTTTTTAAAACGAATTATAAATAAATATTGTATATAGTTGCTAATTATTGATGTGATCAGATTTTGTTTTTATACTTAAACACGCTTTTAAAAAATACAAGGTCAAGATAACGCGCATAGTAAAAATCTATTATTTATTCATTAAAATACAGTTTCGCCATCGCAATCGTATATACAGTTTGGTCACTTTCGTCAAATTAATTTTTAATCTCTGGAGTATGCACGGTATTTAGAAATGGGTTTAGAAAACCTCGTCCATCACTTCGGTCACGAATTTTATATTACAAATTTATTTTAAACTTTTTACACTTACAATAAGATTTTCCTTCAAAACTTCAAAAAATAAACGATCCAGATTTTTTTTTTTCGTATCGTTTTCGATATAAAAAAAAGTAAATTCAGGACACGCGCTATTAAAACATTTGTTTATGATTCAATAAGAAAAAAAAAAAAAAAAATAAGAAGATTAATTAACGAATGACTATTTCGAATAGTTAACATTAAGTATGCTCTAAATATTACGAATATGTTTTACACAATTTATGCTCTAAAAACTACTTTGATTCATTTTGTACAAGTTTAAAATGTTTATAAAACAAAGTTTATTTTTTTATGAAAAGTAAAAATTCTAATAATATGGTTATATGTAGGTAGTCACACGGTAATAATTACTATAATAGTAAATGGACGGAAATAGCAGTTTTGATAATGAGAAAAATAATGGACAAATTCAATAGGGTTTTATTAATTAAGTGTTTATGAAACGCCTAAGTTATAAATGAAATTAAGAAAACTTTTTCTTTCGTTTTGTATGTACGAAACAAATTATGTTTCTGTAGGAATTTTGTAAATAAATTGTGTAAAAAAAAAAAAATCGTTGAGTTGTTAAGCGCATTTATTACAATACACCGCGAGCGTTTTTTTGTTTTTAAATGTGTTTACGATGCATAATGCATTTTGTGGTTATCATTAAAGACAGAATATTTTCTGAAGTTACATATATTTGTTCAATAGTTTCCGACACACGATGATACCGTGTATCAATGCATTTTAGATTCCGAGAGAATCTAAAAGTATTAATAAGATTGATTAATCAATTATGAAGAACGACAAATGTGGATTATATAATAATATTAACAATAAGTTCCGAGCATAATCCGTTCTGTTTAAAAATTTCGATACATTACGTTCAAATAACGTATCCTTGACCTTATAATAATATTACAATATTAAGTACACCGTAAATAATAGAAACTGTTATAACGTTACTATATTCAAATTTAGGTTAAGTACAATATTGATCATTGAAATCACGTATACATATGTATACGCATTGTGCAGCATTAAATACGAAATTGTAAAAACAGAAAATGTTACGTAACCGTATAAATGTTTACGTTGATATATAAATGTAATTATTATTATTATACTATTTTTTTCGTCGGTTTTGTTGCAAATATAGCGAAATATTATTACTAATAATAATATCAACAAAATCCTTAAAACGAAACAAAGTAGTTGTCGTAACCATTTATGGGAATAAATTATATTAATTTAAAAAAAGTTATGTACATTTCTATTTTAAAACATAATCATATGAGAAAAAAAAAAGTTTTTAATACACTTTAACTATAGATAATTAATTGTATATCAAAAGAAAAAAAAAACAGCGGGCGCGTGGTTCATTAACGAAATAATCGTTCTGTTCAAAAATATGAAATTGTATATATAGGTACACGCGAGTATGAGAAAAAAAAAATTAAATTTCACATTTTTTTTTTTAAAAAAATTATACACAGGAATTAAAAACGAAAATAATCGCAGAGCCAGTGAAACACGGTTCGAAAAGTAACTTTCGATTATAATAATATTATACTATACGCGTTGTTAGTAATAATAATAATAATACATAATAATCAAAAGCGAACGTCGTCATCTGTGTGCATTAGTGGCGAGCGCAGGGGGAGAAACGTTAGGGATTATACCCACTCCTTAGTGGTGGATTAAGGAGTTCGAATAAATTCGGCAAATCCATACAAAATTTATCGTACAAAATGTAACATATACTGCGGTAAATAACCTTGCAGTTTGCAATATAAAATTGATTTATTGTTTTTTATTTTTATGGTGAAAATTGAAAAAAATTAACTATATAATTTAGGTGGGGCCACACAATTTAGAAGAGAGACCCCGTCGGCATTTACTTACTAAACGACCGTTTAATATGCCACTGCCCCCCATTGCCTAAACAATACAATAACTACGATTTATTTATTTAGTAATTTAATCGTATGAATTCAGGATTCCACTTCAGCCGAATTACGAGGGAAAGCTTGATTTATTGTACGGAAATTTCGGTGGTATTTTTGGATCGGGTTTTTTAAATTCCCACTGTCGGGTTCTGCAATTCGGTATGGGTTTAGAAGAAGATTCTACAATTTATTCATAATAATTACATTCAAGTATATATCCCCTCTCTGTTGAAAATTCCCTTGCACGTCACCGGTACGCACAACCGGAGCGGTTTTCGGGAGTAAATATTTGCAGAAAATTCGGTTTTTGTTTGGGGAGGAGGGGAGCAACAGAAAATCCATCGGATTAAAAATATGATGTACGGCAGAAAAAAAACTATCGGCGTCTAAATCGCTGCAAGCATGGGAGCCCATTGGTGGGGGGGTCTCCTCCCCTGGGAATTAATAAAATATGCTAATATCCAGTTTTTGCGACTAAAGTTTGTACAATTGTATTTAAGTACCGTTAATTGTTTCATGTTTGTGTTTGTCTCAGTGTTATGACGAGTAAAAAAAAAAAAAAAATCGTATAGGACATTGCGTGTTTGTTGTATTTTATAGTTTCATTTCGTCCCTCGCCTGAAAATAACCTTAAGGGGTGAGGGGCGCCTTAAGCCGCAAGTTTTCGGATTTAATGATTTTCTTATCTTTTTCCACGAGACGACGCGCACGTGTATTTTCTTATCAATACTGTTTATAATACTATTGTGTGTTATTATTATTTTTGATTGTATTTTGCAGCGTGTAACCGTGTAAGTCGAATATTACTCTATAGTTCGGAGGTATAACATATCGCCGTAATATATTAGGTATATCGTGAAGTCTGCCACGACCGCGGTTCATATATCATTATAATAATATGTTCGGAAATCGATTGTCGTCGCCATCCATCGCACGCGGTTACAGCCGAGAGAGAATATAATAATGGTTAAGAGAGCAAATAATAAAAACATAGTGCGGGCAGGAAAAAAAAAATATAATATAATATTGTAATACAAAACCGGTGGAAAAATAACGGAAATGCGGTCATCGTCTCGTATATAATATTTATTATACGGTGGGGGGGGGACACTTTCCCTGCGATTTACATGCACACGAACGGAAGACGGATAAAAACACTGTGTTTTTCCTTTTAGATTGATTTTTTTTTTTTTTTTAACATTAGTTCCAATTTGCCATATTATACCAACTGTCGTGCTTATATATGTTTCTAATGCAAGAACGTTATTTTTTTTAATATAGGACGCGTTTGAGAATATAATATTATAGTGTTATAATTAATAATCGATCGAGTTTTCGAACCAATGTCTCGTTAATATTCAGTCGCAGATAGGTTGACTTCCAATTTGTAATTTACACGTACAAATAACGTTACATACAGGGTGATTTTTTTTCTTATCAAGATCCATTATTACAATCGATTTATTACACCACTTATACAGGGGCGGTCCGACTGTATATTAAATGGGCTACGCTTGCTCCTAGCCCGGAAAAGGCGAGCGGGTTACTCGACAATCGACTTAGAAACCCGGAAGAAATATTAATTTATTAAATAGTAAAGTAATAATAATCGGCGACGGGCGGGTCAGTGCTAGTTTAGTTTGTTCCTCGGGTAAAAAATCGCCACTGCTCACATTCTGTACGCCTCCTCCTGCCTATAAATTCTAAACCGCAGTTATAAACGGCAAATCCAATGTTACACGCACATCAAAATGTTTCGATGGTAACGATAGAACAACGGATAAAACAATCGCCCTGTATATTATTATTACATTATATCATATTCAATATTCAATATTAATGTGTTATAATATTTTGTTTTCTCGCCGGACACCTACACACGTGTAGTAATCGTGGGTTTGCAGTAGTATGCATACGGGCGACTTTATGCAGTCAACCTTGTATAATCTGGACGTTGGGCGAAGAAAAAAAAAATAAAAATAAAAAATAAGAAAAAAAAAATGGTTGGAACACTATTCGCGCGTCGTCGTATGCATTTAACACGGAAATTATATTATAATAATATTATTGTAACCGCTATAGCAGGGAAACGAAACCAATTTCACTACTGTACGAACACAGATTACGTTACGTGCAGAAATATTAATGTTACGAGTATAATCAACGGTAATACACGGTACCTACACATCCTGCAGGCGGTCCCCTTTCTAATCGCGAATTTTTTTCACGCCGCCGTCGTAGCAAGTATATTATGATAATGGCGAGTCGCAGTGCGTACTCTATGATAATAATTACAATCGTTTAATCTCGAATTTAGAATAACACTACGGCGATAATAATACGAGCGGCAAAATCTGCTACAGTGAAAGGGAAACGCGTCTTTTTTAAAATTTTTTTTTTTTATATATATATATATATATATAAAAAAAATATATATATATATATATCATAACACGTTATAATATCATACATATACTCGGCGAATTTGTGTACGTAGGTATATAATAGTTATCGCCGCCGATGGTTTATTTAATAATAATTGTTACTATTATATAATGTATGTATAGTTAGTGCACAGGAAGTAAAAAAAAAAAAAAAAAAAAACGAGTATACGGAAAAAATATATACTAATAATATTTATACGATTTCGCTTTATGCAAGTTTTTAAAAGTTTAGATTTTGCATTTTAAACCGTGTCGGCGTTTAAGACGTATAAAAGCATTTCAATATTGCGTCACAAGGAAGCTTGAAGTTGAATTAATAGTTTAAACCGCACGATTCGTTACAATAATAATAAAAAATAAAAAACCAATCAATATCCCATTGGCAAACGTATATTTTGCTGTTCCGTCTTATATAAACTATTGTATTATATTATTATTACGTTAGTCGTTTGCCCGACGATCACAAAATAATATGTAAATTCGTATTTATTTCGTGTGGGACGACCAGTTCAGGGTTATTTAATTATCGCGTTACCGCCGCTCTGCCGTTTGAACGGGCAACAATCAGTAGCGTCGTAAACGTATTTTTTCGGGGGCAATTGCACCAAACCATTTAAGGTGGGCGGGTAATTTTGTAAGGACGTACGAATCCTTTTTTTTGTTATCTAACTAGCGTTATTGAACAAGTAATATGTCTATTTTTAATTCAGTGTGATAAACTAACATTATATTATAATACGGGTATATTTACTTTATAGGAGGAATCGGCACACGAGTAAGAAACCGCGTGTTGTAACGTATCAGGGGAACCGGGAAAATGTATTAATGCAAGTTTAAAAATGTGCACCAATAATTTGGCAGTTGTATATTTCTCATCTCGGGAAACTCCCAATGGTGTGGTGAACGACGTTCATCTAATGCCAATTGCTCGGCCCTAGAAATACACGTGTATACGTGTAGGAGCGGTCGTTTTGGGTAAATTTTTCAGTACTTACTCAAGGGGTTGAAATATGTTCACAGTACCACATGTTCAAGTGGTTGGGTGTGGGTATAGCTTCAATATACGCCCCTGATATGGGTTAAATGTGCGCTACTGGCAATAACTATTGTTATTGTTAAGCGAGTATATAGAGAATAATTAAATAATAATATAACATAAGTGTACAATTGTAAAGTTCCTTTGGACATTTTTTCTTAAATAATCTTTGCCAAACATATTTGCACTGCTCATCCGTATATAACGGCACGAAAGATAATAATATAATATAATTATATTTAAAAAAAAATCGATAACACGCGTAATGCGGAGTTTTTATGTCATTCGCATCGCGAGGGAATCACCCGGCAGCTAGTGAAAATGAATTAAATCGTATCGCGTGCGCGCCCGTACGAGAGAGGATATCCGATTTGTCGTTAAAACCAAGACGATCATTATCGCCGCCGTGATCGTATAGATCGAATTGTCTTTTTGCGCATCATTTTGTGCGATTCGTACGCACGTATAACACATAATTATATAACGCCCGTGAACAAGTTCGGCATGCCTACGGCAGTTTGTTTGTGTGATAACCGAACAGCTGATATTATAATTTTAATTGTCGATTTCCTATACCGTCGGGCAGTCGGGCATTTGTCCACGGTCGTAGCGTATATTTATATGTATATTATACTTAAAATAAATAAATAAATATACTGCTGTTATTAAAAACCTTGAAGGAAACACTATTTTTTTTTTTTATATATTATAGGAGTGTATTTGTTCGAAATTATTGTACGTTTCTGGTTAAAACACCGACGAACGCGTGTGGCGATAGTGACAATAATTATTGTATTCGATGTAAAATTACACAATAATTATATAGACAACGGTTGCCGTTGACTATATATATATATATAAACATGGTGCGGCGGAAAAAATCTCCCCGGTTTGGCAAGCAAACTAAGCGAGATAAAAAAAAAAAAAAAAAAAAAAAAAATGTTTATTTTTGCTCGTATATAATAATGCAGTTGAAAAAATTATATCGCTTAAATGACGACCTTCTCCGTTGTAAATACACTGATTGAGCCTTTCTCGTTAAAACTAGAGAAATCGTAAATTTTCCTACGTTTTTTCCCCAATTATTAATAAAACTAATACGAAAATCAAAAAATGCTATACATGATGAAAACATGCTACATTCGAAAAACAGTGTAAGATTTTTGGTAGAAAAAAAAATAAAAGCACACATAGTAATACCAATACATCTAAACCAAATTATATACTATTGTGTATTTGAAATTATATTCGAGTATATAAATAAGTACGTGAATAGACCAGAGATTATGTATCCGTGACGAATTTATTATAATAATATATACTCGTATTTAAAGGTCCGTAGCCGTATAATGTTTGTAAAAATAATATTTAGCGAATATCCTTGAAAAATTAACATTATAATACGCACAGATATTGTCGATTTTTCCGTCGGAATATTTTTCTTAAACAATGTAACATGTTTGAGCCGAACAGCGAAAATACACGAATTTTCACAATATTATTTAGTAAAGTGTCCATAAACTTTATCAGCGTTTCTTTTATTTATTTATTTTTTTTTAAACAAATAAACCGTTTACAAACAAGACTTTTATAATTATACGTATATTTTTTTCTTTTTCATTTTAAGTCCCTGATCATGAGTTTACAGTAATGTCTGTTCAGTTATGTGTATACAAGTCGCGCAGAGACATAATCGAGTGGTAAATTATGGAAGTGTCACGGTACGTCTTAAATCATCCAATCTCTTTTTTTTTTCTTTTTCTGTCCGCGTTGAAAACCTATACAGAAACCGATTGTATTGCAGGTTGGTCTAGACCCAGACACTCTTACTCCGTATTACTATTATGACACCAATTCGCCTTATTATTGTTATTCGACACGATTTGTGTGTTTCTATTGAAATTTTTCTTCTTATTTTTTTTAGCAATAAAAAGATTTATTTATTTTTTCTACGAGAACTATTCAATATTGATGCAATAGGGTTTCTCGAAAACCGGTGTGGTTATATTTTTCGAAACCCACCCACACACTCCATTTACCAGTGGTGTATTTTCATTTTTTTCTCAGATGGGATGGGGATGGCGGTTAAACAATTGCAAAAGTGTAACCAAATGATATTATATTTATATTCGGCAAATGATAATTTTTTTTCCTTTTGGTTCTGGGATAAGTTGAGACCCGGGATCTATCCCTCGTAAACACGACACTACCCCAGTTATTAAAACAAATGTTTATCTGCTATTACAAATACCGGTTCTAACCAATCCGAACCACACATTAGTTACTGATTTATTAATTTAATCTATTTCTATTACTCGTATTAAATTTTAATTCAAAAAAATATCTTAGAGTCTAAGTCCTTAGACGACCCATCCGACCACCCGTTCGGATACCAGTGCAGTTGCACTACTGCACCGGTGTATAAACTACGTTTATTGGAAGCGTACTTCTCATAGAGATTATACTGGATATATATTGCTCAGAAGACGTCAGTGACGAGTTTTGTGGTTTTAGAATATTGAATACGACTAAAATATAATACAATTATTGCTATAGGTGGTGCCCTATAACGAATACCAACGAGTACGCCATACGGTAAACGGCACGCGATTACCGCGAAAACAATTTAATTGCGAACGTCGGATTTTTTAATAATTGTGTCCAATACCTATAGTTAAAGTGTTAGAGAGCCTATATATACTATAGGAGAGTGGTCGACCACCGCGTAATGCTGCCAATTGGTTGACCTGTTATCTATTATAACCGTGCACCGCCATTTTGTATTTTTACGTCTATTATTAAAAAAATATGTAGCGCCGCGTTCGTTACCATTCACTTATTATTAACGGTTCGCTCCGACGCCAACCCCTCCGCATCGTCGTCGGCCGTCCCGACAAAATTACTCAGTTTTCCATGAAAATTATACATTCGATCGCTGTATAATATTATGGAATGACAATAATAATAATAATAATAATAATTTTGTTAGCACCGATAAGATAGCCCCTAGGCTGCACTGTCCGTGGATACAAACCGGTGGTGGTCCAACAGGTCCGTAAGAGTGATAAGCTGAGTCGATAACCAATTTGTACGCGGCGACGTAGAGTTGTCATGTTTAACGGATAGGAATATCAATAGTTTAGTGAATTGTACATGTTTCCGAATTAAGGTAGAGAGAGAAAAAAAACGTAAATGATTCGTTTATTCCCATCTTTATATATAGAAAGTGTCGAATTTAAACCAGTTTATCCGTTCAAGGTACTTTTATACCTTCGATTTAAAGATGTCCATTAGTATGGTATTTTAATACTCTGCGTCGAGAAAATCAATATATTTATTTTGTTTTTTAATCTGGTAGGTAAATAGTTTGTATCGGGTAATTGCATTCTATGGTTATATGGTCTAATTAGTAAAAACAAACAGAATCTTTAACGATAAGCAACTTTAAACAGTTTCTAACGAATCTTATAATTTTAAATAGAGTTAAAAAAAGTTCAAATCAAACATCCTAAAAATTGCGGTTTTCAATTAATTTGTACCTATCGTATTATTTGCCGGGCAGTTTTTTTTTAGTTTTACGAGGCTTTAAAGTTGTTTACGACGTCATTTTTTCAAAGACATTAATTATTATGGAAATTCACAAACAATTTCATGAGCATGTTAAATATTCGTGAATTATTATACGAATTCGGAATTTATAACGATACCGATGCGAATGAAAATCAATATGTTTCCGATAGTTGTATTTAAATAATTACGGCAGAAATTCGTCGGTTTCGGGATATTCGACGTTTTAAACGTGGGCTTAATATAAAAACTTCATTCTGAAACACACTGCCCGTACATTAATAATTGTAATTTTAATACGCGTCCACGCCCATTTACGTATATATATAGATTTACGTATATATATATATATAGAAAGGAGACTTTTTTTTATAAAAGACCCTTTGTTTTGTGTTTTTTTTTTTTTTTATATTTCAGTTTGTTACAAACCGAGACGTTATTAATGGATTTTCATTAGGTAATAGGCAGGCACACCAAAGTCGAACGGGGCCATCCAAAGCTATAGGGAAGCCTCGTGAAAAAAAAAAAAACATAAAAATAATAATAATAATAATAAACATAAAAGTTTCGTCATAGTGAAACAGAAAAGGGCGAACGTATTTACACACACGTATATATAAAAAAAAAAGGGAGACGAGTGTGTACGTATTATTTACACCTGGCGTATACGCATACACCCACGCGACTGTTGACTTATTGCTTGTACATAAAAAAAAAAAAAAACCGTTCACGAGCACCTGGCAGCGAAATATCATCAACGTAATGTTTATATGTGATGTCGGTGGTGTATACAATTTGTTTGATACGTAAAAAAAAAAAAAAAAATAAAAACCCGTCAATAGGTACCTAATAATAGAGCGAATCTTTATGCGTTTCTTCAACGGGAGTTCATTTTCAAGTTCGGCCGGGAAATACGCTATGAAGATACAGTAATTCAATACCAAACGATAGAAGAAAACGTGAAAATCAATGCGAACGGTACGTGCGACGTTAAAAACTAAGTTCGTCTACGGCGATAAATTAATAAAAAAAAAAAAAAAAAAAAATGTACATTATACAAAAAATTCCTATAGGTTTTTTTTTTTTTTTTATTATAAAGAACATATTTAATTTTGTCGTTTAAAACCGCAATCGTAAAGAAAACAATATATTTTTTTTATGTTGAAACTATATTATAATAGAATAAGTGTTTTCATAAATATTAATTTAGGTTCCCATTTCGGTAGAAACACAAAAAAAAAAAAAAAAAAAATAATAATAATAATAATAATAACGTTTTAGCGGGTCGGTTATATAAAATATATTGTCAGTATTGTTTTTCGTGAAAACGAATTGTCTTACGACGGGGACATACTGTTATGGTGTCTTTGTGTAAAAAAAAACGTACGTTATACGTTAGGCCACGTTTTCTTTAGGAAAAAAAAACTCGAAAACAACGAACGCGGTAATTTCTCGTCCATAAATTATAAAGACGCTAAAATAATAAATGATAATAAAATGTCCGAGTAAAAAAATATGATCGGAGCTACAATATTAACCGGACGCGGAAAATACCAAACAGTTTGAGTTTGAAAGATTACAATTTCCATTAAAACAACGCATTCGATTTTACAATAATCAAATCACATGGGCAATCATTAAAATACACAGGAGTTTTACTCGACGAGCCATGATTTTATCATGGTCAATTACATGTAGTATGTTCACGAGACGGAGATCCGGAAAAATGACGAAGAAATAGCAGGAAATATTTCCACCGGTGTTTAAGATGTTATTAAGACATTGATTAAATGATTTGAATTCCATTTGTCAGATAGAGAATAAAAGTTCGAATTACGATTAAATCAAAAATAATTTAAACATTTAATAGCATGCAAGGTGTAAATTGAGTTGAAACTTTGATTTGATTGATGGAAGTAGTGAATACGATGCAGTGTAGCTTATGGGGAATTTGTAGATAAATTCTATGATTTAGTAGAGGTATTTAATAATTTCTATAAAGTTAATCTATAGTTTTATTATATTCATATTAAACGTTCTAAATATAGACATAAATTATATATTGCATCTTAACGGCGTAAAATTTAATAAAATAAAAAAAATCACAAATAGAACAAGTAAATATTGAAGAAAAAATCCACAAAAAATTGTATATTATAAATCACACTAAAATTATGGAATGAATTCGCGACGAACTTTCATGGGAAAGAAAATACCATAAGAATTTTAGAAATAGTCGCAGATTATCGATTTACAGGTTCCTACGTAGTCAATCAATATATATATATTTTTTAAAAAAAAAACAACAGGCGATTGGTAATCAACGTTTTAATATTACGTAAATCGATTTTATTTATTCAATTTACGCAGGGAATGCGTTTTATATTTTATAAATTTCAATTTAGCGCGTAGATTTTTATTTTTTTATCGGCGGACCATCCGCTAACTAATTATACGTTTTATATATTGAATATATCGAGTCGGGCGTGTTTATTATTTTGCAGTCGACGAAAAAATATAAATAATTCGAATAATTTACACGTAAATTCCCTCGTAACGAGACATTAACGACCAGTAGATATATCGCATAAAGAAACATTTGGTTTATGTCACTTAAAAAGTCAACGCCTCCCCCCCCTCCCGAGCAGTTTTGTGTATTCGGCTATCTTTACAGATAACACAATAATAATAGTAATAATAATAATAATGATGAGCTGCTCTTACCATCCGAGTGAATATTGTCAATTCCGTTTTAATATATGTTACGGTCGTATACAGGGTATCACACGAAGATACACCCCATGATAATCAAATTCCGTAGGTATTTGTATACGGTTCACGGGGATAAGGACTACAAATATTGATATATATATATATATATATATCAATTATATTTGTTTTTGGTAAACAATTTAAATGTATTTTATTATTTTCGTAAAACTCGAAGATAATGCCATTTTTATAGAATTTATTCTACTGAACATATTGACGTTCAACATTTTATTATTATTGTTAATATATATATATATATATATATTTTTAGTTTACAGAAAAATAGCGTATTAAACATAACATTGTTTTGATATTACAAAACTTATCAGAAACGCTACTGTGGTATTGAATTATACTATTGTTGTAAATTACAAAAAAAAAAAAAAACACAATTAAAAATCACGAAGCCGATAAAAACAAAAAGTCGAAACGTGAACGTTTTCAGATGAACAAACACTAGAAAACGGACGTCTTCAATTTTTTCGAAAATAATAAAATAAATTTAAATTGTTTACCCGAAAACAAATACAAACATAGTATTGATATATGGATATTTATACGCCTTATCTCTGTGAGCCAAAAAAAAAAAAAAAAAAAAAAAAACAGAATTTGATTATCATCGGTATAACGCAAAGGGTATATTTTCGTTTGGCACCCCGTATAAATATATTTCGGGAAGAAAACTCCCCGGGTTTACAAAAAGTCTACAGGAGTATAATATAATCACGTGTCTCTGTTATAATATTACTCGTTGTTACACATTAACATAAAATAATGGTAATATAGTAGGCGTGGAAAATATTATCGCCGGGAAATTATTATACGGCCGAAAAATATTCGAATCGAAAATCGTGCGGGTTATTTTATACGGCAATGGGAACGTTATTAATGTACAGTTATCGTTGTCTCGTTGCTAACTAGGTGTATAGAGAAACGATCGTTATTCTGTATAGTGCCAATAACCACGGACAAAACGCAGACGCGAAAAAAAAAAAAAAAAGAAAGAACAGCGTTAAAAACACAACAGCCGAGCACGATATTTTCGTATTATTGTGTATTGTAACATAGGTATGCGATAGTTTTTTTTTTTTTTTTTTTTTGTCTATCGTCTTCGCCGTCGCCGTCGTGTGATGATTGTTTTTACGAAACGATGTATTCGCCGATCATCGTTGAAAAAACAAAAAATCTCCACCACTGCGATTGCCTAATAATTTCTGTCCGTTCCTTTTTTTTTTAATCGTCGTCTCGCGTGACGCTATACACCGCACGGGCGGGGCTCCATTTGGGGGGGTACGACTGGCACACGATTGTCCCGGGCCCAAAAATTATCGATGGACGGATATAAATGTTCAAGTAGCGGTTAGGACCAGAAAAAAAAACCATTTATTTTTATAGCCTAAAACCTTTTTGGTTAATGTTTATGATATAATAAGTCTAGGGAGACGGATTTCTATAGCATTTGCATATTTCTTTTAAATATCAGAGTCAAATATAAACACTGTTCTAAATCCTGTTGAATCCTGTAAATTATTATTATTAATATTTAATAATTTACATTTTTTTGCTGTTTAGAGCTTATTTATAGCTTTTAAGTACTATAAAAGATCATAGATCACATATATCTTATTATTTTTTCCAGTATATGTGTACACGCAGTGCCGTAGTCAGTTTAACCTCCCCCCACATGGTCTTTTTTTCATACGTTTTAACTTAATAAGTCTAACACAATTTTATACTATTTTGTAATCTATTAATTCTATTACCTACTGTAAAAAAATCATGTCATATTTTGTCATTCTATATGCAAAATCATAACACTTCGGTCTGAAAACCCAGATTTATAATAATAACTATTATAATTTATCACGTCTTTTCGACAACCGCGGTTATGAAAAATGTAAAAAAGAAAACTAATAATTTAATATAAATTTAAACCCCTCCTCACAATTGCATAATCCTGGCTACGATACATGCGTTTTACGATTTGCATTGTCCGAATTCGTACGCACCGAGGCGCGATAGCATAATCGAATCGTAGAATAATGCGAATTTATAGTATTTCTTTTATTATATTTTAGGCCCGCAAAATGAGCATTGAATTTGATAAATGAGAACAACTGAACATCTCGAAACACAAAGAAAAAATACGTCAATACCGTTAATAATAAAATAAATAACAATAAAACACGAGGTAGTTATATAATTCAAGTTTTCTTCAGCGTACAATTTCAACAAAAATAATTTTTTTTTTTTACAGCATATTTGCATGTTTTTTAGAGTCCGTATCACTAGTTATAACTAATAAAAATTAATATCTTACAATCTTTTAACTATCCGTTTTTTTAACCTCCGGTTTGAGTATTATAAATTATAATAAGTAATATTAATTATTATTATATTAAATCGAATATTGACCAATTTTGATTAAAAACAGGTAAGCATGCAAAAATAGCACAAAAATCTAAAAAAATCGCAAAATATGCAAGATTAAATTTTAATTCTCCGAGTCATGAAACAAATGTTAAGCATAAATGAAGCATGTTAAGATCACTCAGCTATTCCTTCAGAATCGTATAGGAAAATATATGCGAATGCTATAAAATCCCAACCCAGAATATCATTATTATCTAATTTGTACAAGATATTAAAAAATAATGCTACTCAGCGTGTCCCATGTCGCTAATCGCGGGTATTCTCGAAACTCCTAGGCTAGAGGTTCCCAACCAGGGTGCCGCGAACTTAAATTGAGGGTGCCGTGAAATTATTTGAAATATATTTTTTAAGAAAAAAAGATTTCATGAAAAATATAGCGCTGTGAGTAATAACACAGATTATAATAGAAAACCTATTGTGTTTCATATAATTTGTAATTATACTGCGATGTTCAATCTATTTTAATTTTCATACCGGTTTGATTGCTATCGCTTCGATGTGGACTGTTAAAAAGTTATCACTCTACCACTTTTTTACGGTGAAATACTTGTGACTTTATCTTATCTTTTATTTTTATAAATTTGCACGCTTATGTTGGCAAAAAAATATTACTGCAGTTTTCGACGTCATATTTATGCGAATAAGGATTTTCCACTCTTGTAAACATAAAAACAAATAAAATGGAGTTCATTGAAGAAGAAATGAGAGTATGTCTTTCGAATATTCGACCACGAAATAAAGATTTGTGTAAGAAAAACAAGCCCAAGTGTCACATTAGTTCCATAAGGTACCTTAATTTTGAATTAGTCTTGATAATCAAATAATATTATATAATTAATGTTCAATGTAAAATTTGTTTTATAAAACATAATATGTGCATATACCTACTACTTTAGTTTATACTTAGGCACTAAGCTAAAGAAAACCGAAGTTACAGAATATAAATATAAATACACGGTATATTACTATTGATTATAGAGTATAGGGTTCTTCCGGATTTTTAGAAAATAACTAAGAGTGCCGTGAGTTAAAAAAGGTTGGGAACCTCTGTCCTAGGTTATAATATCAAGCAAACATATTTGCGTCGACTAGGTTTTAGGTTTACACTTGGGACGCCGACTTCCACGGACCGTTATCAGGTTTGGGTCAGGTTTGGGCCCGACAGTTACAGGTCAAGTCTTGAGAGAGGTGGTTTATCCCCTACGCTCTTATCTAAACCCGCGGCGGCCCTGTTCGCCGACTGAACACTAGGGGGTTTTTTTTAGCCGTTTTCGGTTTACATTTAACGCAATTTTTTGCGTACAATATACACTGTCGGTCCGCGGCCTTTTGCGGCGGTTATTGTATCGGAACGAGCCGCGGGTTTAATTGTGTTTAACGAAGAGAACGGACGCGGTCGTAAAGACTGACGGACCATAGAGGTGCCCCGTCCTCGGTGCGGCGTCGTATAGGTACAGACCGTAATTGACCGCCGGCCGCCAGTACCCCGTGCTCGTCCGCTGCTCATATCGCGTACACTTTTATTTGTCTTCTCTACCGTCCGCGCAACATGTAAAATATATTATTTTATATTTATAGTACCAATGCCGCTCTGCTGTTATATACTACAGCGTTTCGGTCAAACGGCGACGATGAGGTCACGTGTACCTATCTATCTATATATATTTATGTACGCGTTCCGACGCGCTGTTCTCTAGACTGTGACGAAACGAGTCGGTTCGCGGTCGCAATCGAATTAACGTAGGTAGGTAACCCGGTATATATAATAATAATAATAATAATAATACCTGCGCGCGCCAATCGAATATAACACTATTTTTTTTTTTTTTATATATATATATATACACGTTCTTATAAACGATTAAATTATATGCCCGGGATTCGGGTGTTGTACTGCGTGTACGCGCACTAAACGCCCGACAAACGTTACCGAAACAAACTAACTTACCGGTCAACGGCGATTGTTGTTGGAAACTGTAGTTGGCCGACGACGGCGACCGCGGCGACGGAGACGGCGACGTCGACACGGACGCCGCCGGCTGTCCCGGATGCTGCTGCGCCGTTCTTCTCCGAGGGTTGTATTCCCGGCGCGGCGGCGTCGACGCGTTTTTGTATCCCGGCGGCCGGTACCTGGCGGATTTCACGTTGAACTGGTGTACGCTGTGCGCCTTGTATATGCCCGTCAGCGGACTGGGCGCGGGTACCGGGCTGGTCGGCAGTCGGGGCAGCGAGTTGGTGTTTGACGACGTGATCGCCTGCTGTTGCAAGCTCCTGGGCAACGTGGTCGACTTGGACCCGTTGGTCGTCCCGCCGCCACCGCCACCGCCGCCGTCGTCACTGTCGCCGCCGGAGTCTCCGCTGTCCGGAACGCTTCCCCGTCTACGGCCGTTCCTCCAGATACGGTCCTCGACGCTCCCGCCGATACTGCCGCAGGACCGGACCCGGTCCAATTGTTCTCGGCTGCTGTTGGCGCTCTTGATCAACAAATCGCCGGCAGAACGTCTTTTCGCGGCCAGTGTTACGCAGCTCTCTCCGCTCGACGTCAACCGAGTTCGCGAGTCCGACATCATTAACGTCGACTCGAAACTACCCCGCCAGCTGAATCTCTCGTTGTCGCTGGCCTCCTGTCGGGCTTCCTCTAACAGCGGGTCGTGCGATTTGGACCTGGGGAGAGGGCTATTAAACTGTTCTTCGCCCTCGTCTTCTTCTTCCGTAGTGGTGGAAATTATCGATGCTTTATGATGATGAGATCGTCTGTGATACCGGGAAGCCCGCGGCGTACCGGGGTTTTCGGAGACCGCGTGCATTAGCGCCACGAGTCGACTTCCGATGTGTGTCATGACTTTAGTAACGAGCGGCGGAGAGTTTCTGGATGCCGACGAATCGGAACTGGGCACGTCTATTTTCCTCAACGAGGCCATGAGTTTCTGATAAACAAATGCGGTGTCTCTGTTCTCGTCTTGTAATCTCGATCCGGTTTCTAAATCGGAACTCGTGTAGTCCGACGAATCGTAAGAGTCGCTCCACGTGTCCTCGCTGCTCAGGTATTCGACGATTTCTTTAACCTGTTCGTCTCTAATACCCGGCACGGTTTTCATTAATCTAGTTAATTCGGATTCGAATTTTACCAACTGAGGTGGCTTACTCTTTTCTCCGGGAATTTCTGGTTTCGGTTGATTCGCCAACATTGTCTTGAAAAACGCCCTCATTTTGGACATCATTAGATTGGTTTCTTCGTCGGAACTCCAATTGTTAAAGCTATCAGTTCTAGTTAAACCTTCCGTTCCGTTTGGTTTTTTATCAATTTCTGCAGTCGTAACAGTAATTTTTTCTTCAGTCACATCAACACTTTCCGTCTTCTTTTCTAATACATCATCTCCGACAGCGGTAGTTTCTACCTTCTCTTCAATTTCTAACGCTTCCAAAGGCGGAGCGGTCACAACAGATCTTTTCTTCTTTTTACCTCTTTTGACAGTATCGAATTGACCGTCACTTTTTTCAAACAGTACAGATTCGTCGTTTGAATCAGAACACGTCGACGAGTCTTCATAGTCCAATTGTATTTCTACTTGTTGTTCGGATTCTGTAAGATTATCTAGTGACGAATGCTGACGTCCTGTTCCTCTGGCTCTGACCAATCTTTTTCGTCTTTGCTCGGGACTGTGTTCTGGACTGTCGCTTCCTACACTGCCGTCCGAGTCTGGTCGGTCAAAACCCATGAACTCACTTAAGAAATATCGTTCCAGTCTAGATCCAACCATCTCTGAGACTACTTGTTGCGGTTCGATGCTGTCCAGAGATTCAAGACCTTCACTTATAATAGAACTCGTTTCGGAAAATGTGTCTGTAGTACTCTTACTAGTGTCTGGATTTTTATCGTCACAAAGGCCGAAGAAAAAATATTTTTCTAATTCTGTTTGGTTGTTCCGGTCGGACTCCACTTCGCTTTCTTCGCAACTTTCTTCCACGATCATGTGTAACGTAAAATCCAAAGCCGATCTTCGGTATTCCGGTTCTTCTTCGAACGACATCTCTTCGCCTTCGGACGATTCATTTTTGAAATCTTCCCTGTCCAAGCAGTCTTCTACCCAAGAATCATCGTCGGCCAAACCTTCCTCTAGCGCGATAACGGCCGATAGCGTATCACCGCCCGTCACGACTTTCACTTCACTATCGTCGGCCGGTTCCGATGTGTCCAACGTGAGTTTGAACCCTTCGTCTTCGACGACGTTTGGTATTATTTTGGTCGTGTCGCTAGTGACCACGTTCACCGCGGACGGTTTGTCGTCTTGGGTGATCATTATCAAGCTGGTAAACTTTCCGCTCAGGCTGGCGGCGGCCAAAGACTCGTCGACGGGTATTTGTTCCATGGACTCGGTGCCGGAAAATTCGTCAGACGCGCTGCTGTTTCCAGCGGCGGTCGACTTGACCGCGCCGCCCGTCGAGTCTAACAAAATACTAGACAGTTTTACGTTACAGCCATCATCTTCGTCTTCGTCGTCGTCATCATCGAGATCCGGACTGTCGTTCACGTCATATGACATGGCGACGTTCTGCGCGTCCGAATCGTCCGAGTCGTCGGACGGCGACGATGAAGACGACGAATAGTATCCGATTTCGCCGTCACGATCGTCGTCACCATCGCACGTGGCGGGCGACGATTTGGCGTCGAGGGCGGCCGATCGGACCGTGTACATGGTGAGCACGGCGCCCTCGTCCATGGCGGCCGCCGGAGGTTCTGGCATTTTCACAACAATACCCGGTTCGCCGGCGCCTTTGCAGTCGTCGTTCACATGACGACATCCGGCGGTTGCGGCGGCGGTGGTCGCGGTCGTCGCTGAACCATCCGGACCACCGTTAGTGTCCCGATCGCGAAAATATTCGGTCAGAACGTTTGCGAACGCGGCGGTAAGCGTTATTTGTTGTGCGCGCTCCGGCGGTATCACGATCGGCACTGGCACGAACACGGGGAACGGCAACACGACCGGAACGAACGTTGTTGTGCGCGCGTCGGTCTCGCTCGGTTTACTACCGCCACCGCCGCTGCCGGTTAACTGGTCGTCGTCGTTGTTGCCGATACCACTACTACTATTCCTACTACTACCGGTACCTGCGCCACCTGTCGTAGTCTTCTGCTGTTGTTGCTGCTTTAGTTGATGTTGTTGTTGTTGTAGCGGCGGTTGCTGGGGGTTATCGTCGTCTAGGCCAGCCATAAAATAGTCCCAGTCGCAATCGTCGTCGGCCGACAGGCTGGACGACGTTTGTCGGCTGCCGCCGCCGCCGCCGTCGTCCGAAGACCAGTCGGTTCCGTTCAGGAACACCAACCGATAATCCTCTTTGGGCCGACTACCCGCGGTGGCTCCTCCGAAAATGTCTTCAGGGAGATACGGCTCCCGGCGAAGGAAACGTCGACTTCGTGGTGGTGTAACTCCTACAGAAAAAACAAAATTATTTATTTATTCAACCATCAAATAATTACATTATAAAAAAAAAAAAAAAAAATACGTAGAAAAAGAACAAAACGTAGCCTGAAGTATTCTATAGGTTGTGTGCAAAATACGGGTGAAATGAATTCATCACGAGGCGGCAATAGAACGGCAAAAACGAAATAATAATACGCGACAGAATATTATTGTATTTTTTTCTACATATTCTTTGTTTTGTATATTCGATTAATGATATTATATATTCATTAATTTCGTATTAATCAATTACAAACAATAACTGATTCGCAACACCGCGAATAATATTTTAGTCATTAACTAAATATTAATAAAATAATCGAATAACCGAGATAACCAGAGTTAAATAACCAGTTATTGGTCAATAAACAGTTCGTCATTTATAATAATTGTATTTTAATTATGTATTATATTCCGTATTTAGTGAATATAAAATTTGAATACATTTACTTTAAACGGAATAAAAACTGTACATCGCCCGCGCAATGACGAGTAAATCAAAATTGATTTCCGAGTACATAATTTGAATATTTAATTTAAAGAAATTACCGAAGCGTAATATCGTATAACGTAAAATATACGTTATTATTGGGTAGTTAGACGTTACATTGTTTGTCTAATTACATTATTATTATTGTACACATAATTTATGTTACAAGACATACTAACTTGTTTTTTCCCCTGACAAAACGCGTAGGTGCAATTAATTTGCGTTCGCGACACAGTGTTTTAGAAAATGATAATTGTTTAGGTTTTTTTTTTTTTTTTTTTTTTGTTTAAATCGTCGACGAATTTACGTGAAAAACTCGTGGAAGCACTAAAAGCGTTTGATAGCGTATTGTAAAACCGGAAAAATCAACGCGAGCAAGCAAACGACATTAAAAAAAGTTATTAAATTAACGTCACATAAAACATTAAACTAGTATGTTAACGCGAAACGGTCGAAAATAAGTCGTTGGGCGAAATTATCGTTGCTCGTCCGGACGCCCTAGAAAGCCCACATTTATGGCCGAAAACGATTTAAAATCTTTAGAATCGTCGTAAAACGCCGTCACTACTGTGCCGTTTCGTTAGCTTTTAAACATAACAGAGCAAATATTCCGAATCCGGTCGGCCCGGGTGAAATGTAAAATAAAAAATTATACGAAATCGCATCGCATCATGTGTTATTATTAATAAAAAAGTTTTATGTTCTCCGCACGGACGATGAGATTAATTTCTCTGTTTGTCAACAGTCAGCCGGCACACCTTAGGCGCGTATCGTTATGCGATTATAAATTCAATTTCGCCAATAATAATTTTTTTTTTTTTCAAACCGAAATTATTAAACGAGAATAAAAGTAACAACTGGGAAACGATGCACTAAATAACTACAGTAAATAACGCGTTAAAAAAAATTATGGATAAAAACAAAAATGCTTTTAAAGGGGACGTCACGGTAATGTTTGCCCGTCTGTTTAACGAACAATATAGCAAAAATGTGTTTTTTTTACATCAAATAGTAATAACTGGGGCTCTAGTAAAATTATTTTACCAAATACCGTCAACGATTACTATTTTTTTTTTTAAATTTATATTTAAAAAATAAATATATATATATTTTTTTTAAAGTTTAAAGTATGCAAATATTTTCTGGCAAATAGATATCGAAAAATTCCTTTTGCGAAGACATAGTAAATGATGTTGTCGTCATTAATTTGGCGGAGTAATTTTTATTTTGAAGTCAACTAGAGTAAACTAGAGCAAACTAGTAAACTTGAGTGCTAAAACACATGTTTGCATTATTGTCCGTTTTGACGACAAATGTTACACTGTAACGTCGGATCGTGAAAATGCTACTAAAAAAACGACTTGAACATATTTAGTTGAAATTAATGTACGAAAATTATTGTGAAAAATAATTTAGTAATATTATTCCACTTTCAAATATTAAAAAAAAAAAAAAATTACCCTTACGAAACCTAAATACTATGTAATATCTATTCGAAATGATAATTTTAAAACTCTTTTATGAAAAACCGGTCGCTCATCTACGACTATAATTGCGCGTATAATAATTTCACGTATAAAGAAAACATTTTACTTTTATCAATATCTATTGAGTAAGTTCTCTTCATTAAAAAAAAATATATATTAATACATTATCAACATTTTACTATGCAAATTTTAAAATGTACATTAACAATGTCAAATATGCTTATAATTTATGGGAAAAAAGAAAGAATATAAAAGCTAATAAACCGACAATTAAAGAATCGAAAATGCATTTATTCTTGAAAATCGAATGAAAATGCTAAAAAAAAAAAAAAACACTTCAATTTATATATTAAAACTCTTGCTTTTAACGAGTTACGTGTTAGAGTACTATGAAAAAAACAATAATAATAATAATGCAAACGCTAAAAAAATCCGGGCCTTACTAACAAAGGCGTAGTGTAATTGTATTCAATTACGTAAATCGTTAAAAAAAAACCATAAACTATCACGCGAACGTAATATTAATATCTATAAGCAAGTGGTGGTAACAAATCTATAAGAAATAAGTACCAATTTAATACCACTTCAAATCACGTTTATTATTATTTATTATTCGGATGGATCGTCAATCTGAAATATTATAATATTTATCGTAAAGCTGTCGCTCGCTAGTCTGGCGGTTAAGTGGTAACCTGCAGAATAATGAGTAGTAATATTTTTTTTTTCGGTTGGTATACAAATTTTGCGTCGTCACGTACGACTAGAAACTAGTATGATAACCTAATATGTAAATTCATTTTGGATTCAGAGCGAAGCGACGAATGTATTGGTTTTACTACGATGTGTGCTTTTTTTTTGTTTTGATATATATATAAGAATGTTTTTACCGTCCGTCAACAAATTTTCTACCAGAAATCTCGGTCCGATTTCCCAGTGTAGCACATTTATTATAAAGGCATTTTGGATCTAGTTGGCGGATTGGGGAAGGAGTCATTTTTTTTTTATTTCTCGAGTTTTATAAATCTCGATATTTGGAAAAGAGTATGAAAAACGGAAAAATTCACGGCAATCAACGCGGTAACGCTATTTATGATTTTGTTTTTTCTAGTAAAAATAATCGCAGAGACCTCAAGTTTGGTTTTATGCGGATTTAATTGTTTTGGTTTTCCGAAAATTTGACACGAGGTTCATCATAAGTGGTTCGTTCGACCGTATAAATATATTGATAATCCGTAAACGCGTTGATTTTTTTATTTTTACACGAGTTTGAAGTACAGATTTCCACGGAAATCGTAATTCAAATTACGGCATTTTACAATTTATGCGAATCAAAATTTTTTTGGCTCAATAGAAATGCACGGATATTTGACCCGGGGTTCGTCGTAAATTGTACTTAATGGTAAAAAGAATATATATAGAAAAAAACTGACCGTAATGGAACAATTCTATTTTATATATAGTTTGCTGTAGTTAAAATTCTAGACGAAAAATCGAATTTCGTTCGGAATCGATATAAACTAAATCCTTTTCTATAATATCCTATCTTATTAGCTGTGTACTTACCCTACTGCCTTGTACGACGATGTACAAAACACCCGGCACGGGCTGGTTTTTTCTAAATATTTTTTAACCCGAGAACGAGCTATGCAAACTCAACGCACTGGGGTGCCGCGATAGACTGATTTATAAAAATCGAAAAAAAAAACACTTTATTCTCGATTTTAACCGTTTGCAATTGCAATTAAACTACGGGGGATTTTTTTTATTATTTTTTTTTTTTTATGAAAAATGTCAACTACACTCGTTAGTCGAAATCCGCGATATTATATGTAAAATAATAATATTATAACCCGTGTTTTTTTATATATATATTTTTTTTCGAGACCGTACACAATTTTGTAACGATGGCGTTGAAACTCCACGAACGTAAAATATGCATAAATTTTTTTTATATATATAATATTGCGTCGAGACCACACACATGCACTTCGTCGTCGTCGTATTATAATTGCATTTCTCTGACGGTTACCATTAGAAGTCACGAAATCGGACGACATCGACTAGTGACCGGAAATCGAAGAACAATAGAGACATCACCCCCACCCGACCGTATCGCGGAACGGAAAAATAACGTTTAGGAACGTTAAACGGACGTTTTGAAAACCGAAAACCATAAAATAAGACAAAAAAAAAGTTTACCAATACGATAAATAAAAAAAATATGAATTTCGCGAACATTATTATATTTTCATTCGTGCGTTCGTGGCGCGGCGGAGTCGGAAAGTTTTTTATTTTTAATTGAAAAAAAAAACAACGAATATTTACAATCTGTGGCATTTGTACAATAAGAAAATTGGATAATTACAAAATATTTACATAGCATGAATAATTTTGAGGAGGGAGGCTGGCTGTCCAGCGACAGAACCCTCAGGAGTTTGATGTATAATATTTAAATCATTTAAATGACGGGATTCAATTGATCCAGAGAACTGCACCAGCGTCTTTTTGAAAGCCGGGGAGGATTATCGGGTAAGTCAACGGTACCTTGAGTGGCAATCAGTGGGTTGGAATGGTTGACTAATTTGGGGTGGAATTTTGTGTAGTAGGAGTGAGCAACTACTGCATTGATGGCTTCAATGTTGAGGTCTTTGTGAATTGAATTATTAGAAGCGTACTACGGGACAGAGGTTAAAAGATCGTGGGTTATGTATCGGAATGCTTGTCGGAAAGTTAAATCCAAGTCGTGCACATAAAAATATAATCAGAGGCGCCGACCAGAGCGGAGTTGAGTCCGGACCATTTTTTTTTTTTGGGCCGGTGACGAAGTAACCACTTAGGATTGGGATTAGGATTTCTCAGTGGCGTATTTTATAATTTTTTCTAGGTGGGGAATAGGGGATTCACATTTTTCTAAACAATTTTCTCTGTACGTACGTAGCAAGTCATTTATGACTTTTGAACAAAATGTTCAAAATTTCTTTTTTTTTAGTCTGGAATCTTGTAAATACATTGAGTTCCGCTTAATGTGATCACTGGCTTATAGAGCCGACTGTTTATTGGAATCAAAAATGAAAATCCCAAACCAAATCTTATGGTACTTATGTTAAATTAACCTTTTATTACAATCACCGAGTACCGGATAATTAAATCACTTTCGTCAACATTCTTATCGTTTTTATGGTATTTCAAACTGAACTTATTAGCGTGTGACATTGTATCGTTGTACGTTGTAGAGAAATAATAAAACCAAGACGTTTTCCTACTACTTCTTGATAACTGTACGGAACATACAAAATTAAAATTACAAAACATCGAGTTGTAGTTTTTACCGCCAAACACGTCACTCGTACAGCCTCTTGACCAGGGAATCATAAAAACAACGGAAACTTACTATCGAAAAGCAATGCGAAATTGTATTGTTTTATTGTATAATTATTATATTATTATGCATTTTAATTCGGCCGTAAATAAAATTTAATTTTTTTTTTCGACTTCTGGAGGAGGAGGAGGTCGAGACCCAGGACCTCACCCCCGAAAATACACGATTTCTCTATGGAAGGCTATAGTGATGGTTATAAAACTATGGCCCGGATTTATATACAAAAAATCCATAAAATATTCATGTTCGTATGCATAAATATGCAAAAAAAAATGTCGATTACAAATTACTGCAGTATACGATTTATAGCAAACATATTGGACAATTTTATAACAAATTAAAATTTTTTTTTTAAATTATGATTTTTGGTATTGCGTTTGAAAAGTATTACTAATATTGTTATATATATATATTAAATTACCATGTGGCGAGTACCAGCAGAATAAAAATCGATTTCAGGTTTTCAAATTGAAAACTCCTACGGTTTTTCATACTAGTGTGCATTTAGAAAAACTTCTTTGAGTGTCGTCACATGATACAATTCAATCGGAGCATATTTAAAACGCGATAAATCTTCAACTGACAATTCCCATCATTTTCCTCACATTCACTTCTCTCACCGTTGTCTATACTATCGAATTTTATCGATGTACAATATCCGCAAAATAAATCATTTACCGAAACCTCGAGGGTGGGAGGAGGTAAAAATATATTTGTATTCTATGTGTACACCTGTAATTGTTTGGTTCTACAACTCGTTATATGGCCTAGAAAAGAACCGTAGGTGCCCCCGCATGCCGTCAAATAGTATTAAATACACTATTTATTTTTATACAATCTATACAAAAAAAAAAAGTACAATGTATGATTTTTAAAAATTAAATGCAATGGCTTGGGTGTCTTGAGGGAAGAAACCATCCAGTGAGGGTACTTCGGCGTGAATTTACATTTATTTGGGTATTAAGTATTCATAGTATGAATAAGGTCACGGGGCTTGTCACTTTCATTGTCGCTTGAGTCTTCTGGGAGGATTTCCTGGGATGGAGATAGATAGTAGCTTTTTGATATGTGAAGATCTGTATGAAGAGTGTGGTTTGAAATATACGGAGGAGCATTGGTTATAAGTCGGAGGATTTTCGATTGAAACACTTGTATTTTTTGTGTGTTTGAAATTTTTGCTGAGCTCCAGAGTTGAATTCCATTGAGCCAGATAAGCTTAAGAAGAAGATTGTATATTTAAATTTTGGTTTTGAGGGATAGTTTTGAGAATTTGCCGAGAATAGGTCTGAGAGAGTAAAGTCGTTGATTTAATTTTGTCGTGTGGCCATATGTTTAGGCGTTTGTCGAAGGTTAGACCTAGGTATTTGGCTGTGTCGGAGAATGGTATTGGTTTGCTGTTTATATGTACCGGAGGAGGTTGTCTATGACGGAGAGCAAAGGCAGCGTCGTGTACAGAGTTCGTTAAACATAATTCGAAATATTTTAACGATTGTCAATACGGGCTTGTTAGCCGTAACTGCGTTTTATCAGTCCGGTAACGTACGTATAAACTCTTTTACTCGCACAAGAATCCGCGCAGGGGGAACGGTTCCATCCGCGTCTTGATTGTCTACGATTATTGTAACCCCGGAAAACGTCGCGATAACGTCGACTCGACATATTATTATACAACAGGAGAAACGTGAAACAATAAATGTATACAATTTTTATGTAATTATTTGAGGATTTTTTTCTTTATCTTATTATTCGACGATATTTACTGCCGGCAAATCTAGACCAAAACAATACCTATGCCCCACTCCACTATTACGACACTGGACCAGATTATTCTAAAACTGACCACTTGACGTAACCACTTGAGATTATGAAAATATATGTATTTTTTTTGTAACACTACGAGAAATATTTAACGTTGAATTTTTCCATGAAAACAAATAGATAAACGAGTACGACGTTAATTTACAAACGTTTACGCGTTACGATTTCCGACCGTTTTAATTCCGAATGAGGATTTATAGACGAGCCGGTTTATTTTGAGAGGCAACGACTGGTACACCGGTTAAAAAATAAATCGTTACCGTTTGTTAAAACATAGTTTTTGTTTTATGATAGAGGGAATTCTAAAAAAAAAAAAAAGTATTAACTCTGAAATTAACACTCAACCGCGAATAGGACACATGCCTTTCCACGATTCTATGTAGTCGAATACAGAAAACTTATATAAACTTGAACTTTTGGAGTAACGCAAAGAAAAAAAATATATATATCGGATGCCCGTTCACTATTTTAGTTCGGTATTATTATACGACGGACCGTTTTGCTTTTCGTTTTGTTTGCGCGAAAACATTTTTAAATAATATTGCGTTTAATTTCTCTTCGTTATTTTCGTTTAATGAAACTCTTTGGCGAATGCGCTTTCCTCACTTAATTATATCGCCATCCCGGGGTGGTTTCTCTTTTTCCCTAAAGTAATAACGAATCGTAATAAAAGTAATCTCCGGGGGACGCACCTAATGTAATAATATATGACCCGCGTCCCATAGTCAACTACATTAGTAGCGGTTTTTTTAAAACAAATTTTTTATTATTTTTTTTATATAAATACGCACCAACGGAACGTTCCCCAAAGATTTCGTCGTCGCGGTCGCGAATTATTAACCTAAATCATTTGTCTAAACAGTTTAAAAAAAAAAAAAAAAAAAAAAAACTCGCTTCCTATATACATATTTACGTATATATATATATATATTTATGTAGACGAAAAATCGGTCGTTTAAGGAAAACCGACGAAATTCCGTTAGTACAGGAGTAGTCTTACGAATATAATATACAGTGGACGCCGCTTATAAGACTCAAAATCGCTTGGAACGTATCAAAATACATTTTGAAAAAGTCGGTCATAAGACTCCACAGCCATGATAAAAAAAAAAAAAAAAAAAAAATAATATAAAATAATAAAACATTACTACAAAACGACAAAGTAAACAAATAATTAACACACCTCCTCGGCAGGGATTACATAAAATACACGTGGGCGTGCAATACAATTTTTTATTAGAACATCGATATTACTGTGATCACATCATTGTTAATTTTAAAATCTACTGACATTTCCAGATTTTCCAGACTCGTGTCTAGAAAACCTGGAAGTGTCTTTCCACCAACAGAATTATATGTAAAAAATATAACTTGTGTAACAAATAAAATAATAGTAAAACACAAATATTTAATATTGTCTACTAAAAACTACAACGTGGTCCGACTAATATTAGGTAATATTTTTTTTCCTAATCTTCGCGTGCGAGTTCTCGGATAGATTTTTTTTTTTTTTTTTTGAGATTACTACCCATGTAGATATTTAAACAGGTCGAGGAAATATTGTTCCGAGTTAATTTTGTAATTATTCTTAAAAACATATCCGGCAAATTCGGGAATTAAAGCACAAGAAAAACGGTTTTCATTTTTCGATAGTTTTGCAAAAATTCCCTTCCAGCCCTTACAGTCCAAAATCATGAGCGATCAAACTGGAGGAGGGGCGACGGGGTATATATCCATCCACGACCTAATACCCCCTCAATATTTATAGTAAAACATATGTCTTGATCCGGATTTGTCGACAAAAATATTCCGCTCCAGAAGTTCAAAGTTAATTTGATCAATTAAGCATACTAGTAAAATGTTAAATTTTAAACAAATAAAAATGTATTGTGTAATAATAGTCGTACTGCGAAATACAGTATATAAACGCAGTATTCAAGTGTGTAACTGAAAAAAAGAAATTTAATTTTAATATAATTTATAAGATAAAATCCATACCCGGATGGGTGAATAGACTTCAATAGGGGGAAAAAAAAAAAAAAATTATATATATTTTTTTCTTTCTAAACCGAATGGCGAAGGACACCAGAAATTCGATCGATACACGTCGAGGGGTACTCGGCGGTTCATCTCTGTTTCTCTGGCCTCTCGAAGAAAAATAAAAATAAAATAAAATGGAGGGGAAAAAAAAAAGAAGAAGATAATTCAGTCTGAACAATATATTTTACATCCGTTTGATCGTATAAGATATATACGTGTACAATATAAAAAGACGATAATATCACACGAAACGCAAAATGATATATTTTCACGTGACATCACCGCGCACAGTGTCCGACGTTACGTAACAATGTTTTTTATTTATTTATTTATTTATTTTTTTTTTTAAAAATTTTTTTTTGTTATTTTGGATCACAATGAGTCCGCGATGTTCACGTATACACGCTGATAATAATATATATATATATATATATATATATATACAATGCACAGAAGACTTGGCAACCCTGGGTGTGACAAATGAATGCATAACAATGGCAATAGGCCGGTAAACACAATGGACGGATTGCCGAAAGAAGTGGCCGCAAGGTTAACCACCTCGCGCTAAACGGCGGCCGAGTGCGCAGTTGTGTGGGAGAGGACAGGAAAACCGTGGCCGGCCGTACAAGAAGTAAATAATATTGTAGAAATATATAAAGCCAACAGTTATTATCGTTTTCGTGAGGTTATACCTGCCGGCAGACAGTGACGCGCGTTCGGTTGCCTATCGGTATCGGGTGTCGGGGGCAACGTCCGCGCGTCACTAGAAAACTCGTTAAAACCCCTAACGTAATATATGAAATATTAACTTTTTTTTAGAGAAAACCCGGAATACTTTGACTGAATCCAATTATCGTACACTACCAAACCGATATAGACGTTATGACGTTATGAATTTAAAATAATAAAACAACCTCAAAAACATAGATTTGATTTTTGTGCAATATTAGTTACAGTGTTTTATAAAGCATAATAAATTTAAATTTTCAATTAATATCATTTCCTTACGCCTAAAACCGATCAAATCAAGAGTTTGATGGTCCTTGGCTTTGACAATTCGTAAACCGAGCGAATATATTCCGGTAAAATATTTCACAATTATTAATTAAAACTGATCGAATTGTGTATCATGAGTTATAAATTGATTATCTGGTAGCAATTATTTATATATTTTCATTAGATTATCATTTGTGTTTAGTGAATACAAGAATAAAATGTATTTTTTTTCTCTCTCAATTTGACTGGTTATTTTATATTTTTATATTAAGTTGCCTACTGTTAACGCCCGGTATTTTCAATTCATCATCGATACACATATTACAAACATATGAAGTTTTTTTCTACAATATTTTTGTAATGGTACCAACGAAAATATGTAACGAAAGAGAAAACAAATCTTCGGTCTGTTTAAGTTATAACCTATAATTCTTTTTTTTTTTTTTAAGAAAAATGTATTATTTATTTTATCTCTTTAAATATATATTTTTATTTAGCGTTTATATTTGAAGATTTTTCGACTTCTTAATCGATAATTTAGATCCGTTTAAAAATATTTTTAACAGCGTATGAAACACGACACGATTTTACATTTTACGTCCAACTATTGGACACTGAAGTAAAAAAAAAAAAAACTAACAAAAAATCCGGCAACCGAAAGCTTACCGGGCGGTATGTGTTTGAGATCCTCTTGTACCCTGGACAGAGATCCGGTCATCAGAGCGTTGGTGCGGTTCTGCCGGTCGCTGTCCGGTGCACCGGTCGCAGTGACGCGGCGGCGGCCGTTGCCGCCGCCGCCGCCGCCGTCGGGTTGGTCGATGTCGTCGTCGTCGGGTGACGACGCGTGCGTTGACGCCGGGGCCCCGGTCTCTAGAACGGGCCGCATGTCGACGACGAGGCCACAAGTGTCGACCAGGTGGACGGAGGCGCCGGCGTTGGCCACCGGCGGCGTCTGCTGCGTTTCGGCGGCCGCGATGTTCGGCGTCTTCGGTACTGCGGCGCCGGTGCGTCGTCCGACGCGGGCAGCGGCCGTCCCTCGACCGTTGCCGTTGAGCTGCGGCCACGGCACGCCGCCGCGGGGCATACTGCTGTAGGCCCGCAGTTCGGGCGATCCTCTAATCGCCGACCACGGAGACGAATCTGTCGGCAGAACCGCATACATGAAGCGTTACGTACACGAGGTTAGTTTAAAGACTGATGCCGATTTATGGTATACAACAGATCAGGGAAAAAAAAAAAAAAAAAAAAAACATAAAAGAAAAAGTGAAAAGTAAAAAGAATGGCAACCACACGTAGGCTGGCTGCTGCGCGGCGACACGAGTTATAATAATATATCTGGCGCGGGACGGTCTCCTACATATAATATTATGTAGGAGGCGGTGATCCATTATAAGGATCGACGGACTTTGGTGGGCAGACTCGTTCGCCGGTATACTATATACGCGACACACACGAAATGAGTGAAAAAAAAAAAATCGAAATCGTGAATTAGGTGGAGAAGTAAAATGAGGAGGAGGAGGAGGACAACGAATTTACAATTGTTTCCGAGTTGTAAACGTCGCCGTGTGTGTGTGTGTGTGTGTGTATGAGTTTCGTAACAAACAAAATAATTTTAAATTATAATAATATCGTAAACCGCCACCGTCGTATACCATAAAAAGGATGTCACACGGACAATATAGCAAACCTATGTTTTCGTACACTTTCAATAATACTCGAGGATCTATTGTGATTAAAAACAGAAATTATTCAACCAAAGAGACATATTACTATACGTTTTCAAAAAGGGATTATTTTTTTTCCCTGGTCAATCTGTTCAAATTTAAAAACAAAATGTATTTATTTTTGTAATGTTAATCGAGAATATTGTATAGAAGGATAATCTTAAAAAAAAAAAATTGCCTTTTATAACGTAGTAAATATCGACGTCGTTTTTAATTTGGTTAAATAACTTTTGTTCCATATGTATTAAAATACTGATCCCGAGTACGAAAACGTATTTTTATAATATTACCCGTTAGATAGACAGAAACGGCAAATGAAGAAGACCCCATTCTTAATGGGTCGCAACACAGGAAATTTTTTAATAAAAAAAAAAAAAAATTATGAAAATTTATCCATTCAAAAAATAATTTTCCAATCGATTTCAATGTCGTACCGTTATCATTACCTCGGGCTTTGATTTATCAAGAAACCTTATTTTTATAACGCTTATTGGATATTATAATATTTTCAATTATTGGTACTTCTCAACTATGAAAACCGTTTGAATATGAATTTAGGTACTTGTGCGAAATCCCGATTAATCATTTTATACCTTTGAACGTCAGGGATCTGCCGAGTTTGGTCTCGTTTTTCGGGTACTTCATGTTTTCCGGCGTCAAAAAATCAACGATCCACTCTTTGGTCGGTTCCAGCGATCTAGACAGAGAAAAAAAAAAAAAAAACCATATTATTTTTCAAATAAAATTTTAACAAACGACGATATTATTTATTACATATTATGTGGGCATATTGTACAAGAGACAATGATACGTATCGAGAATATATTAAACCGTATTATAATTATAAATTCTAGGCGTATTCCAGTGAGTATTGTGCCTTGGCAGTACGTTTTACTATACTAATTCCGCAGCGTTTCAAAATACGTATACATATTTAAAACACACAACTATTAAAAACTATTGTGTACCTTATTGTGTTTCGGATTTAAAATTACCTTGTTGAACTTAACGGTCGTGGACTAAACGATATAGTAAAAAAAAAAAAACCTTTAGAACGACCGAAAATTTAAAAATCTCATATTTCCCACACAAAAATATTAATTATACACGATCCTATAGCATTTGCCAATTTTTAACCGATTCGATTACATAAGTAAACCATGTGGTATTTTCTATCGCATACATTTTATACTGAGTTTCATTCGATATAATATTACATTTTTCTGTATAGTATACAGTAAGAAATTACGCTAAAATGTTGATTTTAAATCGGGTTTTGACTTTCTAATCGTGTTTTGAATTTTATTTTTTATATACGTTTTTAAAAAGTCAAACATATTAGCTTACGAAGACTTAAACGGTTAAAAATCTGTGTTTTTAATTAAATCTTTAAAATAATTATAATAAAACTATACACGTCAGAAGAAATTCGAGATCAATTTCCAGGTCAGCATTAACAAATTAAATTGAGAAATAAACGTTTTCTTAGAAACTTATAATTAAAAAAAAAAACAAAAACGTTTATTATTTGAATTAATTAAATATTAATAAAAAAAAACAAAAAAATCGATGAGCAATTCAATTTTTATAAATAAAAAATAAGTACCTTCAACGGTTTTTAGCATTGTTTAAATGTATAAGTCATCAAAAATCTAGACAAATATTTCGCCCGATACATAATTTTTAAATTAACCTTATATTAGATTTTATGCGAAGCTTGAGTCGAGTATTATGTTTGAAATATACGATTTCTATATATTTATTTCTGTTTCTTTTAAAAAGGTTTTTTTATACAACAACTTTATATCATTTAATATAGGTTATGTCAACACAGATGGTATAAATTTAGTACATTTTACGAATTGTACAATAATTTTTAGTGCTGAAAAATGACAGAAAGCTGAACAAACGTCGAGAGAAAAAACAAATACACACGCAGCAAGCGTTACAATATTTTTAATTTCGAATGAAGCGCAGAATCGGTTTATCGAATATGATACGAATGTCGATATCAAATTTAAAATAATTATTTCCTTGTACCCTCGTGACTAAAACTCGAATTGGACTTGACCTTGTCTCGTCTCCATTGTAACATTGACGAGACGAGTTAATATAAAAAAAGATTAAATGTCGAAACTTCTAAAAAAAAAAAAAACCGTACTTACATAATAATAATGCAACAATTCAACTCGGGTTACCCGCATAAGAGTTTTACATCAAACATATGGTTTAGCTCACACTGTTCAAAAAACTTGTCGAGTATACCTGCCAATAGTAATAATGTTCCAGAGGCATAGATTTGTTTGCCAAAGTATTTTTATGCCATATTATAGGTATCATTTAAATTTTTAATAAAGTTTATAAGACAATACGTTTTTAAGGCGATACATAGACACGCCCGCCATTAATTAAAATATGTTAATTATATTATTCTATTAGTTTTCGTTATTCCGCCTTAAAATGAACAGTGCCTTATAAAATATTTAAATCGCTCGAGTTTTTAATTAAAATGTATTCTCTAAATTGTATTATTACGCGTGTACAATCGCTCAAACGGGTTTTAATCGGTGTATAGGCAGATTAGACGGATAGTACTTAGTTTCGTCGGCAATTTATCAAGACGGATAAAGTTCGTACACATTACATATTATATTATTTAGACATTAATCGCCGTAGGCTTATTACGGGGAGATTATTTTCTGCCTTCGATTGTTCTTTACGCGGTGTATTACTATAGAAATTTCTATAAAGTTATTAGCTATAGTGCCGTAGATTTATACAATACAAACAGACTCTATACGAGCTAATGGGAAAAGCCTGGCGGCCCCGTTCGCCACGAAACGAGCGGTGAAATTGTATTGATTAACCCGTGACATATTCGTATACGTTGTGAATTGTGTGATAAATATCTGGTATGTGCGGTGTATATGAAAAATATTTGAAATTATTACATAATACCAAATTTTACGGTCGGATCGAAGAATATCCCCGGCAGGACCGAAATGCCCTTGGGGGTTAGTCGATATAATAATTCGCCCTCTTATTAGTATATACGGCCGAAAAATTGCATATATCTCGCGGGATTTTCTTTTAAACGCGTATAATAATTTAAATCGTTTTGGCTTTTCTCATCGTCGGCGAAAAAAATTATTTAAATTCGGCGATAACGTACTCGATTTTTTCTTTATGACACCGAATGCACAGCCACTCGGGGGCGTTTATGGCGGTCGAGTATTCCCTGCACGACATGCATATCCGTTCGCGGCAAGCACGACAGTTGGCACCTCTGTTGATGATCCGGCCGAGTTCGGCCCGGCATCGGGCGCAACAGTGACCGGACCACAGACTGGACTCGCATCGCAAAACCTCCAATTCTCCGCTAGCCATACTCGTATCGCCTAAAAAAAACCAAAAAAAAAATCGATCAATATTTATTCGAAATAACACAAAATTAATAAATCTATTCGTTTGGGTAAATTATAGGTCACTATATTTTATTTTAAATTCAGCTTCAGAGGTCATTTAAGCCCCATTTTTGCAAAACACGCATTCCTCCGTCTCTCTCTATCTAATGGCGCCACCCTCTTGTAGTTTTCCACTCCTAGTAAGATTGTAAATCCTTTACTACTTTACCCAATCTAATCTAACCTTATAACGGTGCCTCTTTCCTTGCGGTTTCGCCAGTTCAGGACTTCTTTTGAGATCACTTTAGATTTTAATACGCGGCATTGCCAACTCAGTCGTTTAGCTCGTTTTACCCTGGTTGAGTTTGGTTCTCCAAAGGTCATGTATATTTTTTCATTCGTTCTTATCACATATCTTTTAGTTAAATTGTTAATTTTCGATCCACGTGATCTCCTCAGAAACTTTCTCTCTAATATATTGCCAGTCCTCTAAAGTCGTTGGCCACGTTTCGCACGCATACGTAATGATAAGTTTTGCTATTACGTTGTATACTCTCATTTTTGATTTCTTTGAGCCCAGAGGCTTTCTTTTGAGGCACCTAGACAATACACGTAAAACACCTGTAGCCCGCTAAAAATGAAGCGTTTCTCTTCGCGATTGTTATTTTGACTATTGTATTTTAGACAAAATTTAAACGCTCTAGTCGCAAATTACCTATATCAAATTTGAAACATACGCGAAGTGAATACTTGAATATACGTATTATATTATATACGTGAAATGCGATAGACTTTTTTTTTTTTATAGTTCGATGAGATTTATAGAGCAAAAAAACGTACACAAATGCAATGACGTTAAATGTAATAGCCGTGTCGCATTGCTCAAGTACAAATTAATAAATGGTATTATTTATACGGCGCATGCCGTAAGCATAGTTTCTTAGTGTTGTTTTCAGCTATTCAACTAGTTGTTGTTTCCTATACCTATATACAAGAGGAAAAGGTATTTCTCGCGAACACCGAATGAAAACTACCGCATATTTTTGTAATTTAAATCCATTTTTTTTTTCCTTCCCAGGTCGTACGTACAAACGACATCTGCTTTTCGTATACGTTTATTGTTGTCTCGGGTATAGTATTTGAATTTTAATTATGCTAATGCAAAAGTGTACGTATACGAGCATTATAGACACCGCTTAGTTACGACTAAGATATACCGGACTGTCGTTGGCATGCCTGGATGGGGGGAAGGGTAGTAGAGAAAAAGTCTTCAAATGTTTCGACACCTTCACCTGCGCAGCATTTAACCGCGGTAAATCTAGGCGTAAATATAATATATTATAATTATATTAATAATATAAACGCATAAATCATGTTATGTATTATTGTCGTGTCTTTTTAATTCACGTATGGCTGGAGCTTTTAACCCTAATACTTCGTACCTCTCGGCGGTTTTCGAAACATTTGAGGGCCACTGATACGGTTTATTCGACACAAGACCAGAATATCTTATAGTCCGTGTCGACATCAAATAAATGACTAAGGATAAAAAAAAAAAAAAAAAATCGTTTTAAAAACGATAACGCAAACATAATGAGTTGAACTTCACTTCCGAATAAAATGCAATATGATGTATATAATATTGTATTTTGTAATCGTGTACAACGTAAATTACTTCTGCCCACATATTATATCGGCAAACCAATGAGAGAAAAACCTACAGACTTGCCTATAATCCGCTGTGATATCGTATCACGTATTATTATAACACATTTCTAATTCCTAATTCGATTTCCACGATTTATTGCGGAATCAGTAACTTAATTTTTGACCGTTTTCGACATTAAATATTAACCTAACCTAACCTAACTAAAATCATACGTTTCAAAAGTCATTTGTAGAATATTATAAATATATTGTGCCATTTCGTACCGGATTTCAGTAGGTAGGTAAAACTTCACAGTTACGAAATACTATTAATCGCACTCTACTACGTATTTGGGCACAACAATAAAAGTACAAATTATGACATATTATTATATAGCCTTGGCCTCGTGATAAAAAAAAATATATATAAAAATATAAGGACAAAATGTATTATAAATCTACTACTTATACGATATGTGCGGGCTTAGTTTTTATATACATTTGAATGGTAAAAGTAATGGATTGGATTGAAATTGTAAATTAAAATTGAGCAACCTGATTTTATATGTCTGTACAGGGCGATCGACTTACTGTAAGACACTCATGATTTCGAAAAAGTATTAACTTTTTCGAGTTTTTTTTTTTTTAACACTTTAAGAAACAAGCAACTCTGAAAGTTTACATTTCTGTTATTATTTTGTAGTTGAAACCGCTACAGTCAATACTTTCCGAAAAAAAATGATTACCTTACAGTAGGTTGATCACCCTGTATATATATATATATATATATTACAAAATTGACTTTCTTTTTATAAAAATGTTCTATAATATATATTTAAAATTTTTTTTTTAATTTGATAATTTAAATCTGTCATGACCAACCTATATTAATTTGTAGACCATCAATCATAACTACGACAGCAGACTATACAGTTACGAACACGGTTTGCTTACAGGCGCACTATGTAAAAATATTTTATTTTAATATATAATATATTTTAAATATATAAATATATAATAAATATACGAGTATATTTAAAAAAATAAAAATCGTGTTCAAATGTTTTCATTTTATACTCCCGTATTGTAATTGATATTATAGGAAAGAGTTATCAAATGAATATAAAATACAAATAATAGAAATAATACGTGATGGTATATTATTGTGAAATTTATTTTCACTCGAGAAGACGCAGAACAGTGAAAGAATTTACAAAAACTGCGTGGATTTCTATATTATATTTAAATAAAATCCTAATCCAACATATTTGTTCCCTATATTTTAAAACTAACCTACAATCGTAATATTTTTAAAGCGAATTACTTTTTTATTATTATTATTATAAACAGGTTATTAAAATTCTAGTTAACTAATTGAGCACGTTTTTCACGTAAATACTACTATTTGATTTAAAAAAAAAAAAAAAAAAAATAAAAAAAACAATTTATTTTGTACGAGTTAAAAAAAAATGCCGAACAACAAAATAATATTTATTAGATAGATAATAATTATAATATAATATTTAAAATGAAAAAAATTATATAGCAATTTAACTTGGGAATATGTAAATTATAAAAATAAAAACACTTAGATTTTGTTTTGGTCGTTTTTTTTTTTTAAATTCAGGACATTCGTCGTTGTTTATGTATCAGTTCAATGGGACCTTATATAAAAGTCATCTAAAGTGGGATTAGTAGTGTATAGCTATAAGATAACGGCTCATTAAAACGTCTCAAGTATGTATAATATTATATAATCCAAATTTATCATTATCTACGTCTTACAAGTGCTATTTCATTATAGTTTAAATTTATTATAATGATGAAAGTACTCTATTAAAGTAACTATTATAATATCAGCTTGTTTCACACGCAACAGTTAAAAGTGTTTATTATTATTATTACTATTATTATTTTGTTTTGTTTTTTTTATCATCGATAAATAGTGGGTTTATTTTGTACACTCGGGTAAAAAAAAAATCATACGCAATTTTATAAGTATATAGATAAATTTTAAATTGAAAAAATGTATTTCGTATTAAAAGAATATTAATCAAAATTTGATTTGCACGCAAAAAGGTAAGTGTATGCAAGGTTGCATAACAGTACGAGTATTTTAAATATGATGTTCAAAATAAAAATATAATCATATACAACATATGTTTTGTATCGAGTTCTCGCACATCGGAAAAAAAACAATTTTGCGTCTGAATAGAATAGTAAATAAGCATTTTATCTGAAATATCTTAATGGTGAAACAATAATTATGCAATTAAAATAGAATTATTTGGATAGGGTTAAAATGAAAAAAAAAAAAAAAGGTTATTGGTGCATACAGTTGGAGGCTTATACGTATGCGATTTCACTGGGGAATTATCACGGGTTGAATAATTTCGAAAAACTTAACAACATTTTACTACACCAACTCACTAATTCACTCGCGTATAATATATATATATATATATATAGATTTAACAATACCGCAATTAGTCAACACGCATTTTTATAAGGCAAAATAACAAAACAGAGTAATAAAGAAATTAGTCAAGTCGTAAAAAAATCGTTGACAAAACAATTTATATATATATAAACTATGCGTATAAGTAAAAATATAATAATTAAAAAAAAAAAAAAGTTATATTTTTACTTAAACGCATACAAAAGAAGATAATGGTTCATTTGACGTGACGTACGTATAGAGAGAACTTGGTGCGGTGTAGAAAATGAAATATAATATTATTGTCGTTAAGAAATGACCGCAGAAGAACATAATATGTACTATAATTTCTAATATACCGTCATATTTTTTAGCCGGTTTTTTTTTTGTTAATTTAACCACAAGGAAAATAATAACCGAAGAAATTGTATGTATATACTCGTATAACGAGCGAATAGAATGATTTTAAATCAAATATTATTTTGTCAAGAGGACGCCACACAATCATTTTTATTGTCTTACATACGCACGAACGTCGGACTTTACGCTGTTGATTTTAATATAATAATATTATGAACTGGATTTTTATCGAACTTAAAGGTAAAACTAAACTATCGAAAAAAAAAAAAACCCAACGTACAAACACGGATTAAGTTTTCTTATACCTTTAAGTTTAATAATTAATCATGTTGCTCTAATATTAAAACCAACAAAATTAGTTCTATTTAAAATGAAAATAAAAAAAAAAAAAAAAAACGATAATGTGGCGTTCTCTAAAATTTTATAAAAAATAAACATGTTGGAAATAAATGTAATTTATATTTGTGAAACGAAAATATGATATTATTGTTGTTGTTATTGTTTATTGTTGTTGTTGTTGTCACTCGAGGACGAAACGGGAGAAACGGTTATTTTATAGAACGTATAAACAATAATAATAATATTATTATAAGCCACTGTTATCAAACTTTAAGAACAACAATAATACTGGCTGTCAGTACATCTAAAACTAATGTTTTTTTTTCTAAAATAAAGAAAGAACGCATACGTTATAATTTATAAGAAAAAAAATATATTTTTTTCCCCTCAAATTATTGCATAAAAGTTTACGATTGTTTTACGTTTCTCCCGGTGTTGTAATAATATGTTGACGGATTGTCAATGTAATCGCACGGGTTACAAAAATCATAGATAATAAAGACATGGATCATTAATTATAAACACCTGCGTACACGGAGTGTCGTGCGAGCGATGAGTATATATACGTAACCAAGCCGGCTAATTATTTAAATTATTCTTACGAATTTTGTTATTTTTATAAAATATCGTATTAAAATAGTCGTAAAATAGTCGTATTGCCCACAGATGCCCGTCAAAGCAGCGCTGCTCTACGCGTAGTACTTTGACTTTTTTGGCCGAAAACGTATGAATTAAAAAAAAAAAAAACAAAAACAAACTAATTCAAATTTTAAAACTCTGTTGTTTTAAAGACCGGAAATTAAAAGGCAAAATCCACTAACGTTCGAAATTTCAGAACTCATGAGTAGTGACCTACAATTTGATGCTAAGGCGTAAAATTATTTTTTAAATTCGTCGAAAACCAAACGATTAGGTTGGTCAACATAGGAATACAAATATATTTACACCCCCCCCCCACTATCTCATAGTTTTTTTTTGTTATACAGTTATGCCACTGCAGTGGTGATACTGCTTATTGTTATTACAGCTACCCACCACTGTAACTATTATTATTACGATCCAACCGGTGATTGTTGCCGTGCTCGATCGGACGTCTCTTCTTCTCGAGTGCATATAATATTAAATATCGTTATACGTGCGTGTACACGAGCGAAATAAACAATGGCCGGTCTCGTACAGAGGGAACCGGTACGGCTCGTGCAAGCCGGCAACACACCGCGCGGTTTATATTATACAGGGCGATTCTCCTACAGGTGCGCGCGGGTGACGGGCGCGGTCACAGAGTACGATTCCGCACGCGCGCCTTTTTCATCGCCGGCGTAGGCGAAACTACGGGTCGGCTCGGGTGGGGTCGTATCAGTTTTTTTGTTTAAATTCTTTTTTCCAGCGTGTTCGGAGCTTTTAGGCTTTTTGACCAATTCCAACATTACACCAGGCGTTATTATTAATCCCATTTTCCGAAGAAACCGAAATGATTTCGCCATTATTTAGAATAGAAGGGAAATAGAGTTTAAAGAAATTAATTCCAAAATAAATTTAAATCGACAAACAGAACACAGTAAAATACAATTTAATTGTAATTATATAATAATAAATAATGGTGCGTTGTTACGGTAGGCCTGATATTATTTTGGTAGGCCGATTGGGACCGTTTTATTAGTAAAAGGCGCAACCGCGAACACCCTGCTCGCCCAAATGACGCTCCTGCAGTCAGGCCTAAGAAAATAATTTACAGATACAAAAAAAAAAAACCTACACGGTAACAGGGTAGGCGATAAGATAAACTGTTTCGCGATTTTATTATATTTTCGCTATCGAAGTAAAACACGTGAACGCAAATGTAAAGATAAGAAAAAGAAAAAATTTAAGATAGAATCTTGATCATGAAAGATTCGGATAGGTCAAAAACCCAACCCTACTTAAAAATACCCAATACCCTTATATGAATGCGTATATATTGAGGAGTATTGGACTATCCATGAAAAAAAAAAATGAAAATCGTCCCCCACCCTGATAAAGTTCTAGAGACGTGCCTGAATTCCGTATAGTTTACCTAACCAAATGTATTGCGAAGTTGCCGTTGTGTCGTGCACACTATACTAGTGCCGCACACTAGAAGGTTCTGGGATGGCAGCTGCCACTCCCGGTATTTTAAGTTGCCAAAAAATGCCAAAATATTATGCTAGAAATCAATTTAATAGATTAACAATTATAGAATATCAATGTTTTAGAATTTTCCCAGACATTTCATGGATGATTTACCAAAGTATACGCGTTGAAATGTCTGTTACTTTCATGCTCTTTGAATTTAACACCAATATTAAATAATAAGACGGAAAATACACTATGATTAAATTGGCGTTAAATACTGATTAGATATGATTTGAACAGTGTCACCAAATTACTTATTATCAAATAATTAAAAATAATATATCGATAAAAATAATTGGTTTTTTTTATATCAATTTTACAATTATTTTTTCATAGATAATATTATTGTTATCTATGGTGTATGTCGAATTTTGAATAATTAATATTTACGAAAATAAAGGCTGAAATTTGAGACTATAATTACGGAGTTTCATACAGATTCCCTGACTATTCCGTGTTTTCCCTAACCTCTCCAGGATTCCAGAAGCCATGAATATAGCAATGTTAATTCAACTTTTGATTATTTCGGGTCTGCTTTTGAGAGCGAATTCGCTCTGGGCGTGTTTAACTATTCGACTGGCAGCACCAATTTAATTTTGAATGTGCGCCACTGCGATACCAATCGGCTGTCTGAACCCAATACTTATCCAAAAAAGTTAGTGTCTACCTAAGTGTAAACCTAAAATCTATAAAAAAAAGAAGAGGGAAAACTGATATATTTTAAGCAACAACGGTTTCTGATATTTTGGATTTTAATTTTATTGCTGTAATCCAATAAAAAATAATCGTAGTGACCTGAAATTTTCACCGAATACTTATACTAGGCTTTTTTTAGATCTGGTATCATGTTCAAAAATTTTGGCGAATTTTAAGTTACATTTAGCCTATTTAATTTTTTGTGGATTTTTAGTATTTATGCGATGGCTAATAATTTTTTGGCTCCACAAAAATGATCAACAATTCAAGACAAATAAAACACACCCCAAATTGTAATCTATTTTATAATTATAAATTAATATTTAATACAATAATTGACAATTATACAATCTACGGATATAAGTTAATTTCCTCTCTATAACGTTCTACGCCTACAATATCGCCCATGAGCACTATCGAACCTTTTATCGTTTACGGTAATTATATTGATCTTAAAACGCATTTGCGATATTTTCATAACCTTACCCTCGTGCAATGTAAATTATAAGCGCATACCGTTCATAAGTTTTATAAAAGTTTGAAATCAAGTCGTCGTTTTTCCCCAGTTGTTATTTTATGTATTACGTTTTGAAGTTATATTGGCAAAGGAAACGAGCGAATTTACTCGAAATCTTCGTATATACGGACGTTATAACTCGTAATATTATTATTATTAACTGATCGTAAGCGCGATAAAAGAATCGTCCTGTATATCGGACGAAGACGTACGAGACGATGACGACAACGACGAGGAGGAGTACGAAGAGAAGTCAACGACCAATAACACACACAAACTCGCACGCACACGTCGAGTATTTCAAATGGCGCGTATACACACTTGCAATCAATCCGTTCGTATACACCATTACCACTATACTATATTTATAATATACCGTCTTGCGTTAAAAAAAAATAAAAAAATATATATATATATACTACTTAATAACACTATTATATTATAATTATGTATATGCATTCACACGCAACGGATATGCGTATAGAATATTATAATGGTATAATATGGATTTTTTATTATTTATTTTTTTTTCGTAAATCCATAAAATATTAAAACAAGGAGTATTTCCTCTATACGTCCGGTTTAAAAGTGAATGAGAAAACGGAAGATGTATTTATTTATTGTTTTTTTTTTTTTTTGTTATTGAAAAACTTTAAACGACTTTAAACTACAATAATTGTGTCGCGATTTATTCAATATAAAACTTTGTCGTGTGACATTTACTACATAATATTAAATAATAGTAATACAACATAGTTTCAGAAAATAAATTCAATATTAAATACCGATTGTGTATACCAGTAAAAATGTAAAAGATGATCGTTTAAACGATACCGTTTTCATTAATAGATAGTTACCAAGTTGAAGACCAAGTACGTAGACATAATATTTTTTTTTATAAAACGCCTGTACAAGATTATTTGATTAAACAAATCGACGTTTAAAAGTGACGACGTTATAATGAATGTAAAATCGATCGATTAATTATTTCTCAACACAAGTTGAAACGATAAATTACACCGGAGGAAAACCGTAGTTTGTACATTTTATATTTGCGTCTCTGACGCTGCACCTATAAAAAATAAAATAAAAATGTAACACGTAATGTTATTCTGACAATGAATTAGGTATTTGATTGTGTACAAGTACTTAATATACTTAATGTAACCAATACATTATATTATAATTTTAAACATATCTTATTGCACCTATAAAATGAAAAAGACAAAAAAACGTACGGAATTTAGTAGTTATTATTTCGTAATTAGTAAAAAACAAATAATCGTTGTTGTTGTTGTTTTTTTTTTTAACGTTTATTGTTATTTACTAAACATACTTCTATTTTGTATTTAATAAAAACTGTAATCTGAACGGAACTATAATACTCGAAATACTGGATATAAACTTCGTTATATCGAGTACAATATCAGATACAAAATTGATAATATACGATATTTAATAGATTGCAGTCTTTATTTCTTTAATGTTATACGCCTTGTGCGTGTACTCGCGCGCGCGTGTCTGTAGGTACATGTAAATAGCGAAAAACCTGTTTTTTCAATGTTCAAGTCCAAGCGCAATTTACGAAATAACGAGGGGTCAACTTCACCCGGTCAAGTGTAAATAAAGAAGTAAATTCACACACAACAATATTATGTACCGACTTGAAAATGTGGCCAGTATATAATAAAAATATCAAAAAACGCCCAATTGTCTATTTTTTATTAAATATTTTTTCATATTTGTTGTTTATAGATATTCGTAAATTATGAAAAAAAACATTTGAATTTAACTTTTCACGTACAAGTAGGGTTTTTATATATATTATATAAATAATGATAGCATTCGACTATCAAAAAACACGTAGGTACATACATTATATCCCAACCCTATTTACGTAAAATATTTAAAACGATTATATATTATAATATTTAATTTTGTCGTCGTATACATTTGTATTCACGGAGAGGTACAGATAAATAAGAGGCGTGCCAGGTGTTATTATTATTATTATTTTTTTTTTTTCTATAGTCCTTGGACTCCTTTCTCAAAATGTTATTTAATTATTATAATATTATATTTGTCATAAAATGCAGTAGATATTTTTACTATATGCATACGGGTACACGACAAAGTGCAGAATTATTAATCATACTATTTTATATGTGATCAAAAAAAAAAAAAAAATGTCTAACAGTTTGGCAGTTTGGCAGCTACAACCCACAGAGAACATTTATTGGGGGAAAAAAAACTATTAGTTTTCGTATATAAAATTAAAATTAAATAAAAAAACTATACTATATAATATATTTTTATTTACTAATTAATAATACAGCTATGTCTTTCAAGCTCAACAATAGTACTATGGGTACTAATCGAATGTATTTGAATTTTCATCGTGGAGACTATATTATAAAGAACGGTATAATGGATTTAATAATGGCCTGCAGGTTATGAAATCAAAAGAAACAATACAAACGGCTATTTATGTATTTATACATATATATATATATATAAAAAACTCACGATCGTTAAATAATCCATTGTAGTCGCTATAAATTTTGAAATATATTATATGAGTACCTATAACAATAATTAAGAAGTGAAAGCTGAATCGATACGGATCATGATAATGTATTAATCATTTTACATTTTTATTTAAGTGTATCCAAAACAAGTCAAATATATTTTAACCGAAGTTACTTGTTAAATTAATACGAACATATTATATATTTGTAAAAAATAGTATTATTAATTGTAAAAAGTATACGAATAATTAGATATAAATATATTAATAAAAAAAGTTACACTATTCTATGTTATAATATATTATGTTAAGAATTCTGAGTTAATTATAAATTGTGTTTGTAATAAAATAACGATACGGATATTTTCATAATTAGTTATATACAATTATAATAATTTATCGTACCGATGTATGGAATCAACAATGAATATTTTGTTCTCACGATATTTTAAATAAACAAAAAAAAAAAAAAAATACACTTAATATATAAATGTAATTTATTTTGTAGATTTAAAGATTTCAACTTGACCTCGTTTATTTATATATAATTTTTGTAATTCAAGTTTTAAATGTAGAATTTACTATACGTTTATTATATGGTATATAATATGTTTTTTGTAAAGTAAATTGCACGTATTATTATAGTCGAGTTATTTCAATTATAGCGTTTATTGTATATTATATTACATTTATTATGTTATGTAATATCAAAAGTTTTACGTGTTAAGAGTTTAGGAAACAATACGTTTTCTTAATGTGTGGTGTTACAACGTTACCTTATATAGTTACGTTTAAAGTAAGGAAACATGGGTTCCGTAAGCTATACATATTATTACAGTATAAGGTAGTCAGCATTACATATAATTGGGTGGATCCATAGATATATGAAGAATTAGATAGCCGTTTGTATTGATCAACCCATGAAATATTTGTTTATGCCAAAAATCATGTAACGACTATAGAAACAATTTCGTGATTATTAATCAGGGCTGGGATTTCAATGCAATTGCATCTTTTTACCGGTGTTCCAAAACGTAGGTCGGTAAATAGAAAATGTATTTTGGATGATACTGATTATTTTACGGCATTTTCTTAGTTTTTAGAGCGTCTTTTTACAAATGTTTAATACAGTGAACGTAAATCTACCACTATAGGTGGGTCCACATCAAACGCGCACCTGCGCAAAGAACGGCCAGCAAAAAGATAAAGTTAAAATATTAAAATGTATTTTTTTAATTATTATTTCAGAATGAATGGCTAAGAAGTAGATAAGAAGTAATTAAGTCAGAAGATATATTCACCAGATGGCGTAAAATAGTATTAAAAAAAAAAAAAAAATACTTGTAATACATTTTTTTTTTACCGTTTAAGCTATTATAATTAAATAAAAAGGCATTTTTTGCGATTTTTGAAAGCACTAAAACCCCTTGAGTGATTAATTAAAAATTGTTTTCGGATATCTTCAGATTTATACAATATACACGAGTAGAACTGTCCCAGAGGCGTATTTGAGGGGAGGCAATGTGTTAATCCCCACCCTCTTTAGAATATTTTAGAGGTGTCGTTTTCATTACAGCTCTATATAGGTAATAAAATAATAGGAGAAAATGATTACAAGAAGACATAATTCGCAATATGGGTGGACCATTGTTATAGGTGGGCAGTCGGGAAGGTAGGATAAATATTGGTGTTTAATTTTTATCTGTACGCAACGATAAACCAATCAAAAACTATTGCTAATTAAAACCGATTCTGATCGAATTTCAGAATGTTTCAACATGAGTTTCATGTATCAAATGCCGTAAATTGCTCATCAAAATTTACACTTAGTAAAACGCTTATAAAAAAAAATGTATGATGAACATTTGAAAATAATCGAAAATGCTAAAACCGTTATTGCTGTATATTTTCCCATTTTTCTTCCCAATTATTAAGAAAACTTCATTGGAAATCAAAAAATGATCTCCTCTACTCACAAAATAGATAGATCCGAAATGCTTTCAGAAAATGTGCAACATTTGAAATAAATATCAAATAAAAAAAAATCATTTTTTTTTTTTGGTAGTAAATTAAAATAAGCTGGTAACGATTTGTTATTTAAATTGATATAGCAGTATAGTTGGTATAATAATATTAGTCTTGAAAATAAAAAAAATCGAACAAAACCACAGTAAATTGAATTTAAACCATAAATATTATTGATAAATCAATATTTTCTTATTTTGTATAAAAACGATTTATTTGTCAATGTCGTCGTCGAAATTATTTATCTAAAAAATAGTAATCGATTTTTCTGCGTCAATACCAATATTGATATGCTTAATATCAAATAAATAGTTATTTATTGAATATTATTTATTGTTCAATTCGTGCGATTTTTACTTTCTCTTGTTCGGCATTTCACCACCACCGTCACCAGTGACCGGTGAAGGGTTATTTCGATAACGACAAACAACGGTATTATCTACGGGTCGATTGTTAGTGTACATTAACAACGGGTTTTATATTTAATTTTCTGTTTTTTTTTTTTTTTTAAGTTTAGTGTCGTTTAAAATGGCGGGAGGGAAAAAAATAAACCGAACGAAACGCAAACGATAATAATATAATATAATTTTTACAGGCCAATGTCATTTGAACAGATGACAAGAGCAGCGACTGAATATGTGATGTGATTACAGTGAGACCGGTTTCGACGTCACGATGACCGCGTATAGAACCGCAATAATATACGAGTATATAATTTTAGTTGCCCCGGCATATAATATTATTATTATTATTAAATCCAATTTTAATCAACACCGGCGCGGCATAAATAATAATAAAAATAAAAAAAAAAAAAATACATAGTAGCGGTCTATAAATGAAATTCTCTATATTACAACGTATCGAAATAATTACGTGAGTGTGTACAGTCGCGTACAATATAAAAATCCGGGAAAAACAAATGAAAAAACGAAACCGAAACGCCACAAACAGTATTATTATTATTATTGTTATTCCTAATATACGTTGTGGATTTTCGATCCGAAGGAATTTTATTGCCGAGACCAGTTTTTTTTTCTTTCTGAAATCGATACGATCTTTACACGTGCGCGCGTCACTATATATATAAATTATAATATTATAATATAATATCCTATTGTCCGTATAACGTAATTACCTCGATAAACCTCGGGGATAGGTAGGTGGGTACGGAGGTACCGGTATAATATGGTTAGGCGTCGTGGCACGCGAATTTCATACTTCACCTTGGCCGCGGTTTGTATTATGACGTAACCCGACGATAATAATATTACAGCGACAACGTACAATAAAAAATATATATTTAATACATCGAGTATAAAAACGTAAATGTACGACATCACGACACACGGTTCGTATCCTTTGTGTCATTGGCATAAACGTATACGAATCGCATCGGCGGTATAAGAATCCCTAGACGCTACAGAGCTCTGCCTTCTCCGTACCGCGTTCTCGTTGGCCCGTTTTAAATTTCCGCGTTTCCGATTGGCCGATTTCGTATTAGCGCGCATTGAAATTTAATTACACCGTGTTATCGTTACAATAGTACGAATATTGAACGAGTACGAATTTATATAATACCGATAGGTTAAGTTGGCCGTCGTCAATCATATATATATAACAAATATACCCAATTGCTGTAAAATGTACTAAAGATAAATCGCACCGTCTTGGTTTCGCGAGCACACGTCGCGGGACTTGCATCGCAAACAAACTTCGATTTTGTATGCAAAAGCACGTCGGCAACCACCAGTGACAGTCCCGGAATCACATTTTATAAATTGAATTTTTTTTTTATTATATATATTTGGTTTATACAATTTAATGTTAGGTTAATAATATGAATAGGTAAATATTTTGCAAACGAGTATATATATATATATATATATATATATATATATATATATATATATATATATAAATAAATGAGTAGTTTGATTTTAATTTCAATGTTTTATGATTAAATATTTTGAAAATATGCTCGGAGAAATAACAGCAAACTACTAAGGTTTACAATACAAGCACAGCCCCGCTATAATTTATATAATACTGATAGGTTAAGTTGAATGTCAATCATAGATAACAAATATACCCAAATGCTGTAAAATGTATTATAGATAAATGGGTAAAACCTGCAGTCAATTATCTCACTGGCGTACACAAAATATTCTATTTTATATTTATTTATAATCGTTTCATAGATATTTGTCTTTTCAATGTTACTATATTGAATACTTTGTGACAAAAGTTTAGCGATTGGCGGATTCGAACTTGGCCACATTGACCATATGGACGCCGCTAAATCCACCGGGGCACGTCTAACGCTCATACCAACACCAGCGATAAGACACCAATAGTAATTATTGAAATTATTTAAAATAGTAAACGTCTACTAAAATACGATCAACGAGAGCGCGGTATAAAGTAGTCAGATATCTGTAGTGTTTAGGGGGGGATTCTAATGTCGGTGGACACGGCGAGCGTACGCGGCAATTTAGGCAGCGTTTCTACCGCCCCGTTATTATGTTTTCTGTTCGACAATCAGTTATCACGAACGAAATAAAATTCGTATTGGCACAGAACGATTTATTCTTTATTATCGTTGGCCTAGTCGAGGCGATTCGCGTCGCGGGCACGAGGAACGGAGGCTCGTAATATTCTCGGTACGGTCCCGAGCGACGAACCGAAATACGCGTCTCGGGAAGCCGGTTATCTGGATTACGCGCGCGCGGTCGGCGAGTAGGACGACGGCCGTGGCCGAGAACAATAATCGTATTTGAGATCCGAGTAGACGAAGTAGAAGAGAGAAAAGAAAGAAAGAAAAAAAAAAAAAAACGTCCGGGACGACAATCAAAGACCGGGATATGAACGAGTGTGTGTGTGTGTATATATATATATATAGGTATTAGATATATACTACTCTATTCGCGGTGTTTCAGAGTCGTATTCCGATCACGGACCAACAAGGAATCTGGTCGTATTTAATACGTATAAAACTTATAGTCGGACGGGCACGCGATTATAACCGACGACGCCGCCATCGTGTGCATGTGTGTGACGTCACTACTATAGGTACGCGTAATACCGGGAACAATTAAAACCGGAAGAAAAAAAAAAAGTATAGGTAAGCAAGAGCTGTAAAAAATAAATATATATTTATGAGGGGAAGGGGGGAAACCCGCATTACTATAATAATGTGCTATTGTTTTTTGCGCGCGATGTGTACTTTACTGTTTTGACCAAACACTATCCGCGGTGTTTCTCCACACAACCTCGACCTGTCGATCCGATGGAATTCCGTATTCCCCGTCAAATTCGATTGATCTGATTGCTTGTTGATGAATCGGATTGGCAATCGATTAAGTTAAACTAGTGCGCCTCTCCGTCTTGCAGTAACTTCTTCATAGGGGCCAAAAATGCACACAGACTTATTCAAAACGAGCAATAACAAATATCACATTAAGATAAAAATGTATAATACACTTTACTGTGCTGTACGTGTTCTTTATACTCTATATGATATCGTACATTACCGCTCAATACATTTTGTTATAAATAAAACAAATCCTCTATTATTATTTTATAAATTTATTTTTATTTTTTTTTAAACTGAGTATAAGACTTATCCGTAGAACAGTATTTATGAAAAAAATGTGTCGGCTCAAAATTTCTATAAAATAAAGACTATAAAAGTATAAATGCTCTAAAAACTCAATAGCTCTAAATTCTACGGACCATATGTCCTTCAATATTCAGTCATTTCCGTTTTTTTTTTTTTTTTAAACGTTTATATAATTTTTTAGTTTTGTTTCAAAATCACCAATCGTCAAAATGAATACGAATTACAGTACATATTCGTATTAGACATGAAAAAAACATTTATACTTCGATAATCGGTATTGCCCACACTAGAATTCAATTCGACTCAAACATTTAATTTTTACCGTACCTTTTCAGTCAAGACAATCAAACGTATTTATAAAAAACTGTCCTTACGATTACATGTTTCGTATACTTTATTCGAATACAACGTATATAGACAAATATTCGGAAATGCGAATCGTAAACGTTAAACCAATGTAATTTTTAATTAAATTCATTCGACGCCAACTCTGTCAGTTTCAACATAAAATTTATACATTTATTCCATTTTTTGTTCATCCGATTGATAATCGAGGTTATCGAGAAACACTCAATCGGTACGACTCGTAATGATTCGTTCGGGGAAAAAAAAAAACTTAAAACTCGCGCGTGACTATTGTCGTTTTTCAATAGTTAAACGTTGATTATCATTTTGTTAAAACGACACAAAACGGAAAAAAAAATTAAATTAAAAAAAAACACCGCACATTATCGAAGCGGCAATATGGACAACGACAACAGTACCCCCAACCCCCGAACGTTATTTAATGTTGGCTGTTGTTTCGACGTTTATATTATTATTATTATAGAAATGAACAATTTCGATATTTTTTACTATGTATTTTTATTATTATATTAATACACTGTTACACTCGTTTTTTTTTTGTTTTACGATATATAGAACACATTTTAAAACAATTTTTTTTTTTTTTTGCCGAAACGTTATAATAACACAATATCATCATCGTCATAACGATACTGCTTGCACCGATTGCCAGATTATCTACGTGGCTGTTATTGAATAGGTACCTAGCTATATAATTACGATTAACGTTTTGTGGCCAAATCAACAGATCGCAGGTAGTTACAGCAGGTTCGTCGGCAATCGTTCACCGGATTCGGTTATCCGTCTAACTTTCTATCGCATCAAAGAAGAATTCGCTAAATCCACACTCGGACTAAAAGCATCTATGAAGGAAATTTCTCTCTTTCGAACATTTCAGAAATTCAGAAATTCTAATCATCACATTTTAAACAGACTGCACTAAATGCCGAGCACACTTTCAGCACTCTGTCGGAAACCACTGCTCGACATGAAGGAACAAATAACGACAAACAAAGCAAAATTAACTTGTGACACACGAGAGTTCTAATGAACATTTCGAATATTTCACGGTTGCGAGTACAATTGATTTTACAAATATGTAACCTGATACGCTTCAACTTACCAAACGTCCTCTAACTTTTAGTTTAGGACAACTGTATATATAGTAATATATGAATTTGTATAATTTTAAAATTTTAATTTGTTATATAGTTTGATGCAATAAAACAGAACCGATAAAAAATTAATATTTTAAATTCATCAGTCACGTTATTTGTTGGATTTGATGTTCTACCGTAAAAAAATAAAATTTCACGAATAACGAACATTTAAAATAAATAGCAAACTCGTCAAGAGATTTCCGGACATAAGCACAATTCAAATATAAAATATCAGAAATTAAAAAGAGTTTAATGAATATAAAACTATTTTTTTTTTTTTTAACCAAGAGACGAATTTTTAATCAAAATCGTAACACCTGAAAAAAGGTTTAATTTGTTTAGCTCTAGTAAAGACTATAATGTTATTAAACTATTACGACATTTAATATTATTGCATTTTACAGGATGCTTTTGATTAGTTTAAAAACACTACTATGTTATTATTATTATAGGTACTTCAATATTTTAATATTTTCGCATGTACATAATATGTGGGTTATCTTGATAAAACATAACGGCAAGTTTAGCAGCCTTCTCAGGAAAACATAATGACACTACGAATAATAATCAAGTGTTATGAACTTATTAAAAAGAATCCACAACAAATAAATAAATTGTGAACATACACGAATTAGTAAAAGTTATACAACTATATTTTAATATTAAGTACATTACAATGTTAAAGAAATAATATATGTGCAAATAAACGAAGTTTGGCCGAATGCACTGCTAATACCTGACTAACCGTTTCCCACGGGGGGACTTGGCCGTGTCAAGCCGACGCTTGATGTGTCCAAATGTGCTGTTGCAGCAAAAACCCCCGTCTACCCGACAACGACCTGTCGTACAATTTCTGTAGATCGTCTGCTAATCTAATACCTTATATTATAACATAATATAATCAAGGATTCATAACACAAGTGATAATTTCTATTTAAGAAAACAACAGCTAATAGGTAATACGAGAGATAACACAATAAAATAATACCGTTTCGAGAAACTCGAGTTAAATTTCACATTAAGACGATTTCGGTTTAAATTACTTTGAAATTGCAATTAAAATATAGTTTTTCTCGTTAATACTAATGCGAAAAAGGGCCGGCCATAATACCACGATAAAGATTTTACGAATCAGGGTACATACATAAACTCTTATAAAAAGCTTTAAGAGCCAAAGGCTATTATGAAATCGTTAAATCTCATAATCACGTCAAAGATTGTTTATAGATAGGTATCAAGCACAAGTAGTAATAATAATATTATTTTAATAACTAAGGCAATCATAAAATCATAAAAACTCTTAATCGCGTCAAGCAGCTTATTTTAAATAATTAATAGGACGCCACGGTAATATTTGTGGACTCGTCTGTCCAACAGACAATATAGCAAAAATACTTATTCGTACTTCCAATAATATTCAGGGGCTCTAGTAGACTTAAAACAAAAATTATTTTACTAAATTAATGACGACGACATTCAGTATGTTTTTACACAGGGATTTTTTGATATCTATTTTTCAGACTTAAAATTTAAAAAAAAAATAATTTAATCTTAATAAAAAATTGTAGAAAGAAAATATCAAAAAGTATGTCAATTACTTAAGACGTTCTCTTAAGAAACAGACATTGTAGTAAATAGAAAATAATATGCATTATTAGGTGTTTGGTATGAAAAATAAAATACTTTTGAATACTTAAAAATATCATGGAAGTGAGTTGTAGACTAAAATATTGGAGGGATTGCTGCTGCATAATAATTATTGTATAATTTTTAAATTTCATATACGGATTTCGTAAATGTGTAAAAAATCGTTTTAATGTTTATTGTATTTAAACGAGTTAGTATAATATATAAATATAAATAAAACAAAATAATAGTAAAAATAAAATATTTTTACTACAGTCACACCAGGTATATATTTATATGACCTGTAGACCATGTGTGTGAACAATTTTTTTTTAAAACAATGCAATTTATTAGGCAATATAATGAAAATAACAGCATAGTTCAAAAACACTATGTATATAACCTATTGTATATAACAATAATACAATAATTACCTATAACAACAAAAAAAAAAAAACTCCAAATAAAAATACAAATATCATTACTCTGTTCGTGAATTGGTACTACAAATATATATTTTTTAAATTGTATTTCATTTAGTGAAATTAATTGGAATTTTTATGAAGTATTTCAACGGAAAAAATTTTTTTTTTAAAATTAAATTGCCGTTGATTAGTAACTATAATTTCTATCGTGTCTGACTTCGATAAGTCAACGAATCTTTTTAAAATATAAACTATTTTTTATAATTTTGTTTTGCTTCTAGATAGACTACATCAGTACATTGATTAGTAGGTACGACCTGTTAAGTAGTGGGTCATGCAAATGACAATGTCAAACAATTACTTATCGGATTAAACGACTAATTTTGATTGGTCCCTTTGATGCTTTTATCGAAATTGTCGACTGTGAAACAGCAAAAAACTGAAAGAAAAAAAAAACACTATTTTTTTTTTAAATTTTAATTCTGAGTTCCGTTCAAAGAATCGTTATTCAAACGCCCGATGATTGAGTTTAAACTAAACATAATATAATATTGATAGGTTATTGCATTACCGTTTTCGCCGAGGCGAGTGAAGCGAGACGATTGCCTATAGTAATACCTATCATCTTCGAGATTATTGCCAATTCTTTATTGGTTCTTTGGTATAATTAATATTTATTAAAAGTATGTATTTAATTTATAATTATAATTGCTCATTCTTGCAAATGAATGAATATTCTATCTATTGGTAATATAAAAAATTAAAAAGAAATCAAACAAGTCATTGCAATTAATTTCAATACACAATGAATAGTTGTTTTTATACAGAAGTAATAGTCTTATAGTTAGTATATGGATACGGAGCACGTGTCGACCGATATCAAAGTAGAATAGAATAGATTATCTCACCTTTGAAAACAATATATTGAGATCAATAATACATAACAAATTCGATAAAAGAGCAACGACTGTATTGCGCAGCGGGAAAAACGAAGACGGAATCAGAACAACTATACAAATCGGAGGGCAACGGGAAAAATCTAAACTTAACCCAAATGGGAGACCCTGCGGAAAGCGTTGGTGGGACGAAATCAAAAAAGACCCGGAGAAAATGGGAAATATCGATTGGGGAGAATATGTCCTAGAGATAAAGCCAAATGGTCGGAGGAAATTGTGTTGACAGCTAGATAAGGCTCTTGAAGATCAGCCGTTAACAGCTAGAGAAGAAAATGAATCGTATGATTATGTACTCTTCAGTAAATATTTTGATGTAAATACAAATTGTACGTTTAATAGAAAAACTAAAACGAGAATAATACGACATGGACGCCCGGAGAAGGGGGGGGACACTTCAAATATAATTTTGAAGATTTTAGCTTTTATTATTTATTAAATAAACATTTCATTGTTATTTTTACTTTATTATAGATTTATAAATTTAAAATTGAAGAAGAAAAAAAAAATACATTCGTAATGCAGACCAACATAATATTATGATTTACAAGGTTCCAAAAATACGAAAAATTGTGAACTAACAATCGGGTTTACCGATTGGAACCAGATATCTAATCGTATTTTACAGAATTACTGGAAAACAATCACGCAAATCCCCGTGCAACTCCCAAAGACTATTATTGAGTATCAGTTTTTGTGCCTTATCTCGAATTAATAATTTAATCTGTAAAAGAAAGAATTGAAAAAGAAAAATGCGAAAACAAGAGTACACTGAATGCATAACAAATATTTATAATTTGTATAAAATTTAAAATTTGTTAGCCGAAAGTGAAAGTTGGTATAGAAATGGCGAAAAAAGACTGCCTAAGTATTATACATTATAGATTTACTACAACATAGCAAAATATTTTGCCCTAGCATTACAATTGCAATGTCTATTTGTTTTATCTTTATCAGCTACAAGTTGTACAGCGGAAAGGCCATTTAGTACCTTACGAAGAGTTAAAACTTGGCTCCGGTCTACGACAGATGAAGACCGATTAAATGGTCTATGTATGTTATATTCGTCGTGAAAGAGTTGATAGAAGAAAAGACAAATTTATTGAAAGGTCAATTACAAGACTTGCAATAGAACAACCGCCAAGATATCGGCTTTTATTTAATAACGAATAAATAGCATATAATTCTGACGTATTTCGTAATTTGCAAAATTTGTTTTAATGTACTTTTCGGTGTTTGATTTGATTATGCGCCTCCCTGATAAGTTTCCTGCGGGCACCCACGAATAATAGCATTAGTACCATTGCGTAATCCAAAGTAATTATTTTGCGTTATCGTCGTACTCGTTAATTTTTATATATATGTAAGTAGTAAAATAATTCGCGTATAGGTGTTTTTATTTCAATTTCCCACGAATATCGCATTTCACTGATTTTATTATACTGTATTAATATCGTGTGGCTTCCGCTTTGCATATATTGTAACTATATTGATACCGTAATATACTTTTCGTACCGGCTTCAGTAAGTACGCTATACGACGGTACTATACAGATTCCGATAACGTCGTTTAGATCGTATCGATCGCAGTTGTGCAGTCGAGATTGTATTATAGAAACGCGTTCAATACCGTTCAATAAAATATAATCAATAACGTGTATATGATACTACATATACGTATTTATAAAAAAAAAAATAAAAATGAATAAAAAAAACCATGTAATAATATAGTACGACGAGTATATAACGTATACACTATAAAATATGTTATAATAATAATTATTATTATTATTAGCGGTTAGGTAGGTATATAATTGGCGAATAATCGGGTTTTATTTTTTTTTTTTTTTTTATGTAGGTTTAAGTACAATATTATCGTTTAGAATAAAATGTAATAGTTATTTTCCAGTTCCGTAGATTGAGTACCGGACAATATAATATAACGAATCGACAAAAAAAAAAAAAAAAGGAAGAAAAATAACACACACACACACATTAGGGCGAAACAACACTCGGCCGGTGATTTATACCCATAATGTAATATTCGATTTTAAGTGCGTTACCCATTTTGTGCCATTATTATTATATTATCGTCGTTTCCATTTAAAAAAAATAATAAAAATATGCATTTTCATGAAATACAAATTATGTTTTCACCGTATATAGATAGAAGGTCGAGTTTTTTTGGATTGACCGGAGAATAGAGATTATTATTATATACGAACAAATCGCGGACGTCAAAAGAGACAGAATTCATTTCGAAAAGTCATTATCCAGCCAACATCAATACATTAATACGGTATACCTTGATAAAAAACAAAATACTCTTTACGATTAACGATTAATGTTCGAGTCATTATCAAAGGTCATTACGACTATTATACACCAGAGTTGAAAATTAACACTCTATCCGTATTTTTAAATATACTTCAAAATTAAAATCGTCAATAGATATAAAAAAAGAAAAAAGTTTAAATGTATAGAAATAAATAGAATCCGTAAAACTTTCTCCCGGCCATATACCGTATCTTTCACGATTATTGTTAAAATTATATATATATGCTTACAGTATTTAAATACGAGTATATATGAATAACATTTATTTTATTTTAGAAATTGTTACTTATGATTGTAAACAATCATATATTATTTCGTATGCATTTATGCGTTCGCATCACAAATGGTACGGACATCACAACCTATATGAATTTCATGATTTATTGTTTTTAATGTTTCCTAATAAAAAGAAAAAAAGAATTTATCATTTTTACGTTTTTAAATACGATTTTTGTTGCCTTAAAACGGATATACGTACACTTTTACGCGGCTAAATTTGACAAAAATAAACATGCATATACACGTGTTAGCTTATTGTTTGATGGAACATATTGAATTTTAGTGGCAACGGGTTTTTTTAATAATTTTATTTTATTATAACGATGAAAGCCTGCACCTTTAAAAAAATAAAATAAAATAACATTATAAAAAATAAAATATTAAAACATTATCAAACAAACAAGTTAGAAAAAGTGCATAATCGAGTGTGACAAACGCGTTTCTCAGCGAATCGAACATAAAAAAACCATTGCTAACGATCAACGAGCGAAATTCGGTTAGTCGTGTATTGAAATGCAGTGATTTGACCTTTGACCAGAATGTTGTATTACTAAACTACGTCTGGTAATACAAGTATTCAGTAAAAATATTAGATTTCTACCCATTATTAAGGAAGAAAATTTTTCATGAGGAAAATCGAAAAATAATCACCCTAATGCAACAATAGATCCAAAATTCGATAAAAAAAAGTTTGGATTTCAGGTAGAACAACTGTTTGCAAACAGAAAAAAGGCACGCATCATAGTAAAAGCAATATATTCTTCATTACACTAGGAATCTTATATTTGTAAGACATTATTGCTATCACATAGACATTTATATGGTAAAAAAAATGATTAATTCATCATCTATGGTCAAAATATATTTACGTAATATAATAATTATATAAAAATGTTTTCGAGTAATCTGGTTACAAAAAAAAAAAAAAAAAAAATAACAACGATACCGGGTATATTATGATTCAATAAATACGAGGTAGTAGTAGAAACTTACAACGTTAATTTACTCCTTATTTGACCTAACTATCGTTTCAGACACTGCGGTATACCCTGCAGCAAACCTAATAATGCGATTGACAATACAATAATATATATGGATTATGACATAATATGATTTATTGCGAACGAAATCACTTTTTGCGATTTCCGCACTGACTACGTATTTCGATCAGCATAGAAGACCAAAGCCGGCGCTAACAAAAATCGATGGAGGGGTGTGATTAAATATTTCAGTCGACTCCAAATGCCAAACTTGTCGACTTCAAAAAAGGTTTTTACCCATTGTTTGGTCCTTTGATAAACGATAATATAATAACGGTAATAACCAAAAAAATAAGAAATCGATAGTTTTGCAGACTTTAAAATGAAATCGTCGTCGAATCGCTGACTCAATAGTTTTAGTTTCAAAGTTCGGGGAGGAGGAGAAGGGGTTTTACAACATATCTCCCGTGCACCTATATTTATATATATGTTCTAAGACGAATATTACAATACGGTTTCTCGCAACAACGAACGAAAAAGAGAAAGACACCGGAATCCGCAACAAAACCTAATAACGTTATCAGACACTCTGATTGGATTTGGTGGTCGGTGCGCGTGTTTATTTCGTTTCGGCGTGTTCGGCGCGAGACCCGTTTCGTCGAGATCATTCGATTATTCATAATATATACAAATAAATGTAAACATATTTATAAATGAAATAATTTCACTCAGTCATACCGCAAAAAAATTGAAAAAAAAAAAAAAACGCGGGCACGCCAACGCACCCACGGGTCGGTGTATTGCTTTGTATTACGGACGGTGTGCCCCGGAGGCGGTGCGCGGCAAGTTCGGGTCGACGGACCATTATCCACAGACCGCACGGTCATTGTGTACCACGATTTCACGATTTAAGATAATATTCAGGTTGCCCCTCGACAATCAAAGTATACGACCCACGAACCGACACCCGAGAAAAATTAACTGCCAGCGCTACGGTTAGAAAAAATAACAACACAGTGTTGCCATAAACCGGGACAATCCACTATTTCAATTTCTTATCGACATAGATTCGTGATAGGATATTATCGATGATAATATCAAATATTGGTCGGACCTTCTTGTCTTCTAAAACCATGTAAAGGTATACGAATTTACTATCAGATGCTTGAGTAGTAGCCCGCTAGAAGTGCTGTATGTTATTTTAACAGATATTTTTTTAAAAATATTATTTAATATCAGTTTACAAGTCATTGCCGAATATTACTTACTATAAGTCGTCGAGCAACCTCAATCTTAAATCCGGACGATTGTTAGAAGCGACATCACAGCGACATCGCATGTGCCCGTGTCGTGAGGACGTGGTTTTTATGGTAACCTACTACTATATAATGATACCAGTATCTGCATGTAGTCATAGTAGAAAGGCAAATCGTAGAATAATTAAACGAGTACATTAGAACGAAGAATAATCGGCAAAATACCAGTAGGCAGACCATGGACGATATGGGCGATATAGCTATGTGAAGAGATTTAGAATTGATTTGAAAGGACGTGTAAATTAACAAGAAGACATATTATATGATAGAGACCGATGAAATGGGTCCGGACCGTAGTTGTAGAAGCAAAACGCTAAACAAATGTCATTTAATTGATTGAAAACACCGTGTCAGAGTACTGTATGCAATCGAACATAGTTTTAGATAACATTGTATTATTACTATACACTATTCGCTAAAGGCACTCTGAATCAGTGCCGGATCTAGAATTTTGTTTTGAGGGGGAGGGGCCGGAAAAAAATCCCGTTTTGTTAGGTACTTAAAAATTGTACCTAAAACTTTTTTTAAAAACAATTAAAAAAAATACCTAACCTAACTTTGACGCTAGCCAATGGGAGCGGGGCAAGGCTCTCTCACTCCCCATCTACCACCGTAAATAGGCCACTGTCTTGAATTTTTGAACACGGGTCATATGCCCCGACTACAAAATCGACACGCAAACAAACCGAAATTACTGTTAGCGTTTTAATTTAGCGTTAAAATCGGACACGCAAAGTTTTAATTTCTTCATTATTATTGTTGTTGCTGTTAAAACGCCGCGCGGAAAATTCAATTCCAACGCCCCCACGCCGAATTGTACTTACAGAGATACGCTTGCGGGCTCGAGGCTATTGTGAAACTACCGAGTCGTATACCCGATTTAATTTAATTTATGGATATAAGTACCTGTACCTAAATGAATAACGCAGTAAGAAAAAAAAAAATATCTAAAATTAATAATTTACGGTATTAAAATTCAAAACACTAAATTATTTACAGTCAATGGCGGTGTGTATATGCAACTGCTGCACAGGTGTCTATATTATACTGTTGCAACATGCTGCAGAAACAAATTTTACAATAACATTATAATATACTGTACGACGACAAAATGTTTTTTTTTTTTTTTTTTTTACAACAGTACCCAGTAGGTAAAATCGTGGTAAAAAAGTAATTAAAATACTATTAAATTGTTCGCAACATGAATGAAAAATGTTTGGGCTTTTATGAACCTCGGCCTTTGAATTCACAAGGAACCAAAAACAAAGAATGTGGAAAATTGAAAAGAAATAGACTCGTTCAAATGGTTGTACAAACTATATTTATTAATTTACTAAAAATTAAATAGTACTTTCTACCTCTACAAGTGAAACCGTTAGAAATAACAAACACAAATTTAATAAAATATATATATACTCGTACCATTAAAAACTGCGTTAATTTACATAATATATCGATATTATACGTACATATAATAATTTCAAAAAATATTCTTATTTCCGATTTATAAATTTGGGAATTCTTCTAGATAACAAAAAAAACGGGATTGGATTGGATAAATATATTGCATTCGTGCCGTCCGAATACGAACCGCTTATTTTTGTAGAGAGAATGTACATAACGTACTACCTATACCGGAGCATAATAAAATACTTGTATTTTTATTGTAGGTAAATAAATGTTAATGTTTTCAAACGATCGTCGAAAAAATAATCTAATGGTAACGGTTGGAACACGTTGACCGATAAAATTCTAAATAGTTATAGGTACTCCGCGTCTCGAAGATTCATATTATGTTAAGAATTTCGTAACCATAATGATAGTGTATTTGTGTTATTGTTATTGTATTTTTCACTAGACATTTCTAAAATATTACAGAGGAATGTGGAATTAATGATGGCACATATAGACGCCGTTTTACAGGCTTTCCACCGTCTAGTGTTTGATGAAAAAGTCAACATAGCGATTTGTATGGTAATTATAATGAATTAAAAAAAAAAAAAAAAAAAATGTTTTCAAAAATGTGTATAACAACATATTTATTCACGAATTATAACAATTGTTGTATTGTTTGTAAATATTTAAATATGTAATTTAATAATTTTAATAATATTTAATGTGATCACAATAACAGGATTTTAAGTTTCTAAACATGAGTTTAGACACCTTTATCGTAGTCGATTTGGTTAACCAATAAGGAGTAGATATTATTGATTGATCGTAACATTATTATTATTTATTATTTAATAAATAATATTATACACTTAAGACAATACTAGTTTAACTAGTTAGTAAATAATTTCAAAACTGTATACGGAATTGTATAGTTGATCGTTTAAAATATACTTAAGAACCGTGAATTAAACACGTTTGTTGAGCTGAATTAAATGTAGATGATTGTGATTGCATAGTTTTTTTTTTTTTTTTTTTTTGGAAGAAAATGATAAATTATATATTTTTTTTTGAGAATAAATTATGTACAATTTATGGATTATTATAGATTATTTATGTACAGTATCTTTTTTTACTTGAGATTCTTTGGTGTAAGCGTATCTGCAAACTAATCATTTAGTTTCTGTGATTTTGTATGCATAGAGTATAGTAGTAGTAGGCAAGTTGAAAAAATAGCGAAAAAATTGATCAAATAGGGGATCTGACGATTTATGTAAAAATTGTCTTCGTTAAAAAAAAAAAAAAAAAAAATATGTTAACCGTAGGCAACATTTCGACAATTGCGGTGTGACGTCATACCAACCGATTCGTATCGAGATAAAGATTTAAGACAATACTGAGATATAAATTGAGTAACTGGTTTTTTTTTTTAATTCGTATTAAACAATGACGGTTCATCGCCGGAAGAACGAAATTCACACGCGCACAAAGCTGTAGCGTATACATGAATTTTGATAGGAAATCAAAGAGACGACACCAAGGAGCAGAGGAGGGGCGTTAGTCCCTCCAAGATAAAATTCTCACCTTTCTTTTGCATCCCCCCCCACCTGCCACAGATAATTCGACTGTATTTTTTTTCAATTTATCTATTATCGAACTTAAAGATATTAACATTATCCGTGTGTTTATCCGCCGGTTTTTTCGATATTATAATTTTTAACCAATACATTATGAGTATGTCTTGTGCCCAAAGTACGCAGGTGTAAAAGGTTCGTTTAAAAGTCACTATAATTATAGACGCTTTTGGTATATGGTGTTATACAGGAGGATTCTCGAGATATGTCGGACAGGAACAATTAATTAAAAGAATATAAGAGGTAAGAATTCGTGCGCAGCGACAAGACGGGTTATAGAATGGCTAAATAATTACTTAGTTTTGATGGCATTTCGACGTGTTTTGGTTGTAAACTGTGCGCTTGTGAATTCATACCATTGGAGGAAATATTGAAATTTCACGAAACGAATACTCAACTGGCAGTGATTTTTATCGCTGAATTTCTGGGATAGTTATATGAACCTGATATAAAATCACTGTCAGTGTTGGCCACGACTCTCGCATATCACAAAGTCGCCATCATAATGCCTAGTTATTAAGTCATGAGTTAGAGAAAAAAATAGCCAACCGGGTAATCGGTTTATTGCAAATACAACGTTTATATTAACGATTTTGAACGAGAGTATACCTATTCGGAAGGCTGTAAAAGTCAGGAAAATCAACTACAGGAACATAATTCACTGCGGGCGTGATAAATACAGGAGAGGTTCTGTATTGAAATGATAAAACACGGGATATTTGAATCGGCAAAACGTTTTTGGGGAAAATAATAATACACTGGAAAGTAAAAAAAAGAACAATACGCAGGCAATTAAAATTCGGAAAAAATAATATACATAGGAAAGGTATAAATGTGCAATATTCTCCTGTAAAATTTCTTTTCTGGGTTTTTAATGTTCCTGTGCAATATTTTCCCGAGTACAATTTACCTGATTTTCACACCGTCAGCAATTTATGATAATAATATCGCAGGGTTGTGGAAGAGCCGTTTACAGTGGAGGACCTAGGATTTAGTTTGAAGGAGGGGGTCATAGACCTTCAAGTCGAACAAAATAAGTCCTAACCTAATCTCGGCGACCGAGCACTTAACCCTCCCCCGTCCATCGGTAAATGCGCCACTGGACGTACAAGACGTCCTAACCTAATTTCGTTAAATTGTAAATTAAATATTAGATTTATTTGTGGAAGTAACGCGAGTGGCGGTAAACCGACCAACAAGTACATCGCACACAACATACCTACCTACCTAATATTATATAAGTACAGAATATTGTTATTAACGTTCGCGTCGTAAATTAAATATTTGCATTGTTATTAAAATAATTTCGGTATCATGCCTAGGCGTATACACAGCCCATCAACATAAAATGTGCACGCATAGTGGTGCCGGCAAAGATATAGGTGTAAACCACCCGTATCAATATACTTCCTTGACATTTAATATTCACAGGTCGTTTTGTAATAATTAAATTTATTTACGGATAAATTTGTAATCCGGCGTTTCGACGTGTTAACTTTATACCTTTATAAATTATTTTCGTTCCGTTTTGATCGCGAGGTCGGTTCGCCGCGGAAACAATATCCGCCAGCCGATCCCTATATTCTGTTTTTAAAATTATCGATAATAATATTATACGAACCGGGAATCGTACATAGTTATTGTGTAGTACAACGGAGAAAATCGTTTATATATAGTCGGGGCCGGCCTTAGGACAGGTCAATCGGGACATTTGCCACAGGTCCCCCGCGCTTACGTACCATGAAAACATGCTCAATATGTTAAATTGAAGAAAAAAAAATATATCGTATAGTTAAAATTAAAACAAGACAAATAGGTAATAATTAATTGATAAATTTATATCCGATAAGCTTGAATTAGTTAATCAATTGGGCAATTGATATTACAAAAAAATAACAGGAAAATTGATTTTGTTCAGGAGACCCCTGTCTGTATACAGCAATATGGGAGATGATAACTCAGAGCTCGGATTGGAGCTATTCGGGTAGGGTATTTTTGTTGTCGTTATCGCGTCGATAAATTACTATCGGAGTTATTAGTGGTCGATTTCGCCAGGATTTTTAAACGGGGGTGTTTTTTTTTTAATCTTATATTTAAATACAACTTGTGGCGGACGGGTAAAAGAGGGGTTCACACATCCTTAACGCTTAGGTGTTAATCCTAACCTAACCTAACGAATTCTATAATTTCCGAGACGATCCGTTTATCGATAAAAGTGTCCAAACAGCAGCACATGGTTCTTCCACGGGTATACGGTATAGTAGACCAAAATTGAATCGTCTAATTACACGTTTTATAAAAAAATAAAAAACACCCCCGGATACGTTATTGTATAGTATATACATACCTAAAATATTTTTGGCTTAAATACGGCCGAGGGGGGTTGTGGGGTGTTTTAACACCCAAAAAGCCTCATCGTAGCTACGCGCCCGTCTGCCGCAGTCGAGAAAACTTCGACCGCGATTACTTCCGGGAGTAAACGACGGCCGCTGGAGACGCGTCTCCGGCAACTTCCGAAGCGTTTTTTTTTTTAGCGATTATTACCGTGTTAAAAAAATATTATTATTTTATACGCCTAATAATAAAACGATACATAAAAATTTTAGCTTACCTTTTCGGCCGTCTTCAAATGGTTCGGTGCCGCACCGGAACAATAACGGCAATAATAATTAGTCGTCTTCTAAACGGCCGACGACGAATCGTCCAGGAATCCGCTTTTTCGTTGCGGCGCCATCGTAATAACAATTCAAAAGAAAATAAAACTTTTAAAATAAATACTATTCTGTTGTCCGACGACCGCGTATCCTCGTCGACGGTTCGCTCAAGTCATGATACGCCGCCCGTCTAGTCGTTTTACTGGGTGTTTCGAACGCGTGTGCAAACGGTGACTGAAGTAAAGAAAAAAACGTAATGTAAATTTACTTCAAACACCGCGATCGAGCGAAATCCAAATAAAAAAAAAAATAAAAATGGAACAAACTAATATCAATAGACGAAACGAAGTACGGTCGTAGGCGCGCGCGGGCAAACTGCTTTAGGAACGTTAAACCGAACAACAAAAACAACGAAACCAGACCGACGGCGGACGCGCGAAGCCGATTGGAAAACGTCGGTCGACCTGCTGCGCGCACGCTCACTGCCGCCACCACCGCGAGTCGTAAAGCGTACGGCCGCCGCCTCCACCAGTTACCACTACCAGTTTTCACGGATACCGTCGTGCGTTCCCTGGCCGTAACCCCGGTCACCGCCACCGCCACAACGACTATTGAACGATTCTTGTAAAAATATCGTGTGTGTGTGTGTGTGTGTGTGCGCGCGTGTGTGTGTGTGTGCGTAGTCGGTCACTCGCACGGACGACGGACGACGGCACCACCGACCGTCGGTCGTTTTCGGTCGAACGCTCCAAAGATAATAATTACGGACAAAGACGGGGCAGAGACATAATAACGGCGGTACGCGGGTAGAGCGCGCGCGTACCGACGTCGTCGTCGTCGTCGTCGTCGGTCACCGAAAACCGGTTCGCGGCGGACGACAACCGCCGGGGATAGTAGTCGGAGATACCGGGCGATAAACGAGAATTTATAGGTTACCGCGGAGTCTGGTCGACGGACGCGGATAAAAGGTTTGCTTATAGGCACGCGGTCGAAATGCCGATGACCCGCCCGCCCGGCCCGCCCGTCCGCCCGCCTGCCGCCCGCCAGTGTATTATTCGCCAAAACCACACAATACCTCATCGCATTATTATTATATTACCCTTTCGCGCGCGGGCGCCACGACGAAAAGACATGGACGCGCGTAAGTACGTAACCGGAGTTATGGTTATAGCGGTCACTATACCGCGGTCCCCTGCATGGCCGTTGCTGCATTTCTTTTCATTTTTTCTTCCCAGTCCATATATTGTCTGCGTATAGTTTCTCTTACACACTCGTCGTTGTCGGTCGCGGTAATTACGGCGATACGTAGCAAAGGACGTGTTATTTGTTCCAGTGCGGTTTTTTAATTTTTTTTTTTTTTTTTTTTTCTACCTAAAGACTTTTGTCCGTATAGATGACAAATAGAAAAAGAAACGATTCATCGTCCGTGTTGTTTCGCCCGGTGACCGTGCGGGACGCGCGTTATCGTCGTGTACTCTACGTCGGAATATATACGTAGTTATATTATGTAATAATATAATATCCGATGACCGTCATATTATATTATAGTTTTTCACCGGAAAGAAATAATGAGCGATATTTTATAAAGATGAGGGGTCCTTGAGATCCTTGACGTGCAAATTACGATTATTCGGCGTGTCACTTGTCGACGGCCATGGGACTCGTCCGAAAAATAAAAAACGTTATCGGTTAACGAAATCGCCAAGAGGGAAGCGGCGGATGACTAAGTGCGAAAAGGGTGTCGTTCGATGACGTCATATTATAATAATAATAATAATATTATTGTTGCGCGGGAATTATAACAAAAAAAAAAAAACTACTCAATAAGATACGGTAAGTATAATACATTTTTTTACAATATAAATACGCCATCTCCCTTTTTGCCGGCGGTCAGTGGCGGGTCCAGAGTCAGGGAACTGCAAATAACTTGGTTATTTTTCGAGAGGCGCCTTTTTATGGCAAACATTACGATCAAATAGTAATAATAGTTAATTGATATTATAATGGAATACGTCGAATAACTCTCCTATATTTATTACACAAAAGATAACGTTCAAACATATACATCCTAATACCGGAGTTCGGCAAGAGGCCAAATTTACCATACAAAATTAACTGTCACCTTCTGACCCCTACCCTCTTAGATCTACCACTGACGGCACTCGATACCGAAAAATCAACCACATTGGATACCGATGGGGGAAAACGCCAGAGACTTGCGTTTTAAAAGACTTATCTATAACATATTCTTCAAAGCTACGCCGAATCCTTTAAATCGAATAAAAATAACTTTTACTCTATTCAAAATAATTATTTATTTCAGAAATGTAATCGTTTTAGATTTATCGAAAATTATTTTATTAAATATATTTTTCAGTTCGGCCGATGATAAGTAATATTTTTATCGCGGCTTAAATTAGATATTACTTGTTCTTTTTTGTTATTGTTGCTCGTGCGAATTTTAATACAATAATTAATAATGCTCAAACAACTGTGATATATATATATATAGACGCTATAGTGATATCACGAAAGCCAGTAATCGGTGCTATCAGTTTTCAAACATTAAAAATGAAAAATTACTATCATTAATTGTGTACTTACAATAAAGTACTAAGGAAAATATAATTCATTTTAAGTAAATAATTACAGTTTTTTTTGATTTGGCAAATTAATGAATAACAATGATTTTTTGTTCGGGATAACACTGTATGGAACGCTCGAAATAAAATAGGGGTCATAGCAAGTAACGTTTGCCGTTTTGTGCCACTTTGAGCTTAGAGTATGTACACAATCTTACTGAGTGATATTTTTTTATCATAATCTAGCGATTAGAAGATACTTATTATATATATCTATCTATAATGATTATGACTAAAATTGATTATGGTTTTTTTTTTTTTTGTCTGTCATTACACAATATCGTTGAACGGGTTTTTTTCTGGTATTAGTGTAGCAGGTGAGATTTATCTTCCTTTTTTTTAGATTTAGTTGGTGATCTACAATTATTATTATTTCGTATACCAACAATACTTATTATAGCCTACTTTTAATTTGTATAAATACATATTTACTAGTAATACTAATATACGTGATTATCAAACGCACATTATCGCAGTGGATTCGTTAGGTGGCTATAAGTAAACTCCATAAGCCCTATATAATCTATATGATTATTATAATTCTTGAAGCACGGTGGAGGTCAGATATTATACTCGACAAAAATTATTTTAAAAAAAAGTATATTAATCCTTTTTCTAGAAAAAAAAAAACAACATTTTGTTCGAAAACCAGTTTGCTGGTAATCAGTAGCTGAGTAACTTGATAAAGGTAAAAAGTCGACGGGAATTTGTCTCGATTTAATCAAACCTAATGCTACGGTGGATTATGTCGTACTTCTTAATATATATTAAACTTTGGTATCAGGCAAATTCTAGTAGATATAATTGGTTTAAAAGTTATTTGGAATAAAGAAAACAAAAAGTTCAAATTAATGGGATCACTACTACAATGTGACCAGAAAATAGATAGACAAATTATAACGTATGCCGACGATACGTGTCTAATTTTTTCGGGGAAACGTTTGTTTAAAATCAATTCGAGAACGTTAAAAAGCAGTCAATTTGGTAAACTCATAGAAAACTGCCAATTGACTATAAAAAAAAAAAAAAACGAATTTTATGAATTTCTCGATTAATATGGACGACCATAATTATTATGACCACTTAGCAATACACATCTATGATAAAAACGACCTTTGTAGTAATGCACTTAAAACAAGTATATTGAGTCTCAACTCTCAAGTATACGATACTCAGGTCTGATTTTTGATAACACAAGATGGAATATACACGTAAATAATATCGACGTATTGCTTTTTATTAACTACGGGCTTTTATATCGATAACAATTACAAACAGCAACTTTGTAGTAATAATAATAATAATAAAATATTATTATATTAATTCATTTGAAATATTCCAATTCAAATATGATAGTAATATTATTTTATTTGTAATATTTTTTAAGTCGTATAATAGGAACTTTTAAATAATAATACATTCCTAATATTATTATAGCCGTTTAAATATATTATTTTTAATTAATTTGAAGATAATATTATTAATAAAATCATATAGTCATATAATTTTAATTACAATATAATAATCCACTCATATTATAGATCTATAGATAAGTTTCTGTTGAATTCAAGTCTATTTTCAGAATTATAAACAGAATACTGTGTATCTACTTTTAACTTTGTGAAAACAATATGTTTTCTTGTAAAAGTTTACAGTTTACAATTTACCGTAAAATTCATATAGTAAATTAAAACGAATTTTGTGTTATTATCCCGGATGATCATGTGCGTGCAGAAAAACAAAATGTGCGATTTTCGTATTTTAAGAACAAATTTCCTTTGTGACTTCGTGAGCCCTTCTTATGAGGTTTAATTTCCAAAAATAAAAGTATATTCTACGGAGTGGTGTCATGTTTTTTGTTTTAAACTCGATACAATTGTGTTTTAAACATGATTTTTTTATCAACCCTGAATTTTATTATCGATGAGAATAAACCTTCGTCTGAAAATCACGCACATTTCTGCGTAGGTCACAAAAACGAAATTACAAAATTTAATATTATATTATGCAATCTCACCTAAATGGACAGAACACACCTTTGAAGCAACAAGCACGAACAAAACATACTGTCATAATAAATATACGTTACAATTATTATTAATGACGATAATGACAAAAAATTAATAACAAAAATAGGGATCCCAGATTTATTTTTGAAAAAATATGGAACATTTTTAAATCATACCTATACTTGTAATTTACGTGGATGTTAATTAATGGGAGGTGGGTCAGAGCATAGTCCCTTAAAAGTCAAAATCAGTCTCAAAATTTAAATGTCCGACCATATAAATGTTTATTTTTTATTTTTTAAATAGTTACCGGATTTTTTTTTTTTATATCTGAAAAGATATTAAAAGTATAGTTACTAGTTGGATATTAGGACCTTTTTTTTAGTGACATTTCTTAGTAAGCATTTGGTAATTAAAATTACATTTAGTTATTCGTTGTAACATTCCTTATTTTTTACATTTAATAAAATAAACACTCGAAATTCAATACTTGAGACAAATACAATTAAAACAAATGCTAGTGTGATTTTCCTATGATGTCTTACGATATCACACAGACGACTGTCCGCTAATATCTATGGCCGCTCGATAGTCAATACAATATCGGCGTAGCCCAGTGGTTGTTAACCGGTGTCCCGTGAACGTAAAATAAGTGTTCCGCCAAAAATGTAAAAATCAGTGAAAAACTCCATAAAACAAACGAAATGTTTAAATTCATCGTCTAAACATGTTGAATTTTATCGATTTCAAAAACACAACAGAATATGACGTGTATAACCGTGTAGGAGAATCAATTTAGGTTATTTTGATGGTTTAGTTTTGTGTAATTATGTATTGTTTAATATATTATAAAATGTAAAAACATGTATATAAATACTGTTTTATTTTTACGGCCGTGCAATAATCGTATACAATTCTAAGTGTTCCGTCATTCGAAAAAGATTAAGAACCACTGATGTAATAATAAAACCAGCATAGAAAAAAAAAAAAAACCAAAAAAACCGAGATAATTTTAAAATATTTCACAGATTTTTGTTATTGCAATTAAATAATTATCGTTTGTCCAACGTTGTTGAACATTTTAAAACGCCTATATGACACGGGGAACAAACAACAATCAAAACATGAAATTTTTTTTGTATCGTTTTTAAAATAAGGTGGTACAGGACGGATTATATCCGAAATGCGGAACAAATGGGATCCCTAAATAATAATAATAATAATAATAATGTTATATTATACAGAGCGGTTATGGTACTAAGTAATAGGTACGCTCGGTTTGTGTGCGCGCGCGGCGGCGGGCATGTCAATATATTAATATAATATTATTATTGTTATTATTATTATTATTATTATTATTATTATTATTATGGTACACGGCGGCAGAGTCGGGAGTTTGATACCGCGGCCGCCGCCGCCGCCGAAGAGGGTGGATAATAACGGGCATACGTACAGAGGCATTAGGCGTACGGCAGGCGCATCGCGTTTCGCGGGCTCTTTAGTAGTAACCGTACAAGTACTCGTGCCGGGCGTACCACGGTCGGTTATAGTCTGCGTCGTTCCGTAGGCGCGAGACGGTCGTTGCGTGTTCGCGTTTTTCTCGGCGATCCGCCGCCGTACGTACGCTACGGCAATAATACACCGCGCACGTTTACACTACCGCCACATTATTCATAAATAATAATAACAACAATAATATTATTATTAAACATTAGTGTGTCGATCGTGGTTTTTTTTTTCTTCCTATTATAATTAATAGTATTATTTTTCGTTTTTTTTCCATTTGTTTTTCCTGTAACCCGGAATACCCGCAGATTATGATATAGAGGTATTTGCAACGAAAGAGTAAAAAGAAAAAAAGAAAACCCAGAAACCAGTAAGTACAAACAATATAATATTATAATATCTATAATAGGATTATCAATTGGATTTTCATACATACATTTTTATATTTGGACAATTTTGCGAAAGCCGTTCCTAGGAATATATTATTATAATATAATATAATAGAATTTTTTTTTTTTGAAAACTAGGTGGGTTTTAATAATATTTAATATTTTATCAAATAAAATTCTTAGACGATTTACGCGTCCAATTTTCACTCACTCTATCTCTCTTTATTTCTCTCTCTAATCCGTTATTTATTCGTAGACAAAAACACATCTCTATTCAACGATTTTTTCTATAATAAATTGTTTATTATTAAGTCGAAATTTTTTTTTTGTCGATATAACGACCGTGTTGACATTTTCGGCGACAAATATAAATATATATATAATTGGTATTATTGGAAATACGACGTTTTTATTATTTTTTTTAGCACATATCCAAGTGGCCAGGTGGTGCGCAGAAGCCAAACCAGCTCCTCCCATTGACGGTAATTTTAAAAATATTTTTATTATAAACGTTTATGTTAATTTATAGTGTATTTTATATACGTTTCATTTTTAAATGTAATCAAGGAAAAAAAAACGATGACGGGCAATTTTGGGTTCGTCCCTCCCCCCCCTAATTGGGAAATCTTTACGATACCCAAGGTTGCGACACAGTATAAAATAGCATTTTTTTTACCGTTTCAGTGTATCTAACGGCCAGCAAAAATTTATGTTTCGTACTTTTCTATAATAATACTTCTAGGATCTATAAGACTTGAAAAAAAAACCCCCAATTATTTCATCTAATTATGGACTACAACACGTTTACTGTGTTTTCAAAGAGGGATTTGTTCGACATTTTCATTCTACGATTTTCTAAAATACGATTAAAAATAAAAACAATTTTATTGTTTTAAATTTAGAGCGTGAATATTGAATATTGATTATCCGGGAAACATATAAAACGAAAATCCCTCTGTGAAAACATAGTAAATGTATTCAATTTGGTGAAATAATTTCAATTGTAGAGCCCGGTGAAAATATTTGGTGTCTCAGTCCAACAGAGTAAAACATGCTTAACACGCAGACTGAGTAGAATTTACTTAATTTTAGTTTTAGATTTAAAACACCTGTTAAAAAAATTAAAAAAGGACACGTACGTATATTCCGGTGTGCAAGAATCGACGTTTTTTTTCTCTCAGTTATTCCGAATACAACGACTGTTTCAATTTTTTTTTTATTTGTAAACGACTGTATCTGCTATTTTCAAGAAATTATTTAAAAAAAAAAAAAAAAACCCACTCGTCTCGCACTCCGGAATATTGTATTCTTTTATTTTTACAATAAGCAAATTTTTTTTTACTCTAAAACCGATGTCTAGCGAGTTCTGTCTATCCGACTGCGTAATCAAATTATAATATTATGATCGTGTCAATTGATTTTGTTATGCGTTGCGCCGAAAATATTTCGACCGACCGTATTTCAGCTGAAAATGTTCCGTTTAACGTATTTTAATCGTATGCGTGTACTTTTTAACCGCTTGTAAAATTATTTTCAATGCTTTGGACACGTCCAAGATGGTTATGGACCATAAAGTTGTGCAGAGTATACTCTATGGGATAGGCCCACCAGGTTAGGATAGGCATCCCATATCCGTCGGCATCCATCTTGTGGACACTTGGTTAATTATTTAGTCGTATCAATAAATGTGGTAATAGTCGAGGGGAACCAGTAATGAATTAGTCGAATTACTTTAGTTACACCGACCTGTTTAATAGTAATTTCAAATTTATAAACTATTATTGATAGCTCATAACCGTATAAAATGGTGGTTTTTTTATTGGAATTCCAACTATATAACTAATTAACTGGATATTTAATACATTTATTAATTTTAGTACTCCCGACAATTTATTGTGCCATACTATATTAACCTGAGATTATAGCCGAGTTAAGGGGATTGCATTCGATTTTACAAATTTTCTCAATATTATATATTATCTTATAACGATCACCTTAATATCCGTTAACCCATTGCCCGTCACCCATTTAAGGTGGAGTATAGCCGTTTTTTCGTTCTTTATGAACGTAAAGTAGCTATATGCCCGACAAAAAACGTTGGTACTTACAGTAGTTTGATTTAAAAAAAAAAGAAAATATGATTGATTTTATAAACAAGTTTACTTTGCAACCATATATTCCATATTATAACATTTTTATTTTTATTTTCAATGGTTCGACCGATGAAAAGTAAACTTGTTTATAAAATCAACTTTACATTTTTTAATTCGAACCGCTTCAGAAGTACCTCGATTTTTTGTCATATGTTTAGGTCTTTTTTACGGGAATTTGCAACCCTTGGTCGTTTTTAAATACTTGTTTCAACTGCTATTTATTTTGCCGTGACACACAGGGTGATCAACTAGCTATAAGACACACGTTATCTGGGAAAGTATTAATTTTTTTGCTCCAAAATTTAAGAAACGAGCAGTTCTACAATTGTATATCACCGATATTATTCGTCACCCTTATTTTCGGAGGTGAAATCACCACTAGCATTTGTTTTTCAAATAGCAGCCTCTATTGAAAATTGCATAATCAGATGAATTAGTATTAGTTATTAAATACATTATGGTATTTAAATTTATTAATTTTCGTCAGATATTGCACATTTGATTTGGTCGTTTTGTGGGTACAGGGAGAGCAGCACGGAAATTACGATCTACTGGGTGGTGGTTTCACATTCAACAATAAGGCTGACGGAAACTATCGGTTACGTGAATAGGAAAAAAAAATCGACACTGTCGAAGATGACGAGCGTCTTATATAGTTGATCGGTAATAGTCGATCGTCCCGTATCGGTTAGTAATCGGTCGGCGGCTTTTTCAACTCGTTTCAGGACAACGCCGAACGGGCGGACACGGCGCGGACAACGACGATGACGATCGTCAGGCGGCGTTGAGCGGCGGGGCGGAAGTCGTCGCACGGATCGGGGAAAATCGCAAAAGGCCGCGCGCGCCGCGATGAAGACGCGAGGGTTGGTCGCGGTGTTGGTCCACGTCTCGGCCGCGGTACTGTTATGGCCCGCCGCCGCCACCGTCGACGGTGCTTCAAACAAGTACACCGCGGACGAACTGCTGTGCTCGGTTTATCCGAAAAAGACGTCTAACGACGTCGATTTAGACCCTTGCAAAGCCGGTAAGTGTATTATATATATATAATAACGACGTCGCGTCGGACAGAAAGAGAGAGAGAGAGAGAGAGAGAGAGAAAACGAGGGATTGCGGAGGAGATAAAATGAAAATGTTCTGTATTCCGTATAGTTTATATACAATATAAAATAATAATACTTAATATACCGGCCGTATTACACGTCTCAAACGGCCCAGCGATTAGGGACGTGCCGTCGTTTTCCTCTTAAACGATATCCGGGGGCGTGGGGGATTTAATTGTTTTATTTTTATTTTTCCTTCGCCCTTATGCCGCGAGCGGTCTTTTATAATATTTTCGGTTAGGTTTTTTTTTTTTTTCCGCAATTCTCCCTTAGCCGACAACCAATAAGCCGCGCGGTAACCGCATTATACATATACAATGATAGAAGTCGAATAGTTTTACTCTTTTAAATTCCGTCCGAAGACGCGTGGTATTTTGTTTTCTGTCCGTAAACCACTTTTCTATCGGACGTCCTGCTCCGATTTTCGAGCGTAGCACCATTTCTGAAATCATTTCGCGTCTGGTTGGTTTCTGTCGTATTTTTCTTAAATAATTGTTAAAAAAAAAAAAAAACGTACGATAACCATGGAAATGTACGGCAATAATGGTTTCATTATTTTCGATTTTTTCCTTTTATCTAGGCATGGACAAATTTTCAAAATTTTGCGGCCATTTTTGAACTTTTTATAGGCATTTAAGGTGAAACTGTTGATAAAATAAACGTAAAAGTGACGGCATTTCAAAACACGATTAACTCAACTTTGCTCAGAAACGTTTTTCTTTAGCAATGATTCGTCATTGCGTACAGATATAAATTAAATTCCCCAGTTCTTTTTTTACGCGATTCCTATACCCGATAACCAAAGCTGGGCATTAGATTTATTATAGTTAAAATGTTAAAAGTCCAGTTTTATTAATTGTTTTATATTTGATACATTTTAACTTGACTAGTTAAATAGATGTTATAATCAATATAACTTGGTTATTTCTTTTAATAAACAATTTTAACTCTACTTTGTTATATCGTTAAAATTTATGTTATTCCTAAAAAGTGAACAAATAACTGCATACTTATGTATTTCGCCTATAATTTTCTACGAGAATTACATATTTTTACTTGAATATCGTTGGACCCATCACACGAGTCTTCTATTTACAGTAATAAATCAATAAGTTTACGAGTGTAATAGTAGAGAATTTTTTTTTTTTTTTAAAGTACTTTTTAACTTAAATTAAATTTATTATTATTTTCCTGAATATTTTGTAATTTAATTTGTGTTATAGTTGCTCGAATTAATTTATATTTTAAAATTAACTTTAACTCGGCTTGGGATTTTTTTTTAGGATAACCTGACGTAGACTAGTCGAACGAATTAGTTAACTATCCCGGCTTTGCCCATTAACGAGCTATTAGAAATATTTAGGATTGAAAAAAAAAAAAAAAAAAAACTACAACAACATTCTTTCGTCTGGATAATTGACATAATAGTATTATATTTGCCGCTGGACTTTGGACGTATATTCAAAATATCGTACACCGGAGTCGTTGAACTCTACAGTACTTGTCGGGGACTCGTATATAATATTAACGTACAATCGTGTTCATTTTATCACATATTATAGCCGTATTCGATTGTTAATCATATATAATATATTGCGGCTAATGTTGACATTTGGATAATGTCGATATTAGCCGGATAATTCGACATATTAGCCGTCATGGATGTTGTTAAAATCTCGGTTAATGTTAACATTAATCGGATAGTATGACGACATTAGCTAATGCACGGGGCTCAAAGTGGCACGAAATAGCAAAGGGTATAATAGGGTATTGTTATACGTACTGGATAATGTCATAAAAACTGTTATATTAGTGACTATTTTCAGCGCAATTAGCGGAAAAAATTTATTTTCACACAATCAGTGGTGTATTTTAGATGACTTTTCAGGGGGAAGAGGGGGTGTTTAACATTTTAGGAACCTTACCAATTCGTTTTTAGAATTAATCGGGGTGTGTCTTGACGTGGAGGATATCCCCCCTTAAAATACGTCACTGCACCCAATATCCAAAACTGTCCTGTTCTTACGCACGGTATTTTGAAAATTAGTAATTATACAATAGAATTATACATAATATTAATCGTACATCTGAGTATCTGTCCGGTTCGAGTCAAATATCAAATTTTTAATTTCAGATATTAAATTTCGGCGATTAATTTAATCGGTGCCTTTAATACAAAACCGGATAAGGGTCCTGCTAATCCCGGGCAGACGTTATAAACGTATTTATAACGTTTCCCCTTGCATATATTTTTGTAATACTGAAATTTTGTACATATTTAAATAATCATCCAATGCCCCCCCTCCCCGAACTCCTTAACCCGGGCTTGCTTAAACGGGTTCAATATTACGCAAACAAAAATATTTTCTAAAAATTCCATAAAATATATTTCGAATATACGTAGAAGTTTCACCCGATTTGTTTTTGAATATTAAACGTTAGAATTTAGAATAAATATTATTATGATGTAAAAACATAAAAGAACAGGTTGTAATCGTGTTTTTATTATATTATAATATATTATAACACGAATCAAAATGTTATAAATATTTGTTTGTAGTGATATGACAACTTACCATATATAATGTATATTATATACGTACGGATACATTTCTTTGTTAGGTTAGGGTTATCCGAGGTCTGCGTCGTCTCTGTTTAAACTTTAATATTATGTCGTACGTACTATACAAATTTACTTTTGTGATTCGTTATATTAAAAAAAAAAAAAAAAAAACAACAAAATAATATGGTTTTATTTTCTTGTAAAACGGCCTTCGTTTACGTACAATCTTTTGATATTGACTTTATAACATATATGTACCTTTTCTTTGTCACTATAAACGAAATTTGTTTTTTTTTTTTCATTCATGTATTTAATATTATATACTATAATATACTTTAAAGGCTATATATATATATATATTATAGTGATGAACTCTCAATTGTATATAATAATTTTCCCCTGCAGTATTATTGTAATGTCTAAAGTATAATAATATATAAACCAACATAACGTAACAATATACAAAAAATAAATACTAAAATAGAAAAAAAAAAATCTTTGACAAAATTGTATACGACATATTAGAAATAGGATAGCACAAAGATAAATTATAAGAAGAAATCAAAACATTAACCTTGCACATATTACGGTTTATAAAGGTGTACATTACCTAATTTGTACATACTTATAATATATTAATTCTTATTAAAATATTATTACAAATAAAATGGGTTATTTTAATACGCGTAAATTAGTGATATAATTTATCATAAAACAAATGTTTTATTCACTGATTCGTTAAAATATATATGTTTTAATATCCATATATAGAGTTTGGACCCGTATTAAAATAATGTTTTCCGGAATTAAAAATTAAAATTAAATTTTTTTTTTTATTAGAAATAAGTCTTCAGCATCACAGGTCATTAGTCCAGCGTTAAAATTAAATATCATATAGTTTATTCGATATCTAATTTCCGTGCAAAACTACATTGTAATCTAATAAAGTAAACTAATTTTTTTAATTAATTAATACGATTTGATATAGTACAAGTTATACGTTTAAACTATACTATCTTATTTGTAAACGAACATAAACAAAAAAAAAAAAAAAATCGTTTTTATAACTCCCTAATTATTTTGGCATTTTTTTTTTTTTAAGACTTTTTGTTTATCTTAGTTAGTTTTACCACAATATTTAAAGACAAATAAAAAATATGGTACATAGTATTATGGATTGTACATACCGGTAGTATTTACTGCTACTGCCCGTCATCTGCTAGTATTTATACGATAAACAAATACCTAATTATTATTTATAAAACGCTCATCATTAGTCATTATTATACTAGTTTATTACGATATTAATACTATATTATTATGTTCGATTAAATATTGTATAAAAAAGAAAAACAATTTCCCTTTGTCTTGTGAAGTGTGAATTGAAACGAATATTTTTTAAAAAAATTATCAAGACGTGTTTATTCGATTTATTCTTATACTCTTATCATAATATGCTTGTATTTATTTAATAATTAGTTGAAAAACAAAAATAGGAGACTGTGTGTTCACTGTATTACTGTGCAACACAAACGGATTCAGGATACCTATGCAATAAATAGTAATTAAATATAATTTTACGCGAATATATAGGACACAGGTACTAAAATATTATATTATATATCGAGGCCATTTCATGAATGTTTTGTAACATGTACCCCGTGCAATAGTAATTAGTTATTACCGAGCACTTATTATTACTAATTACTACATCAAAAAAAAAAAAAACCCGAATTCTCCTTCGGCAAATTTTAGCAAAGGTTTTCGGCAATTGTTTTGTTTTCATGGATGTATAGTTGTAAATCGCGTGTATACAGTGTTTGAATTGCGTATCTGGAGATTTAAATGTGCGATGTACGTCAATATAATATTATTACAAATAATTAATAATTTATTAAATCAGAAGGATTGAAATTGGGTTGGTTTTTACAAAGATGTCTCAACGGAGCCTATTTTCAAAATGTAAACGGAAACGCGTACTTATTTTAACACCGGATTTGCACGATCTCTAATAACATTTTTGAAATTAACCTTATACTGCGTATTTTCGGATCTTCCGAAAAAAAAAAAAAAAAAAAAAAAATTAAAAACCTATTGAATAACAACATATATGTTGTACGACTACAACAGGTATATATTATACAGTAGAATTAATTCAAATTCAAATTTAATATTGATCGGTTTTCTTAGCCCGCGCCTAAAAAATATTATAATAATATCGCGGGATAAAGTCGTTCAAACGGTTTTGTATTATTTTCCATATTTGTACCGACAGATTTTAGTTAATAATACAAACACGCGTGTCTAAAATCGTCGAAATTCAAATTGTATAGACATAGGTATATAATATGCCTTAATAGCCTTATCAATCATAATTACTTTCCGATCACTACACATTTAATTACAAATTGAATACTAAAAATATTATTTATCGTTGTAAATATTTGTATAAATGTGTAGGTATATCTATATATATTTAACGCCGACGAATGATTTCAATCGTTATAATATTACATTTTTTTTTCGAATATCGAATCGGGTTAATTAGGTATAACGTATTTATTTCCATCCATTACAACTATTTTAATAATCGTCACTAGTTCGGAAATGACGTATCTTTTTTGAGCGTATAATTGTTTAGGTCGCCTAGGTTGTAATAATTTCAGGTTTACATAAATATACGATTCATGGCGTGTAAAAAATTCATATTTCTATTTATAGGTACAAATAAATATAACATTTTGTTTCCCGCGACGGTAACAAATATTTCGATTACAATTTCGGTACCTACCTCTTAGTTTCGTAGGCAATTTATAACTATTGACGAGTATAATATTATGTCGTTTAAATGCGTTACATTATGATTTTTAATTTAATTTAAACAAATTAATCGTGAAAAATATCGTATAGATGATCTTTTAAATTAAATTGAATTCACTTAGGCATAGGTTTAGTTTATATTTGTTTTTATAATCTGCGATTATTCTTCACTGTTCACTGTGGATGAATTTTAATGAAATATATAAGGTTTTTTTTCTTTTTTTAAATTTGAAAAAAAGGTACGGGTATTTACAGTTTGATGAATTTATCATTTTTTTTTAAAACCTTTTTTTTTTTTTTCATATTCACTATAATACTGAATTTTAATATTCAATATCGTATTTTATAACGGGTATTATTATAATAATAATAATGAAATATTTAATTGGGATGGTTCGAAAATATTTCCGTACAGTAATAAATAATTTCACCCGATATAAGTTATTAAAATAATAATATTTTTTTTTCGACTCGAACCTCTATTATAGATTGTAGGTTTTAATCCGGAAATTATACAAGCTCAAAATATGAACAGGAAAAAAAAATCGCGGGAACCGGTTGTTATAGTGATGGAAACACGCGCATATTTTGCATAAAGACCACATTAGTCATTGATATACGATATTATAATATATTATAAATACATATAGACCTAAAAATATGAAATTCTGTGTAATTATTACATGCTGATAGGTACGCATTTTTAAATTCGGTTATTTTGATTTATTATCCATTTTCTGTAAAACGTGTGAATAAAAATAATAACAAAAAAAAAAAATGATCAACAGACATTTATTTCTGTAAATTCTCGTTGTATATATTCAAACCGTCGTCTTCGATTATAATACATTATTTGTTAATAAAATATAATCAACTTTTTAATTTGAGTACTCACGTACAATTTGTCGTTAAAAAATATAATTACATGTACGTAGAGAGCGTATATTATACTTAGGACAATGTTACATCAAACGGCAGTTAAGAGAATTTAAACTCCGCGAATTACGTTAACCCGAGGAGTGTAAACTAGAAATATGTGATTTTATTATCACTCGGTAAAAATTTCAACCGGGCTTTAACCACAGACAAATTAATCTGAGATATTTATATTTATATTTAGATCAGTTAAAGACTTTAACTCTAGATTAGACTCAATGTTATCACCTTAACAGCATCACAGACGATCCCGGGAGTCCACTGTTTGGTCCTTTAATCAATCCCCCTTACCACCATTGCCATATAGCATCCCCTACAACCCTCCATTTTTTTTCTTCTAATTGATAAAAAACAACATTTTACAGCCCGAGTTGAACTCCGATTTTTATTTGATTACAATTAATAAAAACAAATATTTAAAAAAATTGTTGAAAAAACGACGATAACTGACTTTTTTTTAAGGATATATGATAACAGTTATATATATACAATTGTGCCTGAGAGGCATAACGATCCAATATCGTTTTTAAAACTTTTTAGGAGAAGCAATAAACAAAAAATCGACCTGTTATTATTTTATATGAAACGATATGATAAATTTGGACTTGGACTTTGGTGTTTCGCTTGGAACTGCTAAAATATTGCCGACGGGACTTAGATCGATATGAAAACTCAACATGTTGATAATGATAGAATCGAAACCGCATTTTATTAAAACGTGGACTTGGTACGTTATGTGTCTCGGGTACAATTTTAAAGTTTTAGATTGAATAATTGAAAAACAGACTACGGTGCGGGTTGTATGAAGTCTCGATCTTTCTAAAACAAAAACAATCGTCGAAATCCAAAAAAACTGGATGGGTTATACGACATAATACGGCTCGTATGACAGTTTTTTCCGAGTGTTTTCGGGCCTCGTATTTAACGTTTCCTTAAAGCATATTCCTGTGAGCGTATTATATTATAATAATACTGGAGGCCCGCGGCGGTTGAAACTCTTTCTGTGTTGAACTCACCGGGGAACTTCTTGCAAATGCAAATGAAACTGATTACTAATTGCGTACCTACCGCCTAGAGGCGCTGCAGTCTTTCGCGAGCGCGTGCAATTATATTACCGAACTCGACAAATGAGTTCGAACGGGATGCGCAATATAATTGTGCAGGCCTATAAACGAATTTATCGGATTCGCGAAACAATAGTTATCGAAAATTAAAATATTTTATATATATATTTCAATTTAAAATATATTATATTCGTATCATACCGATGACGGTGAAAATCACCTATACCACTCGTATCACCATTGCGGTTTGGTAAAGTTTCTCGCGAATGTCCAATTTTATTATCAGTCGTATATAATAATATGATCTCGTTTCTCGAGTTAGTAATTTATTTTCTATTTTCCCTCGTATAATTTCAAAATTATATATACCTACTTTTACTTGTTATTTGACGATGTATACATACACGTACACACGCTGTACGTTACCCGAGATTTGCTGTACCGTGCAGTAATTATAACACTCAAACCGCACTTTTATCGATTTTTATTTTGTTTTCCTTTTTAATCATGCGAGTTTCCCTGCTAATAAGTGTCAGATAATAATATTGTTTATTGAGGTTAAGATATTATATATTTTTTATTTGTTTATACATAATACATATATTCATATAACCACGCCTGTAAGCCTCAGCTTGTATTGGAGTAGAAAGTTATCATCCTAGTTGTGATTACAATATTATACCTATGTAAGCGTATACATATATTTATTAATTAATTAATTTATAAATTAATAAACTTGGTAGCAAAGTACAGAATATATATATATATATGTATATAAAAGAAAAAACCATTTTTATTATGAGCTTAATAGCTCTGAGAATAGTTACAACTACTGTGAACTACTTTTTTCCCATTTGAGTAACGTGATTGTAAAAAAAAAAAAAAATACCATTTTAATATCGAACGTTGTACACAATATTGTTTTATTTTATAAAGTTTTACGATTTTCCAAGATATTTTTCGTTAATAACTAGGTTTGCTCAAAACCCAGATTCGTGACTCCTATTATGCGGATACAGGAACGTCAAACGTGTTTCTAAACTCGTTTAAACGCGCTGATACTAAACAAAAAAAACTAATAAATATCTAATCCGTATTATTATTACTAAACATTCCCCGTGCTCACGGATTGTGCAATGTATACCGTATGTAAGGAAGCGGCAGGGTCAATAAAGTCAACTGCGTTTACCGTATACAGTGAAACATTATATTGTTACGCAAATGTACATTTCGTTTCTCGAATAATACATATTATTATAATAATATTGTTAGTTTGATAAGGCGTACGGCATAACGGTTCCTATTCAGATTGACATTGTATAGGTAACGCGTTTTCTACCGCTCTCGAATTAACAACGATAATATTGTCCTTAAATCCTGGTATTAGACGAGTGGGCACGTTCCGCTCGCGCAGTTGTATTAAGGATTTTATGGTCTAGGGGGGGCAGTTTCTATTTGGCGTAACCGTACCGAAAAACTCACATATTAAACATAACTATACTAAAGCTCTTCTACAAACGAGGGTGGGCTGATAAGTAATGTCTCTTTGCGTATAACTTCGAAACTAGTGAACGTTAATTAATAAAATAAAAACACATGTGTAGTTAATCAAATTAATTTTGTTTACGTATTATTATTTTTCAACATAACTTCCTTCTAAGTCAATGCGTTCCCGACAATGCTTGACAAGTTTAGTAATGTCGTCCAAATAAAATTGTTCGTCTTGAACAGCAAACCACAGCTTGACTTCGGCTTTAATCATCTCATCAGAATTGAACTTTGTACCTTTAAGATGTTCTTTAAGTTGGGCAAATAAAAAAAAAAAAAAAACAGCTAACGGTGCTAAATCCGGACTGTAGGGTGGACATGGAATGATTTGAAATCCCAGAGATTCAATTGCTTGCATTGTGGCACGGCTGCAATGAGGCCTTGCATTGTCGCGCTGAAGCAGAACCTGATTGGTTGTACACGTTTTATTCTTTTTTTAATATTTTATGATCTTTTTGCATAATTCTCCGATTTGATTGAACCGAAATTTGATTTAACCGGCTTTTTGTTTATGTACCTCGTCTGTCACCGTTACTGGCCGCCTGGCATCGATCCTAATCGGGATGAATGGCTTCCCCGACTTCATTGCCTTTTAATCCGTAATAGCCAAAGACGAACAGAAGTGATATCTAGAGTTTCGTTGTCATAGACCGAGAGCAAACGGCTATAAATATTGACATGTTTAACATATTCTGCGACAAGAAATTCAATTACAGCACGCTGTTTGAACCGCACATCTGGAGAGGCCATTATTGAAAATTACGTACGAATAAACTAAAAACGTTACACTTACCGTGATTTAGCACACGGTATATAGGTCATAGGTTATTATAGTTTGTACTCGGGTTGTGCCCAATCGGTCGGTCATATACAAAATAGTTTAGCTACACAAAATAAATTAACTGTTCAAGTTAAACAAACAAATGATTATTAATTGTAAAATAAAATTATAATAACGATGTGAAAATGGCCACGGTAAACAATAAATAAGCGATTACAGTAGCGGTTTCTAGCCACAGCGGCAAATTTTATCCGACTTTTCATTAGCTGACTGTATTGCTTAATTGTGCGACGTACCCCAACTGTAGATAAACATGTTTAACATCTATGACCCCTACACATGCGTATTTTTTTTTCATCTCGATGCAGTAATAACTACATACAAATGTATTATTGTTATTGGTTTTAACGGCTAATGTATTCTAAAGATATATATATATATATATATATATACAAATTATCAGTAATACATTTTAACTTATATTATTTCAACATTTTTAATAATTTCGCTGGCCCCCAAAGTCTTCTAGAGTCTCCCGGGACCGTTGCCCAATCCAACTTAACCTAATGTCGTTTTCGTATAGGAACCAGAAATTTAGTTTAAAAAAAAAAAAAAAAAAATGTCTGCAGTGGTTTAGTAATATATTATATTTCCGTACCGTAATTATGTTGTTTAGAAACACGACTACGATTATCGTTCGAGGCGTTATTTTAATTTTAATAGCATTTGAAATATCCATGCGTACGAAATAATTATATAAATTTAAAAAAAAAAAATAATAATAATAATAAAACTGCTCTGTACGAATATTAGGTCGCGTATATATTTGATTTATTAAAATTATTTTATCGGAATTTCCGCCGCTGTGTTATGATATTTAGACATTTGTTTCGACACTTTCGGATCGCTTCTGAGCTTAGCTCTGAAAACAATTTTCCGTATAGTAAAAATGCTAGAAACTGTTCACGCCGTACCTTAAAATATGCTGATTTTCCGTCCGGTGATATATTTCACTTGAAATTTTTTTTTTTGAAAATCTCTTCTCAGCTACAAGGGAGAAAACGCACGACAATAACTCAGAATCGTTGCTTTCAGTAAACCGAATTCCCCTTTATTTTCCCAAATGTCCAATTACAACAGTGACGGCCTACTAGCCGTGGCGCGTGTGGATTTTTAAAAATTAACGTTGTATCTCGGCAGTCATTTTTTTTTTTTTTTTCATATAAATATCATATTTTATTTAATCTAAAACATAACGTACTACTTTTTTTTCTTTATTTTTTTTTAACAGGTAGTTTTATGGGTGATATAGCCGTGCCTGGCGTCGAGTACGGCAGTAATGATAAAAAGGGAAAAGACCGCTGGGCGTACATGGAAAAAGTGGAAAAGTATAAAAAAGAAATTAACGAAGGGCTTCAGATCGAGGAGGAAGGTATCGCGCAAGGGATAAACAAGGCGATCGACGTGGCCCAGATCAAGATAAGACACAGGCACAACAACAGGACGAGGAGGAACAACCGTCGACGGCACAACAAAAGGCATAACCCAGCGAATCGACCGGATAAGAATAAGAACGCCGTTGTCGATAACAATTATTCTTCGAGCAGGTAAATATATTGTATATTTATTACAACATAAAAAAAATATATATATATATATATATATTTTACGCGATATCTGATTAAAAAAAAAAAAAAACATAGGGTTCCTCCCGTAAGCGATCCGCAGGTTTCAAGAGTATACGAGCCAAAAATAATAGGTATGTAATAATAATACGGATTCTGAAAAAAAAAAAAAACCCATAATAATTCACCGGTGTAGGTACACACGCGGCTTTTATATACAATTATCTTCTCCGTAGTTAATAATAATTTATCGTCACACATGTTTCGAAATTTCTAAAATTATTCACTCATATCACGCTCTCCGCATTTCTCTATTCGTATGTAAAATCGTTTTTTTTTTTTTTCAAATAGATTTATCTGCACTATTGACTAAAACTTTTATCTATGCACACCGCACACTACGTCTTCGAGTCATACGCGTTGCAATATTGAATATTGTTGTCGATATCTTCGAGAATTTTAATGTATACACGAATAACATTTCCAGAACATGCAAGTGGTTTTTTCATTGTGCCGGTGTCAGTATTGAATATTTTATTTTAAATTTACGTACATATCGAGTGGTGTCGTTTCAATATTCGATAGACCAGGGAAAACGTACCAAATTTTTCGACTGGCGCGGAAAGGAGTTTTTCACCTATTCCACATTTTCATAATTGCTAAGAAACTGGCAGTTACATAATATTTCCGTGACAACGTAATTTTATATTTAATTTTAAATGTTTTAAAAGCTGTGGAAATCTGTCGGAAAATTAGTGAAAATTGACCGGGGATTATTCATTTGCGAGGGCGCACGAAACATATTTCTCGACATTTTGGCTGGAGATCGACAAAAACTCTCCGACTTGGCCGTCGAGGCTAAGAGATAAATGCTCTTTCCACCCTTAAAATACACCACTGTGCACAATATGTATAATATACGTATTATAATGGCGTACACACTCGAAATGATATTTTGAAATTTTACATCACGCCTGTTTAAAATCCGAAATAGGTTTTTTTTTTTTATCGCCGTATAATTATTTTGAAACGGACAAAAGACGTTAATATTTTCGACACGCGTAATATACAGAACGACATATTATGTATTTTAACTCGGTTACCTCTGCTATTATCGTCATTGTTGTAGAATCGTATGCGAATTGCAAATAATTCGTGTGGTCTATTTCGAAAACTGTGCGTTATTCAACCGACGACGACGAAAACTCACACTGTCATATTACTCGTATTATTATTATTATTATGGGTTTAGGCCGGGGGACTCTTGGTGTAATTGTGCGCTATATTTATTGTTGTGCTCGGGAATAAATGGCGAAATGACTGCGTAACGGGGACAATGAAATAATAAAAAAAAAAAACAAAATAATAAAAATGTGACAAAAATTTTGTTGTTTTTTTTTTTTTTTTTTTGTTATGCAAAGACGACGCGATGTAGAGACGAGATTGTATATCGCGCCCGGTTCGATTTTCGGTTGGCCCTCCGCGGTAAACGCTGTTATAATAATATTATCGTTATTATTATTGCGTAGGTTTCTATAATCGGCCCGTATAAAATGTCGCCATCGTTCCGAAACATAATATTAGATTGGAGGGTTTTGTTCTCTTTTCGTTTTGTCACGTCGTTGTTGTCGTTGCCTCTCGCGTAATCCCGCGACGCACAATGTCGCGTCACATTATGTGTCGCAAAAAACAACACACACACACACACGGGCGCATTCGAAATTTTCTTAAAACCCAATTTTGTCGAATAACGAGAATATGAAAAAAATCACGTATTTCTCGTAGGGTGCCAACCGTCCTATATTGAGAAGGATCGTCCTACATCTATAGGAATTATAGATTGTAATTGTGTTACGTCTAACAACGCTTAAAACTTTGTGCAGGACAATCTTGCATTTAGTAACCATAATGCTGTATGGCGACGAAACGTGAATGATTATTAAATGAAGAGCAGAGAAGAATGGAAAAGTTTTCGGGTCGTGGTCCTATACAGGGGGATGCTCGAAATAATTCGGCTAGGCATAATGACCAACAGAGTAGTATTAAAAATAATATCAGAGGGAAGAGTTCTATGGAATAGTATCTGGAAAAGCGAAGTAATTAATGGATTGGACGTACAATGAGACATGGAGGGTCGTTTAGATTAATTATAGAGGGGTGTGCGGAAAGTTAGGGGAAGACCTGCGTGATTAGAAATTATGCGACAACTAATGACGGACCAAGGATGTAATTCTTATAAAGAAAAAAGAGATAGGCATGTAGCAGATAATAATTGAAAATTGCTGCCAACCAATCTCAGGATTAATTACAAAAATTATTTATTGCATATACTGTAATATTTTTAAAAAAATTCATTTTTCTACAATAAATTTTTTAAAAAAAAGAAGGAATATACACGTATAAGTGAATTTTTATTTATATTTAATTTTCATACATAAAACCTATATGCAAATATATAGTATACTAATAATTCAAATACGTATTTGTTTGTTTGTAAGACAATATTTTTAATGTAAAATTAGAAATGAACTGCGACTGGGATTTATAAAAGTACGAGTAGGACGTGTAGGCTCATAAGATATTTATACGGAGGCAAAATGTCCATCACTAATGCAAATTCAAATCGCAAAGTATTATTCTATTATTATCTATTAATCGTTAATAAAATACTTGATTAAATGTAACGGTTGATCTTTTCCGTTTGAAGCGTCGGTGTAGGTATAATAACCGTTGTGTTGATATGGTGAAATTTTGGGAGCCATCTCATCATCTTGTTCGTTGAGCGACTGTACTGTTTTATCTATAATCGTGGTTAACACATACATACACACGTCATATCCGTTGTTAGGCCATCATGTACAGTAGAACCCTGATTATCCGGACGAATAAAAAAAAAGAAAAGAAAAGGTCTTGGTCGAAAATATGAAACGGCCCGAGCACTGGCCGAAAAGTAACAAGTCGAGTATTGTCTGAAAAGTACGGTGTTGGATCATCCACGATTTCAGATAGAAAAAAAAAAAAAAAAAATAAAAACGCGTAAAACAACGATTTATTTAGTGTATACAGAAAAGAGCTTCTGGACAACCTACGTATATCAGGTTCTTAATTGTTCGAAAAAGCATTAGATTTTAACAAAAAACTCGTAGGACATGAATCATTTGTACATGCAAGTACCGGGTGGATGAGAAACGTATAACCACGCCGTGGAATTCGACAAATAAAAGATTCATGGAATAATTCCAATTATTCGGGTATTTTCGTATCCTCGACATTAATTTGTCTGGACAATCGGCTTTCTACAGTACCTACAGGGTAGTCGGGTACAACCTAATCTGGGGCCGACTTACAAGGCGTATTTTCGGTACTGTACGACTGTAAAATGTTAATAATAATTTACCGACCGCGCGGGTTTTCGCGATTGTCGTTGAGCCCGGTTCAAAGGTTTTGCCCGCAAAGGAAATTATCAGCCTATTATTATTATTATTATTATTACACATTACGCGGTTCTATTAAAACAGTTTGAACAGAATTTCCCGTACAACGCCCGTGGGCAGGTGGGTGGGTGCCACACCGTGGTCATATTTTAATTTATGCGCTCTCGCGGAGTGCTTCAAAACGAATTTTGATTAATTGTACCGCTCAAACGCGCGACGTTATATTGTATACTGTTAAATAATAATACCGGCGAATCGACGCGTGTAGCGCGCAAAGGGCGACCGTGTTTCGATAATTAGTACGAATTTATAACCCGTGAAATGCACCCTGGTGTTATGTCGTACACACAATATATCGGACTCGAAAGCGTTTCGAACAATATAGCCGCAGTTCTAAACGCGCGTTTCCGAAAATCGTTTTTGCATGTTGTCCCATGGTTTACGGCCACCGCGATGAAAAATCAAACGCGTCAGAGGTGGTACGCCGTCGCGAAATCGGCAGGATAACGTCTAAACGCATTCACCGTCCGGCGACTTTACCGGATGATTTCAAATGCATTCGATTCCCGTATTGTTTTTATTCGATCGTTATTGACCGACCTTGATAAGGTTTTTTTTAAGACAATTTTCAAACATCGACCCTCCTCCCCCTTCCTTTAAACACAGGTGCTAGCAGAGAATGTTTTTCTAAACAATTTCATATGCACAACACTGTGCAGTCATTACGTTAACAGTTTTAAATTTAGACCGGAGGAATAGAAAAGAACCGTATACTTTATATCCGTTTTTAAACGATAACTCTTATTTACTCCTATCGTAATAAATGGACCATCCCGTATACGGATACGATTATCGTTTATTCTATTTTGTTAGCCGTTACAGTAAGTCTACACGCGGAGTAAATTACAAAACTATAAAATAAGACACTAATTTTATCATTTACTTACTCCGCTGAAATTATAAAATGAACAACAAGGGTACGGTGATGTGGGCAGGTTAACAATACCGAGTAGCTCCGTCCAATTTGCATGGGATGAAAGACGAAGAATTTGTATTAAAAATAAATCGTTGATTAGTGATTACAAAACGAATTGTGATTAGTAGAATATATTTACAGAAACCACATCCGTAGTTTACAATTGTGGAAATACAGATGTTTATTTGTGATAAAAACAAACAACTTAATCGATGCCTAAATGTGTACAACATAAATCAATACGAAACTATTTCCATAAAATTGTCCACAATTATAGGTAGACGACGAGCTCGCCACCGTCATTATTCGATATCGTTTCTTATCATTTTTGCACAATTTTACCACACCAAGCGTCGCTAGGTTAATCAAGCGGAGGGGAACGCGACCCCTCCGTCATATTCGATAGCACCGCCGAATATCGCCAGCGATGGACGACTAATCCTATCTTGTAATTTGCTCTTAGTGCCGGTTTAAAACGATACGATTGGGTATATATTTAATGACGTTTTGCGGTTTTTTTTTGTTTTTTTTTTTTTAGAAACCTAGTCCGTTCTAGGAGACGGAGAGCGGCCACGGCGAGAAAAGAACGTGTGTGGGATTTCGGCGTGATACCTTATGAAATCGACGGCAGTTTCGGAGGCCCACACAAAGCGTTATTCAAACAAGCTATGAGGCATTGGGAAAATTTTACGTGCATCAAGTTCGTCGAACGTAATCCGGACGAGCATCCGAATTACATCGTTTTCACCGAAAGACCGTGCGGGTAAGGCGCGCTTTGCGCAATCGATCAGTTAATAAAATGTATTTATATTCACATATATATATATGTACATATACGGTGCGAGCTCCCAAAAAAATGAAAAAGTGGTAATGATTACGGAGATTTGACTATGGACGAAGCGCCATGGTTTGCGGAACGCATCATCCTCATAATTGTTCATTTCTGGTAAATAAGAAGCGATGATAAAATAAAATTGTCAAAGGACAGTAAAACCGGACAGAGTCCACTTTACCAGAGGTGACATTTGAAAGGAATAGGATTAGGTTTGCCCCGTGGTTACGTTCTGACAGGACGAAAGGGACTCGCTAACCGCAGAATTTGAAAATTATTTTAAATACGCATGAACGGCCTAAAGCGAGATTTGGGCCCGTAGACCTGCAAAAGTGTAGCTAGTGTTTTCGAGAACGTTTCTCACAATTTTCGACACACACTACACAAATATATATTTACAGAATACCACTGCGTATTATTGTAATGTACAAAACCTATTTGATATTTAAATTTCGAGTACATATTTCCCCCGCAAAAAATACATAATGCATATAGTGTGTTACGTATATTATAATACGTAAATCCGATAAGTGGTCAGAAAATACGATCCTGCGTACGGGAAATCGAATGAGAGAAGTTATTTTGATAATAAGCTCGTCTTTAATTATTCTGCTATCGTTATTTTTCCTTCGATCGTATTGTTCGACATCAATTATACTTAGGAATTATGCGTTGTCGATTATTACCGTTTGTACAAAAGTACACGACTCAATATAAGTACGATAATTAACGCGTAATATAAATGGAACTACTGATGAATAAAAATCCGAGTTTTTTAAAACTGCTGTGTCATACAGTGTACGTCGTAAATATGGGGAAGCAAGGGGGAGCACTTGCATTTTTATCGACATTTTTACCGGGTAAAAGTATTATTTTACCCCCCTCACCCGGTATGACAACAGAACAAATCTTTGAATCTTCTACAATAAAGAAAGATTTCAATACATTAACTATTTTTTATATTCATAAGATAAAAATATGTTTTCCTCAAATTATTAACTGAAAATTTATATATATATATCTCACATTTCTCTCGTTTCATAATATGTTGACGTTTTGTCAACCTTATCGTATTATGCAGATTAAAAAAATATGAAAGCTAACATAGTAAAATAATTATGTAATTCTTTCGTTTCTTTTTGAAGTTTTGTTTAATTATTAAGTCATTAAATTGGTCATTGATATACGTAGAATAAAACTGTATTTACACAACCCATCATGGTTTTGATTTTGATGAATAAAATATTTCCCTCCCTCTCTCTTTCTCTCTCTCTCTCTCTCTAGTTTTTACCCGGTAATGCCACTGCACGTGTGGGTTTTTGTGAATTAAGTACTGTTTTGTTTTCCAGATGCTGTTCTTTTGTGGGCAAACGCGGCAACGGTCCCCAAGCGATATCCATTGGGAAAAATTGCGACAAGTTTGGTATCGTCGTGCACGAGCTCGGGCATGTGGTCGGGTTCTGGCACGAACATACCCGACCCGATCGTGACAATCACGTGCAGATCGTGAGAGATCACATCATAGTCGGTAAGGCGATCGTATATAATTATTTCAAAACTACAGACTAAATTACAGACTACAATATATTATAATTTGTTTGCGAATAACGTTGACGAGTGATAAAAATATTAAACGTTTTGTATGTTTTATTTGTGTACATATTCGTACACGATATTCGTTAGTTTTAAAAATAAATATTAGACTCTTTAGGGTATAAAATAATATTATAAAAATATAATTATGATCTAGGCTGAACAATTGTATGCTCTAAAAACCTATTAAATATGCGTGGAGTTATGTCATACAAATTACAAAAATATGCCCTTAAAAAAACAGATTATAGATTACTAAAATAAAAAAATCAAAGTACGATACAATATACAGACGAGAATTATTACGCGACATTGTTGTACAATACCAATCAGTAATCTAACCTTACCGATTTATCAGCACACACCCTCCCAATACTGTTATTAATACATTTCGTGGTTCTATTCGTCCAAACTAGTTATTTTTTTGACCGACCGATAAAAATAGGCAAACGCATACAAATGTCGGTCATGTAGTCATGGTAAATTTGACGAACTTTGATACGATATTTCGTATCGTTTGTAAAACTAACGAAAATATACGTAAACTCGCGCTGGGCCCCAATTTATAAAAGGAATACGGAAAAAATTCTGTGTTTTTTTTTTTTATATTGTTTTTTATTGACGACAAACCGGTGTTAACGCGACGTTCTTCGACGAGAGTCAAATTATGTCGTTGCGTGTATAATATTATTTATAAGGACGCGAATTATCGGGACCAGAAACTGTGATAAATCATCTGCTGTCGCGTTGTTGAATTAGATCTTCACCGCGGGTTAAGTGCTTATTCGCTCATTAATCACATCGGATATCGATATCGTTAACCGAATATGTTGCCGGTCAAACGCTTGATTTATACGATAGTTTGAGTTCCTTAAATTACTATAAGGGTCAATATCTATCGACGACGTTAGCCTGGAAGGGATACAACATTTTTTTTTTTAAATATTTAATCTACGTAAAATTTTTTTTACAGTAATTTTCTTAAACGGTTCATTATTCATGTTCTTCCGGCATTTATAATAATATACTCTCGCTGAGAGAGTTTTTGCCGCATCTACTTCATTCGATTCTACAGAAATACTCATTTCCGTTTTTGTACTCCCGTTCTATCAGACGCAGATATAGAAAGGGCTAAACCGATAAATTGTCGTTTTGTTATTAAAAACGAAGAATTAATAATTTGTGGCTTGACAGGAACATTGTATAAAACTTCAAAGACAGCTAAAAGGTGAGGTTGAAGCTTCTTAGACACACCCTTCCCCCCCGCCTTGGACCCGTGACTGCGTTCCGTCAAAGTATTCTTCCACGACATCCGTCCGTCGTTTCTTAAGTCGACCCCGAGGTATCTCGTCCATTAGTTCCTAATTCAGAACTGCTTTGTATGTGTGGTTCATGATCCTCGATCCTTTGCATTATCACTACGTGCCCTGGCCATTGACAGATCTCCCTTGTTCTTGTATGAAAATGTTTTCCTTTACAGAGCCATTACAAGCGAAATGTATTTAACATATTATATTATGAATTTAATATAAAACATATTAATTAACCGCAGGTGGCGCTTCTGGCGATAATTTTTCATATAAATTAATTGATGGTATATTTTTATAATAGGCGCCTTATACAAATAAAGAACAATATAAATTCCCAAGTATAGGATAAATTATTAACGATTCGCTGCTGTCAATGACAAGTACCCGCGTAAAAAAAATAAACGAGTAATTATAATGGAATTACTACTCGTTGGCTTTTTAATTATAAACCGTTGACAATGACATCCTCTAAAAAAAAAAAAATCCACGATACAGCTCATTGCTTTTACCCAATAGTTTGAATAAATTATTCCTAGTATAAAACAATTAATTTGTCCACTATAAAAACGACTAAAAAGCAAAATGTTAATTTGTTATCCAGAAAAACATTTATGTCAAAGGAAAAGGTTAGGATAGATTGGATTTATACACCCTATACAATTTGCCATTGACAAAAACATCGTATATTAAATGATTTAAAAAATTTTCAACATGATAGATGTACTCAAAATGTATAAATTGTTTCGGTTTTCAATGAATCTATCGTTCAAAATCACATTGCCAACAGGTCATAAACGAAATATTTGTCCGTGAAACTTTAATATAGTAATAGGAATAGTTTGAATTTTTTTTTTTTTAAATTAGAAGTCAGTTTTTTAATTGTATTTTTTTTATGTTCGTATTTTTACCAGGGCAAGAATATAATTTCAACAAACTTACCGAAGAAGAAGTCAACTCGTTGGGCCTTCCGTACGACTACGATTCCATTATGCATTACGCCAAGAACACGTTTTCAAAGGTAATAGTAAACTTAATAATACGATATTTGATATTAAGTTAGGTTAGGCGTTTAAATATTATCTTAGAAAATCAGACGAAATTCAGTAAAATAAGTTAGTTAAGTATTTTTGGTATAGGCTTAGAATTCGACCTTTAATCTGTGTGATCGTTAAAATAAAAATCACAAAAAAATCAGTCCTCCTACATATATTTATGTAAGCGTTTCGGATAAATTATTATTGTATATGCTTAGATAATAGAAATACCTTCATTCGTAATTTTTAGCCTAGCATTAATGGATACAAGTGACTGGGTAACCGAGTAATAGTTATAATTGGTTTTTCAGATAAACGTAATGTATATTCGTAGTGCCGGTTCCGGTCTTGGCGTTATCGTTTCTGTGTTTTTTTTACTTTTTTTTTAATTTTTTTTTTTAATAAACAACTTGCCGTATAATTATGAAAATATTCTCGTACAGATATGTTTCGTCGGAACATTTTAATACGTTATAAAAATGTTACGCGGCATTAATCGTTGTAAATATTTTTTTTCAGAAACGGTTCTGTTTTCCGAAATTAATTATTTGGAAATGGTTTTTTTTTTCGATAGACATTAGTTACTCGCAAGAAATAAATTCGCTATCTTTTTTTTTTTTATATATATATATATATTAATATCCCTACGGCGTCGAGATAAAAAAATTATTAAAAATGCTTTTAAGCTTTTATTATTTTCACTATCGGCTATTCTAATACCTGACTGCAGTTAGTTAGGGGTTTAAGGGGCAAACTACAAAACGTAAATTGTGGCGTTTAGGTTGAACTCAGGGTATGGACGCCCTAAATTTAAAGAGGAAAATATTTCCTAGGGCTGTAAGTAGCTATTTTCCCAATAAAAATGACAAACAAAAAAGTTATAGGCTTGTTGGGGGTTTTTTTTTTTTTAATAGACTTAATTTTTTACATGACAATTTTTTTTAGAAGAAAGCTCTCGTACAGCCCTTTGAAAATATTCTTTTGTTTAAATTTCGTTATTTGTCTAAGTATAACCGTAATTTGCTATATTGCCCGTTTAGACAGACAGAGACGGCAAAATGTGACGGTGTGACGTCCATTTAAAACGGTAACTTTCACAGCGGAACAAAACGGTTTAAATCACTTTTGTAACATATCACTCGCAATATGTATATTATATATAGGTGTTCATACATTTATATCAATAGAATTTAAATCGATTTCCATATTATTATTATTATTATCGTTCTACATAAAGTCGAATAAATCGTATATTTAAAACGGATTTAATTTATTTAAACCGCCGTCGCGTCGTCGCATTTTGATAAAATATTCGTTTTACGAGCGTTTTTACATTATGAAATACGCGGGTACCCGTATACTAAAACACCGCCAACAATTTATAAAACACCGCCCGACGGAAGTTCGTACATTTTAAAATATGTTCACGTTGAGTCGACGCCGTTATATTAAATAATAAAAAGTTAGCTTTTGGTTTAGGGTTACGAGTGTGATATGTTTCACTTGAAATTTTCACGTTTGTCGTATTTCAAACGTGCGCTATTCCGCACTGTTCGGAGATATTAAAAAAAATATTTTTATTTTTTTTCTTCAAATATTTGTTTATCGGTTTCGTTTGCCGAGTAATATTGTAATATTGAACTCCCGCTTTAAACTCAAAATACTATATTATTCGTGATAGATAACAATAAATGCCGATATGGCTTATATGGATAATTATATAATGTCTACTCGTTAACTGTGATCTAACTATATGAATTTCTCTTTTGTTCATTACTATGAAATACGAAATTTGTACAGTTTTTCAACCCAAAATTGTAATATAGACTATGCGGTATTTTAAACCTAAAACTTAAACCTGTACAATAATATTATTTTGTACCTATTCAAGCACATGAGCCGCATCGATTAAAAACACAATAAGAATAATTAATACCTAATAGCAAACAGCAATATCTTTTAATCTTTTAATATAATATGCCGACGTGCTGTTGCCACCGCTGGTTCATTCGTCAAGCCTATGTGTCATAGTTTTGTTCCTTTTTATAAAACGCCATTTTCATATGCTATCTTTTCAGCCTGTCGTACCCAATGCCCGTACAGATTATTGAATTATCTAAATAAATATATATAAAAAAAAGTATTATAATATTCTCTTCATAGTGCTTTTAAAATATAGAACGAATAAATTAAGTAATTAATAATGCTAATCAATAATAGTATTAACTAATGATATTTATTATATTAATAATTTTAAACATTAAGTTTGAAATATTGTAATACGTATTAATTAAATATTTATTTTTTAACATTTGTTAACTGTAAATGTTTGTCCTAACCTAACCTAACCGTCTGTCTAACGTAAGAATGTATTTTCGTACATTCAATAGTATTCAGGCACTTAATAGACTTAAAACAAAAATTATTTCACCAAATTAATGATGGTTATTAATTAACATTTACTATGTTTTTACTGGGGGATTTTTCGATATCTATTTTCCAGACAATTTGTTCATACTTTAAACTTTAAAAAAAATGTATTTATTTTTGTATTTCATCTTTATACAAATTGTAGAACGAAAATATCGAAAAATCATTCAGTAATAACACAGTTTTCATATCTTTCATGTTTTCGTCTTTAATTTGGCAAAATCATTTTTGTTTAATATCTATTGTTTAATATCTAAGCCTGAGTATTGTCGGAAGTACCAAAATACATTTTCGTTTAGATAGACAGAGATGGAGAATGCTACGGTGACGGCATCTCAAGTAAATGTCTTTTGTAATTACTGCTAAAGTTTTAAATTTAAACATAAGTAACTATTGGTTATCTGTGATATGAAAATAAAATAAAAATAAACCCATTTACCGTAATTTTTTGTCGGTACTTAAAATTTAAAAAAATTTAATAATTCAACGTATACATTCGTTCGTAATAAATACATTTATTGTCGGAATTCTTTTAACTTCCAATATAATTATTAAGCTATACACAGACAAAACAAGCAGGAGAAACGGATCGAGACATTTCGGTTCGTATACAAATATAATTATTATTATTGTCGCACTGTATAATATAATGTTCTGAAACAAACAACCTCGTTTGATTCGAAATGGCGTGGGATTTGTTTTTTTATATTTCGAATTATTATCTTTAAAAGTCATAACAAATAAAACTCGTATTAGTTATTCGGTTTAATCTTTTTTTTTTTTGTTGGAAAATCGTGAATTTGAATAATTTAATTGTTGAGGTTTTGCTCGGCGACGCGACGTTTCGAGATTTATATTCTGCGGCTTGTTAGTCCATCTAATCCGCGCACCCGATTGTATGCGATAATATCATTAGTTTTTTTTCCTTTTAAGGGGGCTTGGGGACGGCGGAAGATTAAAAAAAATATAGAAAAAAAACCGTATTTTTATCGCGATTTTTTGACAATTATTATGCGTCTGTGAAAATTTATTTTCGAGGCTGCACGGGCGTAATTTATTCAGATTAAATGTCGGTCCCCGTTGTATTTCCCTTTCTCGTCCGCGTGTGTATAATCATATCCAAACATCATAATGCAAAATATACCAGTTATAGTGCCAGATCTTGTTGATCACTGTTCAGATCTTGTTTTACTGTAGCCCCCCCCCCAAATACGAAAAAAAAAATACTTCTATGCTGCAATGGTCTTAAATTGTATTTTACTGATTTTAAATTGTTATCTTTATATTTTGTTATCTTATCTAATCCTTCACGGACAAAACTTTACTACTATTCAATATTTGAGTATGCATCAGTAGAGTAATATTATTAAGAGATGAACTTTAACATATACTTGATTGGTTGCGACCATGAGCATATAAAGTTGCGATAGTGAAACAAGCAGAAAGGCCATTAAGACTACAAAAAAGAATAAAAAAAAAGTCTGTTTTTACCAAGCAATATCCATAATGTAATGTAATCACTTGATGTTAAAATCTTAAATCCCCGATATATTGCACTTGTACATTTTTGACAGTTATTAGTCTTAATAGTCTTAGTTAAATATGAATTGTTAATTTTTTTTTTTAATTTGTGTTTAACAAATAGGAGGTTTGTTTAATTGTATAACATGTTGACATATTTTATCTTTCATTAAAAAAAAAAATGTATTATTCACTTGGCCTCTTCGTTTTAAAATTTGTGTAATACCGTTGGTTTTATAAAGTTATAAAATATAATACGTACATGAAAGTATTTAAGTGTATTATTAAATCAACGGTAAAGGTTCACTAATATAGTGGTTTTGAAACTTTTTCGATTCGCGACCCCCCAATTTTTTATTATTATTTTTTTTTGTAATGCGAACCCCTTCAAAAATTTTTGAATAACCATTTGTTCGTAATGTTTGGCGACCCCTAGGTTGAAAACCACTGCACAAATAGACCGTGTACGTTAAAAATACACATTCGTGTATCCGTATCTAGGGACCAAAAACTTAAATAAAACACCGGCATCGGCACGCTTAAACACCGGGAAGACCTCGAAGAATAAAAATAATGACGGCCCCCCTCCCGTATCAAAGGAAAATCCTGGCTACGTCGCTGAAGGATGACGACGAATGCGACCAGTCGGCCGCGGATTTAATAGAGCGTTGTTCGGTCGTCGGTATGACGTTTTCGGCAGCGGAAAAGGTTTTTTCGAAACTAAAAAGAGCGCATAATACTAATAAAAATAATAATAATAATATAGTATTGTTTTTTCGAACCGGACTATTATTATAATGTAAGTACAAACGTGGCGGCGGCGGCGGCGGCATTTTAATTGGTTCTCTACGCAGGTTATATGCACTCTCGAAAACCGTGTTTTCAATTAGCGGTTAACGACGATTTAGCGTGTTGTTAATAAAAATAGTGATAATAATTAGCACATTCATATATATATATATATATATATATATATATAAATTAAGCGTACAACGGGTTTGCGTGTAATGCGCTCTAAAACTACACAACCGATTTTGATAAGATTATGCTCAGGTTATGCTTAAACCTCCTCCACAAACTATACAAACAAATGTAATGATCGAGTTACATTTAGTTTAGACTCTCGAAATTAAGTAAAGCGATTTCAGTCCGGTCGATACATATACGTAGACCGGACAATCTACCAAAATATTCCAACGAAGAAAACGAGGAACCGCCGTCGAAGGTTATCCTGGAGTAAAAAAAAAAAAAAAAAAAATTGATTCCCTTGACAGGATATATGTAGTTAATCCGAATAACAGTGAATGTTTTTACTTAAGAACGATGCTCCACGTGATCAAAGGTCCGAATTCCTTTGCGTGTAATCGAGGAATAAAATTATTTAAAAAAACTGCCTGTTTGAGTGTACGATCCCTTAATGGCCGTGGGCTAGGGAAACGGTCTTGATCCCTAGAACACCAATGATACCAACCAATCAATCATTTTTGTTTATACGACTCCGACTTCCCGTAAAATTATACTTTTTAATGGCTCTAAATAAGACACAGGGCCCCCCCATGCATTGAACGTTGCAGGTTTAGATTTAACCGTTCAATGTTTTCTCCATATTCAATTGTACGTGACCCTGCCAGGTCGTATCTCATGCAAACAAAATCTATTTTTGCTAGTTCCAGAAATATTTAACGCGTAGACCAAATGAAATTTAAAATTTAAAATTAAGCAAAATTTTAAAGTAATATGAAATTTAAAAAAAAACATTTAATTTGATTTAAACAGAAACAATTTTTTTTTTTTTTTTAAAAAAAAGCACACATTATTATAAAACTAATACATTTCACACTTCGCTCTGAATTTTAAAAATCAAATGTGTGGGACTGGCTAGACGATTGTAGATAATCATCTAACTTGACCCGAGCAAGGCCGAGTGATGTTAGCTAGATATATATATAAATACAGGGTGTTTATTAGTGTGCCGTGAAACGTTTTCGGGGGAGAGGTTGGAAGAATGGGAGAAAAATAAATATTATAAAAATCGTCTCGTAACCGTGTGACTTAAATATTTCTATCTAGTATTTAACAGCTCTTCGAGAGGTTTTATTGTAACCGTGAACGACTTTTTCCCGTGTCATCGCTGGTTTTATTAGCACGCGTTCGTTCCAATCGGTATTTCCCGTTTTTTTTCCCTCCCGGCCCCCGGTCTTCCTTATTAATTCCCGTACAATATTCAAATATATTTTATTACGTAAAATTATAAGTGCCGAAACGTTGCAGGGAACGGCACCGATAATCCGTTTCGTTGTTCGGTTTTCGAATTATCGCGCGCAGCGTTTAATAATATTACACGTTACACGATTTTTAGCGATTTCCCTACTCTGCCGTTTCGCCGGGTTCTGGAAAGAATTTTAATTCTAATATTTCGGATCGTTATCGTAATCGACCGAGAGGATTCCACGCCCGAGATTCGCATACTTCGCCGCGCGGGGACGCGGTCGTCATTTCGAATTTTATACGAAATTCTTCACGTCGTTCGAAATTCGCTATTCGCCACGGTCCCGAAAGCGCTTCAAATTCATGCGGACACGGAGAAATCTCGCGGAATTACATTTGGTTGAACGAAGAAACACTACTTATTATAAAAGTATTATGTTACCGTTAACGATATAGTCAGGGGTGTCGTTTGAGGGACGCACACTATACGTTTGGCGGCTCTATTTTTAAAATGCGTTTTCCGCCCGCATAAAATTATGTTAGGATTGCGCCGTCGTCGATCCTATGTAATATGCAAAAGGTAATCGAACCGTTGTCGGTATATCCGCATTTTCATTAGCTATAACTTGAACATATTCCGAGACCGGACTCCGAAACGATTGCAGTTGTACTCGTAGGACTTTAATGTTAATTTTCGGAATCTTTCGAAACCAATGCGTACCGTAGTAAAACCCTTCCTACACATCTACTGCGTCTAACGATAACGATTATTTTCCTCTTTGAAACACGTACAGTCGTACATACTCACTACGATTGCACATCGATCAGTTAGGTTTAATTGGCTATCATAAATTCTTATTTTTTACGTATTATAAAACACTGATAACGAGGATCGTGCATCCTAAATATACGGGCGGATAAATGCTAGACGTACGGTAGTGAAATTGAGTTTCTTAAGATAATGTGTCTGCACAGTATTTTAATATTAAACTGTTAAATGGGAATACAAATAACGATCGAGTGGAAAATTCGTTCAGTACCGCAAAAAAAAAAAAAAAAAAAAAAACAGAATTGATCAATTTTAACGTTTGCGTCAGTATTGATAAACCGAATTGACGCCTCTGGATATATAGTCCAAGGATATCTGTACGCATATCGCGTTCGTAATAGAGTTACACTTCGCGGACAATTCGAAACACTCTGTATATACGAATACAATATAATATAATGTTATAATAAATTATACAGCGCGCCATTATACGGACTTTATAGTGCGAAAGCGGTTAAACGATAGACCGGTTATAACCGTCACAGAGAGTACGGCGGTTATAACGGGCGCGTATATATTTTATAACATTTTTTTTATTATTATTATTATTATTTTTTTTTTTAATTATATTTTATTATTCTTATCTGCCGCCCTTTTCACCTGTCCTTATCGCGGTTTCCGTTTATCTACGACAATGAGCAGACGCCCGGGTGTTGTTGTCTGTCTGACGTACGGTTACTCGCAGACGATTTCCGTCGGCCCGCATTCGCGTTTGATATTATCCCCGAGATGAAAACCACAAAAATCCGTCATAATGTATTTTATTATATTTCGCGCAGTGTCGTCCCTGGGAACAATTAGGGGGCACATCAGTGGCCTGGTTCTAAACACTAAAAAAATTGTTATAATGATTTTAGATTCTGAGCGGAGCGACGGGTCTTGTGGTTTAACAATGATGTTTAAATTTTAATGTTTCGAGTTTTCTGTTAACGCTTTTTCTACCAGAAGACTTTGTTCGACCTGTACACTCCTACACTGTTTCAGGTAGCAAATGTTGTCTAAGATGCTACATTAATGATGTATATTTTCGATGTACCTATTAGTTTTTTAACGTGGCAGAAAATAAATACCAACAAAATTACGAAAAAAGGTTTTATTATTTCAGTTTTATTTGTGTTGATTTCTGTGTTACCATGGCAACAATGAAAAAACACGAATAATACTATTTCGCTCAGAATCGTTTTCGTTTGCGATTTATCGTTGCATACAGATTTGAATTAATATCCAATCTATATACTACCTTTATAACTTCCCATCTACAACAGTGACCCATGGTGCGAATTATGTATGCCATTTAAACAATTTTTTTTTTTTTTTGTTAATGGCCATTATGACGTGCACTTAAACCGATCAGTCAAAAAGTCAAATTTTGACGGGTACGTCCTTTTTTTTTTTTTTATTAATACCCTTTAGTCCTTAAAAATCTTTTAGTTTTTAATGCGTATATTTATTATATAAGAAATAAATCGCTGGCCGAAAAATGAATATGTAAAATGAAAAAACGGAATTGAAAATAATTAAATAAGCAAACGTGTCGCAGTGCACGACCCAAACAGTTATTATTATTATTATGTATTTCGTAAGGGTGAAGTAATCGAATACAATTTTTAAGGTATTTTCGCTTTTCCTGAGCTTTAGCCTATTTATTATGTCCGGTCGTGTAAGCCTTTTTAGGCTTTGATTCGTGCCTTAATTTTACAACAATAACTATCGTGTTTCGTCTTTAAAAAAAAAAACTAACGCGCGTTTACCAAATAGTTATTTCGTTAAAATAGTTGTTCCGGTTTCCAACGACAACGTTTGCGTCGGTCCTAGTCTAAACACGGAACAAAACCATAATTATTATAAACCCCGCCGTTGTCGGCGTGATTATAATTATTATTTTTTTTTTTTTTTAGGAATATCCGTCGCGAGTTCGTAACGTTAAATTTTAACAGCAATTCTAGTATTAAATAAGACGTGCGTAAAAAAACATACGGTCCATTGTCTGGAAATCTTACAAAAAAAAAAAAAAAAAAAACCAAATAATAATAATAAAATTGCAGGTTGTATGACACGTGATTATAGCGTATTTATATTGTCAGTGCTCCGTATGTGCTCACGTGTCGGTCAAACCATACGTAATAAATATATTCTTATTTCGTATGTTTGTTATTATTATTAGTATTTTTTTTTTTTTTTTGGGTGTTATGACTATTTTTAATAGTACCGTCGTATAACGTCACCAACGTGTAGTAATTGTTTTGTAATTTCGATCAACGTTTTACTTTTTTTTTTTTGTCCGTATCGAATTACAGCATGGACAACACTACGTAGCTTTTTTTCTAAACAATTGTCATTCAAAAAAATTACGTCTGTTAAAACAACAATAGCCGACATGGCAACATTGATAACATTTTTGTTTATATTTTTATTTATTTATTTATTTTTTTGGGGAGGAACAAAGCTACGTACAGCCCTCGGAAATATTCTCTTGTTTAAATTTTGTTATTCGCGTTCAAACCCCGAGTTCGAAACCTAAACGGCACAATTTACGTTCCATAATAAAACGTTATTGGCTATATTGCCCGTTAGACGCACGTAGACGACAAATACCGGTGTGACGTCCTCCTAATCTTTTTTTTTTAATTCTTAATAATAATTTTTTCGGACGTGCCGAATACATTACCATTATTATACGACGTCAAAACCGTTGTGGGTTTGCCATGTGTAGCTTAAAATGCGCAGTATATTCACTGCGTATGTCGCGATATAACTCGTATTACGTTCGGTGTTGGCGAAATTGTATTATTTACGACTCGTTGCGATTTAATCGTCTGCGTAAAGATTAGTATTTTCTATTAGTTTTTCGAATATTTTACAGGGCTAAAGCGTCGGAAAACGACAAAGGGCACAGTGATGACCCCGTTATTATTTCGACCGTTGCCCGTGTTCAGTGTTGCTTCGAATAACGAATCGTTCAGGAATAGGTTATCCGTCCGATTTGCCGGATCAACACGAATTTTCGACTTTCGAAAACGACGCGGTGTCGGTTACCACCATCGAAATTCTCTACAATAGACCAATATATATATATATATATATATTTGTCTTGTTTTATACAAGATTTTTTTTTCCAATTTTTCATAATACAAATAATATTTCACCCGGGTTTATCGCTTAAAAGATAATACGGCCGCGGTAACAATACTGGAATTCCTCTTTGTATCGTTATAAATATCGGATTCTATATATACAAGGAAAAACTCATAAACGGAATTTTCAAAAATATTCTATTAAACGGACAAAAATTGTACACGTTTACATTTTATCACGTATAAATCGCGACGTTCATTGGAAATGGCAACGAATTTCAAAATAATATACGGTATTATCGATAAGTTTTTATCTTCCGGATTAAAATACTTAAAAATAATTATACTTTCAGACGTCCGTGAAATAATCGACCGAAACCATAAGTTCCGATAATAATTATAGTATATAGGTGGTTCGTCCGGGAACCAAAAACTTTTGAATTTCAGCCGAAACATAAATCACTGTTGCGATAAACTTTCGTACTAGTTAACGTAATTTGATTATTAAAATATTTGATTAGGTTATATACACCACGTTTAATAATTAGAATATAACGACTCGCTCGTGTAGTCAGGAAAACCGCTCGGAATTTCGTCCGAACTGATAAACCGTGCGCCTAGACTGATTTATATATGGCAGGGTATTTTCGATATCCGGGCACACCCCGCCGGGCCGTATTTACGGGAATCGAATATAATTTTTTAAGCTCGGGTACAAAAATAATTATACCTCGACATTTGACAATTGCATAAATTGTTTATATGAGATTTCTAACTGTACGATACGCGTTTTTCGGTGTATCGAGCGCGGCACAGGGTGGAGTTGTGTTTGACCGGTACCTACCCCCTCGAAAAAAAAATTACAATTGCGTCACTCCGGGTGGCAGGAAGGGACTCGTCCCGATATGATGTGAAAATATTGCACCGGCGTCGCCGACGGTATACGGTTTTTTCGGTTTTTACACATTATCTTCGAGAACGATTTACAAACCAAATTAATTGTTATCGTGATAATTTATACGATTTTTCGGTTTTTTGTTTTCCACGAGCATTTTCTGTTTCAACGCGAGTCCCGAAATCTGTAAAGCACCGACCGGAAAACGCGTTTGCGGGGTTCGCGTGCATAATAAATAACAGAAATAATAATATTATATGTGTTTTATACTCGCACGGAATTCGGGCGGAACGATCCCGGCCCCCGGACCGAGATAAGGACGGGGAGTCGAAAACGCGGTCTTTGTATTTTCGGCAGTAACGCCGCACAGACGTTCGAAAACTTCTACACGATTTAACGAACCTACGCAATTATTTCGTGTACATAAACGTATAACAAACAATAACTGTAAACCGCAATAGAAACCACAATCTCGTAATATCGTTTCCGTGACCTTTTGCCGACAAAATATTGTGCGAACGACAACTCAAAACTTTTACGGTTTATTACATTATCGTGTCGCGGAAAATTCTTCATTTTTTTTTATATATATATATATATATATATATTGAATTATCGAATTATTATTATTATTATTATTATTTTCTTTGCGGTTTTTCGTTTTGATTATTTTAAAACGGTCCGGAAATTTCGTGTTTCGTTTCGTTAGGGACCGAACGTAACGTAGAACCGTTCCGGGACGGATAGGCGATTTTTTTTTTTACGTTAAAATTCCGCGTGCGCTAAAGCTTTATACTTGTATGGAAAAGAGGAGTATGGGTTGTTACCCCTTGCTCTTACACACCATTTTCAACCAAATTGAATATTCAAATTTCATCAAAATATATATCCCGCGTAATTTATTTTGTATAATTATCAGCAGATATCGCAAAGTTTTAACTAGTTTATAATATAAAAACTTTGGAACTGCGAGTTTTAGCGCTCCTCCTGTGGTTTTTTACATTGGAAATAAACACATACAATACAGATATATATATATAATGTTGTTTTTTTTTAACACATACACGAATCGTCTATACGATAGCCTCTAGGTCGATTCGACTTTCGGACAAATAAAAAATAAATACAATCCGTAGTGGATGGATTTTAACGTAATTTATTCGTGTATTTACTACCATCCGAATCGATTTAATACAACAATAGTACATTTTAATTCAAAAGATTTACGATCAAATGCTTAAACCAAATTAATAACTTAAGTCCTCCCCTACGATGCGATTTTACATAATAATTTAGAAATGCACACACGGAAATTCTCGATTTCCCGACAGGCCGATCCGTCTTATTTCAGACGGATTTCGGCGACTGTTTTGAATAATATTTATTTATTAATAATTAAACTCCGTTTACGCAATTGTATTTCAGTAACAGCTACATAATATAATGTCAATAAACAAATATACGTATTACTTGCCTGGTAATTGGAAATAATAGTAAAAGTATATAAATATAGCTATTTCTTTAAAATAAATATTAAACATGAAACGTCCAAGATAAAGTATTAATTATTAGGACAAATTGTACAAGTTAAACGTTATGTGTACATATTAACTGAATAACGCGAAATGAATCTAAATTAGCTAAGAAAAATTTATTTTTTTATTTTTTATTATAAGAAATCTACAATCTATGCCCAAGGGCACAATAAGAATATGTGCTACATGCAATTATACATGAAAATGGGTGAGGGAAGAAGCCATCCAGTAACCGCACTTAATTTTGCATATATATATATATTTTATTTTATCACTTTTAGTCATTAAATATTAATAATTAAGATGATCTCTGCACCAATTTCATTGTAGACGTTCATTCCAGGAATCGTACGAGTAGCTAGGCTGGTCATGAGGGGGATAGAATTAGAAGGAAGCCCGTTGGAAAATCGTTTATAATACGTTATAGCTTCTTCATGTTAGTTCATCAATAGTTTTGATTTTTATGTCAGAGTGGAGAGTAAAATTAGAAATTTAAGGAGAGGCATTGTGGTGATGTAGCGTAAAATTTTGTTTTGTACAGTTTGAATTTTGTTGAGATTGGATTTTTGACGTTGCCCAAGAGTTGGAGGCCACATGTCCACATTGGCTTAACTAAGGATTTGTAAATGAGCAATTTGATATTTAATTTAGTATGTTTTTTAGATAATAATGATTTTAACAACCAGATAGTTGAATTTAAGGCAAGTTTTTCACCTTATGTGTGGTGCCCAGATGAGACGCTAAGACAAATAAACAAATATTTAGCTTTAATATTTGTTTTTCCTATAAAAAACGCATGTTTATTTCATTCATTTTAAAATGTACTTATTCTATTAACCGAACGCAGTTGAATTTTTTTTGTTTTTTCGAAGTAAATTATATTATAAATTAAATATAGCAGAATAAATATAATACGATGGGACGAACTCTGAAACGTCAGTTTTTTTCGGCTATCAATTGGCTGCCATTAAAATGCGCGTAACAAACCACCGCCAAATCGTCCACAATTATCGTTACCGAAATTAAATCCGTTTAAACAAAAAAAAAAAAAAAGGCGCGATGGATATCCACGCGCGCCGTTAAATCATAACGGTATAGTATTTTTTTAATTTTTTTTTTTTTATGGCCGTCGTGTTGTTCGCGGATGTATGCGTTTTTTTTTTTTTTTATATTTTACAATAATGGGACGCGGTGTGTACGCCAGACAAGCGGAAATCAAATAAAGGAGGTCCCGCAGTCCGGTTTTGGCGGAAAAAATAAATAAATAAATATCAACTCGGAGAGCATAAAATCAGCGTTTTGTAATATTTGTTTTTCATTTTTTTTTTTTTTTTTTTTTTTTTTAACGTCCGTTTAGAGCGATATTCGCCGCAGTCGCGTTTGTTTGTATATTATGTAATAATAAATTACACGGCCGTTTATTACGTTGGAATATAATAAATCAAATTTTCGGGGTTTGCGGAAATTGCAACGGTCGCCCGGAGTGTGCTGAAATTTTCAACTACACGATCGATACGCGATAAATCATATTGTATATACGGCATATAGTGTAAAACAGTAATTTATCGAAAGAAAAATAATTAAACCGTTATTACAACAACACCGAAGAATCCCGGCAGGATGCTCGCACTGCAAATATTTGTTTAGTCCGAAAACGACACTGTCACAAACAAAAGTTATCGCAGTATATTTCCGTTATGAAAAATATCAACAATATTTACGAGTACGTTTTGACGAATTTTCGGGCTTGTAAACCGACGTTTCCCACTTTTCGAAACAATCGTTCCCGAAAACTACGTATATTCTATCCTAGTGTACATTTTTGTTATGGCCATCCACACATTTACTCTGATTCGGGTATGCGATCCCCCATTAAAAAAAATAATAAAATCAAGTATGCCATAATGGCACGTAATACATAGTAATTAATTATATTAAAAATAAAAGTAATACGAATAAATTTGTATTATAAGCAAATTTATGATTTAATTTTAATTAAATGAAATATTTAATACTCGATAGCTAATTATGTTAAATATAAAAATATTATTTTAGGTGCATTTCAAAATAAAAATAAAATAAACAAATTAATATAATATAATAAATATAAAATAATTTCTGTGAGACTCAGTGTGGTGGCTGATTCTGAATGTTGTTGCATAATATTTCCCACTGGAGTATAATTTCAGAAAGGCTGATGCCGCATGCTATGTGACATAAAATCTGTTTCTTTGTTTTGATATTGGCCATTGTTGAACGTTTTTTTTTCGCATAAATATGTAGTAGGAAAAAGTAATAGTTTTTTTTTTTTTTTATCGCATTTAATGACAATTCTGGATATTCATCTATATATATATAGATATATCACACTAAAAGTCTATAATAGTTTCATTTTTAAATTTATTTTCATAAGTTTTATCACAAGAAAGTTCGATAATATGAGTTTCAAGAAGCGTATTGAAGTTGAAGTTCAACTCTTTAATTAAAATAGTGAAAGGTTTTTCAATCCATTGAAAATCATCACGAATGTCTTTAGGGAAATAACTATTTAATGCAATTGGTAATTGATTTAAATGTAATAAGATAATTTGTTTAATATTAGTGATATTCACTGAGTCGTCTTCGTACAGAAAGTTTTGTAAATAATGATTATTTTGTACGTATCAATTTTATAATTTTAAATAATATTTAATTTTTTTTTTCTTCTATTTTATGATATTATAATCAAAATATTTTTCATTCATCGTGACCCATCAAAAATATTTTGCTAACCCAATATTGGGTCGCGACCCATAGGTTGGGAAACACTGTTCTACCCGATATTAATTTTACTAAATTATTTCGTTAAGATCTTAAAAACCCGAATAATTCCGGTAGAACGTTTTTTTTTTTTTTTTTTTTGAAAAAACTTGACTCGTTCGTTTATCACTATAGCTATAATGTAATACGATTATAGCCGTGCAGAATGAATGCAATATGTTTAATATTATTTAATTCTCGTTTTATTAGATTAATAAAGATTATAGCCCTTTTAAAGGATCACGCGCAATAGTCGTATAATACTATTTACTATGGAAAAGATTTCATCGTTGAGAGAGAGAGAGAGAGAGAGAGAGAGAGTGAGAGAGAGATAACCGTCTCGAGACTATCTATCAGCCGCGTACTCGTGTTTTATGATTAAATATGCGTACGATGTTCGGTGAATAGAATAGAACGACGACTTTGTTAAATATGAATTATTATCAATTATAAGAGCCGCTCGGTTTGATTGTGCAGTTGACATAATAATTATTGGTCGGTGACGGTCTTTAATCGATTCGAATCGTCATATTGTATATAGAACAAGACAAATACGTAATAAACGCTTTATCCAAAAATGAATCCCTCTCGTTATTCGGTTTACTTAAATTTATTTTAAATGTTACCGAAACTGTTAACGAAATATTTTCAAGTGTTCAATATTATCGTATCGATTGACCCAGATCGTTATATATGTACAGGGTGGGGCACTTAAACGACCGATTTTCAAAGTAAAATTATAAAATAAAAAAAACTATTGGAATTTATTTATTAATATATTAAAACAAAGTACATAACAAATGTCATTTTTTTTTTTTGAAAAATTGTTTTTCAAGATGACCGTCATATTTTTTAAGCATTCTTCTAATCTTCCCCGTATGTTTTCCATTGCATGGCGTATCACCTCCGAATTTGTATTGACAATTTCCTCTCGAATTTTGTTTTTCAGTTCTTCAATATCTCGAGGTTTCTGTGCGTAAATTTTACTTTTTAAATATTTTCACGATAACAAGTCACATGCTGCTAAGTTTGATGATCGGGGTGGTAAATGAATACCGTCATTTTTGGATATAACGGGATTTCCAAAAATCCGTTGAACAGCATTCGTTGATATTCAGGCCTTGTACGAATGGTTTTTTTTTCGCTCAGCCTTTTTTTTTTTTTTTTTTAAAGCCGAGCCCATCTCTTTACATTTAGTTACCCTAGTTTTAGTTCATGGTACCGGATCAAGTCGTTTACGGTTGAAATAAACGCTGCGCAATTACATAACTGTCGTCATTCTTCTAAAACGATTTTATCGCAAAAGCGCGTTGTTTACTACACCACTGTTCCACGTTTACTAAACGGCGTGCAATTTTTAAACTGATATGATTTAGCAAGCTTTCTTATCTTAAATTACTATCGAAAAAAATCTATTTTTTAACATCCTGTTTATAATAATTATCGACGGAGAATATTGTCGAGACAAATCGGGCGTACCCATCGTCATCGTCTTCGTTCAGTTTTACACAGGCCATTTAGTGTCAACTTATTGGAGCTATTCTTACTCTCAAAATTTCCAAATCTTTTTCAGCTTTGTCCAGCCGCCGTGGTTAAGAGGTCTTCCTGGGGGTCTCGTCTCTCTTATCGATGATTCCAGTTTAGGGTGTTTTTACTATTGAGTTTGATCTCGTTACATGGCCTAACCAGCTCGATCTCTTAGTCCTACAGTTTCTCTAAAAAATACCATACATCTCGTGTTATTGGTTTTTAGCACGGAAAAATAACGTAAAGATAAATACACTTGAATTTGTCATTGTTCCGTTCGCTTTTAATGTAAGTTACGTTAGCCGTTATAATATTTAATTGTTAACGTACATATTTCGAAATAATAAACGTATCTATTATATTTACGAACGGTACTCGTACCGTAATGTTAAAGGCTTAGTAAATTAGGTTACAATATGTATTTAATACGATTGTCATTACTAAACGACAATAAACTTTCAATTGAGATTACGAATTGCAGATAATCGTAATTTACGAAAATTGTCGTGCGGTGAATCGTCCGGCTATCGTAACTCGTATGTTCTAATCTCGTGTGATGTCTGTGTTTTGTTTGTTTTTTACTGTCTGTACCTATACTAAAAATTAATCGGGTTCTCGGGTGACGACGGGCGTTTTACATTGATTTGGTTTATTAAAGATAAAAAAAAAAAAACTGGCGGCGGCGGCGTTGTTATCGGGTCTTTATTATTATTATTCATTTTTTTCGTATTTTTCGTATTTCACGTCGTTTGACGCGCGATTACATCACGCATAAAACACGCTACATACTCGTCGGTTGAGGTAAAAAAAAAAAAAAAAAAATATTTATTATATATTATTATTCAACGTGTTTGCCGCAATGCCGTGCGTTTATCTCTGCGCGGTATGGTACACGTAATTTTATTTATAGGTACCGAAAACACCGGTCGATCACATAGTTTATCGGCAATAATAACGAATTTAATTTAATTAAACACCGGTAGCCATACCGCAGGTATTTGGTTTTTTTTTTTTTTTTTTTTTACATTTTTTTATTTATTTTTATCATTCGTGTCGATTACTCAACGGCATAATAATACTGCAGCGTACATTAGACAGATCTCTGATCGAACACAACGCGTATAGACGATTACAATATAATAATATAATAATTACCCGTTGCAAATTCTGTACCGAAAAGTCACATTTACAGTGTACACCTTAGGGCGGTCATTATTTTTCAATTTTTCAATTTTCTTTACAGTACCATCTTTTAGCGTTCTATATAGCGAATAAAAAAATATCCGCAAAATTTGATTAGACATATTATAATTACAAACAAAATCGTCAAATACGATGTAGTTAAAATAGTTTCACATATAAAAGATATAATGTTATTTATCATTTTACTCAACGCTTAAACTTGAAAATATATAATTATAATTTTTTTTATAAATGGACGAATTCGTTTTCGTCACCTTACTAGATATTTATATAAATGTTAAACAATATAATATTATTCGGACGTACAGATAAAAAATGCATACAGTTTTACGAGTAGTTAGTGAGAACAGTCGTACTTTCGATAATTCACATTTGTTAAAACTTAGAACCTATGTAAAATATTGCTGTTATACGAATTTCCGTTTTTCAGTTAAATTTTATCCATTTATTTTTTTGCAATGCCTTAGGTTTAATTGAAAACTAAACCGTATAATCCCCTTACCTATCGCAATCGCAACTAGTCATTTTATTAATGAGAGATGACGGGCAAACAAGTATAATCGTTCATATCGTATCGATTTAAATGGCTTTTTTTTTTCTTTCGCTTATCAATTGATAACGTAACGAAAAGGCCGACGGTCCAAGGCCGTTACGATTTAAAAATACATATGTTTATTCGTGTATATAATGTGCAACTATTGTTTTAAAGTAGTAAGTGTGTATTAATTTATTATTATTCTTATTGTCTTGGGAGTAAATCGACAATTAACACGTAACAGAGACAGAACACGTACTTATATTAGATAAATTATAACTACTATTGTGCTTATTGAAAAAAACAAAAAATTATATTGTTAACGATTTTTTATATATTTTTTTTGTTTTACACGACATTTATATTTTAACATATAATATTTGCATTGGAAAAACTTTTTTGTTTGGATAACTGGTTAAAAATACACTCCAGTATATTTATTTTATACTAAAATCTGTATTTTATTTCTCGGACAAAAACACTTTTTTGGCGATTAAAATGCTTCGGTGTTTACATGTAGTGCTTTTGAAAGTGCGGAATTTCCGCCTGGCGGTGGCACTTTGCTATAACCGTGTATTTTTTTTTGTTTGTAATTTTAAATAATTTTCGTTTAACTTTATCACCCAATATCATCTCTACCTTCCAAAATGATTGTTACCTACAATCGGTTTTTTAAATTATATATTTTCTACTGTATATTTTTTTTTTTTTTTTGTTAAATTTGAAGGAATCGGAATCCTTAAATCCCCACGATAATCTTTATTTTCAGTTTATAAACGTGTAACATTTTTCTTCTTCTTCGTCAACTTAACGAAGATCAGGTCCAGCGCTGCCTTCGCATTCTCTCTTCATCTGTTTCCTTGATACGCTGTCTGTATAAAACAAAAAATTGAAATAAAATATTTAGGTTATTTTTTAAGCGCATTAATGCGGTAAATAGCATTTGACAAAGGTATTATTGGCTATTTTTCAGTGCATTTTTTGGGCATTTTAACCCGGGCCATTGTTATTTGTATTCAATATGTTAATTTTATTACTTTCAGGGATCGTATTTGGAGACCATACATCCTATCGACGCGGTGAGAAATTCGAAAAAAAGACCGGAAATCGGACAACGTGTTCGGCTCAGCGAAGGAGACATTGCCCAGACAAAGCTTCTGTACAAATGTTACAGTGAGTCACAATTTAGTATGGAACAATAATAAAAATTATCAGTTTTTTCTTGCTTTTAAACATAATAAACTATTATAGGGGGGTTTTTTTTTTAATCCTAGATTAATAATAAATATGAAAAATGATTGAAAAAATTACAAGTTTTGCTCGTGATTCAAACACAACATTAACATGTTTTTTTTTTTTAAAAATTGTTTTATATTTATTTGATTATTTAACTAGGTGTACTGACAAATTTAAAATTTTACAGAAAAAACGATAGTACATTTCAATGGTTTTTTATTTTTTTTTTTCCCATATAAAACACATTTATTTTTAATTTGTAGCATTTGTATAAAACCATTTATTTTTAATTTGTAGCATTTGTATAAAACCATTTATCCCTCTCCCGATTATGTATTTGTCAATACATTTTTGTTGCCGACTCGCGTACACTATAGTTTATATAGCAGTAGTTTTCATAGTATTATATACAACGTTTTAGTATAGGCAACTAAAAATACATTGGTGTTTTTTTTTTTTTTTATAGAATCGGTAGATATCAATGAAAATTAATAATAATAAAAAAAAAAAAAAAAATGATCGTCGGAATCATTATTTTAGGTTGTTCAATTAGTATAGAATATAATTTATGAATACGACATAACGTTAAAAACAAAATATATTTACAAATTTATTGGTTTTTTTTTTTTTATTTTTTAAAATTAATACCGCGAAATCGACGTTTTTAATGGTTTTCTGTCCACGGCGCGCAAAAAGGGCAAAATATTTATCTAAACGAAAAAAATAATATTATATTATCCGCGTTTCGCACGCTACTCATAAATTTACATGTGTAGGAGTACGTAATACCCCCTTCGTAATTCGATTGTAAAAACTGTTTTGCGCGGAACAAGAATACGACACCATTTCACAGCACATTAGGAAGACCTTTATCTGGGCCGTAGCGTGCCTTTATATATATAGCACTACCCTAGTCGGAAATCGGCCATAATTTTATAGGGGGACATGATATTTTAACATATATATTACCGTATATAAAAAGCCGCTCACCACGTTTACGAAAATCATTTTACCGTGCAATACCCAAGTACCTATGATTTATTTTAGATATCCTATACCATACATTTACCAGTATGTATTGTATTTGAGTATATTTAAGGGGCGGGAAAATTTCTCTGTTCGTACACATTTTGAGGGGATTTAGCCTTCTCAAAACTCTCTCTCCTAAATTTTCTCGTACGAGCACTACCCAATAATTTTTGCGCTACGACCAGTGTTGTAACCACAGTAGCAAAGATAACTATAAATGTATCTATAGATACAGATAAAAGATAATGTTGATAATGTAAATTATCTAAGTAAAAATAGATCACTATTATTCACTATTTATCTAGACTAATAAAAATTAAGATAACAATTTAAAATTGTTATCATTTGGATACCCATGTATACATGTTTATCAATTTATTTATATTACAAATAAATAATTAGCTATTATAATATTATCCGATGTTTATTTCTATAGTTTGGGTTTGCAATTTATTGATTATACTGAATATTATCGAATTAAATATGTTTCAGCTTCATTATTTATTAGATTTACTTGATTATTTATTTTTTAAATTAATATTCTGTGAAAATTATTTTACGATTATTTTTAACAACAAAAAGAATTAAATCGAAAATAATAAAACATTTTGTCGTTTTCAGAAGAAAAAAAAAATGCACACACCGTAGTAAAACCAATAATACATTATTCGCATCGCTCTGAATGTAAAAACGTATCTAGATAAATGAGTTTAGATAATACAATTATTCGTCTAAGATAAAAATAAGATAGCCAATGAAATAAGATAAAAGATAATTATTTATCTAGATAATGCTGATATATACTAGCCACGACACAAACAAAATTCTTCTGAATGTGCTGTGCAATTTTGGTAGTTCCACTATGAATAAATTTTATAATTTATATAATGATTAATTTACATAATATTTACATGTGACAATGGCACGGCACTACTCGTACATATTTTATTTGACAGTGAATTTGAATTTTTTAGAGATTAATAAATTACAATTTTTGTTAAAATTGCCTATACGCAACCCCTTTAAAACGGGCGGTATTCCGGTAAATAAAATATGGCGCGGTTAAAAAAAAATATTTCGACATAAAAACCGCATCATCGATTGTATTATAATACGTTTTTTTTCAAAATTGTTCCGGTGGGGGAAATAAAAAAAAAACCCGCGACGAAAATGTTTTATGGTTATCTTTATTTTTTTTTTTTTTTTTTTTGCAAGGATGCGGAAAAACGTTACAAGAAAATAACGGCATTTTTGGTTATTCCCCGGAACCCGGACAAGAGTACGGCGAGAGGTGCGAATGGCGAATAACGGCCACGCACGGCGAACGGATCGTGTTGAACATCACCGAACTGGACATACTGAAGTCGGACCAGTGCGGCAGCGATTACTTGGAGGTTCGCGACGGGTACTGGCACAAATCGCCTCTCCTCGGTAAGTAATATTCCTAATGGTTAATACTCGGCAAGCAATACTTACTAAGTATATAATAAACGTTTGGGCGACGACTGTAAAATATGAACAGCGCACTGTTTTCGGGAAAGGACACCTCAAGACAAAGGGCGGTGTGGCTTGTCCACCGTCTGTCGACGAAAGCGGATTCCGGAGGTCCGGACCGTTCCGAAATTTGGTTCAAAAATGCTAAATGTTTAGCGAAAAGTTAATAAAATTGGATCCTTTTGAATTGCCCAGCTGAAACAGTGGCCCGCTCATGGGCAGTACTCTATTTTCGTTGGATTATTTAACGGTTACAAAAGTATTTTATATTCGTGCATATCTAAAGCATTTTAAAAACAATTCAAACGCATAACACAATGGGTTTTTATGTGCATATTAAACCGTTCCCTACGCAATATAATATAACGCCAGCGCTTTTTTTATGCGCACGTGTAACCTTTGCACCGCGTGCACGCCGTCGCAATATTTATACGAATCCCCGTACTGAAAAAAAAAAAAGAAAAGAAAGTAAAACGTTTGTACCTACAGCTGTTAAAACACAGTAGAACAATAATTTTTCCATTCCGGTAACGTTGCGGAGAAATCGCGTCTAATCGCCATTTTGAAATTTCAAAAAATTTAAAGAGAATTCCCAGATCGACCGTTTAACGTTTAAAATACGCATGGCTTACCTATACTGTACAAAGGTTCAAAATAAATGTAAATTTGCACTTGTGTATGTTATCAATAATCATTAATCAGAGTTAGCTGTTCGATGCTAATAGTTCTTAATCAAACATATTTTTTTTTTTTAATAAAACAACATCTTTCGAGTATAAAACAACGTTATTATTTCCTTTAAATAAAACGATTTAAAGGCGAATGAAAACGTTTTTTTTTTTTTTGTTCATTTTAACGGTTTTTTAATTACATAATTTAGAAAGATCAAGTCGTTGTAAGATAAATATCATCAACGTTTTACAGCATAACAGTTCTAATTTCTCCGCGAGTTTCGCTTAAACATTTTTCGGGTTAATTAAGAAATATGCAAATAGATTTAACGGTTTATGAACAATATACGAAATAACCAACGTTTAATTTCGTGTGTTCAGTATATTTATGGAAATATTTTAAATTAACTTTTCAAAATGTACAATAAGACTCCGTGTGGTGTGTTTCAACGATAAATTACCATTCTAATTTCCAATTTAATTACGTACGTGTATGTACGAAAAGAAATTGCATAAATTGAACTCGTCGGTTTCTAATGATAAAACATACATAATTTGTATTATTATTATTTTTTTTTTTTTTTTAGGCCGGTTTTGCGGAAGTGGTCGGATTCAAGATGTTATTGTGACAGGCAACAGCAGAATGCTAATCAGTTTTGTGATATCGGACAAAGGAACGAAATACAAGGGGTTCACGGCGAGTTACGAAGGTTTGTAACACAAGAAGACATTCTCGATTACCGGGCAATGTGCTAGTAAACTGTTTAGAGATTTAATGTGGTAGTTTTTTTGTTTTTCGTTTTTAATATTAGCACTATTATAACGATTCGATTATTTAATCCAATACAGATAGATGCGTATTTAAACATTTTTCTTTTGGGGAAGATTTGTATTTATCCTGCAGAGGTCACAAGCTCCGATTCTCTCATCCCTTCCAAATTTTCTTAAATTATAATAACTCATTAACATCATAAATACAAAGTGAGTTTTACTAAAATTCATCCGTTATCAGTGTCGTATATGTCCCAAGCCCCGCAATTTTATCTGGTCTAGAATGACATATTCGTCCGTGAAAGGGGCCGTACCCGTTCCCTTTAAATGAGTATCGGACAGTAAATTAGTAGTCTTTATCAAGGTTTTTATGAAAATAATAAAAAAAAAAAACATTTTTAAAAAATTGTAGAAAATTTGGAAAACTTGATCGAATAACCTTGATTAAGTCATGATAATCCTCTCCCCCGTAAATACGTTAATGAAAGCAAATTGTCTATATAACAATTTATACGCGTACACATCACAAACATGAAGATTAATCGCATTTTAAAATTACATTTTGAGATAAAGACCTAGAGAATTAAAGGAGACCTAGAGAAAATGGGAAATATTTATTGAAAAGAAATTATAATGTACCATTTAGAGATAGGGTAGATCAGACGTGTTGGTGGCTATAAGGATTTTGTAATTGTGTTGTACCCGTAAAGTTTTAATTATTTAATATGAGTATTCATCTATGAAACAATTTTTGTTCACTGAATATCCGTTTTTTTATTTTTTTTTTATTTTATATATATATATATATAATCGGGCTTTTTGTTAAGATGTTGGTTGTAATCATTAAAATAACATTTTTTTTTTTTTTTTTTTTTTTTTTTTTTTTTTTTCGTTTTCATTATAGCCGTTTGCGGCGGAGAAGTTATGGTGACGGACGAACAAGGCCACTTGGAATCACCCAATTTCCCGGACGATTACTTACCAAACAAAGAGTGCGTTTGGAAACTAACGGCTCCGGAAGGATACCAAGTCGGATTAAAATTTAACGTATTCGAGGTACATTAAGTTTTTATTAAATTTTCAAGGAAAAAATTTATTTCGTTCGAGTGCCGGTGGCATATTCTATTTATTTTTTTTTTGTCCGCAAAAAAATAATTATAATAATATTTCGTAAACCGTTTGATGAAACGTTATTTTTGTTTTTTTTTTTTCCTATTTTGTTTCTTTACGTATTTATTTCGCGAAAATTGTTTTATTTTTTACATCACAACCAACCCACGGGACCGACATATTTTCTATATATATATTTATATGTGCTAAAAAAATGTAAATGCCTCCCGTATAATAAAATATTCTTTATTCGCCCGTTTTAAAAGATTGTTGGTCGTATAAAATACACAAGGTCTGGTGGGGTAATTGAATAAAGGGGATAAGAGGACGGCCTTACGAACGTATTTTGCTAGTGATTCGTAGACAATTTCGCTAATTGCACTGATAGAGATATCATTTAAAGGATATTTATATGTACCCTGTTAGTACCACTGTAATCTTACGTAGGTTTATCATAAATTATCATATTTTTTACACTAATCAACTGTTTTGGACAATTTTTCACTTGCCCCGGGACAATTGTTCAATAAGGCGAGATCAATGCGATTTTGCAGTAAAATTCGTGTTAAATTTATCCTTGTTAATAATAATATATGTATGTTTCCTTGCATATATATATATATATATATATAGTAATTTAAATCAGGGACCTTAATGATTTTCTGGTTCGGTTCTTAAAAATAAAAATAAATCGGTTCCGGATCCAATTCCGGTTATTAAAATTATAAAAATAAGGATTTCTGTTCCGGTTAATACCGGCTCATAAAAATTCATAGGATCAAATAGCATTTTAATTATTGCTTATAAAGTACATTTTTTTTTTTTTTAAATAATATAACTACAAACAAAATAATATACTAAAAATTATACAATGTACAAACTAAGTAACATGGTTACTCGTACGCGTGACTGTGCCTGCGTGTCCAGTTATTTCTTAGATGTTAGGTTATTTATTTCTTAAGATCCTAAAAGAACCGAAAATGTTTGTATTTTATTTAATAGGTTCCGGTTCCGATGTCTTGAATTGAGAAATACAGGTTCCAATAATCTGTTCTTTCGTTTCCAGTTCCAGTCCCTAATTTAAATTATGTAACGACTTAACGACTCAAATCTGTAGTGACGCATTTAATATGGATTTTTTTTTTTTTTTTTTTTTTTATTCCGCGTCACGCTTACACCGTTCGGCGTTACCGATATTTTACCGGTACGTTTAAGCAAGGATTTTAGTTTACGGGGTTTTTAGCGGAATTCGCGGGATTAAAATACATTTTATTTTCATGTCGATTATTATAGAAACACGCACTCGAGTCGGGCGAACTGGTGTGTTTTACGCGTACGGCTATGGGCACCCGCAGAAATATAAGTTCAAAAGTTTTCAAAGAACTAAATACTTACCTATTATTGATGTAACAAAGACCGTTTAAATTACCGCACTTCTATTTAATATAACTAATAGAAACTCTCTCTCTCTCTCTAAAAAAAAAATTAAAAATAAATACATTTTCTATTAAACATCAGTATATTACATTAGGCGATTGAAGTAGCATTGACATTAAATAATTTTAAAAAAAAAAAAAAAATCCTTTTAGTTAAATCAGCAAAACTAAAAATTGAAAAAAAATAATTTCAAATAATACAAATTATCACAAGAATTAAGTGTTAAATACAAATACAAGAACGTTGCCGTACTCTATACAGAACAATAATTTTATTGTTTCCTCTTTAACAATAGATTTTCGGTTTTTTTTTTTTTTTAGGATCTCTATCATCGTAAATGTACATTAAAGTTAATTCATTTAAGCGGTGCCGAGTTACAGTATCGCGAAGCTACGTTTTAAGTTGTTTATAGTGATAAAAAGGAAAAATAAAATAATTTATAGAATAATCGCTGAAAACGTATAGTGGTTAAGGGGACGTGTATAGGCAATTAAAACACAATCTCATAAACTCAACAATTTTCGAATTTCAAAGAAATATACTGTGAAATCACGTTACTATTATAAACTACATATTATACATTCATTGTATTACTAAAAAATTAACTCAAATTATCTGTGGTATTAAATCCGACGGTTTTATATACTGCGTAGCGATAATCTACTTGAAAAAACTTACTAGGTTTTAACGTCGTTGATAAAAAAAAAAATGATCTCGGAGAATACTGAACGAATAATTGCCCGGAAAACGTTATATTTTCGTTTGTCGCGGTAAAATTGGAAAAACAGGCGAGTGTTAATAAAATAAAATCAATTTCCGTAAGATACTACAAGTTTTATTTCTAGAAACCGACGAAAATAATATCTTGAAATGTGTAGTTTCCGGGGGTAAGAGAAACGTTTTCTCCCGGTGTTTGTTCTCGTCAAAAACAATTGCGATTTTTTGGGAAATTTTTATTTCCTGAAAAACCGTAACCCCCCTCCCCCCCTCAACACCGAATTTTTTTTCCGGAAATGTACTAATTCCTATACCGCACGCGTGTTTTATCTGCGCTATGCCCACAGATCGAAAATCACGACAACTGCTTCTACGATTACGTGGAGATCAGAAACGGGCACTCGGCCGACAGCCCGCTGATAAACAAATACTGCGGATACAAACTACCGCTGGACGTCCATTCCACCACGAACAAACTGTACGTTAAATTCCTGTCGGACAGCTCCGTTCAAAAGGCCGGGTTTTCCGCTACGTTTATGAAAGGTACGCAATATTGCTAATGGTTTGCAACGGTTCGCAATCGCACTCACTAAACGCATACAGGTTACCACATAAAATCGCATTACACGTTGATAGAGAGCCGAACAGCGAATAGCGAAAAGAAAAAAACCGACAATTTTATGTATTTCAAAATTGAACACCGATTAATTTTAATAATACGACCGTTGATTGAACCGGAGGGAGGCGCACTCACACATTAGACTTTTCACGCGTGGAGAGATTTCCAAAACATTCTGGCCGTTATTTTTTTTAACTATTTATAGGTATTTTTGCTTTTTTTTTTTCTCGAGTTTATTGAACAAAACTGTTTCGGCAAAACAGAAATGCACGGAAATTCGACACAGGGTTCACCGTGAAGTGTACATGATGATGAAAAAGATAAATATTCGAGCGTATTTCAATGTTTCCGTTTTAAAGGCTATACGTGTTGATTTTAATGGAAGTCCTAATCATGACTGAATTCTGCTCAGAATAGATTTTCGTTAGCAACGATTCATCATCTGCGTACAGATGTAAATTAATTTCCCCTCTATATCCAATCTTGACCACCCACAACAGTGGCCCACACATGGTGCGAAGTATGTTCGTCATTTTTAAAAATATTTTGTTGATCGGTGACGAATAATTAACGAAAAACTCAATGTATATATTATACTGTACATTTTCGGCCGTTCTTTTTTCGAGATCGATAACCTCAAACTCGAGAATCAGATTTGTTTCATAAGCGGATTGAAGTGATAAGGGCGAGAGTATTATCTATGTCGATGCTAATAATTATTGTGCGTTTTGAGGTTTGACGGTTTAAACTTTCGAACCCCACCGCTAGCATGTTCATGCCGAAATTGAATGTCCTTAGAGATTTCCGGAGATTAAATGAAGTATAATAATACCTCGTGGTGGCCAACAGGACGGAGTAAAATTCTTCTTTGATGCTCCGGGCGTTTGTTTTATACGCTACATTTTAATATTTTTACTATTTTATTGTATTTCATATCGAATTTATAATATTTCGTTGATTGGCTTTTCGATATGGATATTAATATCTGCTTTTCGTTACGAGTTATTTCCATTAAACAATATATTATACGATAACCTGGTGAACTTTGATTAACTCTCCGCGGTTTTTTTCTGGAAATGCCTTTGGCAGTTATTATGAAACTCTATTCGGAACAACGGAAATTATCCATAATATTTTTGATATAACATCATTATTAAAAACGAAATGACAAGGGCTGTAGTCTTGTACTCTTGCTCTGCGTATAAAGTTTAAAAAAAATGTTATGATAAAATAAACGCGATACATAATATAATACAGGCCCATGTTCAACAATTATCGACAAAAAAAAAACCGTCATACTTCACGTCATGGGCGGGTACAACGATTCTTGGCGAAGTTCGGTCAAACGCGTTTTCGTAATATAAAAACGAAAATCGTATACATTTTCAATTCAAAATTTAAATTACAACGTTTTTATGGGGTCAATACAATTTCGTTCGCATAGAACCAAATGTAAAAAATCTCGACAATTTTCAAAAAACGACAAAACGTTTTGCAAATCGTACCACATTTAGAAAATGCTAATAAAAAGTATTCGGTGAACGTTTAAGGATTATTTTTAATTATATTACTAATTTTACAACGACAAAAAAAAAACCATTTGAAATAACCGGCGGTGTTGCGTTAGAATTTCCGTTCTCTTAGGTTATTCCGCACTATTATGAATGATACTTACTAGTAAAAAAAAAATTCAGTGAATTATTTCACCGTAACCCCCCCTCCCCCCCTCGTGTTCTAGTAATAATTACGTCACTGGTATGTGTGAATCGTGGGGTTAATGACGTTGGTGCTAAACCCGTATAGAAATATTTTTCACGAGAGAGGTCGTGGGGGCTCACGTGTAATACTCCCTAAAGTAGTAAATTGAACTCTATGAAGAAAAAACAAAAATGTTTAAAAAGATATATTTCAGGGACCCGATTTTTATTTTTACGGGGGAGGGGGGACCATTGTTGTGTTACGCCACTGTCCGCGACAAGTCCTTATTTGCAATCCAACAAAATTTGACAATACAAAATGTAAAACAAATACAAATAAAACAACCGATTGACACCAGCGCACACAATAATAACCAATTTGAATTTATAACTGATACCTAGTACACATAGCTAGCTGCACATATCGTTAGTTTTTTGTTATATTATTATTTTAATTTTTTTTTTTTTCCTATCCCCGCAGAGTACGACGAGTGCACATCGGTGGATCACGGTTGCGAGCAGTTCTGCATCAATACTCTGGGCGGATACGATTGCGCTTGCAAAGTGGGTTTCGAACTGCATTCCGACAACAAACACTGCGAAGGTAAGTGACGGCCACTCGAAGTTTAGAAATTATCAGTTGGATTATTAGTGTGGATACCAATACGTATTGGCATGGAATTGTCAAAATTATGTTATCCCGATTTTTTGGCATCGCGAGACGTATGATTAGCGGATGGGCTGTAACCAATAACAAATTATAATCCGTACGATTTCGGATAATATTCGATTATTAATTTTGACCATAGAAATACGTATTCATACCAGGGTGTGGAACCCTGAATGATTTTATCAGTTCTGGTTTCTGTTCGGTTTAAAAAAAAAAAAAAAATTGGTTCCGGTTCCAATACCGGGTTCATAAAAATTCAGAGTTTCAAATAGCAATTACCTTTGATGCCTATTAGGTACTTGTTTAAAAAAAATAAAAATATTATAAAACTACGAACAAAATAATTATTTGACGATGACAGTCATAAACTATATTTTTGTTATTATGTTCAATTTCAAAGAAAGTAATTTTCAAGTAAACTTTACGACGAATTCAGACATGTTTTCAGAGGTTGTATCCAATTACCAGGACAATCGGTACATTTGCCATAACGAACGTCTATTTTAATAAAATCACAATCGAATCCTCTTGACTACAAAGAACTAAATATTATTGTTCGTGGGTATTCTCGTTGAAAAAACCGATAATCGTTGTTCGAACGAATGTTTGTACTACACGTATTATTTGTATTTGTAGATACAACTCGCTGACTGTCGTATATTATGATTATTATTTTTTTCGAGTTAAAAACACCATAGATATATAAATTATAAATATAAAAGAAAAATCCTATTTAAATGAAATGTTCAGTTAGAACCGATACGAATCTAAAAGAACCGCAAAAACCGTGTTTTTTATTCAAAAGGTTCCGATTCCGGTTTCGGTTTCTCGAATTGAGAAATATGGTTTCCAATAAATGTTCCGATTCTTCTGGTTCCAGTTCCAGTCCCTGGTTCGTTGTTGTTCCCGCGACCGCGAGCAGTACCGGGTGTTTGATTCTTTCTGTTTGTTTTATTTTACTGGTAACGAATTAATCGATAACAAATGGCGATTGGGACCCAAACGTATTAGATAAATAAATTCGACGTACAATAACGGGCGGGACTGACCTTTTCGAATATCGAACAAGCGAATCGTTCAAATAATTCAGGGCGTTTCGGTATCGATTAATTATTCGAATAATCGACGTGCGATCATTTCACGTAACTCTTTCGGTTGAATAATTCGATAATTGTTGTTTGTGACCGACCGTCAATATTCGGAACACAAACCCTCCGCGTGCATGTGCCGTCGCCACGAATACAAAACGGACCTGCTACACTGACGTTTTGTTCTTCTCTGTTGTTCCTATTGTACCGAATATAACAATAAATTAGAGTTGACCCATAAAATCAAAAAAAAAAATAAAAATAACCTATAGAAAAAGGCCATCAAAATTTAAAGTGATCTAAAAAATACGGTAGAATTTTTTTTTGTTTTTTTTTTTTAGGTTTGTAAAGAAAGATGTTTTAAAATATAATTAAAAATAAAAAGGTGTTATAGAACTGGAGTAAATTGCATTTTTAAATAATACTTAAATTTTGAAGAAAAAAAAAAAATAGTAATTTCCTCGACGGTCGTGTTAGGTTATCTGGATTTCGACGTTATCATTTTGTCTGATAATTTTATACGAGGCAGTATTCGTATTATATTGAAAATGAATTACACAATATTGGAATTTGTCCGGAGTCGAAAGTCGAGAGGGGCCAGCAACATTATGCGCGTTTTCGACATTGCCATTTTGCCCGATATTATAAATACGTGTACATAAATCGCTTGTTAAATCAAATTCGAATTTAAAAACCTCGAAAATGCCTTAAAAAAAAAAAAAGACGCGGAAATACTCTAAAAATAATTACTTTAAGATAAAATTCTGTTTTTTCTGTTTGCAACCTATAGCTTTTATAAAATTGCACGCGATTCGTCGATTTACAAACCAATACAATAATTGCCAAGGTCGGGTTTGCGTTTATTTGGAGGGTCCCGTGAGGTTATTCGACCTTTAACCGTACGTATAGACGAGAAAAGATTTTAAACATTTCAAAACGTCCCGCTGGCAAATGAGTCTGAATAATATTACGGTGTATGGCGGTTCGCGAGGTACTTAAGTGTCTCTCGCGGCACAAGACGTGGGTACGCGTCCGGGTCAGGGGTCGTTGGATCAAAAGAGTAGCAATTGATTTAATAGTATATCGCCATTATGCAATTGTTGTTAAAGTACTATTGCAATTCCATCGGTGCGACTTCAAGGCGTTCGGGTTATGCAATATGACTGCATATACGCGCGTTGGACCGACGGACTACGGATTCCGTTTAAACCGGGCGCCACCGACCGGTGTAGGTTTTTTTTTTTTTGTTATCCGCACGTCTATTTATAAATGCAAAAAAACATTATTGGAAAACAGTTTTTTTTTTATTTTTTTTTACGAAATTATAATCCGGTAATATTTGCACGCGTATTTGCCGTGTTCGTCGTGCACGTCCGCCGCTGAAATCGCCAAACCCACCGTACATCGGCAATGATGTATTCCTGTAAATAAAATCCGAAATCGTTCTCGCGATTTCTCCCGGGTGTATTATTCTGCCGGGGTAAAATGTATATCGACGCTCGCACCTATAATTTTTATTGTCAAGTCCACAACTGTACGGCCGACTACCGAGTTCAGAAACCGATAAAACCGATATTGGAGGTTTCTTATTGTTTTTACCGAAACTTGATAGAAATTTATTTTTCGCGCTCGATTACATTAGATAACTCGTAAATTTCGATGCTGTCGGGCATGATAAAGCAAAATGTCTACAAATTGTCTGTCTAGAATTCCTCTGTCTTTTAACGGAAATGTAAAAAAAAAATGTCGGGTCAAGTCCCAGGGCCGCGGTTTGCGGTACGATAACAACAACACTATTATAATACAGTAGAACTCCAATTATCCGGACTAATTAATGTCAAGGGTGGTCCGGATAAGCAAATATCCGGATGATTGACATATGATATATCAAAAGTTATATACACACGTAACCATAAACAAATATATAATTTTATTAGATATTCAACTGAAACAAAATAAGCTTTAATTAAAGTACGTACGTGACATAATTTAAAACCAAAAAAAAAGCTGACTTGGCACATAATTTATTTTATTTTGAAAAATGATGATATTTTAGTTTGCCTCATAGTTGACTTTCTCTTTAGAGCAGCTTGGTCTCTCAATCTTCTTAATTGCAACAATTGAGTGGTGTTTGATTCTTCTTGTCTCTCAAACCATTTAAACGCCAAATCCAATGCATCAAAAGCTTCAGAATGAGACGGCCCATTTTCACTTTCAGTCAAATCGTCAGTTTCATTTTCCTCTTCTTCAGTTTCATCTTCTTCAAATAAGTTACGAACTATTTCATCATCCGAAAGTATTTGATATCCAGGATCATTTGTATCCATAATTATTTATTATTATTTATTTATTATCGATAATTTTTAATATACCTACGTCGGAATGACGGATATTATTAAGAATAATATATATGTAGTACCTATTCTTTATCTAATCCAAAAACGATTATGAAACACGTGTATGAAGAACGGCACGTGCCGTATTTTTCTCGTCCGGTTAATTGGACGTCCGGATGATTGGAGTTCTACTGTACATTATTATCGGAATTACGATTTCGCCGGTTTTGTTATTAAAATATTAATAATCTCGTTGTTTTTTTCTTATATATATATATATATATATATATATTTTTTTTTTAACGTTTTTCTAACTGTATCCCCCCCCCCGCCCGCCCGCCCGTCCGTTTTTATTGGGCGCATAATATTGAAAATTATCGTTGGCCTTTCGCGTAAAACACAAACGTAACAAAACGCAACGCGACGACTCGTTGTTATCGATACGATTCATTCGTAATAAAATACAACGCGATTACACATTATAAAATTAATATTATTATTACGGTGCCGTCGATCCGCGGCGATAATTGGACGACGTACGGGGAGCATACGACCGCGGAAAGGGCCAAACAATATTTGTAACAACACCGCGAACGGTCGAAATCGCGAGGCAACGTGTTATCGGTTTGTCATCATTTAAATTATCGCCGTTCGTGTACGGTTGAAATAACGTTTTTTTTTTTTTTTTTTTTTTATTACTTATTTTCGACGTCACCGGTGCCCGTCATGTCGATATTCGACGATTGGATCGAAAATTACCAGACTACGCGGAGCATACCGATTTCTGATGCTATTATAGATTACAATTAGGTAAACAAACGCAAAAAACGCCGATAACCATAGGGGACCTGGACTTTCCACGGGGTGTTGAGAACCCTGTGACAGTCTAATTTGTGTAGCTAATTCGATAAAGCGCAGTAACAGCTAAGGCATTGATAATATGTATTGCATTAAAATGAATTAAAAATTGCACTTGTAATTTTCGAAAATTTAGTTTTTACGTAATTGTTCGGAGAAACCGAATAAAAACGGTTCGGATTTTGGCGTTTTCACGGACGCGACACACAGTAATAAAGAACCGCTTTATGACGTCGGTTTACAAATTACAACAATACGGGTACCCGTCATTTTTAAAACGCAACCGACTGTCGATCGAATGGCAAGTATTTTACCTTAACGATACAAATGCGATATGGAAATATTTATAAATATTTTCACTAGTCTATTTACATATACGTACACTGCTGCGTTGGCGTAATTTTCGTTTTATAATAAATCAAGTAAAACATTCTTAAAATTATGTTGACAAAAAAAGTAAAAATTGCATTAAAATAAATAAAAAAAAAAAAAAAAAATTACATTTAAATTAATACCATAAGCAATTGGCTTAGCGACGGATATGAGCGTCTACTAAAAAATTACTCCGCCGCCTAAGTAATATATATATATATAATACCGTAACACTAATATTATTTATTGCCGAATTTTCAAATAATTATGAAACTCAATTGTAAATATTTAACTAGGCGAATAACGGTATACGCTTTTGGTACCGCACGACTCGTGTGTTCCGACGTCTGTTCGCCTTTGCCGATAGTAAACCCGTTAAAAAGTCGAATACATTAATAATTACGCACTTATGTATATTATCAATTATTTATACTCGTTTCGAAAACCATTAAACGTCAAATCACGACCAAAACCGTTAACTTCTTGTACGCTGTATAATAGCAACGTTCAAAGATATTATCGTTGTCGTTTAAGGAACTCTTGATTTTTTTTTTTTTTTTTAAATATTTCGTTCGTTCAAAAACACGGGCAAATCTCTGGTGCCAAGTCTTACCTGGACCGAAATGTCGAAAATAAAACCGCTTTGCCAGTAAGAGCACGAATACGACCGATTTTCTTTCGCCATTCCTTTACCTCGGCTTTTGTTTTTTTTTTTTTTTTTTGTATGCGTTTTTCGGTTACACAACCAAAAGGATAAAAAAAAGTTATTCCTATAATGCGCGAAAATAAAACGCGTCGTCCGCAAGAGGTTATTTACGACATAACGGAATTAAAGCAGATTGACGAACTATTCGTGAAGACTTGTCCGTTGTAAACGTTTTCGATTCGCTGTTAACGATTGTTAAACGTTTGCGAATAATCACCAGCAACGATATAATAATATTAAAATATTTTTGTGTCGCGTATACGTTTGCGTCGAGTCCTGTGATTTACGAATGCGTATTATCGCTAAATATTCCGTACATTTATGGTTATTGGTCATCTATATACGGGGTTATTATAACGATAAACGGATCAAATAAATAACTAAAAAAATTACCATATAGAACGATTCGGATAAAATTGTGCACGGGTACAAAAAAAATATGTATATGATGTCATCATTGTTCATGTTTCTAATCGCGATTACCCGGCAACGATAACGTATTTATTTGTCGGTTCGAATTGGTTTTTAAGCTTTTTGTGTTTTATTAAAAATAATATATAAACGACTGTTTTTATAACGCCGATATAGTCGAGACGTAATTGTAATAATTTAGACAATTTTTAAAAAAAAAAAAAAAAAAGCCCCTAGATTATATTCACGGATTAAGTTTTATTTTTCTTTCCATTTCACAAACAATCGTTGTTTCGTTTAGTTGTAATAAATACATACATATATTACATTGTGATATTAAAATATATTTGTTGATTTGATCACAGTGAGTGTCCGATAAATAATAGTTTATAATTCATAATTAACGCCCACAACGTTTTAAAATAAAAAAAAAAATCATACTAAACTTACTACTGGAGATGAAATGTTCACAAATTGATTATTCTCCTCGCCCATTATTTTTAAATCGTATGTTTCGAATGTCGTTATGGTCGATTTTTCCGATTATTGGTCTACAGAGGGAATAGTGAGTAAATAATTATTTGCGATCAAATGTCTTGTTTTTTTTTTTTTTTTTTTTTTTTTTTTTTTTTTTTTTTTTTTTTTTTGTACATTTTCTTTAACTTTCGGTTTTCAGCGGATAACATTAAAACCGGATCGGTAGAAAACCGAAACGATTATTGTCGCATAACGTGTACCCAGTAAAACAAGAAAACGTTGTACAATTACGAATACATTGTAACCGAAAATTCTGTAATTTCTCTTAAAAAAAAAAAAAAATAAAGGAAAGTTTTTTTCGTCGTTTTTAGCAACACTGCGGTGTAACTATACCGGATTATAAGTTATATACGCATACAATTTTACGCCGTAAGAATTAAATTACACTCTAAATTAATGGATTTTTGTCGATCCGCGGAATAATATAATAGATGTACTCGTAGTTGATTTTTTTTTTTTATTAAAAAAATCCGGTGTTAAGCTACTGTCCCGCGTTAAGACCCGTTTTCAATCGACTTAATGATGGGATTTTAAATCGCAAACGGATAAAAGTAAGAGTATAGATTTTTTTTTTTTGTATATATATATATATAATATGCGACCGATTTCTTCGCGGGCGCCGATCGACGTTTTGAAAATCAAGTCTATTTTATAATTAATTCAAATCCGAACGACACTCGCGAAATAAAAAAAAAAAAAAAAAAAAAATTACAATAAATTGTACATTTATCAATGCGGGGAGTACACCGACGAATTTCACCGGGCCGCCCCTACCACTCCGCGGGCACTTTAACGACGGTACCCTGTTAATAAGCTTACCTCGTTTTTGGACGAGTCTTATCGTGTTTTTTTTTTTTACTCGTGGATACCTATAACGATGAATACACAATTGTCGTATTTTTCATAACAACACGGCGTGCGATCGTATTGATATATCATTTCCAATACCCGAGAGAATTGTCTATAATAATTGACTGAGATAATTCTCCAATAACGATAATAGACTCCGTTGTACTTTTGCGAATTGTCGAATGGCGAGTGGTCGGTTAGCCAAGATACGCGTATAATTCTAAAAATTAAATATTTTTTAATGTTTTTTTTTTCCGTTAGTAAAAATGCTCCAAATCTTTTCGTATCGAACTTTGAACGATGCGAATTTTTGCACCCGGTGTCACTATACGGGTACAATTCGTCTGTGTGCGTTGTAAAAATTCGAAAAAATTTGCCCAACGCACAACAATTTTTATAATCGAATATTGCGGATTACACGCGCTAATGGTTCTCGTATTTAAAGGTCTGTGTATAGGCAATTTTCTCGAAAAAAAAAAATAAAAAACCAACAAAAATAATGAGAGTTTATTTACTGAAAAATATTCAAATACATTTATAAGTAGTCACGTGTCATTACCTCTGGTATTTATTGTATAATCGTGAAGTAAATAAAAAAAAAAAAAAATGTTTACCGGGAAACCGCGCAAAAGCCGTTCTCGGGCTATAAAACTAAATTAAAAAAACCAAATGTTCACCATAAAAAAAATACGGAGAACTCGCACTGCGCAAGGGTTTCTTTGTGTTTGTAAAACTTAAAACAATTCGATTTCAAACGTTCTGTCGGTTTTTGACCTATTGCAATGACGGGCTTTTGATTTTTTTTTTATTCGGATAAAATTGATTTGGCCGAGCGTGTTAATGCTAATGAAAACCGTACGCGAGGTTCGTCGTCACGAGTCGGGTTAATTGTAGTGAGAAAACGCATCGGTACGAGCCACGGCATTTCGGCACGTGTCTACCCGGACTTCGCTGAAAATCGCATTTCGTTAATTCGTCTGCGCGTTTCTTATTTGCCCAACAACGGCGCCGGTAATACGATAACGATGTCAATGGCATTTTTTTTTTTTATTATTCGTTTTGCATTTCAGACGCTTGCGGCGGCATAATCGAAGCGACCAACGGCACGATAACGAGTCCTTCGTTCCCCGATTTGTATCCCGGAAACAAAAGTTGCATATGGGAAATAATAGCGCCGGCACAGTTCAAAATCACGTTGAACTTTACGCATTTCGATCTGGAAGGAAATAACGTAAATAGTCTCTTAAAAGATTAAAAAAATCAATATCAATATCAATAATAGAATAATACGTAATAATTACAATATATTTACGTGTTTTTGTTTCAGTTACATCAGGTGAGCAGAGTGCAATACGACGAGAGAATAACAAAAATACAATTATTATTTTATCCACCGCGCCAGTGTCTGTGTTAAAAAAAAAAAAAAAAAAACAGTTCAATTAAATCCAATAATAAACAATTTTAATATTTCTTGGTCTTCGACGCGTACAATATTAATAATTATACCGTCGCCAAATTAATTATTTATCAGACGAGCATGGACAAGTCCATCTTGTTAAAATTTGTACATTTGTTCTATTTCGTCGGACGTTTATAGATTTCCCGGGGAAAATATTTTATTTTAGATCGATTTCGGCGTATCCGGCCGTTGGTTAACCGATTGTATTAGATTTATAGAGGTTTTTCTTGTTTTTTTATATTTTAGGCAGAATGCGAATACGACCGCGTGGAAGTGTACAGCAAAATAGGATCGGACAAACTCCGGAAGCACGGCGTGTACTGCGGCCAAGAAGCGCCGTCCATGATCACTTCGGAGGCGAACGCGCTGCGCGTGGAATTCGAGTCGGACAGTTCGGTGCACAAGACCGGATTCGCGGCCGTCTTCTTTACCGGTAAGTGATGCTCAGGTTTTTTTTTTTTTTTAATAAGAAAATATTATTGAGTACAAAAAAAAAAAAAAAAAAACACATACGCAAATCATTGCTCGCGAAAAACGATTCCGAGCGAAATTCGATTAAATCGTGTTTTGATATGCAGTATTTTCTACGGTTTTTCAGAAAAAAAAAAAAAAAAAAAAAGTGTACAAATACTCAAAATAAAAAAATTACATTAAAATAGTCGATATCGCCCAAAAGACACATTTTCTATTTACGGGCTTGCGTGTTGGAAAAAAAAAAAAAATATGCAATTATTGCATCGGAATCGCCTTCGTCAAAACGTCTTATATTATCTTTGATTTTAAGTCAGGGGGAATTATTTTGCCAATCCGACAAACTGCGGTGTATCGGATGTGTCAAAATTTACACATTAAATGCTTGTAAAAAAAAAAAAAAAAAAAAAAAAAAAAATACCTTACATAGACCTTTTTCTTTTTCGCCGTCAAGTACAACTTACGGTGAACATCGTATACATTTTTCAAGCGTTTTTGCTCGGCCAAACCGATATCATCGGCATAAAATCAAATGTCTGCGTAAAAAACCGCCTGAATGTTTTAAAAACTCAAGCTTAATATTTTATTTTCACAGACGTGACAATACCATAGATTTCTAATTTAAGAAAAACAAAATAATTATCAGTTTGCGAGCAGCGATTGTCGGCGAATAACTCAATTTGTAACTAATTTTTTTTTTTCGGTTTAAATGACCACTGAAGAACATCGTAATTGATGAGATAAGCAATAAATAAGAACTCTTATTAACTATGGAGTTCATAAAAAAAAAATCAATAATGACAAATTTATTAGTCGCTCGGAACGTAAAAGTTTTTATAATGTTGATAAATCATCACCTGAAACTTTCCTTAAAATAATTTATACTTTGACGTCCCGTAACTAATAAAATTATCGATAAAGTTTCTTCTAATCAACTGTAGGGCCTTTTTTTCTCCGTTTTTCATTCAGATAATTTTCCTCTATGTTAATTTTCATTTCGACAATCGTTTAAACCGCACAAACCGGCGAATACGTACCAATCGTGTGTTATTCGCCCGAAAACTGTAAAAATAAAATATTTAGACGGTCCTTAATATGTATATACAAATAATAGTCCTGACTCACTGACTGACCCATTGACGCCCAGCCCGAACCCTCAGTCTTTTAGAAAACTGAAATTTTGTACAGAGGTTTCATTAATGATGTACACATATGACACATTTTTTTACGGATTTCCCACGGGATAGAGAATAAAGATAGAGAATATGTTTTCTCTTTAAAATTGCCTTGTTTCCGTAACAATAATCATTAGGTACTTCAAATTCGGCACGCAAGTTGGCGACCACAATTACTTTTAACTATTTTCGGGATTTTTGGACTTCAAGATAAATTGAGATCATAAGGGTTTGTTTTAAAGTTATAAGGCTGAAATCATGCATCCGATTCTAATGTTAGGTTAGAGAATTTGTTCGTTATTCACTGGGTGCGCTTCGTATTTACGTGTCTTTATGTATCGTGTTCTACCAATCGAAATATAAATTGTCGATACCCACTGCGAATAATAACCTAAGCGATTTTACACTTAGTTTCCGGATTTTATATTAGGTGGCCTATAACTATATTTATTTATGCATTTATTTATTTTCTTTATTTGGAATAAACAATCTATACCTAATAGGCACAATAAGTAAATGTGATAAGGGTAAAAAAAAATACATATACGCAATATACATTAATATATCTAAAAATAGAGAACTAACATAAATACATATATTTACATGACACACGTGTTATGAGAAGCCATCCACTAATGACACTCACTATTAATTTATATTTATTTTTTAATTTTCCTTTAAAGAGAATCTATTTTTAATTTTATATTGCTATTATTATTATCATCTGAATTAATATAGGGGGGGGATCAAGAAAGTCACGGCACCAGCTGCGTTTGAGGCGTCTAGGTGGATTGCCAGGAATGGTCGGGACTGCAAGATCGCGTATTAATGGGTTGTTGTTAGAGGACAGACGGTTATGAAAGCGTTTATAATGCGCTTTTGCTTCTTCATGGACTGTTTTCATTTTTAAGTCAGTATGGATAGTGCTGTTCGAGACGTGAGGTGGAGCATTGAGTAGTTTCCTGAGGGCTATATTTTCGATGGTTTCTATTCTATTTAGGTTCGATTTTTTGGCATTACCCCATAACTGGAAAACCATATGTCCAAACTGATTTATGTATTTATGAATTTTTTTTTTTTTATTTGCTACATCTCGTAATTTGTCCGCAGACATGGACGAGTGCGCAAACAACAACGGCGGCTGTCAGCACGAGTGCAAGAACACGCCCGGGTCGTACGAGTGTACCTGCAACAACGGGTTCACGTTGCACGAGAACAAGCACGACTGCAAGGAGGGCGGCTGCAAGCACGAGATTTCGGCTCCGCACGGCAAGATCAGCAGCCCCAACTATCCGGACTCGTACCCCGGCCGCAAGGATTGCGTCTGGCACTTTACCACCACGCCGGGGCACCGGATCAAAGTGGTGAGTCGTCCGCGGCGGTGTGGTGCGGACTGGGTCTACCCCGGGGGGATAGTCATAATAGTCGTGGATCGTGGTAAATTCTTGAGGGATAGGGAGGCGGGCCGTGGTCATATTAAATGAGGTATGAAAAATAGGGACGGATGGGTCTTTATCCCCCCCCCCTGTTCCGGATGTATTCCTTCCAATTCATTATAAATCGGTATTCTAATTAATAGTTAACAATAGACAGTTATAACAAAAACAGATATAGTAATCCAAACGGCAAAAACTTGCAGGCGAACGAAAAAAACGTCCATAAAACCGCAGTAATGAATTAATAATAAAAAAAAATACAAATACTTTTTAATAATTGTAATATTTCCAATAAAATGTTATATATTAATATTTATTTCAATATAAGTCGTCTACGGCGAAACGATGCGCCTCCGTCATCGATTGCTTGATCAAATTCATCTAATTATAATAAAAAAAAAATGACAAGTACCAAAGTAAGTTTTTTACACAATAAACACGTTTGGGTGAATCGAATGTGCAGAGTTAGACTGATGTTCTGAAATCTTCTCCTCTTCCAAAAAAGCACCATACATACGTTACTGTTTTTAGACACAATGCATTGCGCTGTTTTTTTTTTGCTATACGTGGCCGTATTCAGCTTTGGCCCTGAAATTTACAAAATCTTCCGGGCCCTCTTATTTTTCTTGGGGTTAGACTTTATTTTCAAATGTCGAATTTGTCAAATTATACATGAAAACTAATAATTAAATGGTTTTGTCATCAGATATTATTGCAATCGTGCTGTATTTTAAAATGTTGTAGTACGTTGTTGAAACATTTTTTCAAAATAATACGAAACATAAAATTTACAACTACAATCAATAACGTTTTATTGAAAATGGAAAGGATTAAATTGTATTGTTACCTTCTATTCACACAAAGAAACCATATCAGATGGTGGGATATAGCCCTAGGGTCTTGCTCCTTGCCTTTCTCCCTGCTTCATTTTTTTATATTTTTTTTGTAGGCCCGGGCCCCTTTAAAATAGGCTTAGGGCCGGGCCCGGGACAAACGATCCGAGAAAATCGGCCTGAGTACGGATCTGCTTCTATGTAAGAATAGATTTAATTTTCTACCTATAACAGGGAGGGGGATCAACAAGACACTTTTGCCCCTTCGGTAAATATCTGTTGAGTAGTTTCCACTCCCCTCAGATCAGGGTGAATTCCTATAGCGAAACTCAATATAACCTACAATAACCTTTGTTGGCGGTTTTTCTGTTATATAGCTTTTCGATACGTTTGAAATGGAACCGCATCAGGAATGCGCTTACGATCACATCACGTTCTACGACGGCTCCACACCGGACTCCCAGACGCTGGGACGGTTCTGCGGCTCCAAAATTCCACATCCGATCGTGTCCTCGTCCAATCAACTGTACCTGGCTTTCAAGAGCGACGCGTCGGTACAGCGCAAGGGATTTTTGGCCACGCACAGCACGGGTACGTCTGCAAATAGATCGTTGCGATACAACGATACGAATCCGACGAACAGACATATAAGGTCAATAAGACCTTGGCCATGGCACCTCCATAGAGACCTCCCAAAAACTTACGACGTCGACGGGTTTCGGTCCAGTAGGAATACCGTTAGAGGTCAGGTTGTCACCCGTGTAGTACAACAGCGGTAGAGAAATCGCCTGGACTCGGGTCCGATTCCCGGGCCAGCCGTCCGATTTTTAACACTATTTCCCGGACAAAAGCGGTTCGCGTAGGACCGTCGGTATTTTTGTCTGGAGTCGGTACTTCGACGTGAAACTATAAACCGGTACGAGTCGGTATAATAGGTGTTATAGGATAATCTTTACCTACCCATCCGGTAAAATAAAAGTCCGATGGAGTAACATTTGCATAGAATTATCCGGTTGTCCTAGTACACCGGTATTCGGTCTGGGATTTACGAGTTACATAAAAATTATTACATATTTTTATAGAAAAAAAAAAGAAAAAAAACCATTTTTTTTTTTTAGCCAATAAAATACATTATATTACTCAAAACGTTATATGCTAAAATGAATAATTGTTTAAGGTAGCATTGATATTTTATATGGAAATAATTCCTATTCAATTACACATTAAAATTATCACTAGGTCTTAACAGTTTTAGATTAGTTTAATTTTAAATAATCAGTTCGCGACTCGAGACATAGGTACACGTATATTTTGGTCACGATTTACTGACGAAAATCGTAGGCGCCTACAGCGTTACATTTAAATATGGATTTAAAGTACGGTGTAACCGATGACTATTCGAGTGGCAAAAAGTAACCGCGAGTTACGTGACTTTGATACGCGTGACACGGATTACCGGCATACCGGTATCTGGCATTGTTGTCGGTAATTTCGGGTACGTTCGATATTTATGTTCGGTATTGTACCGTGATAGCTCCGTCGGATCGCCGGTATTTTTAGGCTAGGTTTAGCGTATTTTAAACGTGGTTGTGTATTTGTGTTTGGCCAGTTTGCGGCGGTAGGCTGATAGCCACCAACACGGTGAAACACTTTTACTCGCATTCCAACTACGGCGATCTGAACTACGACAGCGACGCCACGTGCGAATGGACCATCGAGGCCAAGGCCAACATGAACGTGCACCTCACGTTCCTGACGTTCGAACTGGAAGAGGAGAAGGACTGCATGTACGACTACGTGGAAGTGTGGAGCAGCCTGGACACGAGCGGACCGTTTTTCGGCAGGTTCTGCGGACCGACCGTGAGTATATCCATAAACCGTTGTCGTCTTAGTACCCCGCCTATAACCATTGACAACCTTTGCGTTTCCAGAACCCGACCGACGTGATATCCATGAACGACGCCCTGTTGCTCCGGTTCAAGACGGACAGCACGATCGTGAGCAAGGGGTTCTCGGCCTCGTACATAGCGGTCGAGTCGATGAGCCCCAGCGTGGAGTATACGTCGCAAATCGACGAGGAAGACGACGTGGAAATGGCTTTCCGGATGAACAAGAACAACAAGAAGAAGAAATCGGGAGCGCGCGGCAACAGCAACAACAACAATAACAAGACGAACGGCGGCCGCGGCGGCGGCGGGTACGACGACGACGACGACGATGACAACGACGACGACGAAGAAGACGAAGACGAGGACATGCTCGCGGCCAAGGGTCCGTGACGATACAAACGCCGAGAGCCGCAGAGCGAGAATGGACGGAAGGAGAACGTAACCCAACGACGGATATAGGGAAAAAAAAAAAAAAAAATTAATTCTATTCTTAGTTTTTTTTTTTTTTTTTTTTTAGTGATAATAACATTTTTTTTTTCGATTTATACCCCGGCGGTGCTCCGTCGTATTATCGTACCGTCAAATAAATGTGCCAAATAATATAGAAAATATACGCGAATAGCGACGGGTTCGATTATAAATATTTATTAATTACTAGGAGGTTTTTTTTTTAAAAATCATTTTTTTTCGAATTCTTTTTCTTTTTTTTATCGTGTGCGTACCGTGATCTTGCGCGAACTCTTTTCCCGACTTTATGGCAGTGCAATGATGACAACACCCCGGTCCTCCATTCGGCGTATTTCGCGTGTACACGATTATTAGTGGGTAGGTACGCGTAGACTGTTTCGTGCGTATTATATAGAAAAACTTATTACTATTTACTCATCTCTCGTTCTGTCTCGGTAACGATGATTTTATTTTCTTCTTCGATATATATATATATATATATATTATAATATAGTACCAGTATTTTTAAGATTTGCATCCGACGACGACACTATTAATATAGTATTACGACATTCCGACGACGGTGTGTCCTATAAAAAACGCGTCGTACGACATTTACTCGTTAATAATGGCGAACGCAACAGAGTGCGTTCACGACGTCACGACGACCGTACACCGTCAATCGGAATGTTTTACGTTATTTTAATCATAATCGAGAACCCTCCCCCGAAGCCCCGTGTGATTTTATTATTTTTTTTTTTAATATTATTATTATACCTATTATTATTATTATTATTATTATTATTATTATTATTAATTAATAAACGAAAGTATCGTAATCGTACATTGATATTAAATACCTATCCTCTGGCCTACGCTCACCAATCGTCAAGTATCTTCTCGTACGTTTGCAGTGGCGTATTTTGGTGGAAACGTATTCTTCGTGTCCGGACCCTCTCGCTCCAAAACTCAAAAAAAGTTTTTTTTTTTATACTATTCTATAAATGTATATAGAAATATAGAAGATCATCACTTGAGAACGGCTCGACCGAATAGGTTGATTATTTTTTATTGTGTACGTTATTGTCAGGGTTTGTACGAAAGACAATTATTGGATATCCATCGGAAAATTTGGAAATTTGAATGGGAAAAAATTTGTTGGTTTACCGTGGAAACCACGGAAATAGCATAAATAATAATAATATAAAAATAAAACGGCGAGTATGTTTACCATGGAGACCAAGGCGTTACGCTATATCAGTAATCGGTCCCCAACACAAAATACGGTTAATCGACTATGGTGGACAAATAAACAGTTCCATAATAATTTTGTACAGCTCGACATTTAGGCCCCTCCTAAGTTTCTTTCTTTCTATTCAAATCGAATATTTCGATACATAAAAACATGCGTTTATACGAATATAACGTTGTATCGAAATTTAAAGTCAATCGACTAATTTTCGAGTTTTGCGGACACAAACCTACGAATGCTGTATTTTTACATATAATGACGGAGGTAGTGATCAGGGCTACATTTAGTTTTAGAATTTCGAAATGATGTGAAGCGTTATCAGGAAGGTCGATGCGTACGTAGACCGGACAATGGTACCAACAAATTTCCAACAGAGAAAACGAGGAACCGCCGTCAAAGGTTATCCCGGAGTAAAAAAATACGGATGCTTCTTGACAGGATATATTATGTAGTGCATCCGAATAACAGTGAACGTTTTTACTCAGGAATGCGTTATCAATGGTTTCATGTCCTTTGCATGGAACCGAGGAATAAATACTTTTAAATACTCTAAATGTAATAAATTAAACACATTTCCGGACTTCACTGTTTATACCAGCTGTGCTTACTTGACTGTAATTAAATCTTTACTCGTATAGTGGAATACATTTTTTAGATACAAACAAACGTGTAAATTCTGTATCTGAAAGCCTGATAACGATTTGCTCAAACGGTTTTTAAATCGCAATTCAACACCAAATTGGTCCGAATACGATAACGCCACGACAATCGCGAATTCTACAGCAATTATGCCATTTTATCACTATTGAAATTATATCTGCTATAACCTAACCTAACCTAACCTATAAAATTGTCCTATCCCATCCTATCCTCGAAACCAGTAACTGTCCGGTTTTCAACATATCAAGAACGAAAATTGTCAATATTTACACATAATTCTACTGTTTTCTATGTTTACGATCTGTAAAGGTCAAACACAATGCGCTAATTTCTAAACTAATATAAATATTACAAAGTTCAGACAAAGTGCGTTTATGTTATTTGTCGGGTTTTCGTTAACACGGGATAGTCATCGTGAGATCATTCGAACGGATTCGACGTGGTGGCCCCGATCGGTTTCGACCGTATGCAAAGGCGAAAATGTAATGTCAAAACGTCACTATGGATTGTCGTTCACGGCATCGTCATCGGCGTACGATGGAGACACGCGATCGGGTTAAGTCGGTAGATTCGACAGTGCGCATTTAATGATAGATTATCACATTTAATTTATATTTCATTTATTTATATCGCCAGTACACTGCACGATTGTTAAAACAGCATTATCATTCGATATGTGCGATATCGAGGCGTTCGGGTTATGCAATAGTACTGCATGTAGGCGCGGTAGGACCACAGTAAACGCGGATCCCGTTTAAATCGGGCGCCACCGACCACCGTCTACTGCTGTTTGTTGCCCGTACGTTAAAACGCAAATATCAAAACTTTGTCCAAAACGCTGTTTTTTTTATACACGAACAACGTATTATTATTATCCGATAATATTCGAACGGATTGGCCGTATTGTCCGTTGTGCGCGACCGCCGCTGAAATCGGCAATGACGGTTTAGTGAGCCGGACTTGGGAAGTCTCGGAGTGGATGTTGAATAGAAAGAAAGATCGAAAAAAAAGGTTTGAAGACAATAAAGAAACACTTATACCACACAGTTACAGTTACTTTATTGGCTGGGACATGGCAGTCCGTGGTCCGCACAAATCTAAGGTATGATACCAACGGTCTGTCCATAAATCGTGTCCGACACTAAGTCTAAAGAGTTATGGAAACCCATGTCTGTATATATATATATATACACCCAAACTATCCAAAATGAAAGTAGAAAACGCTTAATTAATATTTAACAAAGCATTTTAAAACTACTCTCCAAATAATCGTAATTATTAACAATTTATTAACTGTTCATATATTTAAACGCGTAGTTACCATAAAAAGAGTTCGATCAATATACTACACACACACACACATACTATGTAAAAAGTAGTGATTGGTTTGACCGGATTACTATAACGATATTCCTGTAATACAATCCGAAATTATTCTCGTAGTCTTCGCGATTTCTTCCGGGTGTATACTTTCGTGGTAAAAAGTCGGAGTTACAAATGTACGACCGACCACCGAGTTCGGAAACCGATAAAACAGACGTTGGAGTCGAGTTTCGAGTTTTCTTACCATTGTTACTGATAAGATAACAATTGATAAGGACTTTTTTTTTTTTTTAGAGATTAGATTGTTCGTAAATCTCGACGCTATCGGTCACGTCGATGTCCAACAATTGGATCGAAAACTACCAGAGTACTCGGTGCATAAACGATTTATGGCGCTATTATAATTTTAGTGGGATAAACAAATACGCTAAAAAATACATACGTCCAATCTTGCACGACGAACAAATCAGCCAAATCTGATAAACAAAAATACATTTTTCGTGTCATGTTATTTATGATAAACCAATTATGATTTTTAAGGGGGAAAAAACATGACATATTTCTGTTTCCTTAACTCTATTTTCGTTACATATTGCCCGGCTAATTTTCGCTCGTGACGAAGTTATTACTGGTCAACGTCAATGACGTTTTTAAACATTTTTATAATACTGAAGATGTTATCATTCGGTGACGGTGTAATTTAATTCATTTTGAATAACGTTAACTATCGCTGGGTTTTGTTCATAATTAATCAACGGTAGAACACGTAAAACAAAATTATGATAGTCATTATAGTGTTGGTTTCACGTGTGTTATTAAAACGTCTTTTGCAAATACCTCAGTGGGTTTGTTTAATACGATTTATGTATTTTCATTAATTTTTATTACGTTGTTTTTTTTTTTTTTATTTATTTTCACCCGAAGAGAATTACGACGAATTCATTAAGTTTATTCGTTTTTGTTGGTACTTTTATTTTGTCGTCTCGTAAAATAGATAAAACAGTATTATATTGTTTTTTCTAATGGAATTTTTTTTTTTTTTTTATTAAAAAATAATATACGTGTAAAACTATACGGTTGTTAGTCTGTAACGCGGACGGCAATTAAAGAGCCAACGGTTCCGACAACCGTAAATAATTTAAAAATTATGAATTACAATTGAAATGTATTTTCACGCGTTTCGTAAATACATAAAAGCTCGTGATATTTTACGGATTTGCTACGGAATCGGCGATGGCGGAGTGTATTGAATACGAATCCCGGGTATAGACGGCCGAAAATTAATTCAGAGATGTCGATTGCGGAATAAATGGGATATAATCGCAGGCTCTGACATCACTCTTCTGGACACTGCAAATACGAAATTCGCGCCCGTTGCATCTGTTGAAGTCGAGCGTTCCTCTCGGGTCGGCACGAATCCGTGTCACAACCAAACCAAACCGTAGAGCGATTACGTTGACAATTTGCGTATGTGTTTGGTATCTGATTGCAATATCGAGATCCAGAATAAAATACAATTTCGTAATGTTTTCAATTCGATCGTACGTCATTTTCTTACTTATTTTCGAATTTTTTTTTATTATTAATTCTTCTTTTTTTGACCTAATTTAGTTTTCAATTATTCTTTTCTCGTCCATATCTTTCTCATTGTTAAATAAAAATTTTCATTTTTCGTTACCCGATTAGAATTTTTCGTCGTCTGGCAAAACCGTTGCCATAAAATAATTCTATTTTAAATTTTCGATTGTTTGTTGTTAATTCTCGGTTTTTTTTTAAACTTTTCTTTGAATACATAAATCAATAGTAAACTCGCGTTACGTCCGGCAGAGTTGATAAACTACCGGTCAACGGGCGCGTCTGCGTCTCGATTATATTTTCGGTGGGGACCGGAGACCGCGCGGTCCGCTTGGAAAGTCTCGAAGTCGCGACGACCCGAACACCGGAAACCGGACTCGTATTTCGTAACAGTGTTATTAATTAATACGTACTTGTTGTACGCACGTATTTCATAAATATATTTAAACACCCTCCGGCCGCGGGATTCTCGTAAAATTCCTCTTATATTTCGAGAAAGTATCGCGGCCGTGCCGGATACAGAGAAAACGTCTGAAAAATTTTCGTCTAAAAACTCGCCCGGCGATATTTTTACACGTCCGGTGACCGGACGCGGACAATGCGAACGCGAACAATTTTCCCGTCGCGTCGGAGTAAACGGTTTTTAGATTTCGATCATAGCGAAAAATCACTATTGTAAGAGTGTTTCCTCTTTTTTTTTCTTCTTCTTCTTCTTCTTCTTTCCCCACCCCCGTTTGTGCAACAACGTTTCTGCCGTAAATATACTTCAGGGGCGGTTTGTGGCAGTGGCGTAGCCAGGGATATATATCGGCGAGGAATTACCCTTGAAACGCTCGCTTCTAATTGGATAGTCTTTCTATTGGTTAAGTATTTAAATAAATATCATTAATAAAAAAAAAAAAAATAAATAAAAAAATGAATTCCAAAGAAATTTCAGGACGCCACTGGTTTATAGTAAAGGGAGTCAAGTTTTCTTAATTGTTGTAAAAATCGGGATAACGACACAATTACGGGTTTCCGTTTTTTTTTTTTTATTGAAAATAACCGCAGAGACCCGGGAATATCCGCCAAATACTTAAAATATTATATTCTGTCTAGACATGGCGAGAATAGCAAAATGCTTTTGAACTATTTCTGGTCGTTTTGAAATGTTCCATTCTTTTTTTTTTCTAGTTTTTATCGGTTTTCACGTAGTAAAGAAAAGTGTTTTTGGCTCAGCAGAAATACACGAAAACCTGAGCGTAATGTAAATATTTTCTTTACTTTATTCGCATATATAATTTTACCAGTAAAAATCACGAAATTCCAAACCGCGATTGAGAGGATCGGGGGCCGTGTTTATTTTCAACTTGAAATTCAAGTTAAACTCGTACTTGTTGTCTTTCGCCGTGTACATACGTCGAAGAGAATTAAAATTAAAAAAAAAAAAAAATTCCAACGGATCCTAGTAAAGAACCGCAAAAATCGTAATGCGTTTTCAAAATAGAAAGTCCGTCATTCGATTGCTACAGTTTCGTCTGGCCTTTTGGTCTAGGACACGGCATATTCATCCGTAAACGAAAAAAATGCCCGTTCCCCTAAAATGGATAGTTTGGCTGGGTTAGGCTAGTGGACATTAGTCGTATCGTTAACCTGTAAAAAAAAAAAAAAAAAAAAATTGACTCTACAAAATTATAGAATATTTCGGACGACCGGCACAAGATTTACCGAACTTCGCTCAGAATCGTTTTCCATTAGCAATCGTTGCGTAGAGACTAAATTCCTCCTCGTTACTACATCCAACCCTACCAGAAACGTACCGACACTTGACCGACATTTTTTTTTATGCTTATATTAATCATTCCTGACCCCGAGGTCGACTACCACAATGACGGCCAGTAAATATTTAAAACATACGAAAAAATTGCCGGGCGTTAATACGCAATCGTTTCGCGGTTACCGCCGTTTTCGTCGCCGGTTAGCGGTCGTAAAATGTTTTAATCACTCGCGGTCCGTACACAACAATACCATATAAAAAAAAGAAAAAAAAAAAAAAACGTGACATAATTATATATTACCGACGCGGAGTTGTTAAAAATTCACGCGGCGAAAAAATATGGAAATCGAATATAAAAATAAGTAACACAATATTATTATGTCGAAAATATACTTTCTCGTGTCATACGATACAACGCGATTCCAGAGTACTGGCGCGTGTACAAGACGATCTTTTATTTTTAATTATTATTTATTTATTAATTTTTTTTTTTTTTTTTTTATATATTATCGTTATTTAGACAAGTGTATCGTGTATATACGGGAGTTTTTTTTTTTGTCGCGGCGTAGCATTACCACGGTTTTTTATATATTATTATTCGTGTTAAAAAATTTTAAAAAAAAAAACGTTATAAGAAGAAATTTACGAGCGAATTATAAAATTCTCGTAAAACCGAAGAAAATTGAATTAATTTGAACGGGTAAAAAAAAACACATCATAGTAAACCCAATACGAGGTGTGACAAAAAAATAACGAGACTTTCTAAATATAACCTAAACTATTAACGTTATCTATAAAACGATTATTGAAATATGATTAGAAAACACTTATCTAAAAGTACTATGAACACTGATGGCATCGATTCATTTTCTTATACGTTAGTAGCCTTGTTATTAGTGCGAGTTCGACTATACTGCCGAAAAATGTTAGATATAAAAATCGAACAACATGTGTTAACATTAAATTTCTTGTTAAATTAAAAAAAAAACTGCCGCGGAATCGTTTCGTATGTTATGTGAAGTTTATGGTGAAGAATGTTTATCAAGAGCTCGTGTTTTTGAATGGCACAAACGGTTTTGTAGTGGAAGGGAGGACGTCGAAGACGATGATCGTTCTGGACGTCCTACCACGTCTTCAACAAACGAAAACGTTGAAAAAATCGACAAAATTAATTAATCAATATTATTATAAAGAGGTATTAATTAAATTAAGAGAACGTGTCAGAAAGAAGCGACCAGATCTATGGAAAAATGGCTGGGTTCTTCACCAAGACAATGCTCCAGCTCACAGTGCATTTTCAATTCAACGTTTTTTAACTGAAAAAAAAATTTCTGTACTTCAACATCCCCCGTACTCGCCAGACCTTGCTCCTTGTGACTTCTTCTTATTTCCTTCTTATTTCTTTTCCCATTTTCAAACAGTTGATGACGTAAAAATTAAAACGGCAGAACTTCTAAAAGGGCCGAATGAAAGCAATTGGCAACACTGTTTTCAAGAATGGCAGCGACGTATGCAACAGTGTATTGATGCTGAGGGAAGGTACTTTGAAGGTGATAATCATTAAATTATAACATTTTTAAAATAAACAACTTTTAGTCTCGTTATTTTATTGTCACACCTCGTACATTCGCTATGAATCTAAATGAAATAAAATTTAGCCAAATATTTTTTTTAAAAATTTAGACTGATAAAAAAAATGTAGACAATTGAAATGTTTGTCTAGATTATAACGAATCCAGACAAACTAGAGTAAAACAAACCGTTTTTTTCTCCGAGTTTTATAATGTTCGTTGTTTGTAGCTCGTCAAAACTCATCGGTCGGCCCCGCCGCACCCTGTACGGGAGAGGGTGGCAATTACAATACAAATTTACAATGTATAGTTATAGCGTGTTGCCGCGAAACAACGCGAAACTTTATTGATAATAACGAATAATTACTAATGCACAAATACCAATTACTATTGTGCAAATAGTAAATTGTATTAGTCGTATATTTCTGAAACGCACGACGATTAACCGGCGAAAACGATAATTGTAATTGCTGCAACCACCGATCGGACGAGACGTAAATAATAATATTTATAATTGTTATTATTATCGATAATATTATAGTTATTATATTGTTGCCAGTTAAAACGGTTGTGATAATATTATTATTATTTTTTTTTTTTTTATGAACATATTCATAACGATCGATTGAATAATCGAATAAAAAATTTAAAAAAAATACCAAGCTAATGGTCACCCATAACCCCCCAGCCACTCCTCGATGTGAAATTTCTTTGGTAGACGCGATCAAAAAGCCTAAACGGCTTGCAATAGCCCGACAAAACAAAAAAAAAAAAAAAATGAAATGAAATAAACTAAAATATATTTATTAATTACTCTATTATTTCGTATTATTATCAATGGTTTTATAATAATTAATACGGGCGTATGCGCTTATAAACATAAACCCAGAAGAATTTATTTAATTGTGCTATGCATTATTTAACTAACAGTTATATTATAATATTAATTTTAAATACATTTTTACGGTAGACTAGCGATAATTCGAAAATCTCTATAATTCGAGAGAGAGAGAGAGAGAGAGAAAACAACAATATGTATTTCGAATATTTTCGACCAGAACGTCGTTAAATCAAACACATAGCTATTAAAGTGTATAAGCACAAATAAATCCCAGTTTGGTTTGTCTTACGTACGCGTATTCGGTAAGAACATACACGTGTATGTATGCAAGTTCACCGTCGAAAAATAACGATAGCCATGGTATTTTATCTTATCGTAATTTTCTATTCTTAAATTTTTCGAATCGTCAAGAAAAGCCGAATCGATTACGTAAATTCGTTGATCAATCAGAATTGTACGGGGAAAAAAAAACTGTGACGCCATTTCCAAGGACATTAAAATACTTTAACGCTACGGACCAGATTGTGGCCAATAGTAGTGCATTGCCAAAGAAAATAACGGATTTTTATTCAAATAAATATATAAAAATTGTCTATATATATATATATATATATATATGCAATATAAATAAATAACACGTAAATAATAAATGCAAAGCAAATAAATATGTATGCGCGGAATACAATATTTGAACTCTCTTTAATTCGAATAATAAATAATATTTTTTCTCGATTGTTCGAACTCTCGCTTAATCGAAAACCTCTACAAATCCGATTTTTCAGTTCGATCCGCTGGATTTCGAAATACCGACAGTAGACACTGACAAAAGAAAAAAAAAAACGAGAAAAAAATTGTATTCCTAAACTCAATGTACGTAATCGTTAAGTTTTATCGGATTCAACGGGAATCGAACATTCAACAATTTTAACAGTTCAACAGAAATCGTAAACAAATTTTTGAAGAAATAGTCGAATTGAAGAATGACGACAGTCGAGATAGGCGGACCAAGTATTTTGCACCTGTCGAAAACTCCATTTTAGAAGTTTGTATTCAATGATTAATATTTAAATCGGTTTTCCGTGTTGGCCTAAATTCCTCGCTAAAAATATCATGTTATGCTATTGTTATATTTTTCTATTCTATGTAAAAAGTTTATCATATTTGCTTAACCTAGCGTTGTATCTGACAAATCGATTATTTATTCGTTCGTTTTGATAACGCGACGATAAAAACAAGTTGGTTGGGAAACAGTAATTTTTCTCAAAACTACAAAAACCGTTGCGGTCGTTTACCGTCCCATAACCGGCTTAGGAGGGCCAAGAATTTGGATGGCAAGCGGAAGGTTCCCCAGTGTCGACGAATCGTACGTCGCGGACCGGGCGATATCGATATACAAACCTGCATAAGACAGCTGTTCAAATTCCATGGCAATCTGTTCGTCAGTGTGCGAGTTATTGTGCTAAGAGCGTCGCTACTTTTGTTATTTTCGGAACAATTTCGTGTTTTAATTTCACAATGCTTCTTGATGGGAAAAAATACCGTTCAAGCGAAGAAAAGTTTTATGGGGACTCCGCTCCGTCAGAAACAAAAATGAAACGTCGGTATTGCCGACTTCAAACGCGGGCGTAGAGACAGTGATGATGCAGAACGCAGTGGACGTCCCCAAATGAGGCGGTAACGCCAGAAAACATTGGAAAAATCCACAAAAACGTTTTTAATGATCGCAAAATAAAGTTGCATGAGTTAGCTGACATCGTAATGACATCGAAAGAACGTGTTGGCTTTGTATTGCATTATCATTTGTCCGCGAGAAAGCTCTGTTCTCAAAGTGGTTGCCGCGTTTGCTCACTGTTGAGCAAAAACCACAACGCGTTGATGATTTTAAACAATGACAAAACTACACGAATTTAATTCATGATCGAATGGCTTTCGCGTCCACCGTATTCTCCAGATTCGGCTCCCAGCGACTGCTGGCTATTCGCAGATATCACAAAAAATGCTCGCCGGTAAGAAATTTCCTAGGCCTATTTCGAGGCGAAAGATAAATCATTCTACAAGAATGGTACTGAAATGTTAGAGCGGCGTTGGAATGATTGCGTTGCTCCTGATGGAGATTATATATCTTGATGAATATAGTCAATTTTTAATGAACGAACAACAGTGGTTTCTCTATTAGGCCCGGGATTTTTCAGCCCACGTGTTATCACCGAACAATGTCGCGCAACAGGCTGCCCCGAGTCCGAATCTCGACTCCGGAACGGGACAGTTTGCGGATTTTTTTGTTTTATTCGCCTGCGGAAAATAACATCTGAAAGTCATTAAAATAATCCCACAACGGAATAACGCGTACGCCGGAATACGAATATTATTTTAAACGATCGGTTTTGTTTATTCTCGGCCGGAACGATTAACGTCGCCGTATATAAAACGCGATATCGTCTATTAATAGAAACGCATTAAAAAACAATTTTACGCCAACGTCGTAATGCAAATAATAATAATAATAATAATTTGTTAGATTTTTATTTGTTCGCTGGCCAATTTAAAAACCTCGGGCCGACAACCGGGGACGGCTCCCCCGCACGTTCCGATATCGTTCGGTAGCAATAAAACAAAAAAAAACAAAAAAAAACCCATTTTTAAAAAGTAGAATACTGTGCTCGTGGATGGGCCGCCGTTACAGGTGGCACGTCGGCGAGGTAGGGACGTAAATGGGAATTCAGTTTACAATTTTACGGCAACGATAAATCATTGCTAACGTAAAACAATTCGGAAACAAAGTTCGATTGAGAACGTCGTATCGAATTTCAGAGGATTTTTACCAGGCCAACGCGATTTAATCGGCAAACAGTACACAAACTGCCGTGAATTTTACGATATTCGTTAAATTGTTCAACTTTAAACGCATAAAAAAACAATTACTTATATTGCGCTCAACTGGTGTTCTGTGAACGTTTCAAGTCTCTGCGATTATTTTCAAAGAATTTACAAAAAAAAAAAAAAAAAAACCCCGAATATAACAGAAACCGTTATTGCGTAAGTAACGTTAACCGTCCGACGGTTTTTTTTTCCCGCCATTATTTACAAACCTACGAGGAAAATCAAAAGGCGACCTCTGCAATGCGCCAATTAAATACAAAAAAAAAAAAAACTACAAAAAAATTCCTATAAAGTGGTCGATCGAAATGTTGTTCACAGACACAAATTAATTTAAAAAAACCCACACATTATAGGAAAACCGCTACACTCAAAATGGAAAAAATCTTCATTTACCACCTCTTCGGATTTATCATCCGATGGTCTAGATTTTTTTGTCAATACCGATATTTGACCGGATAATTTTGGAGAAAAACCGTCAATAATGACTCTGAATTGTAAAAAATAGCGGTTTCCACAGACATATCGGTTAACGATTTTCTGTTTCAAATATTCGGAACATCCGGACACGGACTAATTTTTACATACCGGATTAGTGTCTGGAATTGTCGCGACCGAAATTATTTTTCAATAAAAAAAATAAAGCGGAGTAATCCGGTTGTTGTGTTATTGGCAAACGCGATAAAATAATAATAAAATAAAAAAAAATCGTTTTCGTTGTGTAACGTGGCGTATAAGCACATAATAATTATTTTGGCGCGTCCCTCTCGTTCCCGTAACAATAATAATTCACAGGCTATTCGTATTCGATTCAGTGGCGTAGCGACGAACGTATCGGTTTTTACTGTGATGTGTGTGTTTTTTAATTTTTTTTTTTTTTTTTGTGTGTCTGTGAACATCTTTTCTACCAGTAATCTCGCTCCGGTCGAAAAACGAGCACAGAGCTTTTTTTGTAGCATCTGTTTTTTTTTTTTTTGTTTTGTTGATTTTCATCGTAGTTTCTTTAATAAATGAGAAATAAACGACTTTGTTTATCTACGATTCTGCTTTTTTTTTTTTTTTTTGTTGTAATTTCACCGATAGTTTTAAAACTCTCTATTGTTCGACACGCGTTTATTCGAAATATCGAAATGAAACTCCGATAGGGCCCCTGTAAGAATTCTTCGACATTTTTATGACAAAAAATTTAACGAAAAAAAACTGAAATAGTTGACTGACAAAAAATAAATATAATATTTACGCGTAGTCGTTGGTTTTTGTAATTATCTCCGTCCCTAGGTTGTAAACCAAATTTTGAACTAAGTATTTCATTAGATCAAAATAAATATCGACGGTCAACGAGATCCGGACGAATCCTACTCAAATCGACGGTCGTGAAATCGTGATCAACATATTGGGTTCGACATTGATAAAAAAAAAAAAATACTTTATGACCCGATAATTAGAAAAATTATAATTGAACCGAATTCTTTATAACTAATAATTGTTTTCGGTCGGTTACGTAATACGAGCAGATTATTTGAAACAGTTTTACGTGGCTTCCGACAAAAAAAAAAAAAAAAAAAATAAGTGAACGTATATCCTGAAACGATTTAGGTATCTTCGTAATATTGTTGTCGCCTCCGGGCCGACACATTCCTCAGTAAAGCATTTCGGTTCTCACGTGGAAATAATCGACCGGCGGTATAATAAACGTTAAAACGAGAAAAACGTACGTTTTTTTTTTTTTTTTTTTTTTTTTTTTTTATCGAATTACAATAATAACAGTTTTCCGTTAATGTTTTTGATTTTTTTTTTTTTTTAATTCTCTCCGTGAATCATAGTAGCCATAAAAATATTTTTCTATTTTACGCATCGTTAAAAACTATTTAACTAAAACAAAACCCATGTTTAACATACAGGGTGATTCTTTTATCACGACCCCGCGACAATCTCGGACGGTATATAAGTTCATTTAATTTCGGTTCTTTCCAATCGCTATGGAATTGTTTTGGATTTATTTTAACTTTATATTTTCCGTCGTTCTTTAATGCTTTAAGCGTGTATTAACATTTGATTATCAAACGGCCCCGTTTAGGATTTTTGCCCGACGAGTATAAGAAAGGGCTAATAAATTTATCACAAATAACCGTAACACGGACCGTGTTAGAAGAATCGCCCTGTATTTACTATGTTAATATATATGTTAAAAAAAAAAAAAAAAAAAAAATTAATTTTCCTATAATTATAAATCACATCTTATATTAGTCTATTTGCTCATCACGTGAATATAATAAATTAGTTTATTGTGTTTGGCGAAATCGATATAAACCGAAATCTGTAAACAGAAAAGAAATCGGCATGTTTTATTTCATTTTTAATATTCTGTCGAATTACAAATAGCATACCATTGCCACATTTCATTTTGAATTGTTTTAGAAATACCTTTAAATACTGTAGGCTGTTAATTTCAAATTGGTATCCAATTGAGTATTAAAATTAATGAGTTCGCGACGAAATATTCCCAGATTATCAGAACCAGTCTTGTCATGATGCCCTCGAAGAGCGAGTTCGAATGCACCACAGAATTTATAACAATCTATGATTTTTGATCAAATATAACGGTTGTTGTTGTCGATAGTTTCACTATGATTATGTATTCCAAGCATATATGCGAATCACTAACTTGATTTTACATGAGTGCTATCGTTCAAGAGTTTTATCATTCAAATGAGCCAAATCGTTTATACCGTTTTGTCACCGATTTTTATCACCAGCAGAAGTACGACAAAAAAGTAAACGAGGAAAAAAAAAAAAAGATTTGTTTTAGAACAACCACATAACCAATCAGGTTTTGAATAAACTTCTTTATTAAAAAACATCTTTTGAATTCTCTTGATTTCGTTACTTTGATTTGTATTATATTTAAATTTAACGGTGGCCTGCGTTCTTTTTTTTGTTTTCAACTTTTTTCTCAAGGGATAAACCCGAAAAGTCGATTTTCAGCAAACGTGCGACTGTAACGTCCGTACCCACGATGGCAACAAATAACAACGGTAATAATAATGGATTATAAAAAATCGTAAAACGTATACACTATAATGGTACAAGTTATTAATTATTATTGTATTGTATTGCGTTACATCTTATACGACGATGTGCAAATTAATAAATTCGAATAGTGACTATTGCGTGCAGTATACAGTAGTTTATTAAATGTTTGTTCCGTGGCTGTCGATAGTGGCTCCAGGTTAGTCTGTGGCTGCAATCCGACGATTTTGCAATGCAGACGATTCGAGTGAGAATGTCGCGCCGCAGGTATTTTGCCCGTCGCCTGGTGTTCGAGCACTCGCGTACGTGCTGTAGGCGAGAACACACGCATAATTTTATTACGAAAATATTGTCAAACACACCAACTAAATTCTAATTTGATAGAATTACGGAAACAATACATTGTAAATTATAATATATTGCATTTTTATTTAACATAAATCAATTAACGTTTTTATTTTTGGTTGGGCACGTGCCCGTGTGCCCCGCAGCACTGGCGGCATTAGGGCTGGGGCACGAAATCCGAATATTCGGATATCCAAATGCCGACTCGAACCAAATTCTCGTCCGAATAATAATCCGGATTTATGGATTTAATTTTTTACGTGACTAATAATAATTAGTTTCATTTTCTATTGTAAAAAATAATAATTGTTAATGAAATATTTAAAAACGAAAAAAAATCAATCATTGAACTGGAAAATTTAGTCGGATAATCCGCGAAATCCGGATTATACAAATCCAAATACGCCTATCCCTAGTAGGAATACGGAAATCTAACACATGCGTATAAAAAAAAAAAATGCAGACATAAATACAGACATTCGTAAACAGACGACAATTAAATAAATAGTGGGCACAGTTAGTGGGCGTATTTCCTCATTCTCAAAAAATAAATTAAATTAAGTATCCGTCTACCCGATGAAATTTTTTCCCGGCACTGGCATTTAACAATATTGGGTCGGGTTTATTTAAATCGCCGTAAACTGCAGGTGTAAACACTAAAAAAAAAAAAAATACCGACCCACTTAAACGCGTCTGTTGGATAGTAGTGTTGTATTTGAAACTTGTAATTATTATATTATTTTAATGCATAGCCGCCGGTCGCCGCCTCCGGAGCTCGTGCGAGAGACAAAACGATTCCGGTGATTTCGACGGTGGGCCACGGACGTAACGAAAACAGTGTACGGGATTTCGTCATCCGACCGGACGAATAATTATTATTCGTGTCGCATTCGTCGTCGTCGTCGTCGTCACGGCCGAACCATTTCTATTTGCGTATATAAATCGAAGAGAAAACAAAACAAAAAAAAAAAAAAACCTCAGCAATTTCTAATAGCCCCGCGATTGAGCGTCGGCCATTGATCACATTTCCAATACGGTAGACTTTCGATAATTTCGAAAATCCCGGCACCGCGAACCGAAAATTCGATTTGCAGAGGTTTTCGATTTAGCGAGAGTACGAATTATCGAGGAAAAAAAAAATATATAAATAATTCCAACTAAAACGAGTTCAAAATTTCTATTCCGTACATACATATTTATTATTTATTTATATAAAAAAAAAATTGAATATATTTATTTTTAATATATTAGTTATTTCCTTTTGCGATACATTTTTGACCACGATCTGGTCCATAGCGTTATCTAAAGTATCGAAGGCCTTGATAAAAAATGCCATTACGGATTAGAATTTTCGCAATAATCTGTCATAAACGACCTGACTTTTTTTTTTTTTTTTTTTTTTACGATGCGGCGAACCACACTTTTTATTTATTTAAGATTATATGCAATTAATAAATCCGAATTATAGAGGTTCTGGCCAAATATATCCGAATTATAGAGCGTCTCCCCGTCCATCTCGCACTATATTATTTTCGATTTATCGATAGGACCGTGTGTTCTCATCGAATTATAGTCGTTTTCTCAGGGCACCAAGCGTTTAATTCGATTTATTGAGGTTTTTGAATTATCGAGAGTCTACTGTATATAGAGAATATAAAAAAAAAAAACCGTAATTAATCTCGTTTATTCGACGTTATTTTTTTTTTTTTGCTCGGATATAAAATACTTGTTTTTCTTTTTATTGTTGTCGACAACGAAAATGAGGACGATAATGCGGGTGCTCGATTTAAAATGATTTTACGAAGTTAGGTGCGGACCGGGTCGGGTCGACTGAAAATCAATACCTTAAGAACAGTTTAATTAATCAAAAAAAAAAAAAATAACAAAAAGCCGACATATTTCAGTAGGATGTACAGAGAAGAATTTCAATTATATATTATAAATCATTGCTAACGAAAAACGATTCTGAGCAGTGTTCGGTTAATCGTGTTGTGAAACGCGGTAATTTTTACGATTTACGTCAAAATTCGCACTTTAAACGATTATATGTAAAAAAAAAAAAACACGTATTCCATTACGCCGGATTTGCCCAATAGTTATTAAAACGACGAAAAAATGAAAAAAAAAAAAAATGACCCTCCCCCTCCCAAATGTTACTAGGAACCATCTCCGGAGTTGATGGTCGGAGCAATTTTTCGGGTAAAATGACACGGTTTATGGACAGACATAAAAAAAAAAAAAACCACGTCGTTGTAAAACCAATACACTGAGAATCGCAAATAATAATAAATACACCGTTCAACGCTCGGAATCGGAGGGAGAAAAATAAAGGAAAAAAGCCACGTCGACGCTATACGTTACAAAATCCGTCTCCGGCAACCCGTTCGGTCTTCGAGAAACGTATTGCACACGCCTATTATTTGTCTAGTACCAACAATGCATAATATTAATAGGTAATAATAATATTATCGATATTATGCATAACGGCCGTGTTGTGTATTTTGTTTTTTTTTTCTCTCTATATTACGGCCACAGACCGCGATCGGTTGAATTCTTTTTTACCGATGCTAGGCTGGCCGGCAACGGATGCGGAAACCGTCGAATTTTTACATATTTTATTAGCGTAAACAAATACAATGTCGAGTCGAGTTTTAACGTACACGGCAATTTAAATTATTATTATGCCCGTATTTTTTTTCTCGGGGGGGTCACAGGATAAAAAAAAAAAAAAAAAAACCATTTTCGATGTTAACGAGTCGTTTGAACCGTTAATTCGCGGTTTCTGTGGCTGGATACGCATATCTCGACTTTGTAAAAAATAAGAACGCAACGAAAATCCATCGCTATATATATATATATAAATTAGTATTTGTTTAACAAATCCTTTAATATTATAATTAGGGCTGTGAATTTGTAGGAAAGTGTAATTTTTTAGCCGATTGCGAAGCGTAGCTTTCCGAGTACGTAATTCGAATTATGTAAAAACAAATTAATTTACGAAACTTTTATTTGGCATTTTTTTTTTTTTGACGTTTTTAATTTTAAATGTTATTTTTTGGACATTTTAAGCCATATTTTCCCTTTTAGCCAATCAACCGGTATTTTTTATCAACATCTTAGTTTTTGTTTTACACAGGCTGTGTATATACGACAAATTTATATTTTTTTTAAACAATATTTTACACAAGCTGTGTACGGGTTGGGTAAAGACAAGGACTCGATAAAATAAGGCAATATTGTTTAGATTAGTTATTTGCGGTGTGGTGATATATCATTCACGAATTTCCAGACCAAGTTGGTTGATTAGTAATTTTAGTAGGTATCAGTCATCTGTAAACTATCCGGCTAAATTGCCATTTAGTTTCGTTCGCGAACGTACGGTGAAGTGTATTTACAGTAATATTCCGAAATCTAAACCGCTTTTCTCGTCGACATTGCGAAAATTCGTCAACGGAATTCAACGTTTTTTTTTTTTTTTTTTTTTTTTTTTATAATTTTGTTTTAATAAATAAATTTGTATGTATATTTTATATCAGCAACATCAAAATAAATACAATAATTAAATTAAAAACCAATTTAAGTGCATTTTATGATGCGTGTTTAGTGCATTTTTAATGTGATTTTTAAGGGTTTTCCACTGCATTGATTTAACAGCCCTTATTATAGTGCGTCATTGCTGTTTAATCTGTTAATTTATTTTTTAAAAATTATCGAATATAATCGTTATTTATTTATAAATGTATTCGCACGGGCCCAATAGGTATAATATACAGTATTAAAATAATAATTTTTTTCGCAGCCGATATCGGTTGATATTTATTTATTGGTTTTTTAATTTTGTCATAACATTACTATTTTTACGAGATTTCGACGTCGGATTTTTTTTTTTGTTTTTATTAACCCGTACTCTTCGAGTTGCGGGAACTTCAACGGTCGTTTGTTATAACCGACTATTATTATCCATTATAATGTTAAGAATACAACAAAAAAAAATTAATATTCAATATCGTAAACGGCACATAACTGCATATAAATGTATAGTTAACGACATTCTGTAACAACGCAATTCATTATTATTAAACGGTTAAACTTCGCGATACGTTTTGTTGAATAAGGAGCGGCAAAGCCATAAAAAGTTATATTAGCGGGAAATTGTTGATAAAAAATTGTTTTGAAAACTATAGTGTTTTTTTTTTTTTTTTTTTAAATGATGTATCTATTTATGAAGTTATTGAACGGTTAAAAAGATCACAATATTTATCCTGAACGTAATCCGTAATGCATGACGTTATTTTTTTTGTCTAATGTATAGTTATTTACACAATCGGCTCCGTTCTGCGGTATTGTTATTTAGTATAATAATAAGTAGGTTGGTGTAAATAATCGTTTATAAATTAATAAATTCGAATGGAAAAAAAATAAAAAATAAAATAATGTCTAATACGCGTGTATAGGTGTATAAAGTTCTGCTATAAATATCGAATCTTAATGACTTCAGAAAACGATAGCGGCGATGATTTTTGTTGTTTGGTGAATTAATGACACGGTGTATAATAATAATAATAATCAAAATTAACTTAAAAAGCCATTTGGCGCGTTGTTTTTAATTTTTTAAATATTATTAATGGTTAAGAAAGAAAAAAAAAAAAAAAATGACGAAAATAATCGAGTGAAATTAATTAACACAATTTACCAAACACCACAACAGTGAAATTAGCTGGTTTATTTATCTAGAAAAGATAAACATACACCACGTCTATTTTATCTAGGTAACGCACAATAATACTGTTTTGACAGATTGTAAATAATTTCTTAAACGTTACTTTTATAATAATATTCTACTATGTTATTAAAAATGCATTTAAACGTATCGGCCTTAATTATATTTACCGTTCGCCTCGTCTATAGATAAGAGCAGGCCCTTTTTTTTTTTTTTTTTTTATAGTGGACCCCGACACGAAGTGTGTAGTTGAAAATTAGAAGTGTACAGTACGGAATTGAGAAATGTTTACTAATAAATACGTACTTTTGCGTACAGATTTTAAATGCAGTTATTAATTGTCGACTGTCGACAAACTACAAATGATAAATTCATAAAATGTTATCATAATATAGTAATTTGCTACGGTAATAGATGATGTTTTTTTTTTTTGCGGTTTTCTATTGCACGGTACCGTAGTACGGAAAATTTCACTATTGTTACGATTTTATTATCAAAATAATTTTAGACAATAGATTTTTAAACATTTTAACGATATGGAAATAGTATAAAGAGGGACACGTCAATGTATCGTCTCAATATATCGGTATATATATATATATATATATATACCTAGAAAAATCAACAAATATTTAGTACGAATTCGTATAAAACCCCCTATGCTCCATAAATGATACCTAACGACATAAAATGTGTCTAGATAAATGTTTGTAATTCATAAACCCTCAAGAATCTAAATCCGGCTTGCTCCGCTATGATCCCTACTAGTGATGGAATAAATCCGGATTTGTTTGAAGCCAAATTTCAGTTTTTAAAATTGTGATTTGATATTCTTTCAATCATTTCTCATAGAACTATTATTATTATTATTATCTTATTGTTAATAACATTGAACGTGTAAAAACGTTTTAACAATTCAAAAAACAGAAATTTATTGTAATAAACAAGTAAAACGTTGTGTTGTGTCACGGAAATCCTAAATCCGGATTATTGTATTTCAAAATCCAATTAATACCGGATATTTCTAGATTTTCGGTTAATCCGGATTAATAATCACCGGCATCGCTAGTGTCTATCACAGTTTTTCACCTTTGGTTTCCGTCGATAAACGAAAAAAAAAAAAAAAAAAAAAACCAAACGAAAATGAAAACAACCGAAGGCCGATATTAAATTATATATTTTATTCGGACCGCGATGGGTGACCCATTTGGCGATCACGTGCGTCGTATTATATTTCGTACGTTATAATATATTTATTTATCGTTATTATTATTCTAAAATGCTCAAAAATTTCATAACGTCTAAATATACATAATCGTTACGTACGGACGTTACATATGATTATTATTACCGTGCTGCGGAGTACGCGTCCGTTTGACGATTGAATAACTTATACGGTATACGAGTGCTGAAATATATTTTTCACTATTTCAGTACTCGTATTGTGTTGCGTACCGTCCGAATAACGTGTTCAATATGATAGACGGACATCCTCGCAAAAAAAAAAAAAAATTATATATATATATATGAACGTTTTCGTCCGACGGAATTTTTATTGATATCCCGACCGCAATACCGAGCAATTGCATATCGGCTTTAACAATACGATAATCGTAATAGGTGTTTTTAACTATTTTTTTATTTTTTTTTTTTTAACAATATTTTGGTCGTAAACGACCGGAAAAGATTTCCAATCAAACGTGTTTTATAATAACGTTCTTGTAGCGTTTTGAATTGAAATGGTAATTTTTATTTATTTTTTAATAATAACCAAAACCAGGAATATTCACCGGTAATAACGTTTACTGTTAATATAATTTCGATGTTTTTGTTTTTTTTTGTTTTTTGTTGTTGTTTTCGGCGAAAAACAATCGCAGAGACAATAAATATCACCACATTCTAGACGCGGTACAAAACAAAAATTTGGTGTTGTTCTATAGCTATTTTGGAATTTTCTTGGTTTTTTTTTTTTGTGGAGGAAGGGGGAAGAGGTAGAGTGATTTTATGCGTATCAAAATGTTTTATCTGCGGTTTCGGTTGGCGTTTACTAACGTAAATTCGTTAAAACCACAACAATTATTGTAATGTATCTCGGTAGACGATAGAATTTTCAGTTATAAAATTTATGATAACGCGTCCGTAGCCGACCATGTACACTCGTTATTCGTCAGCGAACGATTTATCCGTGCGTTTATACATATGAACAGCGAACATCTCGGATATCCTAACCGTCGTGATTGGCCGCGATCGACAGCGGGCCCATAACCGCGGTACGTAATGCGTCCGCCCGATCGGTTTCTCTCGCGTTCCCGTATGCGTTTACAGTGGTGCGCGCGTGCAATAATTACCATTTCTCAATCGGACGACGATTATAATTCATAATTATTAATTATCGTTACCTAATCGCGTACGCGCACGGTCGACAATCCGGCGTGTAAACGGTACGCTGTGGCCGCACGCGCGACATTAACTGTTGCGGTGTTGGTGATTAATATTATTGCGAAAACAAACGAAATAACGGAAAACAACGCGTTTTCGCGTTTGTCGTTTAGATCAAGGATTAAAAAAAAAAAAAAAAAAAAAAACCAATGATTAATATTATGTAAATTTAGTGCGGCGACGGTGGTTTGTAATATCGTCGTCGGACGACACGAACCGGGCGGACGAATGACACAGATCGCAAGTTTTTGTCGAGCAGTTTTGTAACGATCCCGCGAAAAGCGGTAACCGTTCCTCGACGGCCTTATAAAAGCGGCCGGCGCATTCATCACGATATTATAAAAAAAAAAAAAAAAAAAAAACCCCGTGTAATAATATATTCTCTCGTCTGTTTAACGATTATTATTGCAACAGCAATTGCAGCACCGAGTGTACATGATTGCACATCGGCAGTAGTGCCCGGTCTCGCAGCCTCTCCGATAAGTAACGAATCGACATTTATCGACTTGTCTTCGCGGTGTGGGGCAATCGCGCGTGGCGGTCGACCCTCAATACGGGCGTAATTCCTCGGGGGGGACAAGTCCCGACCGATAGAATATTTTTATAGGTTTCAGTGTAGTCCTCCGAGTAATTTTTATAGTTGAATATCGAAGCGAAACTTGAAACAGTCCAACAGACATGAATCGTAGACATTATTGTAAACGGAAACCGATTCGAGTACCCGCGCAAATGGGTTTTCCGCACGAATTGAAATTCAATTTTTTTTTTTTTTACCTTTTAACGACCGTCTTCACGATAAGACTTTTCCACTGCCCGACTATCCCTATTAAGGAGAAAGCCCCAAGACCGTTTTTACGTTATTTGCGAACCTTAAAGTTACTATAAGCCTTTCAAGAATGTTTGTACGGTTTTTAAAAATAAAAATAAAAATGTTTGAATTCATAAGAAAGTCGACTTTTCATCGGCCGGAGCACTTTTTCAATTTTATCAAATTATTTACAAGAATAATACGTTTGACATTTTTAAATTAGATTTGTCAATTTCCAACGGTTTTCCAATGATTAACTAAAAAAAAAAAAACTCAACTATGAAAATATACTTCAACCGATGCAAAGTAAACTTGTTTATATACTCATATATTTTTTTACATTTTTTAAATCGAATCACAACAAGTACTTAAATTTTTGTTGGGCGTTATTGGGTTCTTTTGACGAAAATTGCATGGAGTTTACAGGAGCCTAAATCAAAAGTATGAATAAAATATATTTGTTGTGAAAGACTGACAAATACAATTGGAACGATAATAAAAAAAAGTTGTATTATTTTACTGGGAACCGTTTTTTTTAAATATATTTAATTTTATGTATGTATATATTTATTTCAGTTATCCATTCGAGAAAAAAAAAAAAGAAAGTTATTCCGAAATAATTTGTAAATTATTAAAATAACGCCGTTTTTCTCAAAAGAGTTAAAAAAAAAAAAAAATAGTTTGTTCAGTCGCCACGTTCAAATATCGTTCCGGCGCCACTGGGTTTAAGGAGTTGGCCGCCTGTTTGACCTCCTCCAAAACCACGAATAATAGCCTTTACAAAATTGTTTTCTGCTTTAGCGACCCTAGAAAATTTTCGACTTCGGTTGCTCCAATTACAATAAAATTATGGAATTCGATTATAACAGCACAATGTACGAACATTAGTCAGTCTGATTACTGTGGACAATGTTAAGTTTAACAAACTGAAACTTTTTTTTTTTTTTTTTAAACACTCTATATCGGGGTACCATACAAATCGTGGGAATATTTATATAATTTTTATCGTAACAGGTTGATGACGGATAAGGTATCAATTTTAATTGGACGGGTTATGCCGTGATACGGTTTAACATACACGTGCAAATCAATCGCAATCAATTTGTAATTATTTGGCGGCAAACGATTTTCCCACCGGACATTCTTGCCGGATCGTGAACATTTTTTTCCCGGACGGATTTTTAATCGAATCCGGTGGGGTCATTTAAGAGCCTGGTCGTTTTTTCGATTTTAAAATATACGAATATAAAAATCGACGAAACGAATATATACCTATACACACATAGGTTAAACATTTTTAAATCCGAATAAAAAGCGGTTTTTATCTATCTATATCTAGATAATCGATTAACTTTACGTTTTTGGTCACTTTTGTCTAATAACACCGCACCGCAGAGTTGTATACCCGTACGCACTGTCCGCTATATAAGCCAGTCGAGATTTTTATTAGACGAATTAGCGCGTGAACCGTTATCGAATTGAATATAATAATATAATAGTACGACACCGGTGGTATCGTTTTTTTTTTTTTTTTTTATTCTCTTTCATTTTCTTTTCATCTAAATTTGCCGGTTGCCGCGGTCCGTTTCTCGCGACGAGCCGGCCGGCGCGGCCCCTCCGCGGCCCGACGCGCGCGCACTTTGGACGCCGCCGCCGCCGCCGCCGCCGCCGCCGCCGCCGCCGCCGCCGCCGCCGCCGCCGCCGCCGCCGCCGCCGCCGCCGCCGCCGCCGCCGCCGCCGCCGTCGCCGCCGCCCGTCCGCGGTACACGACAATTTTATTATGCGGACGCGCCGACGTTATTTACCGTCCGACTCCCGTCCGAATTGCTAGCACCCCGCGCGCCATGGCCGCCGATCACCATCCCCAGGTAAGTCCGATTCACGATTATTAATTATAGAAAAAAAAAAAGTTATGTTATTTTGTAAGTTTTTTTTTTTTTTTTTTTTTTGTCTGTTTTGTTACGCTCTCTCGCCGCACGCGCGAACGTCTTTTCCGCGGCACCTGTAAGTCTCGCGCGTAAAAATAAAGAAATAATTAACGACAAAGAAAAAAAAATCCCCCCACAGCAACTTTTCATCCCGAAACATACGCAAAATCGCCACCGCTCGGGCGCGTAAGCGAACGGGTCGCAAAATACGTTTTTCGTTCTCGAAAATTTACCAAAGAACACGGCGCAAATATATTTATGAACATTGACGTTTATGGTCGCCATCATAAACAAAAAAAAAAAAAAATGTTGAGAATATAGGATATAAAACATATAGAGAGGAATTTAATTTATATCCGTAGGCGACGGTCTGTAGTCATAGTTAACGAAAAACGATTCTGAGCGGAGTTTGGTGAACAAACGTTAATGATATATTACAATTGAAAAACGTATTGATTTGTATCTAAAATTTAATTTACAATTATTGTTTTCGTCGCGAATCGTTGTGTAGTTTTATGGATCATCAAGTTTTATTCCCGTAAATGGCAAAATAGCGAAAAATTCCGTGATTTTTACCATTTCCGTTCGAGTTTAAGTCTTATACGCATATAAAAAAAAAAAAAAAAATCTACGTCATTACACTATTTTTTTTTTTTTTTTGTTTTTTTGTTGGCAACTTGTGATGGACCTCGTGTAAAATTTTCAAGCATTTCCGCTCGGCCAAAACAATTCGATTTAAGATGTTATTGCCGTTTATTTTACCGTTTTTCCTTTACGAATTTTTCCGGTTTTTCTCAACTATTTTGAAAAACAAAAAAATTACCCGTACAAACCCCTCCCAGTGCACCAACTAAAATGATTTCAGAAAAATCCGAAACGGAGCGAGATTTCCGGTAGAAAAGTTGTTCGCAAACGGCGGTAGGGGGGAAATAGCACACATCATAGTAAAACCAATACATTCCCTGGGCTTCGGTCAGTATCTAAAACTAATAATATTATCGTCATCGTATATAATATATGGCAATAGAAATCTCGATTGATGCTGTAAAACAATGTACGCGCGCCCTTTCTAATGTCAAATAGGAGTTTAATTTAATTTTTTTTACTCGTTACATAAAGAATAACGCCGCAATATTGTATTATACGCGCGAGGCAATCAATTCAAATGTCACGATCAACCGTATATAATATAATAATATGCTAGCGGGGGAAAAAAAAAAAAAAAAAAAAAATGTTTAAAAAATGAACAATAATCTCTCGACTGCGTAGTTATCATCGCGCGCGCTTATTTGTTTTATTTTCACAAAAAACGAACGGAAATATTAAACCTATTCCTACTCCTTCCAGTTGTATACACGTGATCGCGTTATGCATTTAAAATTTCACTTCATCGCCGACATAATTTTGGGGAACACTAGGGGACGTGCTTAGCAGCCCACCTCCAGTTTTAAAATGAGCACTCCCAAATTTCGTTTTACGTACTGGGAATACAGTTTCCATGACTATACTTGTCAATATAGGTTTTATTAACAAAATTTAGAATAATATTATAAAACAGTGAAATCAGGGGGGATCAGGGGGGATTTCAGTGTTTTATAATATTCAACCGAAAATGAATTTATTTATGTATATATATTTTGAATACATAACCTACCTGTTTTAATTATACACGTAAGTTATGAGCTGCGTTAGGAAAAGATAACTAAACATTTATCTAGATAAAGATTAACGCTAATTGAATACAATTCATCTGGATAATGATAAAAATAAAACACTTTTTATTTGGACGGAAATAAAATCTAAACGTTTTACACTTTAACAATTTACTTCTGTTTAATGTTTTCGTCAATTTTTTAAAAATAAAAATCAAAAATACATTTTTCCCTACTATTAGACATGTACAACGATAGTCAAATAAATGCCTGTCCCCCAATGCACAAATTCAATCCAAAATCGAAGCAGGATAAAATAACTGTAAAATAGTATGAAAAACTAGTGCCAAATGAGAAAAATAAATCAAGATAAATTAGTTTAGATAACTCGATGTTTCGTCTTAGATAAAGACAAGATGGCCAATTTCGTTAATTATCTCGAAATGATAAATGATAAATAGATTTATTTATCTAGATAATGCTCAACACCGTTGACAAGTATGTTAAAAAGAGATCGTTTTGTCTATCTGTATGCTAACAGGCCTGTTTGTGTTCATAATATTTATAATGCAGAATTCTACTCTAATAGCCAAACGAATTTATATAATTTAATATCTTTTTCGATGCTTTTCATTTTCGTTCGGGACGTTGACAAATCGACCGCAGAAGCCGTACGGACCTCGCGCGTTCCCCGAGGTTTCCGATTTTTAATATTTGTGCGCGCCATTGCGATATATTCTGAGATAAAGAAGATAATCAAATTCTGTTTTTCTTTTTTTTTTTTTTTTTGCATATGGCTCACGTGGATAAAAACTATAAATATTTATATTTTAATTAAACTCATATGTTCCGGTGAAGTATTATATCCGAATAATGTCGTGATTTTTCATTTTATCGAGTATTATAGTGTTGGAAATGTAGACGTTTCGAATTTTTTTTTTTTTTATGATTATTGACATCGTGATTTTTTAATATTGGGTTTTTTTTTTTAGTTTAGTTTAGTTTACAGCGATAATAATGTATTAAAAAAAAAAAAAAAAAAAACAGAAAACAATAACGGTACGGTACGGGTTGCATAATAGTTCGTTTTCGGTTGTTGTTGTTGTTGTTGATCGGATAAAACTTATCACCCGAAGACCGGTGTGTCTTTTTTTTTGTCCGCTATTTCCGCGGTCGGCGGCAAACGATAAGTCCGGCGACAAGTTCCCGAAACGTTAAAATATCAATATTCGCGGCGTTATCCCTGCGGGTCGTATATATATATATATAAAATGAAAAAAAGAAAACGACAAAGCAAAATAAAATGCGCAGTTATCACACCGCGTTATCTCGGCGACACCCTGTATAAATATATATACGAAACTCGCGCCTAACCGGTTTCGGCGGGTAAATAGATGGGGAAAAAAAAAATCGATGTCGAAACGAAAAATATGCGCTACGCGGCGCGGTGTCCCGCTCCCGGACAGAAACCCGTTTCCTGCCGCCGGGTATCACTCGGGTCGGCCCGGCACCGAGGTTTAACGACCCCGCAGTAAAGGGGAACGGCTTTGTCGCCGGTACCGGTCTAGCCCTCCTATGGCCACGGCCGACAATATTATTATTATTATTATTTTTATATTAAAAAATATTACGTCTGTCGGTCAACCGGACGTCGTATATATTGTAGAAAGTGACAGTTGGGGGGGGAGAGGAAAAAAAAAAAAAAAACCGAAAGGCGCGCTCTTATTATCCTGTTATTTTGTTGTTTTTTTTCGTGGTTGGCTCTGTTTTCCTTTATCGGTTTTTCAATGTTTTTCTACGCGTTTCGTCGACATTATCCGTTATTTTTTTATTATTATTATTATTATTATTATTTTTTTGTTTGATACGTTTGCTTGCGAAACCGGCGTGTGCGCCTCTCGTCTATGCTATTGATTACGCCCGGCGACTCCGTTGGCCGCGCTCCTCGATTTTCTTCGCGGACTATCCGGTTTCGCGGTTTTTACACAATTTTACATAACCGGACCGCCGGTCTCGTCGTATAAAACGTTTTTTTTTTTTTTTTCTGTCATTATATTACTTAAAACTGGACAATAAATCGAGTTGTTGAAATGTCAGAGTAACCGTACTATAATAGTACTTTTTTTTTTTTTTTTTTTTACTTTTCTTCTCTCGATAATTTAAAAGTAACATTAAACACAACTCGGGTTATTGGTTTTGCCGGAAATTTGTTACCTTATAGTTATTCCGATTCGTTTGTATTTCAAAATTAACGTTAACTCGACAAAGTCTTTTGTTTCTAACCAGTGACTTGCCGCGTACGTTATACAGGATTTTTTTTTATTTTTTATATAGAATAAAAACCTTTGAAATTACCGTATGGGTAAATTTGATAAATTAATAAACGAACTAAAAAAAAAAAAAAACTAATAGTAACGATAACTGGGATGGTCGGTGTTTGACTCGCGAAAGATCTCATCACAGGGACCGTCGGACAACTGTGAAAATTACGGTTTTTTTTTTTTTTTAAATTTGTTTTAATTTTTTATTTTTACATCCGGTTTATTTCGCTTATAATAATGCACTCGGCACCTAATATGGCAATCGATTTGATCGAGGTGGCCGTCAATAATATTGTATATACAAGACTGGGCAAGTTACTAATATTTATTAACTCGGTTAAGTCATGTCAAATATTTTTTGACATGTTGAATACATCAATGAAGTCAACAAACACTATTATCTTCGTTAGGCATTAAAACATACCGAACGAACACGGACGCATATATTACCGATGTATGTATAATAAAACCGGTAGGGCTGTAGTATTTTGATTCGTTTTTTCAGACTCGGGAATCACTTGAATTTTAATTTAAGTGTAAAAGTGCCATGTTTCTAAATGTATATATATATGTATTTTAATTATTATAATAAAAAGTCGTAGTAACCAAACCTAACCTAAGCTAGCATCCGAATCGACAATCATCAAACGAAATCCGTAACTGTACGGCCAACTCGCGAAGAGAGTCGCGAGCCGCGCAATAAAATTAAAAATATGTAAGGGCCGAGAGGAAAAAGAAAAAGTTCTTTACTTAAACATAATCCAGACATCGAGAAACTTACAAAAAATTTGAACAAGCAACGAACGCGTTAAAATGTAAAAAAAAAAAAACTACCTTATATTTAAATATTATAAAATCAACAACGCTTTATCGCTTTTATTAATTGTAAGAATTGAAATTATATATTAATAGTTATTACGTTTTCGGATCCATATTTTTATATTAATATTTAAAAAAAATATATATATGTTTTGCGTCCTACACGGTATGACACGAGCCACACGACAAAGTCTATGACGAGAACCACCCGAAGCCACCCAAGGAATAAAATATCATAAACAGTCATAATTCACAATAATCGTATTGATTAATAATTGATTGTATTAATGTCTTTACACGAGCTAGTCGCCGTTCCCTGGTCTCCCCTATGTTATTAGTAAAAAAAAAATCCGATAACATTCAAAATTACACTCGATTGGGAATAATAAAAAATATATGTATATATATATATACAGAGTGTGGCAGAGCGGACTGACGAGTTTAAATGGGCTATAAATAACGAATAGTAAAACTAAGAAGAAAGGTTTTTTTTTAATTTAAATCAGTATTCAATCCCATTTTTAAAAAAAAATATCTCCAAGATGGCGGCCGTCAGCATTGATACACTGTTGTAGACGATCTCTGAAGCTCTCATATGATTTTCGGCACATTTCGACTGGTATGGCCTCGACTTCCACGGTGATTTTCTGTTTAATTTCTTCTATGGTATGTGGGCGATGTCTGCAAACCTTATCTTTAAGGTAGCCCCAAAGGAAAAAATCACACATGCTTAAATCTGGGGACCATGCTGGCCAGCCTATGTCTCCTCTCAGAGAGACTATTCGCCCAGGGAACATTTGTCGCAAGACAGCAAGTGAAATTCTAGCTGTGTGCGCTGTAGCTCCGTCTTGCCGAAACCATACATATCCCAAATCATGTTCTTCAGCCATTTCCTCCACCTATGCTGCAGATAAGTTTCCAACATCACAACATAACGACAGTGACGGTCCTGTTCTCCAACTGCACATTTTCGGGGGTTCTTACCGTTCTGGGTGCTCCGTGTCCAAGTCTACTTGGGGCACTTGCAGTTTCTTCCAAATGCCGTATCCACGATTTGATAGTGTTAGCAAAAGGAACAGATTCAGCACGTGGAATGCCGAAGTGTGTGCGAAAAGCCCTTTGTGTTAGCGATCGCAGAATGATTATTGTCGTAATACGCACGCACGACGAAACCACCGATGTACACCTGTCCAGACCGTGATTACGAATAAAAACGGCGTTACCGTGCAATTCAAAATATACCACGTATTAAGGCCTGCTCTTTTCTTATCACAGTAATGAATGACCTCATTAAACTCGTCAGTCGGCTCTGCCGCACCCTGTATATATATATATACCTCGACGTCAACGTAGACGTGAACGAGTCGAGGTAAAAGTTTAACCGACTATTTCGGTACCGTTTGGAAATCGAAAAATCGAAAAATCTACACGAATATTTATACGGATTGTCTCACGGATCCCGGACACTGTCGGAAATGATAATAAAAACGTATTTATACGGTCGGTTTCACCGGTAAGTTCGAGAAATCTGCCGACGAAACGAGAAAAAAACAGTGTCCGGGACGTGTAGACACCGCGCATAATAATTTTTGTAATACTATAATAATTATTACACCACCGTCGTAATGGTAAGTAAACACTTTTCGTTTTCAACGTGTACGGTGGTAATCGCGTATTTTCTACAAGAATCCGCGTGTTTCGTATAGGCGCCGCAAAAAATTTTAATGTTTGGAAAGTGTAGCGTTTTATGGCCACCGCCGCCGGTTCGTTCTTCCGGTAAGGAAAGAAGAAAAAAAAAAAAAAAAAACCGATCATACGGGGGGAAATAAAACGAATCTCGTTTTCGCGACACGGCGACGGAAATCGCCGCGAATTCGATTCCTCGGGTTTAATTTTTTTTATTTTTTTTTTTTTTTATATCTTTTAAGTATTCCGTCGCGGTAACCGGTCGCGTAAACAATTCTATAGAACGGCCGCGACGAATGTGTAGGTACGAAAAATTATTAGAAAACTCGTGCCGTATAAATAAATTTCATTCGTATTATCGGCGAATTTTATACCGGTTTTTTATTTATTTTTTTTTTTTTAGTTTCTGAACGTAGCCAGCTATGTGCGTGTTTTCTTCATTCCACCCCCCGCCCGCCGACTGTCGATATCGTTTTTACCGAAAACTTCAGAAATTTTTTCTGGTACCGAATTTACGTTTTTTTTTTTCTAACTTAACCTAACCTTTTGGCCGGTTGGTATATCGAATTGTTTTTATATTCCTTATTAGTCTTCTAAATAACTTAAAAAAAAAAAAAACGCCGGGAAAGCAGGAGTATTTACGGTTTCGGTTATTTCGGATTTTGTCATAATTCGGTCGTAAAATATTCGCAGAGACCCGAAACTCACACCGAATACTAACACTGAACCTAGACCCGCTAGACGTGGCGAATTTTCAAAACATGCCGACGTTTTTCGAGTTACATGTGTAGCTATTTAAAATTTTTTTTTTTTTATTAAAATTGATTTTATGCGGATAACATTTTTTTTTTTTTTCGCCCGGCAAAAAAAATGCTCGATAACCTTACACGGTATTACGTTCATCGTCAGTCGTACTTGAACGAACCGCTGGACAATTTTAATTTATTTTATAGTGACGGATTGATTTTACCCAGACTCCGCTCAGAATCGTTTTTCGTTAGCAACGGTTACGATTGAAATTCCCACGACCGTATCCAACCGTCCATCACACTTCCCACTCACAATGATTTTTTTTTCGTTTTTATCTCGAGTAGACGAGACACTCGATGTAACCGCGCGTACGATTGTTTAATACGATTTGTCAATAAGCCTCCGCGTTTTTTTTTTTTTTTTTTTGTATATATTATTGTCCTTGGTAATCCCATTCCGAAATAATTGTCTGCCAACACCGACCAAACCCTTAATGTGCGAAAATACTTTAGACACTCGCGAAAACCGCGGAAATTGTTGCGACACCTGTACGGACGTTGTGTAGACACGTATTCGGAGGATAAAAAAAAAAAATTACACCGCGGAATATAATATTATGAATCGACGACGACTACACGGCAACGGTGCCGTTTAAAAACCAGAAAAAATACCGTTTCTATATACGACATATACAAACAGGAAAGAAATTTCTTTTCTATTTTTTTATTTTATTTTTTTTTTTTGGGTCGGTGTGGAGGGCGAGGAGGAACTTCCTCGACGTCGTCGCGTACGCAGACGACGAATAATTGACATTGCCGCCTACGGACAGTACACAGAAGTTGTGTAACAGTACGTTGACATCGCGAAGGCGGCACAAAGTGTGGGACAGAATTCGAAATGATTAACACTATTTTTTTTTTTTTTTTTTTTTTCAATAATTTAAAAACGTAAAATTATTCCTTATTGCATTTTACTTCATTGAAATAGTATTATTCTTTTGTTTTTTTTATCAATATTTTATCTTGTATAAATTTGAAAATTTCATCCCGATTTCGGCGTACATTTTCCATTTTTCCGAATCGTTCTATTAGAATAAACTAACTGTGCGTCCAATGTGATTTCGGAAAAAGACGCTAAACATGAAAATCGGAGCGGGACGTCTTGTAAAATAGTTGACAGACAGACAGACAAAAAAAAAAAAAAAAAAATACCTCTACATCAAAGTAAAACTGATACATTATTCGGATTTTGAAATAGCGACTTCTTTTAGGTGGAAACATTTCGTGCAAAATCTGTTAATCGCTATGCGAGATTCCTGATGTAAAAAAAAAAAAGAAAACCAAAACTATCTCAATTGCTTTTGTTTTTCTATATTATTAATCCAATATTTTGACGGTCACTTAGATAAAATTCGATTCTTGTTGTACTAAAAGTAACGATAGGCGGTACCGCCTTGTTTATTTTGCATATTTTATGGTTTTTTTCGTTGGTTTATATAAACGCATACAATTATATTTTAAGAATATAAATGACACATTATAATTTTGTACTCGATTACTTAAAAATAATGGTATTTTTTTTCTATGTATAACTCTGAAACGGGTATTGTCCGTATATTGTTCGTGTTGTGTTTGTCCCACATACTTTATGATCGCAATCACGACGGGATTATAGTGTATAAATATTGCAACAACGTGGAAAGGAAAGTGTTTAAATAGTCAAATTAATACATATAAATTAGCACATGTCTGTTCGTGTTTTTATTATTATATTTTTTACCGCTATTTAATGTATATTTGGTAATTTCGTAGCGCATACGCATACTGAGGCCGTTGTTGATTGCATAGACACCCGAACCTTATATAATATCATTCAGTCATAAACGACTTGGAGAATTCTGTATAAAAAAAAAACACTGATCGTGTTTGACTGCAGTATTTTAAAAAAATATTTTCGATTCGCAGAGATAACGGATCATTTTCTACGTAATTCGTTGGTTTACGCGATGATATTATTGCGTTTTTCCGTCTTCGGGCGATCCGAAAAGGCTCATGAGGCTACTGCTGCAGATCCGCCCGGTGAAAACTCGATTAGAAAGTTTGCGGTCGTTTTTTTCGTAGTGCGAACATCGAATCCGACGGAAATTTGTTTTTTCGCATCATCATTGACAACGACAGAGTCGTTTTACCGCGTTGGTACGCGTACGAAATATTCAAACAATTAAAAAAAAAAAAAAAAAAAAAAACTCGTAACAAATATTTAAGTGTTGGACGGGATTTACAAGTGCCTGTCCGGAAAGCTCGACGTATTGATCGCCGCGATCGCGTAGTTGTGACGTCCCGAGTCGTACGTATACCTCGACGACCTGACCTATCCTAACCTCTCATTGCGGTTTTGCGTTCGTCTAAATATAATTGCAGTCGATTTAGTACGCGGTCCGAAGTGAAACGTGTCCGCCGGTTAATAAACTCGCGTCGAGAAAAAAAAGTAAATAAATAAAAAACCAGAGGAAAATATATATTCGCGGCCAGCGGCAAAACGAAATACAATCTCGTTGCAAATACGGCTGATGAAAAATAAGCCGAATACTTTTCTATAGAGTAAAATTTTACGCATTCGATATACTTAAAAATCACATGCGTTTTTTTTTTTTTTTTTTTGAGATTCCGAGTGTAGCGAAAAATCTACTTGAAATTTACGAGTGAAATGTGTTTCTTATCTCTCGGAAAACATTTTATCCGATAAGTACAAGTACACTACGAATTTTTCGCGACGTACATTTTTTTTGTTTTTATAAATTTATAAAAAAAAAAAACTCCCGACAATAGAATTATCGATAGCTTTATTGGTTTTATTTTTGTCGACTTCTGTGTTATCACGGCGACCGCGGCCACGAATTCTGTTTGATCATTGTGGGGGCCAAAGTCCTGGCTAGTTCGCGAAATATTTACAGAAATATACGCCACTAAAAATGCGTTCGTCTACACGGTCGGTTTCGAATATTACGCTTTTGCCCAATTAAATTATAACAAAACACTAAAACTCGCCACTGTTATGAACTTAAATTAAAAATAATCCACAATAAATAAATTGTGAACACGCACGAATTATACAACTATATTTTAGTATTAAGTAAATTACAATGTTAAAGAAATAATATATATATATATCCAAATAAACAAAGGTTCGGCCCAATGCTCTGCTAACACCAGACTAATTATCCCGCCGTGGGAACCGGGCCGTGTCCAGCCGATACAGTCCAATGTGCTGTTGCAGCGAAAACCCCCATCGACCCGACAACGACCTGTCGGACAATTTCTGTAGATCGTCCGGTAACCTGATATTATAGCATGTTATAATCAGGGGTTCATAACACCACAAATGAACAATTTCAACAGTAACGGTTACGCTCAAAACAATTTATTACATACAATATACGTTAAATACCTTGGTGTTATCAATCAATGAGTCTTTAGAGAGCAACGAATTTCAACACAAAAAAAAAAATAAATCATCAAACGTACAGGGTGCGGCAGAGCCGACTGACGAGTTTAATGAGGTCATTAGCCTATGATAAGTTAAGAGTAGGCCTTAATAAGTGGCAATTTTTGAATTGTAAGGTAATGCCGTTTTTATTCGTAATCGTGGTCTGGACAGGTGTACATCGGTGGTTTCGTCGTGCGTGCGTATTACGAAAATAATCATTCTGTGATCGCTACACAAAGAGCTTTTCGTATACACATCGGCATTCCACGTGCTGAATCTGTTCCATCTGCTAACACTATCAAATCGTGGATACGGTATTTGGAAGAAACTGCAAGTACCCTAAGTAGACTTGGACACGGAGCACCCAGAACGGTAAGAACCCCCGAAAATGTGCAGTCGGTTAGAGAGTCAATTGAGCAGTCACCAAGACGCTCAGCCCGGAAACACGCTGCAGCTTTGGGAATCTCAGACCGTTCTTTGAGGAGAATTCTTCACGAAAATTTATCATTCCATCCTTATAAATTATTGCTTGTCCAAGAGTTAAATGCTACTGACTACGGCAACCGTAAAAATCTTCTGCAAATACCTCCGATGTCAACTTATTTCTGTAGCGATGAGGCCGATTTTCATCTTTCTGGAACTGTAAATAAAAAAAATTTTCGATACTGCGCTACAAATAACCCACGGCAGCTCCATGAAAGACCACTCCACGTGTAAGTCGAGGCCATACCAGTCGAAATGTGCCGAAAATCATATGAGAGCTTCAGAGATCGTCTACAACAGTGTATCAATGTTGACGGTCGCCATCTTGGAGATATAATTTGCAAAAATGGGATTGAATACTGATTTAAATAAAAAAAAAAACCTTTTCTTTAAGTTTTACTGTTCGTTATTTATAGCCCATCAAAACTCTTCAGTCGGCTCTACCGCACCCTGTATATTGCATTTAACAATACGTACGCGTATATTGCTGGGAAAAAAAAAAATTCTTTTGTATATTTAACGCAACGAATGCAAGTAAAATAACAAAACGTGTTTGAGGGTGACTATTGAGGTTTTTTCGAGGAGCTATACCCCGAAAGCCACCTGTTGCCCCTATTCGCGTCCATTTTAGCAACAAGGTGAACATAATGATACGCTCAGAATCGTTTTCTCGTTGCATTCAGTATATAAATTAAATACCCCCCCCCATATATATATATATATATATATATTCTATTATTCTGCCTACAATCGCTGCCCGACCACGGTGCCAAGTATGTCCTGGGTTTTTTTGTTTTCGTTGTAAAACAAATGGTTCCGATTGACCAGGGTGCGGCGGATCGCCGGTGTAGACACGCGGGAACCGATTCGGACGGACCGGTTTGCGAATTGGTCGCCGACGGTCGGGTATAAAATTACGTTTCAAATCGGGTTTTCCCCATTCAAAACTAGACGGTACGTCGCCCGGCGCGGCGTGCCAGTGAAATTACCGTAAACGCTCGCTAAACGACGAAAACCGTCTCGTTTGAAAAAAAAATCCGCGGACGGACGCGCCGGCGGGTCTCGAGTGCCGTATTTTTTCTAACGGAAAAATGGAGAAATCCCAGGGTTTTCATTTTGTGTTTTGTAAATTAATTTGTTCGCCCGTTTACAGTTGTCGTCGGCGACGGACCCGCGGGATTGGTGAGATCGACAATGGTGACCATCCGACGACGGCCGATCCAACGCACGCCACGATGCTGATCGACTTGATGTTACTGTTTTGCGCGGCCGCGGCGCCGTGCAGCGCCGCGCAATCGTTCACCTACCAGCAGCTGTTGCCGAACCGAATCAACGGCAGGACCGTCCGAATGGTAAACGCCGTTACGATAAATCTCTCGCCAACGACCCGGCGTTTTTCGTTTGGGGCCCGCCGCGCGTTTTACCGGTTCGACCGTAACAGCCGGCGTACCGGTGTAATTTTTGTCCGCAGACACCCGCCGTGAGCGACGACATCGTCGTGACCGCCGGCCCGTCGGGCGTCAGGAGACAGCCGTCGTTCCCGGCCGCGATGCCGTTCCCGTGCGAGAACGTTACGTCCGCGGGCCTGGGCAGGAGCGCCGCGCGGCCGACCAGCGTCCACAGGCTCCGGCCCGGCGACATCGACGTGGTGGGCGCGATGGGCGACAGTCTGGTGGCCGGCAACGGCGCGCTAGAGGAGTACGCCATGGGAACGCTGATCGAGTACCGGGGTGTCTCCTGGGCGGCCGGTACGTGTAATCGTTTATCAAAAACACCGTTTCGACGGTTGTAAATAGTGTAAAACGGATTAACTCATTGACGGTCGTGTTTTAATACAAATTATCTAATCGGCAAACCATCGTCCGGTAATAACAGAGTAAAAAAATAATATAACGCCACATAAAATATTACAAAAAAAAAAAAAAAAAATTCCTTTTAAAATTAATGGTTTTATGACTTAAAATGTTTAAATAATGCACTAAAAATATATTCATTTTCAATAACATTGATAGAAATTATTTTAAAGAAAATAAATAAATAAAACGCACAAAAATATAAATAAATTATGTTTATCTAAGGTATATCAAATTAATTTGCATTAATAAGAAAATGTTTAAAGTCATTTTGATTTTTACTATTTACCGTTAACTTAGTTAAATTAAAAGTTAATACCGAATTTTGATTACAACTTAATAATAAGTTTTAGTTTTCTTGTTTGTAACACTATACTTAATTTAATTTGTACACGCTGAAAACAAAATTGTAGTGTTTATTGGTGTTTAAACACAATTAAAAAATGTAAAAAGAGGAGAATATTTCTCCAAAACACGTAGCTAATCTCTAAAAAATTATCATTCAAAAAATGTATATCTATTTTTTTGGAAAAAAATCCACGTACTGCCTTTGGAAATATTTTAAACGCTATCGGTGTTTAAACCTATAGAAACGCCACAATTTGCGTTTTAAGTAACGTAATTTTGCTCGTCAGTTGTACCGAGACGGTATTTATAACACGCTGGTGTGGCGTCATCTTGAGAATCTTGAGAAAATGTACAGAGAAAATATTGTCGCTCAATAACCTCGAATTGCCATAAAAAATCAAGTTTGAACCTAACCTGACCAAACGTTTGTTGGCTTGTTATCCAATTTCGAATTCAAAATATTATCATATAATGAAATACGAGCGATTTCGAACTGGGCGGTTTTTGAAATCGATATTCCGACGGGATTTAATTAATTACGCCGCAGTCGCCGGACTCGGAGTTTTATTATTATTATTTTTTTCTTTCTACGATGAATAGCCTAGGTGTCTATTATATTTTTTTTTTTTTTTTTTACAAACCTCATCGCCCACGGACCAATCAATGTGCGATTATTACCGTGTCGGAATAATATTAATAATAATAACATTAATAACAAAATAATATAATTTATAGGTACAAATGTATTTTTTAACATTCGGAATCGGGTTCTCCCGCGTGGGCATTATGTTTAAAAAAAAAAAAAACCGTAATATATAAATATGTACCGTTTACGTAATGAAACCAAGTTGAATTTTATAATTAATATAATACATTGTGCAACAAAAATAAATTAAATGTAAAAATATTATATAATTCAAACAATAAATTTACATTAGTCGAAATATCTTGATTGCGATGTCGATAAGAAGGCACTAGTCTATTTTTTGCAGACGACGAATGAAAATTCGAGATTGGATACGTAATCGTAGCAATAACGGCGAGTTAGCTATATTTTATTTTGGCGTAGCGGCACCAAATTCGGGCTGGGAGATTGAAGTATAATACCTGGGCCATCGGACAATTCGAATTGTTAAAACCAACGCGAAAAAACGTTACACTGGAAAATGTAATGTTTTCATGGTGTAGCTATAGTAACTAATTTATATTTTATCGAGTCCATAAAATCACCGGGTTACCCGGTATGATTCCTTTTGGAAAATTCCCATTACCGCCAGACTCCGCCTCTGCGTATAAATATGATCAATAAATCAGGGCACTAGTTTCAAAGTGTACAATCTCCACGTTCACTAAATTTTCAGAAAACCAAAAAACCGAATGACTTAATCAAAAAATGTTTTTTCTCCATTCGGATTTTTTTAACCTTTTCATATAGTTATGCAGAGATGGATTTACCAGTTTTTTTGCTAAAAAATACAAGATTTTGTCTTAATTCTGACAATATTTTGTTTGGAGATTCTACAGTATAAAACTAACAGTAGGAGATTGCTCGTTTTGAAAATAACTTTAGTAAATAATAAATAGGTATTGAGAAGCTAAAAATTAGAAATCTTTATTCTTTTTTTATTTAGTTTAGAAATTTACAAACAAATTTAATTTAATAATAAAAATAAAAAATACTTAAGATAGATAAGTTAGTCGATTTATTTATTAGATTGCAACATTGATTTCATCTTCTATCGCATGACGTTCACATAATATGTCTTCCTCAACATAACCTGGTATTGCATCCCTCCCTCTATGACAAATTTGTAAAAAATTAAACGCTGATCATTTTTCCACTCATTTCCGTAATGAGCAGTTAGAAGGTTATTTACATCCGTTTTTTTATTACTGTTGACAACATTCCGTATTGGAATTTTGGAGGGCTTCGTGTTAATAATGTTCTTTGCTTTTTTTTGTAATTGGTTTTCTCATTCCAATATTTGAATTGTACACGCCTTCACCGCGGACTAACACTACGCCTTTCGAGTTCTTTGTAATGGTTATAGTAAAACTCATGAAAAATATTATTTGATTAGAGATTGTACGTTTTGAAACTAAATGTTATTTTTAAGCTTAAAAATACACTGGAGATAGACCCTTTTGCTCAAATATAGTGAGTTATTCGAATTCAGCGCTGACAATTGAATATGCAACGATGTCTATCTCAATTTTTATGAATCATGGAGATTGTACACTTTGAAACTAGTGCCCTCAAATACTTATTATCATATATTGTGCTTCGTTTGACAAAGAATTTAATATAAAAGAGTACATCATTGGTTTACTTTCTAACTTAACCTTACTTTAGTGTGTGCTAATTTTCGATTCTATACTTAATTTGTTTATTTTGAAATGCCTCAGATGTAACTTTAATTGATTTTAGCGTACATTCGTCGAATTTATTATGATCTCAGATATGTTTTGAATCCCAATAATTTACCTTTCCTCGCCTAATCTTGTATAGCTGTGTATTCAAAAAAAAAAAACACACGTTTATTCCAGAGGGATTAATATTTTCAAGATTCTGGTTGTGAGTTAGTATTGGTGTTAGAGGGTTCTGGTACGTGAGCGAGAATTACGATTGCTCGCAGCTAATTGGTCGGTTTCTTTTTGAGCCGTCCAGAATGCCTCAGCTGTGTAGAGATATCTTGGGAGTGGAGGAAGAGATACAGACTGGATATTACAACGGGTACATTTGATGTGTTTTGAAGATTTGAGGTTTTTGTCGACATGTATGCCGAAGAACATGGCCAAAGTGGGACCACGATAATAACGGTTTGGGGGTGCTGCGGGTCGATCTGACCTATTGGAGAAGACGACGGCGTAGGTTTTGGAAGGGATATAGGATGGAGATTCTCAATTAATCGTCTGACCTTACTCGATTATGCTACACTTGCACCAGTTTTCGGTGAGAAAAACTAACGTCTAATTACTGTTAATGTGTTGGCCGCAGGCGGAGAAGCCACGTGGCGGAGTTACCTGACCCTGCCGAACATTCTCAAAGAGTTCAATCCCGGGCTGAAGGGATACTCGGTGGGAAAAGGCGAATTCCTCGCGCCCAACTCGCACATGAACGTCGCGTTCCCCGTGTCGGCCGATTACGACGCCTACAGGCAGGCGCAGTTTCTGGTGAAGAAAATGAAAAAAGACCCGGACGTGGATTTCAAAAACGACTGGAAGGTACGGTATAGAAATAACATTGCGTACGGGATAAACGGATACGGTGAATATTTTGTCTGTTTGTACATTTACCGTACATTTGTAGTTGATAACGATGTTTTTCGGCGCCAACGACCTGTGTTCGGGGCAGTGTTACGACAAAGACGGCACCACTCCGTTACAGCACAGCAAGAAATTGCAAAAAGCGTTAGACTACCTCCAGGCCAATCTCCCCAGGACTTTCGTAAACCTAATTCCCGTGCTGGGTGCGTATACAATATTACAAATATGTATATACGTATATTTATAGTTATATAGGTACGTACGACGACAGGTGCTCTACCGACATTCCGATACCGTTGGTATTATTATGTTACGCGCGTTCGGAAGTGAAAACGCGGATTTTATTGTATCGGCGCGCGAGAGCGCGGGCAAGGTTAAAATCGGAGGTTCGGCCGGGAGACCGGTCGCCGCGGTTTTTACCGCGGGTACCCCCACGACCGGGAGAAGTCGGCGAACCCGGTCGCGTATTTCGCTTATGTAAGTGCTCTCAGGACCACTGTTGCAACGGTTTTTTTTTTTTTTTTTTTTTTCTGTCCATAATGTCCCGAATATTGTTACGGCGCTACCGTATACGGGGACTATTGGGTCCCTCCTAAATGGGTCGGCGATCGATCCGATCACAGTTTATTGGATTGAATCGGACAAATACGTTTAAATGTGGCGGACACATAAAATGTTTATAAAGTGCCGTCGTTTAGAAATGGGTTGCCGCTGGCAACGGTATTACGCGACTGTTTGCCATACGCGGTTATTGTGATAGTAATCGTTTTCAATATAAATACAAATTAAAGGTTAGGTTTTAGTCACATAAATAGTCACGAATTAAACGCGAGGTAATGTTTTCAAGTGTAATTCATTACCTTAAGGATTTGACGGGTGTACAAAGTTCGCTGTCCACCAAAAATCGTTTACTAGAAAATCCCAGCGTTTCGTCAACGAAAAAAACATTTGTTTATTGCAAAGTGCAAGACACCTTTTTTTCCTCGACAGATTGTAAATGTTACGTTTTATTGAAAGTTCAAATAAAAATACCAGTGGTTTTGGATTTTTTCCGTATGAAAGAGCTTATGAATATAAAAAAAAAAAACGGTTTTTTGAAATTCCGTTTAAAATAATCGACGAATCGACTGTTTCAAATACCTCCGGATCGGTTTCCGACAAGCCTAACTATCAAATTTCTAAATGAAAGTTGATTAATGTACGTGACATTAACAATATTATGATTTACGATTGATAATATTATTATTATTATTATTATTATTAACACGTCGATTACACCGGTAGTGCGTACACAACGAAGCTGGTCCGTAAACTTATCGAGTAGAAATTCATTTCAATATAGGAAAACACGCGTAAAAAATTCAAATTTTACAGATAATCACCGCTGGTTTTACATTAAGTGTCACGGTGAAATATAGTTACATTGTCAAACGACCTCCGCCCTAAAACAATTTTCTACTATTCCACTATCAGTGTGCCATCGCAAACCACAAACTAGAACATCTATTAAACATTTTAAATTCTTATCGGAGTATTATTATTATTTCACCTAAATATTAATTTGTAAAATGCCACGGACCACGAGTGCAACGATCGACCGGGCACCACCGGGCTTCTAATATTTGTACCTATTAATGCAACGAGTAAACAGATGTCTAAAAATCCCAATATTCCAATCAACCAATATAATACCAGTATTTCGAAAATACGAAATCTGGAATTAGCGTATAAGTTTCTGATTAATTTTCGCGGACATTGGCAAATGCACCGGTCTTTTACCGTCAACGTTCGTTTCAACAATTTGAGTATTTTTTTTTTCATGAGCCAAACAAACATCATTCACGCAAATCGGCAAAATGACGATTTCGTAAAACGATATGCATTTGATTTTCACCCGAAATGTGCACTTACAAATGGTTATAAAAAATATATATATACTTCATTTTTTTTTCTTGTCGAACCACGTGTCAGATTTCTGAGGGTTTTTTTTTTAAAAAAGTTTTGCAACTTGGAAAGCAGCAGACGGCCCGAAACGTGTTCCGCGTACGAATCGGACGTCCGTCCGAAATACTTTTTATCGGAAAGTGAAAGCCATCATATTTTGTTTTACAAGCCAATATGGAATCTCAAACGCACACGCATACGCGTATATAATAATGAAATTAAGAGGAGGACGTAACAGCCATGTGTGTGTGTTTACTGTCTCGGTCCAACTAACGGGCAACATTACGCAAACTTACGTAATTTGGAATAAAATCTGCGGCGTCGTCGTTTTGGTGGACAATCGAGTTTAAAAACGCAGCTAACAAAATTCAAACAAGAGAACATTTACCGGAAAGGATTTTTTTATTATTGTTATTTTTTTTTTTTTTTTTTAAATATTATCAGACAAAAGAGTCGGGGCCAATGTTATAGTTTTCAGTAAAATACCGATTGAGAACACTCGATTGATTTTTTTTTTTTTTTTTTTTTGTCCAACATTACCGTTATTAATAGTTATTATCGAACGATCGAGCACGATATTTGGTACTCGGTTTTACACGCAATTGTATATTAATAATATTAAATAATCGCGACACGGAAATTATTTTTGAATTAATACCATTGATCTATCTGATACACTTTAGGTACAAGAGAATAATCTCTATACGAGCAGACGTTGCAGTAGTCGCACAAACGTTTTCGTCAATTTCGATGCCCAATGGAAAATAACAAATTTTAAATTATACTTTCGGGTCGAGATGATAACCTAGTACTATTTGATTCGAATAAAATAACAATTTACAGTTATATCGTATTCTATTCGGAAACTCATAGACGCGCAAACAGAAGTGTTCAAATAACGATATTTTTTTTATAAGTTGATAACGATTGACTTATTATGGATGCGCCTAAGCTAAAAAGCAATCGTTGAGCTTGTAAAAAAAAAAAAAAAACAACGTGCTAAACCGTTCGATAACCAAATAATCGATGAGATAAATTCGGTCTCGGTGGTATTCGTCGGTTTTTTGGTCGACGATTCGTTTTCTTTGCGGGTTTTAATAAATATTCTCGATCGTTCGGCAGTCGTTGGTTTACGATTTTTTATTTTTTTTCTAAAATAGCTCTAGCTTTACTATTCGGCAAAACCGCAGGCAAAAGAGCAACGCAAATCGTATTTTCCTCTTTAAATTTGCTCGTAAACTGTAACTCGAATTCCAACACAAACGCCATGGTTTTAATTCTAAGTCGCGTTATTTCGCTATCACTGTACAGTGTTTTACACACGCAATTTACTATTACGCGACAAATTATTATCGTTTTTTTTTTTTTTTTACAGACGTGTCGGTCAGCGTCCGGGTGAAGCGATCTTTCATGTGCCATATGCTGCACAGGTTCTTCTGTGCCTGTTTCCACCAGAGAGGAGACGTCGACGAAATGGACCAGATCACGCAGCTGGTCCGGGACTATCAGAACGCCGAACGGATTTTGGTCAGGATTTGTTTAATCGATTATCGTATAAACGTGATATTGTTTTCATTAAAGTGATATGTAGTCAGTGGAATTTCAATGTCGTATATTTAACCGTGTATGCACGATCGAGAGTGATTATTTAGTTTTGAACCGTAGACCCCCCCGCACCGCACCGAACGAGGCGATTGGAATTTTCTATATAAACACCAAATAATGTTTTGTTTTCGCCGGTTTCGACTTACAACTCCCGCCCCTATCCGGGCATACCGCGGGTTTCAAACGTCCCTTAAGACTTCTAAAATTAAATAACGGCGTCGATGCGGCCGGACAGGAATATTCGACTACAGTGTGTCGCGGACACTACTGCTGTTCACGACTGATTTTTATTTTTTCGATTAAGCCTCGAGCCGTCCCGGAGAATTACGTATTTCGCACACGTCGTAATCATTTTATTCATTCGACGTCCGAAAAGTGCACATGCATAACGACGATCCGTTTCTAACGAGAGTATCGCATAAATGGTGTCGCCTCGTCATCTACGTCCAACACGCCCTGTAGCCGTTTAAAAATCGATAATATCGTTTTACGAATATAACCCCCGACGAACCGGCATAGTCTGCACTAGCACAGTCCGTCCTAGAATAGATTTCCAAGATCACTGATTTAAAAGAGTAACAAACATAAATACAACCTCGTCGAGGTGTTGTAGGCAAGTTTTGAAATAATGTTTTGGTCGTTTTCTCGGGCACTGCAGATCAACAGCGGTCGTTACAACAAAAAAGAAGACTTCACTGTAGTCATCCAGCCGTTCATTAAGTTATTTAATGCGCCGGTCGACAAGAAGAGACAAACCGAAGAGGTCATCGACATATCTTACGTCACTTACGATTGTTTCCATTTCAGCCAAAAGGGACACGCCCTGGGTACGTATACATTTTTTTAGTATTTTTTTTCTCTATCTCTGTCTGCTTTACCGAGGAAGATGAAACCTACAGATTTCGAAAAAGCCCCTGATTATTTAGACTCTGCGGAAAGCATTAGAATAGACTTCTGGTGGCGAAGTCAGTGACCAGTCGGAGCATTGGGGAGGGCATTTTATTTTCTAATAGTTCGGGGGATAGGGGAACAAAGGGAATCGTATTCACGCGAGTACGGTAGCGTTTTCCTAAAACAAATTGGCATAGGAAAAATGTTACCAGGCACGTTATCATTTTTAGTTAATATCATTTTGTTAAATAGCCGGTGACTTTTTTTTTGTCCTATAGTAATTATCTAAGCAATCTCGAAATACTATATTATTACACGAGCGTTCGGTCCGATTCCGGCGGGTTTTCCGCAATATAAAAATATATTATTATGCCGAAACTGGCGAACAATGCCAACTAACGTATTGTTGCGCCACGTATATCATACCGTCGTAAACGGAAAAAAAAAAAAGTAATAACGGACGGATTTCGCTGGCCGCGTTTCCTATTGTTGGCCGCCGGGCCATCCGCTCCCGCAGGCAACGATTTTTAATATTAAATAATACTAAATATTATTATTGTATTAATACATATATATATATATATAAAAATAAAATACGATTTTCATTCCGCAGCGGCCAATTTGCTCTGGAACAACATGATGCAACCGGTCGGCGCCAAGTCCGAGACTTCCGTGGACTCGATCATGAAAGACTTTGTCTGCCCGACCGTCCGACACCCGTACATTTTCACCGCCAACAATTCGGCGCCGCTGGACCACCGGGACTACGACTAACGGCCACCTGCCGGCGGTAGACGCGCGGCAGACGAACGAATTATATAGACTCGATAAATTAATAATATATTATATTTCATATATATATATATATATATAATTTTTTTTTTTTTTTTTTTTTACCTATTTGTTATTAAAATGGTACAAATCAAAACTCTAGTATAATAAATAAACGCGTATATAATATTTATATAAAATACTTTTTATGCCTATTCCGGTTTTTTTTTTTGTGTTTTTTGTTTTTGTAACACCGTACTCTTATGTTATAAAAAAAAAATACTAGCCGGCCCGTGACTAATTAAACGCGAGTACGTTATACAAATAATACGTATTTGTTTTCTCCCACCCCCTCCCAAATCCGTATCGTCAGAGGCATAATCTCTTGAAACGAATATTAACAAAACTAAATCCTCGACAATTGGATTACCGAAATCGTGATTCTAGTTATCCGTTTAAAATGGATTTATTTTTTTTTTTTAAAAATTCAATCTTAAAAATGTATTAAAGGTTCAGGTCGAATTTAATGATACACGACGATACGGTACAATACAAAAGTAGCAATGTAACGTTAATAGACGATATTGAATATAAATAATTACGACGGAATAAACGCCAAGTCTTTATTTGATATCAATATTAATAATTAGTAATAACGGATTATAGGCCTAATATTACGTCAGTTTTCGCGTATTGTATTAATTATTCTGAAATGATCAACAGTTTATTTTACAGACGAGGAATACTTATTATATAAATTATAATTACAGTTGGTAACAAAAAAAATGTATCAGGTCTGGTAATGATAAATAATACATAACACACACACACACATCACTATATTATATTGTAAACAAAACAGTAGAGAAAACAGTTTGAATTTCAATGCCTAAGGATTCCTGGAGACATAAACATAACACTCCGTATAAATGAATAATATTACGATTTATATTGATAGTGCGAAATATAATATCACCGCAAAAGATGTAAAATATTCCGAAACTCGATTGATAGAACAATCTACAGCCTGCGTGTGATCCCGACCAAAACATGTTTTCAAATGGATTTTCACAACTAAAATCCAAAATCATCAACAAAAAAAGTGGTATTTTCCACCATATCGTATTTCATTAAAAATCGACTTTATTCATCAACACAATGTCCATCAAGAGAAACACAATCATTCCAACGCTGCTCTAACATTTCAGTACCATTCTTGTAGAATGATTTATCTTTTGCCTCGAAATAGGCCTCAGTTTCGCTCTTCATTCGAGCGAAAGTTCGTACCGGCGAGCATTTTTATTGAGATCTGCGAATAGCCTGTAGTCGCTGGGAACCAAATCTGGAGAATACGGTTGATGCGGAAGCAATTCGATCTTTAATTCATGTAGTTTTGCCATTGTTTTTTTTTTTTTTGACTTGTGATACGGTCATGATGAAATAAAATTGTTTTCTTTGCCATATGCGATCGTTTTTTTTTTTTTTTTTTGCAATTTCGGCCTTCAAACGCTCCAATAACACTATATAATATTCACTGTTGATGGTATTTCCCTTCTCAAGATAGTCAACGAATATTATACCTTGCTTATCCCAAAGTACTGGGGCCATAACTTTTCCAGTTGATTGTTGTGCTTTCGGGCGCTTTGGTCGAGGTTCACCGGTTGCCGTCCACTCAGATGACGATCGTTTTGATTCTGGAGTGAAGTGATGGTCCCCACGTTTCATCCATTGTCACATATCGACGCAAAAATTCCGGTTTATTACGTTTGAACATGGCCAAACACGGCTTAGAATCAACAACACGTTGTTGTTTTTGCTCAACAGTGAGCAAACGCGGCACCCACTTTGAACAGAGCTTTCTCACGGATAAATGATAATGCAATATAAAGCCAACACGTTCTTTCGATATCTTTTCGATGTCAGCTAACTCATGCAACTTCACATTGCCATCATTCAAAACGTTTTTGTGGATTTTTCCAATGTTTTCTGGTGTTACCGCCTCATTTGGGGACGTCCACTGCGTTCTGCACCGTCAGTGTCTTTACGACCACGTTTGAAGTCAGCAATACCAACGTTTTATTTTTTGTTTCCGACGGAGCGGAGTCCCCATAACACTTTTCAAGCCATTTCTTCGCTTGGACGGTATTTTTTCCCATCAGGAAGCAATGTGCAATTAAAACACGAAATTGTTTTCGATCCGTTATTTCGAAAATAACAAAAGAAGCGTCGCTCTTGTCGGTTGACCGAAAATTCGACACGATCTGGTTCGCGGTACACAACGCGTCGACCTCGTATATTTTTTTGTTTTGTTTTTTTATCGGTAATGTCGACCGTATTTAGAAGTATTATTTGAATCCGTTTCACAAACCGAAGGCGTGGTTTTGTACAGAGGACGTGAAACAATAACATATAGAGCGTAGATCAGAAATGATCTACCCCAGTGGAGTCGCTATATGCGACGGAGATGCACGTGACGAATGAATTACGGCGGGCGGGCGGGCGGGCGGGCGTGGGTTATAGTTAGTCGATAAGATAAGAGAGAACTGAGCGAGATTTGGGTACTTGGGCGGTTCGGACATGCGACGGGATGCGATGACTCGGAACGAACGCGAACGCGGGGGGGGCGAGGGAGGGAGGGCAGGACGGCTGTCGTCTGATTGATTGAACGATGACAATAACCGTTAACGGGGTGTAATGCCCATTTCTAATGCGACGCGATCCGAACGCGTACCATTATTATCTGTTACCGGGAGGAGATAGACGGAGACGGTTATAACGGACACAATAACTCGTACACTAAATGAACCGATTGTCACGGAATTTGAACAGCCGTCTTAAGGTTCGCTCAAACCGAAGCGGCAGCGGTAGCGGTAGCGGTAGCGGTAGCGAAATTTAATGTCCATACGTTTTAATACGAGTGCACTCACTAGCGCGAAATTAATACCGCGGCGAAAATGTTACCGCAAGATTGAGCGCGATATTTTTATTTTTCGCTGCAGACACTATATTTTTCGCTTACCGCTGCGATAATCCCAACTGTAAATTCCCAACTCATATTATTAATATATTTATCAAACACATATATAACACCTAACCTTTATTCATCGTAATCGTGCACTTTCTCTTTGGCTATTAATTTCATGAACCCATTTTCGTCTTTTACGTGTAAAAATTAAATATTACATGATTTTTTTGTTATTTGTTATTGTAATAGCACAAACTGTATTTAAAAACAGTTGTAGCTAATATATTATAATTAGGGTTAGGATGTTGATGACTTTCGTCGTCTTTCCTTTGATAACATCATACATATTTTAATTGTACAGTGCAACAATGCAATATGAATATTAATATATTATTATCACATCAACATATTCAACATCCTAACTCTAATTATAATATATTATAATTTTTTGAGATCTATAAGTCCCTAAGCCTAATTATAATCCTATGGTACCTTTTTTGTTCTTCATCATCCATTACAGCTGCTAACAGTAATACATCTTCTTCATCTGAACTTGAGTTTTCATAATAAATATCCATGGTATGATAACAATTTAAAAAAAATATAGAAATATGTTGTTTTGTACTTTTAAATATTAATATTAGTAAAAAAAAAAAAAAAAATACGTAATAACAAAATACATGTACGCGTATGGGTGTCACAATGTCGACTAGTAATTTTTGGCGAAATATTTCGCTCCGGTTAGGTTAGATCAGCGGTATTTAAAAAGCGATAAATATCGCTGCCGCTTCGGTTTGAGCGAACCTTTATGCGGGTTTGTGCCAATTAAAACAATTCCAAAACACTAGCGCGATCTATGTGTTAGGCCCGGGAATTTTCAGTCCGCGTGTTATACGCCTGTGTGGCGAACGACCGGTGACTGATATCGGGACTCCGGGTCTCGGCGGGAAGCAAGCGGAACTCCCGTTTACCTCCGGTTAAATCCGGGTATCACGGTGCCGTTATGGGCGTCTTGTTCCGAAAATAATACTACACATTTGGCATTGCTTGGTAGGCGAGTAGGTGCCTCTATACACACGTAATTATTATTTTTGAAATCGAAAATTACGTACCGTTTTTGTAACGTAAATGTATTTATCTATCGTAGCATTTGACGTCATCATATCTACGATGGTACACCGCCACAATTTCCTGGTGGTTTGTTGTTTTTTTTTAAATTTTTTTTTTTTTTTTTAATAATTGTAATTAAAAATTTAACTTGTATTTTCCGCGTTGCGATGTTTGTCTCTTATGAAAAAAAAAAATAAATAAAAATAGTAAACACTATATAAGGTGTAATTCTTGATATCATAATCCTGAGTGAATTTCTCGGCGCATTTGAAGTAAATTTTAATTCTGATTATTTTTTTTTAGTTATTATGGGAATCGTTAAAGCTAAGATATTTTAACATTTTTTTCAAATGTTTATCGCTAAATTAAACGAGTATACCAATTAAGTTTTAATTTTCAAAATTCGACCCCTCCGTTTTCAACACAGATTCAAAATAATTATATAATTTGTTTTAAAAATTATCATCATCGACACACTACTGTAGGAATGGGTAAACAATTTCATAACGTTTTTTAAACGATAACCCTGCCCTGCCGATGTTAATGGTGTACGGGAACAAGGGTAAAACGTAGTAAATATTGTAAATAATACGATCTCGTTCTTATTCTGTACGCGGTTTTCAATCTAAGGATCTAAAATTACGATCATTTACCGATATAATTATAACGCCCCAGATAAACCGAAATGTTCATGGTCATAAAATCATATATATATATATATATATGAAAAGAAAAAAAAACAACCGGTACAGTTTTTGACTTTCGTATTGTTTTATTTGTATTTCGTTAGCACGCGCAAAAAACAGTTATTTATAATTGAATAAAAATAAAAATTATCGGCGTTGGTAATACACGTTAACGTAATCAATAAATAATCAATGGGGTATTAGTGCTCAGCGATGTGTTGACGATATTTACTCTTCACTGCGGCTAACGTAAAATCGATTCCTCCACTCTACCCTGTAATAATATTATCATCATTACGTGTAAATCTGTTAAACGTGATCATTACACAGTGAAGTTTTAATAAATAAATATATATATATATATATATACGAGGTGTGACAATAAAATAACGAGACTTTCTAAATATAACCTAAACTATTAACGTTATCTATAAAACAATTATTGAAATATGATTAGAAAACACTTATCTAAAAGTACTATGAACACTGATGGCATCGATTCATTTTCTTATACGTTAGTAGCCTTGTTATTAGTGCGAGTTCGACTATACTGCCGAAAAATGTTAGATATAAAAATCGAACAACATGTGTTAAAATTAAATTTCTTGTTAAATTAAAAAAAACTGGCGCGGAATCGTTTCGTATGTTATGTGAAGTTTATGGTGAAGAATGTTTATCAAGAGCTCGTGTTTTTGAATGGCACAAACGGTTTTGTAGTGGAAGGGAGGACGTCGAAGACGATGATCGTTCTGGACGTCCTACCACGTCTTCGACAAACGAAAACGTTGATAAAATCGACAAAATTAATTAATCAATATTATTATAAAGAGGTATTAATTAAATTAAGAGAACGTGTCAGAAAGAAGCGACCAGATCTATGGAAAAATGGCTGGGTTCTTCACCAAGACAATGCTCCAGCTCACAGTGCATTTTCAATTCAACGTTTTTTAACTGAAAAAAAAATTTCTGTACTTCAACATCCCCCGTACTCGCCAGACCTTGCTCATTGTGACTTCTTCTTGTTTCCTTCTCTTATTTCTTTTCCCATTTTCAAACAGTTGATGACGTAAAAATGAAAACGGCAGAACTTCTAAAAGGGCTGAATGAAAGCAATTGGCAACACTGTTTTCAAGAATGGCAGCGACGTATGCAACAGTGTATTGATGCTGAGGGAAGGTACTTTGAAGGTGATAATCATTAAATTATAACATTTTTAAAATAAACAACTTTTATTCAAAAAGTCTCGTTATTTTATTGTCACATCTCGTATGTACATTAATTATTATAACGACTATCGTACGATAATAATATATTACAAGAACCGAATTTTTTTTTTTTTTTTAGTTTTTTCCGACACCGTACGTCATTTATGCGTACAAATTGAATCTGATATACGAGTACCTACGATCGGTTTTTTTTTGATTATTATCTAATTAAACCTGTTTTTTTTCCCCGCGATTTTCTCGCGTACAGTAACAATATTAAATTACGATTTACGAAATTCCGGAGTCGCGGACCAACGTCCGAAATACTCGTATACGAATATAATTGATCGTATCTCGAACCGGTGCCAAGTGATATAACTCTGGTACACTCGTGAGTCCTTGGTCAACGTCATTCGTCAAGTTATTCGCGTCACGAAATGTACGATTGTGGACGAAAATGGAAAAAAAAAAAAACACCGAACGCACAGTATAGAACATTTTTTTTTTTTTTTCATATGCAGAGACCCGGTAATTTTCTATACAAATGTTTGTTAATCTTATAGGAAATCTTGGCAATCGTGGTATTCCGGAATTTGGTATACACAATATTCATCAGTGATTTCCCTCCGATGTAGACTCATACGTTACATATGAGTTACTTAAATTTAAGGCTCGGGATTTTAATTCCCTAAAAAAATCTCAATAAATGCAAAAATGCCGTATAAAACTCAAAAAAATTGCACAATAAATATTACTTTTCATATATTTATAATAGCGTAAACCTTATAATTTCCACACTCTCGTGTGCAAATCTCTCTCTGGTTATCCAACGCGTCGTCTGAAACGCCAGTGGGCACCGGAGACTTACTTCAATTAGTACATTAAAATAAAATGCACTTTGGGTTTCATCACTGGATGGCCTCCCTTCTCATATGATTGTAATTTATGAATTTGTTATCACCACATTTGTTTTTTTGTGCAGCGCAGCATAGATTATGACATTTTCTTTAAATAAAAAAAAAAAAAAAAATGTATCAAAACGCGTTTAACCAAAATTTCGCTCAGAAACGTTTTCTTTGTGGACTCAACCGGAGGGTTGGCCAACAGCTATACTAATTCTCCTTTTCAACCGACATTACTTTAATTGTCCTACGAAAGAGGGGCATCCTGCTGTTCTCTTACCATCGATCGTACTTCTAGACCGATTATTATTATTATTATATTTTCAAACGACGCCTTCTAATTATTCCCGTCAAACAGCGTTGTTCCCCAACACTTTCTCGTTAGTTTTTCTTTCCGTCCCGATTGTTATTTCCGTACGTCACCGGCACCGCATTTTCAATTTCCAAAACGACTATCAGATTACGTACAGATATAAATTAAATGATTCGCCTCTATATCCTACTTACTAAACTTCTCAACTAATAACAGTATATTTTTCTTTTTTCCCCATAGATTGCTCGAGTCCTTCGGGTCCGTGGTAGAAATGTGAATGCGAAATCTACGATGGTTTGCGGAAGGATTTATGGAATTATAATATAATCGTGCATTAACTTAAACATATTTATTCTCTACTCCGTTGTATGATTCTAATAAGATAAGCCCGTTATTATGGGTTTTATGACGTTGAGATAAAAATCGTAAACGTTTCAATACTTATTTTGGCATAATATTTTCACGATTTTTTTTTTTTTTTTTACTACGTAGTGTACGATTTTTAAACGGCTGCATATACCTATATGTATTCGTTTGTTACTTTTTGTACACGTATTAGTGTTTTGCAATAAGCATAAAATTATGTACATACATTTTTAATGATATACCCACGACGGTTTTAAATTAAAAATGTTTAATTTTATTATAATAAAAAAAATGCACATATTACGAATCGCGGGCGGGAAAGATAAGATAAATTGGAGTAAATCAGTTTATTTCCACGGTTAATCAAATAGCGGTATTACGTATCTAGATAAGATTAACATTTAAATATTTTTGTCGAGATAACCAACAAATACAGCCGCCGCCATGTCTACGAGATATTTGAAATTCAATTGAATTTTTTTTTTTTTTTAATTTTAACCGTGCCACCGTATGATCGGTGGGAATCTTTTTTTTTTTTTTTTTTTAACGTGCTATCACGATAAAAAATAAAAATAGTAATATTAATAATAATAATATTACTACGTTACACCTACAAACATTGTATAAGTGCTCGGACGACCTTGTCTGGATAATGTATAATTACTATTATTGTTTTGACGCACCTACCGACGCCACTGACGTAAACACAAATCGAATATTTTTTAAATATTATAACATGGCGATCTCGCGGATACATTAGGCTGGGCTATTCTATATTTTATCCATTGAAGGGTGGATAGGAGGAGAAGAAGGATAAAAAAAAAAAAAAAAAAAAAACTCTTGGTTTGGAGTATAATAATAAAATTATAATTGTTTTTACGACCGGTGTCATAATATGGTATTAAAGATTAATATTCGAGCAAGGAGTTTTCTTGACGTCAGTGTGAGGTTGCCTCCCTCTCAAACATTGTCCCGTAGACTTCAAACCGGTATCAAAAATTAACATTTTTTTTTTATGCAGATAATTGCATGTCTCGCGAAAAAATGTGCAACTCGTCGTGTGGTCCGTAATAAACAAAAGTACAAAATACGCCAACTAGATCCGAAATGCTTTCAGATAAGGGTAACACTTGTAAATCGAAACAGTTCGGTCTGGTAGAAAGATTGTCAACGGATAGATAAAAAAAAAAAAAATAAAAAATATATATATATTTATATATATAATAACAATAAAACAAAAAAACTAACACATGATAGTAAAACTAATACATTGCTCGCTATGCTAAGAATCAATTAATCAGGATTAAGGTGGGCCAGGAAATCCGGCGATCCGCCGTGTATTTTAAATCGTACGCAATAGGATGGCAATTAAATTAAACGGTTATTGTATGCATCTAAAAATATCAATAATATGATATTAAGTTGCGTACATTGGACGATTTGTTCACAGTTTTTAAACTAGGTAAACGTTTAAAAAATATTCATATAAAACCAAATTATCTATGCAGGGCAAAACTACAACACTTGACAAAATTGTAATATTATTATTTTATCTTGTGAAAATATTGCCCACTACAAAATTAAACCCACATCGCTTTCCCGTCACCGCTCCCCCCCTCCCATCCAAACCAAAACTTAACCTTACCAAACCGTGTATGAATTTAGAGGACTTATTAACAGAAATTCGTATAAAATAAACCGTGTTCCAACAAATGACAGGACCAAACCTAACAACGTCCAACAAAAACTGTTAAATAGTTTTGAATAAAGTGTTTTTTATATTGGGCATGCCGCTGCGTTCATGGGCGATGTTGGCTTAAATAAATATCGTATTGAATTGACCTAACGGTAATATAATAATCGATGTTTGTACGTTGATTTTTTTATGAAATTTAAATTTTAAAGCGAGTTATATTACTCGTAATGTAAAACATAGTAGTTTAAACAAGTTATTTTAAGCTTTATCGGGAGTAAGGTCGATTATTATTTATTTATTTCATAATTATTTCGTAATTGTTTTATTATACATATTATATTATTACCTTCGAGCTAAGAAAAAATTAAAAAATTTACAGAGTGATTCGATGGCTCAAACATGCATAACTGTTTAAAGTCTAAGCAACAATGTGTGGGGGGGAAGACAAGCGTGAATTTTCCCCTCCTCCCTCATAAGTATATTGTTTTTTACGGGCCCCACTACGATTTGCAAAATTTTTTGCGAGACGTGCAATTAGTCGCATATAAATTACAACATTTTGATACCGGTATCAAAAGTCTATGAGACCATGTCGGGAGCCCTACCCTACCGGACCAACATCACTGACGCGTTTTTTTTTTTTTTTGACTGATACTGCCTTATATAAAATCAACAAAAAAAATAATGGGTTTTTGTCGACATTTTCGACGACAATAAAGATCGTGATTACACTGTGTGTATTGTGTCTGATATTATGATATTGTCGTTGACCCATTGATTTTCAACGCTATTATATGGGCTCACCATGAACCGCGGATTAAATGCACAGGATTCCCTTATCGGTGCTCGAATTGGAAAAATAAAAAAAAAGGGACACTTTAACAAAAAATTAGCGTTCCTCGCATTGAGCTCAACGCGGGACAGTAGAACCATATGCGTGCGGGTCATGGATGACGACCAAGTCGGACGAACAAAATTTAAGGGTTTTGAAAAGGAAAATATTAAGAAACATCATAGAACCGGAAAAAATTGTTAATGAGAATTAAAAAATTAAAACTAACGGCGAAGTGATGGAGAGAACAATATGGGCGCGCGGGAATAAAATTAATCGTAAAAAAGCATTAGACATTGACAAATTACGAGATTGAGACTGATTACTGAGCGTGGTGTATACGACTAAATGGTCTCTAAAGAGCCTTAAATAGATAAATACATATATAACTACAACACTTTGAAACTATTCACATAAGGAACTTGGAAAAATTATAATTTTTTAGGTACCTTTGTTAGTTTCAGTGTGGATTATTGAGCATTTGTGAGAAGCCAATAAAAATTGTATCCACATAAAACTAAAAATGCTCGAAAATTTTATATAGCTATAAATAACTCAAAAAACGCTAGAATATTAAAACAATTGTATCACTGTTTTTTATTGCCTATAAAGTTGACAAAATCGAAAATAACAATCAGTTATGCATGTATATTCTTGTTTATCTAACGTTATTCTTGGGTTTTTTTTTTTCAAAAATTGCATCGCCACGCACAAACTAGACAAGGAGAAACTGTAGAAAATTTGTTAACAGACAGAAAAAAAAATGTTCGAATATCTGGAAAATTGTCTAAATAGGTTAGTCTGAGTAATCCGAGTTGAATTATCGTTTCAAATATTATAATATTAAACGACAAAATTTAATGTAAATGCAGTAGACTTACTGGCACTGCATTTGACGATGGCGAATGATTTATAATACAATAAATTATTGTTAGTCGTGTACCCGTGTTCCTCTGTTATAATGAGGTATGTTCACACAGCGGTATGAATAATATGTCGCTTACTTTAAAAAAAAAAAAAAAAAAAAAATTAATTATCGAGAACATTTAAAATGTAGATACACCCATGAATAATATTTTATACCCGTGACCGGCGACCACATAAAATAATGTTTATCAACATTACTGCCACTGTATTACAAAATTGTAGAGAAACCATTAGAATTACAAAATCTGCATGCATACCGGATACGGCTGTCGTATCAATCGATACTAAATTTATTATTATAATTACTTTTCGTCCTTGTATAATACGAAAAATGTGTGCTAATTATAATGGTTTACCGACTACTAAACCACACTATACGCGTGCACGGTGATTTTTTTTTTGTTTTTCATTTTTCTTTTCTGTCGTAATCCAACGATTTCCTCGGAGATGATTTAAGTAGTAGCACTCCATCTCTGTTATTTTCAATCGTTATTGTTTTAATGCGATTTTCAAATTTGTACACCTTCTCCTTACACCTCAAACGAGTACACTAACTTTAGATTTACAAGTGGCAATACCTCCACTCCTTTTCAATATGGACGCGTAGAAATAATTTTTACAACAGTTTACAATGTATACCACCGGATGCGTAGGGAGGTGTAATCATTTTCATATCCATTTTTAGTTGAAAATAATCTTTTCGCCGTTTTACACGCTTAAAACTCGTAAACCATCTAATCTAATATCGGTGTAACGGAAACCGAAATGTTTAGAAAATTATTCTCTTTACGAAGCTGGTTTAAAAATCAAACGTTATAACGATCATGGTGCACGGATAAAGGTAAAATTCCAAAAGTATCGTAAAAAAGGATCATTAAACGACTCTAAATAATAGCTGACGAAATCCACACTCGGTATATTTGTGGATAATCGCTGATAAAAAAGAATGCTTGTTCTGTATACGCGCGTATCTGAACAGCATGTATTTTAATATTTTACTTAAAAAAAAAACCCACCGAAAAAATTGTTTAACTTCGGGCGTTTATTCAAATAAACGGTACCCACGCGACGACGGAAAATAAATTGAGTTCATAAATTATATACCAAACTCAGGAGTGCATCGTCGCTATTATTATTGGATTTTTAATTTTTAACTTTTTTTTACCGTTGTTGTATTTTCCAATAGCATAACGTCAATGATGTTTACGACATATTTGTACAATTAATGGACTATGCCTAATGTACACAATTTGTTTAAACGGTTGTTGGCCGGCAAAAAAACACAAAATAACTAAATAAATACGTTTAGAAACCTCGTCGCGCGTGTGCGGTAAAGACATTTTTTATTTATTGTTGTACGAGCCATACCGAATTGAAATATGTAGTTAATACAAATTTAAAAAAAATACCGCGCAAAAACCCTTGAATAATAACGGAATATTAATTAGATTTCCAAGTGAAACTGTTCGGACAATCCTCGTGAATTTGCAAACCCGCAACTCCGTGGTCTGGACTGTCAATAAATTGTATGTTTAAAAAAAAAAAAAAAAAACTATTCCGCGATTTCTCGTGTATTCGCGACGTTTAACTCGTATTATTTGCAAATTATTATTTAATTATTTAAAAATGAAAAAAAAAAAAAAAAAAAGATTTCTCTATTACCTCGGTGAAAATCCGCCGAAACATCTTTATAAGAAATACACACGAGAGAAAGAGAGAGAGAGAGAGAGAAAAAAAATATTCCAGTTGTAATACTATAAGAATGGGAACGGTATTTTTTTTTTTTTTCTTTATTGACGTCATCATTTTGAAGTGCTGCTCTCTCTAATCCGAAATGGAATGTGTGTGTGTGTGTCTCGAAACGGAACATATTCAATGTATTTAGAAATTAAATATGAAAGTTTAGATTTATCGCCTGCGTCTCTAATCCCGCATTTGTATTTTATTGTAATACAGGAATAACGAGTAATAACAAGTAACGCAATTCAAATATAAGAACGTGTATTTTAAAACGTAAACATATACTGTTCGAGTTGATTCAATAAAAACTATACTTTTTTTTTTTTTTTATAAACGATCAAGCAAAAAACCTTTGATTCATATTGAAAACATTTTTGAAAAAATTGTTTTTAATTAAATGATAAAAACAAAAAAAAAAAAAAATAACAATATTAAAAAATGTACTATAACTATTTATTTTGAAACGTTATAACAGTTCGAAGATACTACAGTAGATGTATTCGAAATACGTATTAAAAAAATGAATTGTATATGTATAATATTAGAGTGGCCCTTGGCTTACTCTTGTAATTTTTTTTTTTTATTGTAAAGATTCATGCACCTCCCCCCTTTTTTTATATATATAAAAAAAAAAAAAGTGAAATAATAATGTCAAAGGTAACATTTTGAAAATCTTCATAAAATTCGCCGATCAATATTTGTTGTTTAATATTTTTTAAGTTGAAAAAAAAAAAGGTACAGCACAGTGTCTAGATTTTTTTCGTAAAAATTGATAAAACTGCTTAACTTCAAGTGCCCGGGGGTGCGGCTTTAAACTGAAAGATTTATATTAAATTTTGCAGTTATTATTTGTTCGGATATTAACAAAACATGGGGGAGATGTGCCGCAGACAATTTTTAATATGTAATTTTAAGGGCCTCATTAATGTAAAATACATAAATATTATTTAAACGAAGTTAAAAAATTAACACGATGGAACTCTCCATTAATAAAAAGCCTCTGAAATTAAAATATAGCCGACATACTTCGCGCCATGGACAGGTCACAACTGTAAGTGAGAATTTAATAAATATGGTAGGACAGTATAGGGAAATTTAATTGATATCTGTAGACAAACGCATTGCAAACAAAAACCGATTCTGAGCGAAGTTCGGTTACACATATTCTGATAACGTAATACTAAAAATTGTTTAGTAAATTGCAACTGGACACAAAATAAATTACGATATTACGTGATTTTTAACGAATTTTAACATAAATCCGAAATTAAAACATTGATACAAATAAATTATAATATTTTTATCTAAAAAAACGTCAGTTATATTAAAAATATAAAACAATAGCTTCTACGTTAAGAGGCCCGGCGCTAGGGTGTTTTTTAGCTTAAAAACATGCTTTGTAGAATGGTCCGATTTTAAAAACTATATTTTAGTTGGAAAGAAAAGGAATTCCTACAGACCGCATTGAACTCCGTATTTCGATATTTTCACGTCAAAACGTTATAATATGTATTAAGAAAAGCTCAATTTTTAACATCTTTTATACGATTATTTGAAATTGTTTTTTAATAATAGTAAATATTTTTTAAATAGCAGAAAAGTGTCATGTTAACTACGAGTATTCCCCGTACTCTCGCAATGGCATTTTCGTCAGTAAAAACGGCCGTAACCCTTTTCCTTATACGTATCGGGCAGTATAGATAAGTGAAAAAGTAGTAAACCTAATAAGTCGAGTCATTGAAATGTTAAAAATAATTTTTTAATTTTATGAAATTGGAAAAAATTTGAAAAACCGGCCCCTTAAAAAATAAAATAATAAATCAAAAACGCTCAAAAATACAAAATAAAATGTACATGCCATTCAAAGTCCGTGCAGCATAATATACGTTTTTAATCAGGTGGCGTTGCAGTAGGTAGAAGATCAAAGGAAAAAAAAAAAAATAAAAAAAAAATTGCAAATCCAAACTCTAATTATAATACAAAGATATAAATATTATAATACCGACGCTTAATAAATGTTGCCGACGTTCACGAAAGATAGTTTCTGGTTTTATAATAATTACTAACGGATACCAGTTTCGTTTCTAAATGCCAGGATGGAATGCTCGTATGGAGCACTGTCAACGCCTTAAAACGTTATGATAATAATATAAAACTGAGCTACTCTACAGTAATAATATTATTACGATCGTTCAATATTTGAATATAAGTATTATAAAAGTATATAAAAGTATACTATTTACGTCATACCCACTGTCGGTCTAACGGTCTGCAGCATGGGAACATCGAATGGAACAGGATATAAGTAATACAGGTGTATATATATATATATATGTATATAATTATTTCTTAAACCGTTTCGTTTCCATTTATTAATTTCGTATTTAATTTTATTAACCGCGCGTGTTCAAATCAAAATTAGTAAATGCCCGTCCGAATTAATGTTCCGAGGAACCACAAAATCAATATTCTCGTACTCATATTTAACTTATTTAAAACGGACGGGGTCCTCTCCGAAATGAACCTCTCAGTACAAAAATTTGCTCGCCAACGTAAAAACTCGAGACATTTTTTGAAACTGATAACTTATACTAATTGCCAACTTTTACTATAGCAGTCACCCTTACAACAGTAGACACGAACTTGGCGTTTGTAAGGACAAAACAAATGTGTATTAATATTCTAATATTCTCTATGTAAATTAATCATTAAACTTATCGATAAATAATAAAAAATTGTATGTTCATTTATTTATTTTTTATTTAGGAGATTTATATGGGTAATTACAATGAATACAACAATCTGAGAATATTAATTGACAATTTTAAAATATACATTTAATGTTAAATTTGTAGTTAAACATAAGGAAACACGATTCAATTGTATTCTTAACAAAAAAATAACGATACACAATAAAATTAGTAAATAATTGACAATTATAATGAAAAAAAAAAAAAAAACAAAAACATTTTTCTTTTTAAATTCAAATTCACATTGGCGAGAAAATATTTTGCTGGACGAAAAGGTACACTGGCCGAAAACGGAAAGGTTCATTTTGGTTAAAAACAGTTCCGCCCATTTCAGAATTCCTCTAAACAAAAAAAAAAAAAAAACAACTGAATCGATTATTTTGCGTTGTATACTAGTACTGTTAGTCTGAAAGTAGACGCATGCCGGTTACAACAGAAACCCCACCGAGAGCCAGTTTCCACCTTTTATCTATGGTCTTGATACGTTTTTGGGAGTTTGTCGTAACAGTTTTAGAGCCGCGAGACGGTATTTATCTCGAAAAATGAAAAAGTAAAATACTTGGCGGGTGTTTCTGAATAAACGATTTGCTTACGACCACCTACAAACCCTATGTATATATCATGACTGGGCTAGAGAGCCCCTCGCAGAATTCTGTCCTCTTTCCCGATCGAATCGAATTCGAAGCTCATGATAACCGAAAACCCACTGATAAACCACACTGACCCGCGATAACCACTACTAATAAAACCGATCGCTCGTCAAATATCGGACCAGGATACGTAAGACTATAAATACTATAATAATCTGAAACTCTACGATAATCTATATGCATTTAAATCGATTTCCACATGTATTCAAGATAATCGCTTTAGAACAGACCTATTTGGCTGATTTTTTTGATTTTTTTATTGTGTTCGTATTTGGCAGGACAAGGTTTGTATGAAAGAAAACTATTGGGAAATTCACCGAAAAAAAATTTGTTGATTTACCATGGAAACTAAATTTAGTATAAAATAAAACGGCGAGTTTGTTTACCGTGGTAACCAAAGTGTAATCCTTCTCCACGATATAAACCAACAAAGCTACATTTAGACACTCGAGATGAAATGTAGCAATTCCAGTCGATACATATATAAACTGGACAATCCATACCATACCAATTCAGACGGCTACAATTTCCCCTAAAATTTTGCTTTTCAACGACCATAAATAAGGCACATGAGCCAAACATTAAACGTTACAGGTGTAGACCTAACTGTCGGGTTAGGTCAATATTTTTCCTACGGTTAATTGTAAATGGCTCTGCCACGTGTCTTATGCAAACAAAACCTATTTGTGCAGGTCTCAGAAGGTGTGGTACTTAAAGTCATGTATTCAGAAATAATTAATGCGCAAGACCAATTAAAACTTAAAATTAAAAATGTATAATCAAGCAAAGTAATATAAAACAGAAAAAAAATTAATTTAAAAAGAAAAAAAAACACACATTATATTAGAATCAATACATTCCATACTTGGCTTTGAATTTTAAAAAAGATTTTTTTCAATACTGTGCACAGGCAAAGCCATGCGTTACAGCTAGACTAACAAACTTGTTACGAGCAAGGCCAGGTGATGGCGGCTAGTAAATCAATAAAAAAAAAAAAAAAAAAGCTTTTAAATAGAGCTGATGGACGACGAATATTTTCTCGAGAAATCCTCGCAAATCATTTTCGCGCGTTCGATAATCAACTTTTTAATAAAGTTAGTATATAAATATTCAAAAAAAAAAAAAAAAAATGAATTTAAATCCACGCATGCATACGATTATGACAGTCGTGACTAACCTTGGTGGTTACATAATATTACTGTACGATAAATATAGCGCTTAACAACATCAAATTTTTTTTATATTTACGAAAATAAAATTGTATTATTTTACGTTCCGGTGGGACGTAGAATCACGTAGGTTAATAATAAATTATGTTAATAATACATCTGCGTTTGCTATGCAACGGCCGACGATCGTTTTCCGTTTTGTGGCGAAAAAACGTAAGACAAATGAAAATGAACAATTACGTACTTGACCTTTGAAATTTATATCGACGTATGATTTGGCTGCACGCGCCTCCGCCTGTCTATGGATTGATGTTCAACGGGCGTCCCGCGTATGATGCAGTTACGTTACATAATATAAAATTTCTACGAAGAATATAATAAACGTCTTGTCATTCGTAACAGTATTCATAATTATTTTTCCGGTTTTTCTTCTTCGGGTAAATCCGCGCGTCATATTGTAATCGGAAAGCCGAGCTACAATATTTATCGCCGGGGCTTGATCATTCCCCAAGACGGTTAATCACGACAAACGCGGATTCGATTCGATACATACGCTGTCATTCCGTGTCATTTGCATATCGGATCGAAACTGGCCCGACCGTTTGTTTCGTTGCACCGGCTGGTTTTGAACATTAAATTAATTCGAAATTGCCGATCGGGATCCGCGGTGGTATCGCAGCCACTAATATGCTGGATTTCGGTATAACGTATCGGGTGGATTATGTAAATCTTTTTGCAATTTCATTTGGTTGGTGTTGCTCAAACATCGCGACAAAATTGTTAATTATCTAAATAAATTCCTCCTGCTATCCAATAGTTTCAAATCTAATTCTAACCTTCGTATATAATATAGTAATGGCACGAAAACCACTTGGATGCCCAAAGATCATGTCCACTCCACTTCCTAAAATAACATATTATAATATCGTGACTGCCATCTTTATCGTCACCGTCAAGCAAAACGTGACCAAAGGAAATTTTAACGCTAAACCATACAATTTAATATTAGCAATGGTGTGACAAATTACAAACGTTTTCGATTTTTTTAATTTTTGGTTTTAAAAATATGCGAAAAAATCAATAAGTTTAACATTTAATTATATTCAATTTTACGTTTAACATGTTCAAATAGAATATATTTTAACAAGTTTTCCGGTGCAAGTTATTTTTTATTTTTTTTATAGTTTTCCTTTTGTTGATTTTTTTTTTTTTTGCATTTTAATAATTTTATTCCCAGGCGTAGTTCATTTTGCGTTGTTGTGACAACTCAACTGCGAACGCACAGGAAAACCAAACCACCTGTTCTTGTTTCTGTGGCAGTAGCAACAGCAGCTGTTTCTGGCTTTACAATAACGAATTAAATCCCTACGTAAATAATGTTGTTTTATTTTTAATCGTAAATGTATGGTAAAAATATGCATAATGCGATATTACGACGCATTCAGCTACACTTACTTCTACCGAACCATTACTTACGTCGTACGACTTGCGCGTATTAGGGAATTTACAGTATGGACGGTAAAGAATATATTAATCTATTATTACTATTATCATCGGTTTTTTTTTTTTTTTTATTGTGAAATGCCGAACGTTCGTATAATTACACGGCTTACTCGTCTTGCCTTTGGATTTTCCAACAAACTGCAGAAACCGGACGCTTAACAAAACCCAAATAGGTACGCGTCGTTTAAACACATTGACCAATGTCCAACTAAAATTTTGAATAATATTATTGCGTATATTTTAATTTAGTCTACGCTACGATAACTGTTGTAATATTTTTTATACAAGGGATATAATACGATATGATAATAATATTACTTACACTTTTGTTTAAATTTGTATTCATATTCAACATATTGATTATTAATACATAATTTGAAATCTCATTAAATAATAAACCTATATAAACGAAATTTAAATTTAAATTTAAACACATTTAAAAATAATTTCGATCGTATGCATATGTAATATATATACTCATGTAATATGAGAGAAACGTAGAATGCATTATGGATGTTTTTTTTTTCACTTCGATTAATTGAAAATTTACATATTATGTGATTTTTATTTTTGATTCTTCTATACACTCGTTACAACCCAGTCGTATGTTATGCATTCGATAAAAATAATATCATGGAAGTCATAAATACTCGTGTGCAGAATTTAATATAAGTTGTATGATCAAATAGCGAAATAAATATTATATTTAAAAAATGCAGTCGATAAACAGTGCGCATTATTTATTACTTTTATATTTTAATTTATCCGAATAAATGGAAAATAAGTTATCTGAGGTAAATAATTTAATCGTCTGGATTAAATTTACGTTTTCAATATTTATTTTAAAAAAAAAATTTAGAATTGGATGGAGTTTTATACGATTCTAAATTCGTACACAATTGGATAAAATGGCCCCGGTTACCATATCTGGTACAATTTAAGCACTTTATAGTTTTAGTTATAGGAATGACGAAAATTATCATTTTTTTTATCTAAATAAAAATAAGTTAGGAAAGCCCATTCGTGATGGATTTCCGATTTCCAAATGTATTTTAAACAATAAACTATTATTTCGTATGGGTACAATATTAAAATTATAATAATAATAATATAAAGTAACGGTACAAATAACACCGTATCTCCTTGGTAACTAAATGGGCAAATCGTACCAGTAACTACTATGTTTAGAAATCTAAGAGTTGCCGATTATTTATCCATATTTAGATACTTAATAATGAATAATGCAATATATATATATATATATATATATTCGTCTACAATAACGTTTCTAGCAATATTATTTTCCGGATAGTTGTTAAAATGTAAATACCTACTGGACACCTGGATACGTAGATAAGAAATAATAATGCCATCACGAATATATAATATCAATGCATGCGTGGATACAAACCGTATATATTTAAAAAATATAAAAATAAAATAATAATAAATTAGGCTCGCCGACCTTACGTGGAATATTTTAACAAGTCAATGAACCATAAACACGGCGGTAAAATTACTTAACAAAAGTTTAGCAAAAGTCGCATGACAACCGATCGTCCGTTACTAATATTCGATTACGCCATCGTACAGGCCTAAAAACCAGTCATTAAAAATATTATTTAAATTTATACGAGAAATATCTTATAGCTGAATGCAGTTTTTCTAGTAACGCATAAATTTTCTCGGCGGGTTTTTTGTTTTTACGATAACGAGAAAACACACGCGTGAATATACCGTGTAATAATAATCGAACGAAGATAAAAATAAAATAAAAAACCGACGGTTGTTTTGGAACGTCACTTTTTTTAATGACACGATTTTCTATAAATACAAATATTTGACTAAACGGGATTCGAATGGCTGAACAAAAAAATCCGAAGTAGCCAAATGAGTATATACTTATAAAATATCGTGAATAAATTATTGTAGTAAATTTATTTTACCGGCGTCATGGTTATTTACCTTGCGAATACACTAAAACACAATGTCAATTGTATTTTTTTTTTTTTTTTTTTTTTGTCAACAAGGATGGCAGTCCGGCGAATAAGATTTCGAACGACTTTCCATGTCGCACCGCGTCCTGCAAACACAATTCACGTCGCATTGTTTTTTATTAGGCGCCAAGTGCCGAGCGTAGGCTTTTTACAGATAATGCGATATAGCTGGGATTAGGGGCATTTCTTAACAAGACCCCACAGGGACGGGGGTGTAGGTTTTTTTATATTACACGTACACGTCGAATGAATGTATACTGTATATTAGAGTGACTACGTGTATACGTAAACACATAAACACACTGGTCAAGGGTGTGGGGGTGGCCGGATCCGCCAGTTTCAAGAGTTGCTATTATTAAAATTTATCTGTAGGTGTGTTTGTTATAGAATTGACCAATCGGTCCATTATTTTTTTTATTATACCGTTTGGCAACGTTTTTTTTTTTTTTTATTGACGCGAGTTGCGATGGTGATATGTTGTTATAGACGTCAGAATTTTTCTCCTATGAAGTCAGACATTGAAGTGTCGACGGCGGGTTTTTCGATCGCGGTAGTTTGTTTACAGACCGGGGAAAAGATTAATAATGATAATATTCGTAGTAGCATTTTTTGCTTGCTCTGTTATTCCTATAGATTTTTCCGAAACTAGACAAGGAAACCAATATATTTTTGATTAGTTTATGTTATAAATTATCCTAAAAAAAAAAAAAAACCATTATAAGCCAAAGTTAAATTTAGAATATAAAATAATTTGAGTAATTAAGTCAAGTTACAAATTTTCATGAAAATAATAACTTAAATTAAAAAGTTAAAAGTTCAATTTTTTTTTTTTTTTTTTTTTAATTGCCTTAAAAACTACACGCATAAACGTGTTTTGTACTCTTGTATATTTCGATTTATACAGACTTACTATACAATTAGAGGCACAGCAAACTACAGATTTTCTATCGGCCAATAGTTTAGTCGGGTTGGGCTACGAGCGTGTACACTAGGCCGACTACTAAACAGTTTGGTCGGTGATAAGTACGTAAACTAGCTTGAATAGTCGGCCGATTGCTCTCGAAAAATGTTACTGGTTGTTACACTTCTGCTGAATAAAGAAGTCGCGTGATTAAAATGTTGTCTAGAAATGTTATTATTGTTTTTATACAACGGAGGAGGACGATTAAGAAGAGAAACCGAGAGTATTGGGCGCATATCATCTACAGTGAGAGATTATTACAAGGAAAATTGTATACGTTGCATTTCAAATTACTAAATTTGCTGGTAATCTTTCAATTTCCTCTATCAAATTTTCGATTGGCGTTTCGACATCGGCATCGACATCGTGAAACTTCGCACTATCTTCCCGCGCCAAAGCTCTGAGCGAATGAAGCTATCTATCGGTCAAATCGGCCGACTAAACCAGAAACAATGGGAAAGTGTGCGCGCGCGGAACTCCTACCATACTGATTAAACAGTCGACCGATAACAGTCAAGTTTGAAGGCAATCGTGTAGCCCATAAAACTTATGTATCGGCCGATACTAAATCGTTATTATGTGTACATTTGCATACATAATCGTACTGATAACGAACCCGACTAATATCGGCCGATAATCCGTAGTTTGCGATGTCTTTTAGAATCGTGTGGCTATCCTATAGGCCGTATGCCCGTCTTGTTATGTATTAATAATATTCGAGTAATATACGTCATTTTCGTCGAAAAATTAACGGGAAAATAATATAGATTTTGTTTTGCAAAAGATTCGTAAAAAATAACTTATTTATTAATACTAAGTAGATATATTCTAATATTCTGTTTTTTTAATTTTTTTTAGTTATGTTAAAATTTATCGAAAAAACTTATTTATAACTTAAATTAAAGTAACTTCATGCCTATAGTTACCAGTGTTTAAATTTATCTAGATATAGATAAAAATAAATTGTTTCAAAATCATCTAGATACAGATAAAGATACTTAAATTATCTCGGATAATATATAGTAGATATGTGGAACTAATCTAGATAAAAAAAAGACAATTTTTTTTAATTGTATGATGTTGAAAATAGGAAGATACAAATGTTAACGGTTAAAATAATTATGTAATCCACTAGTTAGTTTATAACTTCGAATTTTTAACTAAAAATAAAACAATACAGTTAGGTATTTAATATTTTCTATTATAAGGGTAAAACATTTAATTTTTTTTTTTTTTTTTTTATTAAGAGTTAATGTTTCAACGACAATGGTTATGAGTCTGCTTAAACTAGCAGTGGTAAGAGCTGAAAAACATGGGTTACAAATTATTTACAATTATTTACATTTTTTGGCTTAGATTTATGTTGTGGAAAAATTGGAGTATTGCCACTGTATGGTCTTCGTTGACAGCTTGTTGGACTGAGGTCGAGTCAGAGACGATTCTTCGTGGTTTTTTATACGTATATTTTATCTAGACAATTATTAAAAAATAATTATTATTTATCTTGAGTAAACTTCAAATAGATTCCGGAACCCTCGTCTAGATAAGATTAAAGATAAAAAAAAAAAAATCGTCAATAAGAACTATCTATAGATAAATAGGCATATCCAGATATGTTTTGATTACAGTCACTGCCCATGGCTTCGGCGTTTTTCGACAATACTATTGGAAATCTCCGAAGCCCGGGATTACGCGGGCGTACGATTGTTGTATTTTATAGTATATTCTTGTTGTATATTTTGTACAAGACTGGTCGGTGTTCAGTGCAATCAAAAACCGAGCGTACCAGACCGACCACCAGCAGCCTCCCGACGTGCGTCATAACGATTTTTATCGTCATGATTTACGCGCAACGAGTAATTGCGTACTTTCTTCTAGAAAGGTTACCGGCAACATAAAATAAATTAACGTGCGCCCGATATTTTTATCGACCCCGATAATTATATGCATGAGCGTGTTTTCTTGTGTACGCGAGTACGTGCGCGTATTATACACCTACCTGTTGATTTCGCACAAGACGTAAAAACCCGAATTAATTTATGCATAATAAAAAAATAAATAACGCGCTGTGCATATACTTAACTGTAAACCGCTAAATCACCGAGGTGGCGCGTATCCTGCAGTCTTGAACTTAACTCTTAAATGATTGTTATTATTGTAATTACTATTATATCGTCGGAGTGCGTCGTCGAAACGAGACGATGACGTAGTACCCGACCCGACCGACTGGTAAACAAATCGTGCGAACGTAAACAAGAATATCGTAAAAAAAAAAAAAAAATTCGTCCGACAATTATGGTTTAATCGACGGATTAGAAAGAAAATAATAATAATAAAAAAAAGGTCTCATTTTCGAATATTCTCCCGCCGAGAAAGTCATGTAAACCGTGGGAAATAAACGAAAATCCGAGAAATCCAAGTGGGGTGAATAATTTGGACAGGGAACGATTTCCCGTTCGAATTTCTGAAGGGCTGAAAAGTCAAACAAGCCCGATTTATACAGTTAACTTGGTCAATTTTTTGCTCAATATTTCTTTAAATTTCATTATTTCACGGTGTTGCACCGATAGAGGGGCAGGGGGACAGAGACATACAATCGGGGCCATATACGCAGTGCAGATTTTCAAGTGTAGCGCCTTTTCTGAATGTATTTCGGATCTAGTCGGTACAATGGGAGACCATTTATTTGATTTTCTGAATAATTGGGAAACTTGGGAAAACGTAGGAAAAACGTAGGGAAAATGTACGGCAATAATAAATAAATACCTATTATTATCATTGTCACTCCGAATCGTTTTTCGTTAACATTGATTTATACATTAAATTTCCCTCTTCTCTCACTGAATTATCGTGTTATGTTTCTGCGGCGTTAAGTATGGGCGTCAGTGGCGCGGCCAGGATTTTACTACCGTACTGCTAGAATATATTAGTAGAATTTATATTATAATATATAATATCGAATACTAGTGAAGTTTTGCGCACCGACGGTACGACGACGAAGAAACGTAATACTTTCGCAACGATTTTCGTGTATGATTTTTAGAAATTTCTGTAGGGGACAGCAGCCCCTCGCTGTGATTTATTCCCGGACCGCGACCGTCGCCGGCGGACGTTTTTGGTGTAAAACAAATGTACGGACGCGGACAAAAACGGCGGCGGCGACGATAATATCCAATTGGACCGTTTGCCGCGAGACCGTTGCCGCCGGCGTGTCCCCCCACCAGTGGCGTCGGCGGCGGCGGCGGCGGCGGCGGCGTGGCGCGCGCGAGGTCACGGTTAGACCGATATTTTTTTTTATAAAACGGCCGGGCGCGCGCTCGCTCGTGGCCAGTACCGAGTTCAATGTCAATATCAGAGGAACTACGTGCACATCACAAGTCCGCGCGATCCGTTGACCGCGAGCGCAGCTGTGTATGATCCGACGTGCTGAATACGACGACGGTAGTGTTATATAGTTCTTGGATAATCGACAATATTCGATTTCCGTACGCGTAGCCAACGGCCGCCACTGTCGGGCACGAGAAAAAACGACATTTAATAAAATCCCGTTTAATAAAAACACGCGCCCGTCGCCGAGGATTTGTCGTACCGTTATCGTTTTTACAGTCCGCAGTCGACGGGGCCCGTACCGGTGGATATCGGGATTTTTGTTTTCGGCACGCCGCGCAGCGAACGACGTCATGTACCCGAACCCGTGGATAAGGAAACACTCGACCCTGAGACAGGTGATCGACAAACTGTTGTCGATCAACTCGAACAATACGAAAAAATTCGACGCCATGTTGAACGGCAGCAAGAACAAGAAGAACGGCGGCGGCAGGAGGAGAACGTCCACGGCGGCGTCGGCCGCGCCGACGGAAAAAAGGAAACGTTGAACGAAAACGACAAAACAAACGAGCGCGGCACCCGCAAAGAGGAGACGCCGCGTCCGTTTTTTGCACGTCCAAAAGCCCGCCCGCCCCCCCCCCCACAGAGTTCCTATATAATATAGCCGCGGTGCACGCGTGCTCGCACGATTAATATTATTATTATAATACTCGTTGTACATAACTATAAAAACGATAATAATACCGTATTGTTGTAATTATACGGGAAAAAAAACCGAACAGTGTGTGCAGGAACGTCGTGCGAAAACCGCCGGCAGAAATACCGTGTGTCATATATTCACCGTCGGCACCGGGCAACAGTGGCAACAGGCAGCGTCCGGCCCGAGTCGCCGCACCCGATTATTATTATTATTGTTATAATTATCGTTTTCCCACAAGTCGGCGGGGTACGATGACCGCGATCTTCCTGTACGACAGATTTTTATACATTACGTAGCGGAAGTTGTTAAGCATGTGGCCGTCGAGTAGCTGCCACCAATTTACAAACGAAAAAAATACAAATCCATTATTATCCAATATATTGTCGACGGTACAATGACGGCCGAATCCCGCGGAGGTGAGTGGTCACTATTTTTATTATTATTGTTATAATTTTTATTTTGCGCGTCCGACGGTTGGTTAAAATATCGATTTGAATAAATGTCGGATAATTGGGAAATGAATTTATATTCTCGTACCGGTGACATTTTATTCGATTTTCAAGCCGATGACACAATACACAACAAAACTGTTCAATGAAATAATGAAATCGTATTATAGGATAGTAATCATGATAATCTGTGACCACTAAATTCTAACGTTTTAATCTCGATCGATTCGGTAAATTTTTTGTAATTTAGTGAAATCTACCCGGCTATTTGCCAATTGAGCAACAAAAAAAAAAAAAATTAAAAAACGTATCATTGATCAGTTTCAAATTATGTCTCTATTCTGTTTTTTGTCATAGTCCAGCACTGATTATATTATCTGTACGCAATCGCATTGCTAACGATAAAAACGACCGTGAGCGAAGTTTGGTTCGAATGCGTTTTGAGAAATTTAAATTGAAAATTATTATATGAATTTGCAAGTAAAATAAATTAATGACAACCGTCAAGTGTTTTGTCGTCTCAAATTGTTGAACATTTCTTTTTAGAACCGAACAAATTTTATCCGCGTAAAACAAACAACAAAAAAACCAAAACAATTTCAAATGGCTAAAAACAGCTCGAAAACCGTCTGAATGTTTAGGAAACTGTTCCACGTTACTAAATGGCTAATATTAGTATCCGGTCGAAATTGAAACCGTTTGTTAACCTAACCGTTTATGATTTACAACAAAATCGAAAATATCAGAAACCGGCGTCTTTTCCCCGTTATTAGGAAAACTTCAAAGAATATCAACAATTTCTTTAGCCCTCTCTCCCACACAATGTATCTACAAAACGAAATTCGCTAGCAGAAAGTTCCCATAAAACGTTCGATTAGAGTAAAACCACTCTTTACACATAATCCTCGTTACTCGTTCGGAAACGTCCATTTTCCTCATAAAAAAAATTATCATTTTATCGTTATTTTTGTCTCCTCGTCCAATTTTACCGCACATCAACGCCTATAAAATATTAGGTGTAGTATAATATATTAATTAATATTAATATAAAATATTATGTTCCACGTCCGACGACGTCCTCTACCAACTACGACGCAATTATTATTATTATATTTACATCCGCGCGCGGACGTTATCAATTTGTTGTATTTATATTAATAAAAAAATACTGGCGAGTAAAACACGTATCCGTGCCGTGGACTCGTGTACACGTGAACTGAGTTATTTTTTATTTATTTATTATTATTTTTTTTTTTTTTTTTTTTTTTTTTTATTGAATCACGACGGCTAATAAGTATAAAGCTCTTCGCTGAGGCTGTTACCTCCTCCTGCTCCTCCCACCGCGAGGTTAACGTATCCGCGTTTGAAATAAAATAAATTCTTCGGCTCAGTTTTCCTTATACTGTCAGGCCGTTCTGATTTCTTAAAACGGTCAGACAATAATTATAAATAATTATTAATTGGAACAGTTTTTATCGTATCGCGTACGCGTTTGCGTTTCGACCGGAATGAAAAAGGTCGTCGGGTTGCAACGATAATTACTTACCTTATCGTATTGTATCGATTCATTGACTTTTTTCTGACGCGCCAAAATGTTTTTTTAATCGAATTTTGTAACGCCCGATATGCACGTAATCGAATTGAAAATATCGTAAAAAATCCGAATCGCGCGTACGTTTTTGCTTATGCTTTACGTGATAGATAAGACGGGACCGTTTAAAAAAGAAAAATAATAATAATAATACTATACGTTCATTAATCGCATCACGGGTGTGGGTCGCCACTATTGTCGGGAAGGCAGGATATATAGAGGGGAATTCAATTTATATCTGTACGCAAATGATAAATCGTTTGAACGAAAAACAAAATACGAAGATATTTGGGCGGAGTTCGGTTAATCGTACCGTAATATTTGCGTTGTTCGTTAAAATTTACACACCACGCTTATAAAACCAGACTATTACTTTATGCTCAAATTTTTCTTCTTTTTCGTTATCGAGTTTGATAACTCGTGTCGAATTTCCGCGCTGATTTTATTCAATTAATTCAAGAGGGGGGGAGGGGAAGTAATAGTTCAAAAACGGCTACAGAATGTTTTGAAAATTCGTTCGTGCCCGGAAAGGCCTAATATTCTGATATTCTTAAACGAAAATCGAAAAATACCACTTTACCGAAGCTCCGCCGACTGGATCCGAAATGCTTTCAAAAAAAAAAAAGGTGTTACACTTGAAATCGTAGCTGGACGTCCGGTAGAAAAGTTGTTCACGGACGGAGGAAAAAAAAAAAATACACACACGACATACACAAATCATTGTAAAACTGACCGACAAATCCGGAAACTGTATTAAAACATTAATAACGACTTGCCCCCTCCCCTCCTCCCCCACGATGTTATATATATATATATATATATATACAGGTGATCACAATACCAATAGAATAATAAAACCTTTGGACGGTGCTGAACCGTAATTTCTATTGTATTATAAATTTACGCCGACACGTGTACTTACACAAACGATTTTGCAACCTCGCGACGATTTGGCAATATTTATAACGGGTCTTGGTATTGTACGGAACTACCGTAGGAAAATACTCGCGGACCGGCCGGATTACCATCGGCGGCTTACCGTCCGTCGTCGGCGATATTATACTCGTCGACTGCATTAATCTTAATATTAAATTAATGGATGGATGGATGGGGATCTCTGTCTTTCTGTATAAGATTAATAGACTCGAATACTGCTGGAGCGATATTTGATGCGGTTTATTTGCCTCAATGTTCCGCGTTGTCCGGCGAAGGTTTATTGCTATTGAATTCCACCCCCTATTGAATACCGTCCACTCGGTAACGTTTAGTACAGTAATTGAATTATTTTTGTATGATTTATGGGTTACCTCGGTAACACGGATGAAAAAAAAAACTGTTATTATTTATTGTAGTGCCAATCCCTGTGCTGTGCGGGTTGTATAACTATAGTAATAAGTGAAAACACGTAGGAACTCTATCGGCGTATCTTTGAATCCGTATAGTGAAATGAACGAAATGTTTTTATGTCACGGTAAAAAGTCAATAAATAATTATTTGTTTTACGTGAAATTCTGACTTAATTCAATTGTTACTTTATTATTTTTGTTGATTAGCGGGTAAATGACACGTTTAGAACACGTTTAGTGTGCCGAAGGTGGACAACACACTTTCCACCTATTTTTTTTTTTTGTTTTTGTTTAAATAGTGCCATGGGCAGAACAATAATACATAATGATCTAGCAATAGAAAATCATTGCTGGGTCAGCTAGTATAATACTATAATATATTATAATGAAATATGACTGTAGAATTTTAATCGTCCGGGGGAGGCTATAAATAAAACGTAAATGTGGCGTAGATACAGCGCGCAGTCCTTCGGACCTCGACCTCGGTCTCGTCCCGATCGCGTTTTTTTTCTTCCGTCCTAAAGTATTATTAATTCTATTTTTTTTCTTTCTTTTTTTTTTCTAATACAAGTAGTGTTACCCGTGCTGCTGTGGGGGACTCGGGTCTTGCATCGTTTTGGACCGCACGATTTCCGCAGTCCGTCTGCCTATACGTATAATAATTCTAATACCGCTCGACCGATTTTTCATAAAATTTCCGTCGATCGATTCGACGTGGTCCGTCGATGGTAATCTTTTTCGACTGTTATTCCCACCAATATCACTACCGCCACTACCACCATCGCTCTAAAAAAAAAAAAAACTACCAAAAAATGATGAAAAAACGGCAAAAACGCGAGTTTTATTATTTATTTTTATTTATGTTGATTTCTGAGATATCATGGCAACAATAAAAAAACAAGGCTAATACTACTTCGCTCAGAATCGATTATCGTTTGCAGTTTATCGTTGATAAATTAGATATAGATGATCCATTAAATCCCTATCTTTATACTACCTTCCCACTCATGGTGCGATGTATGTACGCAATTTTCATTTCTTTATTCTTTTGTTTTCTCGTCGATTGTGACGGAAACATAACAGTTCTATAATATTGTAATTATTATTGTTGCAATTCAATTGTCACGGGAATAATAAATCCCTAAAATCATCGAATGGCCCGGCCGCTATGCATTTCGTTTCGACTCGGATAATTTTACGTGTGTATTATACGTAATGTTACGTTTGAAATACATTATCACGAAATCCATTACCGCCGCCGACCGGCCGACGTTTTCTAATGACTATACCGGGACATTAACTGAAAAAAAAAAAAAAAATTAAAAAAATTCGATAAAACTGCACGTATACAATATCGTGTTACTACTAGAATATTTTACGTCCGGAAAGGGAACATCGCCGAGCCCGGTTTGCACGTCGCCCGTCATAGTACACGGACGGTATAATTATTATAATATACGTACACTGGCGACGTATATTTTGTTCGAAAATCTCTCGTGCAGCTTTTGTTGTTGTAGGCGAACAAAAAAATAAAATTAAAATAATAACGACACGCGTTTCATTGACCCGACCATGTGACGACCGGTCGGAATTTACGGGCGTCGAGTGGTTGCGGAGCCAGCGCGCTGCTACCCGTATTCTATCCCCGGAGTGCTTTACACTTATAACGGAAAACAAAACTCTCGAGTGAACCGATTTCGGTCATATAATTACAGATTCCGAGTGTACCGGACGAATCACATTCGGTTGGTATGAATGAGAAAATGGTCCGATTTTTTCGCGTACCGTAAAAGATTTTTCCGAAAAATCGATTTTGTCGATGACCGTGTTATCTCAGCGACGAGAGAAAAACGCTATGTTATTGTGCTCAGAATCGTTTTTTTTTTTTATCGCCAAGTGGAATACGTTTTACATTGAGAATTGGACTCCGGGGGGGAAAGGACAAATTCGGTTTAAAAACTGTTTATACGTTTAACTCGCGTTATTATTTTTTTTTTCCTATTGAATTATCACGAAAACACCGAAGACTTTCAATGAGTTTTTCACCGATAAATACGAAAATATTTGAAGCGACCTCGCGTCTATTATTATTATTATTTTTTCCTACACGAGCACCGAAACACGCGCCGTAACCGTGGCGAGCCAGGAGAGGGCGTTACCCCGCCGCCGACTTGTCTTGAAATTAAAATATTAATATATATTCCGATTGCTGTAATAATATTATATAATAACTATTTTTCGGACGCGTATACCTTACGCCATACGAAATACACGCCTATAAGTTTTTGACGTAGTTTTGAATTCCCGTCGTGAATTGCGCGTTTTAAACCGCGGACGGCTAACTACCACTCGCCGTCCGCCGTTCGTCGCCACTAGCTGTATTTAATAACGGCGATTTTATGGTGTGTTTTTTTGTTTTGTTTTTTTACTACAGCCACAACCGGCAACACAAACAAACGACATCGTAATAACATTGAAACCGAACCACCGACGACGGAGAACACCATTCGATTTGCCCGTATGATCCCGATGATCCGTCGTCCGCGATCGTGCGTATAATAAGGTGAGAGACGATTATTATTTTTATTTTAAGTCTTGCCAATAGCTGTACTATTCCACCGTCGTGGGGCACGGCGAAAATAGTAAAATACCCACATCCCTCTTCGTGTTCAAATAACTTAAACTAGTATAAATTGGAGTACCTTGAGTATTTTTTTTTTTTTTTTTTTTAAAAACCTGACTCTGTCGGCTTTTTTGCATTTAATAAGAAATGGATTGCAGGAAATTAGAATTTCCAATGTCGCTCTTTGCCCTGAAAATGCGATTGCCGACACACAGGTTGAAAAGTGTCGGTATAAACTGATTTTTCTTCAAATACTCACTATAAATATGTTACACGCTTGAATGAAAATTTAAATCAATTGTACACTTATTGAATTAACGGGTTTATGAATAATCTGTGTAAAAAAATATATATATATATATAATTCCAATTTATAAAGCTATGGTCCAAGGGAGCGACGATCCACCTGTTCGCCCCATCGCCCTACACCGCCACTAAGTTTTACTCCCGGTTCACGATATAATAGTATACAATTGAAAATTACGTAAAACGAATAGGACAGCAGAAAATGTCACAATCTTTCGTCACCGACGATGAACATCCAGTTGTGATACGTGTGAAATTAAAATTTTGAGACAAAATAATTTTTTTAATACTTACTCAAGGCTGTATTTGAGGGGGGTGGGGTCCAGCGGTCCGGACCACCACCGGAACGTCTTCGATCTTTCGAAAATTATTATTTATTTTCACACCAACCAAAATATTTCCCAGTCATAAATTAGTTTAAATTAAGTATTCATTGTTTTATAATCATACCAAATAAGAAAACTTAAATTCGGTATCGACTAAAACTAGAATATTAATATTTTAGACCCCCCCCTTTCCCCCGTTAAAAATGTTCTGAAAACGGACTTGTTAAAACGTTTTCAAAACGTGTTTTAACCGTTTGAAAATAATATCATTTTGACGGAAACGAATCGATACGGGATATACAATAAAATACTCTGTATTGATTAGTCAATTTACCGGAACGATAACCACCATAACCATTGTGGTGACGTTTTATATACCCTTCGTACACGCTTGAATACGATAAAATTTGTCGTTATTATCTTCTCGTGGATGCGTGATTATCACGTATATTTTACAAATTCAAAATTAGTTACCGGTTATTATCCGATCGCTGTGACGGACTTAAAGAGCCCGCGAACAGTTTGACATTATTTGCCCCTATCCGACGTTACAATATTATTAATATATATATATTGTTATATTATATGTTTTCATCGCAATAATTATGGTTTTTTTTTTTTTTTTTACCGTTTGTTCACAGATCGATAAATCGTGTTCGATTCAATCCGCAAGTCCGACAACGATGTACACGAATACAAGACCGAGCGTACGACAATTTTTTTTATAACGTTTGTACCCGATGTGTATATTCTCGTGTGCTTGTAATATTGTTTTTTTTTTTTTTTTTTTTTCTATATATATATTTATATATGCCTACACGAGTGCATTTTGTAGTAGTAAGCGTACTATTATATTTATTATTTAACAACTAGTTATATATAATATTTGTATTTATTATAATATATTTAGTTAAACATTTTTATATTCTTTTGTAATATAATATGATATAAAAAAAAAAAAAAAAACAAAAAAAAATCAACTAATCATTTAGACTGCGTAAGTCGTCTGTGAGGAAAACAAAACGTACGGGTTTATGTATTGTTGGACGGCATATTATAAAATATTGCCAACGAAAAAACGTATAAGTCCTCGTGTGTATTGCACTGGTTATCAGACGTACTGCAGCCTGCAGGTGCGCAATTTCCGACGGTTTTATATGAAAAACTATCTACAGACAATGTGTACCGCTTGTTCGTTTAACAATTTTTTTTTTTTTTTTTTTTTTATTATTATACACCGATATACTGTGTAGCTGACGTTTATACGATTTTTTAAAATATGTCGTGGTCCGGTAATAATAATACGATCGTTTACGATCGGTATTTCACATTTTTTTTTTTCCGCGGGACCAAAGTTGAAAATTTTGAAAATTTAAATCAATACCGGAAGCCGCTGGCGTACTGTAAATTTCTTCTTTTTTTCTTTTTTTTTTTCAATCGTAGCGTATTAAATGGCATATAATTCACAAACCTATTTGAATTAATTTCAAAATTGATTATTTAGTTGTATATTAATTTTATCATTTACGTTTTCTGATGCTGATCAAATTATAAAGTGATAACAAAACGGTTGATTAATCGTATTATACGGGCGCAATGACCGGGAGTCTATAAGTCTGACCGACGAATTTTACAAACGTAAATAATATAATAATACGCGCGTTAGTAAAATCGATTTTACTGCTGGTAATAATAAAAAAAAAAAAAAATCTTTTCTTTTTTTTTTTTTAAAGATTTTCAAGTCACGTCGTGCGATATAACACGTCGACGGCTCCATATTATTATAATATAATCGTGTTCGTAAACAGTTTACTGCTCTTTAACGAACAGTCAACGCAGCGGAATCGCAGAGTCTTGCGGCCGACCCACGCGACGGCAAAAACGACACACAGTAAGAGTAATATTATACTCGCATTGTAGAATACGTCGGTCATCTCAAAAAACGTCTGTTTGCCCAGTTTTATCGTTATATGCACTACCCACACCATAGGCAGTGGGCTGGCTAATTATAATAATTTATCAATGTTGAATACCGCAGATCTTACAAATAACTTCCAACGTATAAGTGAAAATGAAAAATTAGTGAAATTAAGTTTTCTGTAGTTGCTGTAGACTGTTGAAATTTTAATTTTTATGACCCATGTCGTTTACTTGAAATTATCGATTCAATTATGTGAAAATCTGGCCCACGATATGCTTATCGTAAAAAATGTTCGATAAAATATGTTACGATCACAATCTAAAATCAATATTTTATCGTTTAATACCGAAAATAAACGGCGCTCAGAAGTTTTTAAATATCGATTACTTGCAATAGTCTTTCTAATATTACGGATTCTTCGCCGGAAGCTATGTAAATTAATTTCCATTCATAATTAGATTAACGTAAATTGTGTATAGATTGGCGTGTGTAGCCGACATACACAATAGTAGTTAAATATTTAAAAACCTAACTTGTGTCGTTTTATTCGAATTATTAAATAAATTCATAATGAAATCATATTATTGGATGTTGGTTTTAACATTAATTTTAAAATTCGAACATTTTTTACAGGAAGTTTTAGCGATGAAACTGCAGAAATAAAATTCAAACCGCACCTTGAAAAAAATTAACGGTAAAGACTTATATAATTGGATCATAACTTGAATTTAATAAAATAAATAATTAAAAATACTATCGAATTATCCAATTGCTGATAATATCGAGCAAATGATTACGAATATAATAATATAATATATCATTTGCGACGAAAAAAAAAAAAACAAACAAACAAAAACAGGAAATCGTTATTAAATTTTCGCGTAACTTATAGGCGGAATCCAAGTTCAATGACAATAAATAACGCCTCTTAGTGTCCGTGCGACGTTGTACAAATTTCCTGACCTTCACAACGATATTTTACGATATCACGCCGAAAATTTCGTGTTTTTAACGATCACTGATGAACACAGCAAACGCGGGTAGACGTTTTTTTGCAGGAGGGCGCACACAAAAGAGAGAAAAAAAAAAAAAAAGGTCAAACCCATCCCGCCCCGACAGAACGTCTCCAAAATTGTATAAAAAAAACCCCAATATTAAAACCGACGATTTGTGAATTACGTCTCGTATTGTGTCGCATTAATGAGAGCAATATAATAATATTCAACGATTTTGTTGCGTAAAACTGCGATCGCGTTGTATTTCCAATCGAGTAGGAATCTCGACACGACTCGCAATGGCGGAGGGGTGTGCAACCGCGCATCAAGCACGTTGGCCGACGGCTTTGTGCGAAAATTGATGATGGCGTCGTTAGCCTTCGGGGATAGCATGGAAAACAAACTATAATACTGTACCTGACCCACTGACCAACTGACGTAGGTACAAATCGACGCGGGCGGGCGGGCGGGTCATCGGCGGCGTTTTAACGAACACGGACGATAGAAAAAAAAAAAAATATCTTATTGGAATCGGGCTGAACTGCCCGTGTGCTTATCGTATTAATTGGTTATCGGTCGTGTTGATAAGGCGCCGCAAAGTATTCGACAAACTGCACTGCGCGACGGGCAAAAGTCCGACGGCTCGGGTTTTTGGGTCAATCGTTTGTTTAGTAACGACGACTAATTAGTATTGCGACTTTAGATACTTTCGGTATTTGGAACAACCGCGCGTATCACGGAAATAAAAATCACCGGTGAAATCAACAAATAAATATCTATTGTATTTGATAAAAAAAAAAAAATAAAAATATATATTATAACAAACCTTCGTTGTTTCGACAAGAATTATATTTGGATTCGGCGTGTTCGCTGTACTCCGATTAAATGGGGGTATTTTTATTTTTATGATTTTTTATCCAATTTAAAAAAACGTTTTGTTGAACAAAACAATTTGATTTGTGTAAAAAGCGGTCAGTGAATCGAAAAATAATTTATCTACTTATCGATTATATGTTTGAAACGAACGATAACTTAATCAAATCCACGGAAATATAATCATAATATTAATGCATATACAGCTGACTGATGAGTTTTGAGAAGCTACACATAACGAACATTTAATACTTGGAGAAAAACGGTTTGTTTTATTCGAATTATTAGGTAATCCCATTTTTTTAATTTATGTTTTGAAAACGATATCTTCAAAATGACGGCCAACATCAGCAAGAATACATTGCTGTAGGCGATCACTGCCGTTTCGGTATGATTTTCGGCACGACTCGATTGGTATGGTCGCGATTTCTTCGGTGATTCTTTCCTCCGGGTCCATCTATGGTATGGGGGCGATGTTTAAAAACCTCATCCTTAAGGAACCCCCGGAGGAAAAATTGCATATGCTTAAGTCGGGGGAGCGTGCCGGCCAGTTTACGTCACCCCTCAGAGTGACCAACCGCCCGGGGAACGTTTGTCGCAAAACAGCAAACGAAATTCGAACTGTGTGCGCTTTAGCCTCGTATTGTTAAAACCATACGTCTTCCAAGTCATGTTCTTCAGCCATTTCCTCCAACCTGTGCTGCAGATAAGTTTCCAACATCACAACATCCCTAAAGCAACCGCGTGCTTCCAGGCAGAGGCGTCTTGGTGACCGCTCAATTGCCTCATTGTCTAATAGCACATTTTCGGTGGTTCTTACCGTTCTAGGCGCTCCACGTCCACTTAGGGTACTTCCATTCTTTTCCAATTTTCGAATCCAAAATTGAATAGTGTTCACATAAGGGACATATCCGTTGCGTGAAACGCCAAGACGTAGACGTAAAGCCCTTTGTGTTTCAATCACGGAATGTTTTTTTTTTTTTTTAAATACGTGCGTACGACGAAACCTCGATGTACACCTGTCCAGACCATGATTACGACTAAAAACTGCATAACTGTATAATTCAAAATAGACCACTACTATAGGCCTGCGCTTATCTTATCTTAGACCCCATTAAACACGTCAGTTGGCTCCGGGGCACCCTGTATATTTTGTTAAATTAATCGAAACCTATGTTATGATTAACAAAATTTCAATTGTGAATTCAACAAACCTGCCCCCTGTTATTTCAATACCGATTTTCATTAATTCGGTATAGATGTTTTCCATTGTGTAGTACAACCATCATATTTCCAGGTGACTGCTGCTTGAAAACTAATATATAGACGAGTAGTTTACACTATAGATTCTCGTCGCCAGCATTGTCAGCGTGAGAAATACGTGCTAATGGACACCGTAGAAACGCGTATTATTTTATTTATTTTTTTTTTATAATCACGACTACGCGTTATCACCGCGTTCGATAGAACGATTTACTGGAATGATATGTATAGATTAGAAAATTACCCTAAACCTATTGAATTGAATGAATAAAAACTAAAAGAAAAATAAAAAAAAATGAAAAAAATAGCGGAAAATGTAAAATAAAAGTTTCACTTTTGAAGTAACTGTTACACAAATCGAATCATGTTGATAATCGAATAGCATTTTTTTTTTGGGTCACCGCAAAAATAACAATAATAATTCCCTATCAAATAATACATTTTCAAACGGGTTACGAGAATTTCGCCGTTTGCACGTTGCACTAGTCGAGCGAATGAAGTTTTAGACACGTGCAAAATTATCGATATATACTTTATTGCCTTCCCTGGCGTATACTACTAGGCATAGTTATGTATATTCACCGAGCGATAAAACCGCTATTTATCTGGTCTCACATTATCGCATTGCTTTGTCTCATCTCGTTCACCGGGATAAATGTTCGCATCCGCCCATTATTTCGCATCAATTTTTTTTTTTTTTTTATATAGGTCGGAAGAAACGTAATCTCTTCACTCCTGTATATAAAACGTTACGTTTAATAAATGTTTATAGACTTATAAGAACGTTTTGTAATTACAGTACGACAATCGTATCGATGATTCACGGCAGCTCGTACTCTCATTGTTATTATTTCCTCATTTTCTCACGACAATTACCCCGTGAAATCGAACGGCGTAACGACTATAACGGATATGTTTTAGTTCCCGTGTGTTAAAACGCATCTATAGTAGGTATTTTAGTGTTAAGCAGATGTTTGATCAAGCCGAAATTCCGATTGAAAAATATATTATTAGATAGAATTTAGGAAAAAAATACGTTCAATCCGAATATTAAACATAATTATGATCGAAATATACATTTTAGACGACACATTATAAAAAAAAAAAAAAAAAGAATATTTATAGATAGTAATATCTCGTGTCTATTATCCGCTACAAAAAAACACGAGTACACGATCAAACGACCGTAGTACTACCACACCAAAAGATTTTTGTGATTAATTTGCCTATTCATTTTTGTTTACATGAACGAATTGCCTGTGTTTTATAGGATTTTTTTTCTCCCATTTTATGTGCACCTAACTAATCATAACTTAAATAATAAATAACCTAACCTAACAATAACTTAAATTATCGTAATAAATATAATTTTATAATAATAATAATAATAACAATCGTCATCCGGATTATACGGATTTGCAACAATTCTAATCAGGATTGAACCAAGTTGTGTGCCGAGGATCTTTGGTGGAAAAATTGTCCGTCCCAGAATTTTTGTCCGTGATTAACAAGAGGCGTCTTTATATACATCAAAGACGTGTAGGATTATTTGATTTGACTTTAACAACAACCAACGTTAATGTGTATTAATATTAATATTATTATATTTTTTTTATATTATTATTTTTTTTTTTATTATGTATTATTATTAACGTTTATTTGCCGATTAATCGAATTATGAAAATGGTTAGTACAATGTACAATGTGAATTTATTTGTGAATTACGAGTATATACGCGTCGATTTAGTCATTAACTAGTCAACCCGAATTGAGTTTTCGAACGTACCCTAGACGTACAGTACGAACTACAAGGGCACTGCCAATTGTAAGGTTAATCAATAAATAATTGTCATCAATTGTTTGAAAATTAAATTAAATATCTACTGCAATTTGTCTGTTACGTATTATATTATGTATATATATATATATTGTACACGGTTTTAATTTGGCTGACGAAAATCGTATGTTTTTTTACGTAATATTTTGTACTATTTATTTATTAATTTACAACCGCCGACAATGCGATTATGCGAAAAAGCCATTTTTAATTTTTCGAATCTTTTATAAATAGTTATGCACACAAGGCGGGTAGGTACGTATTGTCATGATGTAAACACATTATTTTGCATATTGTTAATTAAAAATACATTACCGATTACCGTATAGGTTATAATTCAGCGATATCGGTGTATATTGTAAATTGTAATATATTATATTAAGTCGTATATTATTATGTTTGATGGTCATAAACAGTAGCGTGACGAGGGGGTGGATGGGGGACATTGCCTCCCCACGTGGGCGTTTTTTTTTTTTTTTTTTTTCCAAATATATACTGCAACACGACTTTAGACCTCCTCCAGTCGTCAACATAATAAGTAGTTTGTACGTGCCTGTTGACGACAAACTTTGTCGTCAGAAACATGTGCCACGGATGTGACTAACTGATTGAGATTTTTGTTGTCCCGGTTTATTACATTCCGCCGACCCCTATCCCCCAACACTAAACGCCTGCGCGTGCCACTAGGTTACATACAGAGTCACAGGGTGTTAATGTTATGCAAAAAAACAAAGGCGAAAAAACTACAATTACGCAGTTATACCGTGTTCTTTGGCCGAAATATCGTTTTCGCGCGGAAATCAATAGATTGACAACACTGTCCCGGCGACGCGTAGCCAGTGGTGGCGGGGGAGCACTGGGGGCACGTGTTTCCCCCAGCGACATCGGCTCTTCCGGAAGAAATCTGAACGTAAAACATATTAAACAAACTGACCTCGACGAGATTGGAGAGTCGTTAACGCAACGAAATCTATGTTTCCCAACCGTGGACAACTCCTACCGGTATACATGTATTATATTATTGGATTTATCGGTATAAAAGTACGCGTAAAAAAAAAAAAAACGTTTATAGTGTGTGGTTTTTATTTTGTTTATTTATTAAGGCGCAGCACAATCGCAAGAGAGAGAGAAAAAAAGGTTAGCCGGTATAATGAAATTGTTTATATACACACGAGTATATTAAATGAAATATGGTGCGATTATAATCATTACATATTATGGTCGCACGTGGTCGAGTTTATCGCGGTTTTGTAGTGATAACTTATCGTATTATACACATGCATTATTAATATTCTTAGGTCCGACTAGCTCCGACAGTCTATAATAGGCATATCGCAATAATTTCCTATATGAAATCCTACACCTGTAATATTACTTTATCGTTTGTAGTACGCCCGTGTAAATAATAATAAATTAATAAAACGCTACATTTATGCTCTAGTGCAGTGTTTCCCAATCGGCGGTCCGTGGGCCAGTCGTACGTGGTCCGCGGCGGTCCCGTGGATTTTTTCTTCGATTTCTATTACAAATTATAAATTATTATGTTTTTTTCAAATAGCGAAAAAAAAATTACGGCTTATTGAGGAACCGTATTAATATTATATACGGTTATCTTATCGTTGTTGCTGCTGTAGACCGAAGGGCATTTTCCACTTTTACAAGTGTCTAGGTATCGGAGTAATAAATTCAAGTACAATTATATATTAGTGATGTATTGTAATAAAATGTTAAGTAAAATAATAAAAGTTAACATTTTTCGATAAATTTTGTGTATTCTTGTTAATGAGCAAAAAAAAAAAAAAGGTATTCTTAGTTTTCTTAAAATTGAGGTGGTCCGTGATGGTAAAAAGGTTGGGAAACACTGCTCGAGTGTGATATTATTTTATATTTAAGTCGGACGAGGTTTGACGAGTTTAACGAGTTCGTGATTCTCTATTATAAGGAAATCGCGATTTAACGACTCGGCAGAAATTTTTCCGTTTTACATAACGTGGCGCAGGCCAAATAATAATAAAAATATTAAGTATTAAAATATTTATTCTACGCGATATCGGGTGGTCATTTTTCCGCGCGAGTGTATATTTTTAATTTCTCGTCGTACAAATTGGCCGGATCTCTTGTGGTTTTTTTTTAAAATTATTTTATCTATATGTTCCGAGAAATACGAAAATGACGGTTTTTTTTATTGAAAAAAAAATTATATAATTTATTACTACAGATAAAAATCAAGTCAATGGCCCCTCATCGCCCCCTCCACCAGATATTAACCGAACACCGTCACGTCATTATATATCGTATAACGAAAATATATTATTTATTGCGTCGTACGAATAAAATTCTAAACGAATTCGAATTATTCTATTTTTTTTTTTGTTATTTTAAATACTAACGCTAACAATATAATTATTTTTACATTTGATTTTTATACATTTATAATAATACAACGTTTTTACAATTGTGGAAATTGAATTTAAAATTATTTATCGTCGATTACAATACACACCGCCAATAATTGTATTTGGAATTTAATTTGGAAAACAGTTTTGATAAAAGGGTTTACGTCCTTTTTCTATCTATCTTTTTCCTTTGTCTAACTAACTGTGGAAACGAGTTTTCGTAATTCCAATAGCACTCTGGCTCTAAACAGACGAAAATTATTTCACTAGATTATCAAAATTGACTACAGTTTTAGACAAACCTACTGTCGGCCGAGTCGTTTCAACGTAAGACACACTACTATAACGTTAAAAATAATTTAAAAATAAAAAAAAAATTGAAACGATTATAGAATTAAAGATCCGACAACGGATTCCCTATCTTTGAGAGCATACGAACAGATATCAATACGAAATTGGTTATCGATAGTTTGATATTTTATTCAAAAGAGATCGAAAACCAAATCGTTATTTTATATTATTTTTTTTTTCGTATACTGCTTATCGTCTAATATTGATAATAGAGTTTGTACGAAAAGATCATCTGGAACCGCAAACGATAGGTCACTCAGTAACAAGGCCGCGGTAATTTAGAAACTTTATACGGGCACAAAGTCACTGTTGTTTAAAGTACGGTATATCAATTACCGTGTAAGTTATTATTCTTTTTTTCTTTTTTTTTCTATAAGAATGTTTTATCGGAATCGCGTTATCGATGGAAATATGTCACGAACGGATAAGTGGCGTAATTTCGATTTGTACGTATTCCCTCCCCCCCGAGGATATGTTTTCGAATAAAATATTACAGAACCATCGGATAAAATTTCGAACGTATGTACGCTTCCGCGAGCTTTGATTTCTTTTGTTCTTTTGTTAATTTTTTTTTTTTTTTTGTTTCGTCTAATTTTTGATAATGCGCTCGTATGTTGATCATAATTATCATAATTGAAAACAATTTACACTCTTATCCCAAAGACGTGTATTATATACTCTGTTATAACGGGACCGTGTATCATCACGAGTTATAAAAACATTATCGTAGTGAGTATTCCATTGTTAGTTTATAATTTACATTGTTTGCAATTGGACAAAAAAAAAAAAAAATAATAACATAATAGTGGACTATATCGGGTTTTTTTTTTTTTTTTCAATTTAAACAATAATGCAATTTTTAATATTGTATATTTTAATCGGAGCAATATTTGGTGTTATACAAAGTTAAAATTATTATTATTATTATTTAGCGAAAATGTAATGTGGAAACTATAGAAATCGTTCGATCGAAATAAACCTGAACGGACGAAATAACAAAATAATAATAGGCAACACTATATGTAATAATAATTGTTTTTTCGATACGGTTTGCGATTAAAATTTTTAAATTTGTTTTAATTTAATTAAATTATTGTTACACAATAATTTTCAGACGAATTAAATTTTATAATTGTACAGATTATTGTGTTTTTATCGGTCTTATGGTTCTTTTCGTAGTTATTTCACGGGCATAGAAAAAATAAATAAATAGCCGGGCATACTTCTAATCGTAATAATATTAGTAATAGTAGGTGGGATTTTGGGAAGTTATACAAAGGATTTAAGATAGTTTATATATTGGGTGGTCCTTATTTTTAAACGTTAAAATCGTTGATATTAAACATTTTTCACTATTGTATAAAAGTAATTTTGGTTAAATTTGGTCATGACTACTCGCCCATTCCCGTGACTCCGGGGAGTGGACAAATAGCCAAACAGGGGTAGTTTCGTTGTTTTTTTGAACTTAACTAAAGAAATGTAGCAATTACCAAAAAAAAAAAAAGTGATAGAACTTGGATTGTAGAACGTAATATTTTCTTTAAAAGAACTGTATTTTATATAAATATATTTATACTGAAGTCTGAATAAATCAACGAGAATCATAATAATAATTTTTTTTAAAAAAAACCTCGATTTTGTGTGAAGCTCGGTATACCGATAAGAGTATATCGGATTAGTAATTTTTCCTTCTTGTAACACACAAATCGATAATTGCATAGTCAGTTTTGTTTACTTTTACGAACAATTGTCGGGAACGTGGAAACATTTTCGAATAAAGCGTACCGACGCCTGGCGAGAAATCCGCACTATTTAAGGATACGCCGTGAACAATAATTCGGGACGTTTTTACTAACGGTTTTCGATTAGATATTCGCAGAATCTAAAATGGATTTCCAATTGCTGCGGAATCGATGAAGTTTTTATTTTTTTTTTTTTTTTTTTTTGCTAAGAAATCGACGAGTTCACTATACTAATATTATTTAGACGTATCAATAATAATATTGGATCGCGTTGGAAATAAAAAAAAAAAAATTGTATAACAATGTTCTTGATCAAGTTGTAGACGCGGTTATCGAAATTCCCTTTATAATGTTTATTATGAGTAATTACAAACGGGCCAATGATAATTCTAATAAACTGCAGGCTTTATTACACCATAAAAATATAATTATTTTTATCATAAAACGATTGCATATAATAATATATAATTTGTCGGGCGTACAAAACGTTTTTGTAATAATAAAACTTGGGTACTTGTCGCAAAATGTAGAAAACAAGTCATTTGCTATTGTTTTCTACATTACGTTAATGTTTATTGATTCAATTTGTCCGCGGAATATTAAATACATTAACGTGTTCCGCGTGGGGTTCTCTTGGCATATTATGTACGTATTTTTTACCCTAGCCTAACCATAAAATAGTAAATTGCAGAGCGGATAGAAATTTAGATTCTGCGGTGTGATTTATCGAACATATTATAAGTATTATTATTATTATTATTATTATTTTTTTTATTTTGATCGAAAAATTATTTTTAAATATTTAATAACCTATATAACGATACCACGGGAATATATTTATGTTATTATTTCTCGTTTACATTTTCAAAAAAAAAAAGAAACGATTTAAACAACAATAAAAATAATTTTGAAAAAAGCATACAAATTAATAAAGAAACTATTGCAAATGTATGGCAATGCACCAATAATAAAACCAAAAACATAAAAGCTGGCTGACAAAATGGTTTCTTTACGTAAAAAAAAAAAAAAAAAAGAAAATAATAAGATCCCCTCTTAGTATTTTATTATATACGATTTGTACGGAAGAATATTAGAGTTTTTAAAATGCACCGGTTTTTTTATTTTTTTTTATTAATTTCAATTTCGAACGACAATTATCGCGTAGCGATTACCTACCGAATTTCATATTCAATATTGTGTTATTAGTAATTTTATTTTTATTGTCCGATGTGTATACAACGGAATCATAGTTTATCGAAATCATCGGCTCTAGTCAAATTTGTCGTGTCTATAGCGAAAAAAAAAATAAAAAAACATTGCGGTTACAACAGGGTAACAATCAATTTTATAATAATATCACAGACATCAAATTTGTGCTCGTTATTCACAATGGTTACGTATTCGAGAGCATTTATCCAATATCCATCGTATCCGTATTTGCAGTGACCGGATGACCTCTTCGTTATAATATAGTATGAGGTCATAGTTTCCTAAAAACTAATAACTTATTAAACGTGACCATATGTTATCGACTGTGCTCATATATTATAACGCTTGCGTTAGTTTTGTTGTGTTGTAACAGTTGCAAATTAAAAATCGATTATACGGCAATAATATTGGGAATTATCGGACCATTATAAAATTAAACGCTATATTAGAAACGCCACGGAGTCCGTCTGCGCGAGAAAATTCTCCACTATATATTTTCACGACTATAATCGGTACAGTCCGGATTTATATGTTTTTATATATCGTTACCGAGTGAATGCGCAGTCTTATGAGAGTAAAACATGTTGACGAGTCATTCAACACGGAGTTCGTAGCAAAATGGTTTTTTAGAATATTTCACGGGTTAGAGAATATTTTGCTTGTGCGGCATATTTCGGAATATTTTGTAAATTGTGAGAAAAACATACTTATTTATTCTAATTTTAAAATTACTATTATTCGTTTTAATATTAAGGTACCTGAACAAATATTTTTTTGAATCATTTACCCAACCATCATTACTTTAAGTACTATTAATTCTCTGTAATAAAACTTTGCAAGAGAATACTTTACTACAATTAAAATATACCAAAGGCATATTGTATTTTGTTTTTTTTTTTTTTTTATATGTATATAGGTATATATTGTTGTTTTATATTCCTACTGTGGCTATAGTGCGGTTATTCCATTATACAGATATATACTTAAAATTCACTTAAATAACTATTTAAGGAATATTGTACAAAAATAAATAATGATACGTAATTGCATTTCATATTGATTTCCATTGATTATTTATCTCATTTTTAAGAGAATACTCGTATAAGGGATCGTATACTTGTAGGTTTATTTTAGAGAATGTTTTAATGCATCATATTTTAGACATTTAAGAGAATAGAAATTCGGACTATAATAATTATTATTTCCTGGACGGTCTGTTACAAACTCTAAAGGCGCCGATAAATTTCAGTTTGCAAATATTTCGACAAGTATGAGGTACACTCGATACCCCTGCAGTGTTGTACACGGATAACTTTAAAATTTTCTAAAAAAAAAAAATAACAGATTACATTTAAACAAATTCATCTCGATAAAAAATACGATTACCTCGTATTAAACTAGATAAAAAAAAAAAAAAAAAAACAGAAAACTATTTAGCTTTAAGGTTTTTTTAATGTCTTTCGAATAATAATATTGTAAACTATAATTTCGTCTGTGTAGGTATTATCTATTTGATTATGAACTACGATTTATTTAACAATTTATTATGTGTTTGATTTCGCGTATACCAACATTGCATTAGAAAATAATATATACACGTATATTTATAAAAGACACATTGCTTATTATGTTATGTACAAATACAATACAGATTAAATTAATATATTTGAATAAAAAAAATTGAAAAAGAAAAAAAAACAAGGATATTTAATATATGTTTATAATACAAGTACTGCTATAAACATTGAACCTTGACACTTCAGCAAATGATGGTGGCGATGAATTATATTGGTCAGTGAGGTAATGACACAATATATAATAACAATCAATACAGACGATTAAATGTTTAACACAAGTTAGCGATTTAATATTAACAGTTCGGAAAACATCGAATGAAATTATTGATTTGATCAAAATTGTAGAAAGTCACGTACACGGTTTATTTATCTAGATAAGATAAAGAGATACACGTTATTATCTAGACAACACTCGAGGTCCTAGCTGTTCGTGTTGTTCATTTTAAAATTCCATGAAATAAATTTTAAAATTCAAAATTCTGCGCACACACGTGCGCGTATGTTTTTGTTGCCCGGTGCACAGTACAGTTTTTACGGATAGACAAATTCCAAACAAATTAACAATATGTTCGTTCTAATATATTTCGACGGGCGTACTCGTATGTTGTAATCGAAACGTATTTAATTTGTTGGCAATACATTTATTTTTTCGCTACGATAAACAAACGAAAAACAAAAACCGCGCCGTTTTTTTACCAATACAAATCATCCGTTTTGCTGTAACAGATATTCCGAAAATAACAATCCCGTAACATACCGAAAATTTCGACCTAAGTCGAATTGGAAGGGAGCAGGCAGTTATTTATTTAAAAACTACGATTTATTTTTGAAACATCAGGAAACACCACACCGCGATATTGATAATAAATTATATGAATACAATATATCTTATCACATGGTAGTTGTCCAATTAATAACACCGAGAGTGTTAGTTAAACGAAAACATATTATATCTGTTTGTAAGCCATCGCTCAGCAATTGATAAACGGACGAATATAACCTCGACACGTGATTTTTACGTATAACAAAACTAGGTCAATATAATAGGCAATTGGTGAACATTTGTTTGCGTTTAAGTTAAACCGCGGAAAATCGCCAATTCGTATTTTATAACGGGGTAAACGCAATGAATCAATAAGAGGAGTACTCTTATCGAGACGCAAGTGTCAGTCAAAAGTGATAACGCACAGTGGCGTACGCAGGTGGTAGTAAAGGGGAAAAAATCCGAGGTTATATTTTCTTAAAATTTTCAATGATAAGTTTGACAAACAAGTTGGCATTTTCGTATCCCGTTTTTGAATTCCCATTTGTCGGGTTTGGTTCGGACGAAGACTCGACGATTTTTATTCTCGATTATATTTTACTACATCCCGTCCCGTTGAAAATTCCCGGGCACGCCACTGGCAATACGAATTTGAGCTCCTTATGACGGTGCTCGTAATAGATTATATCGTTACTGTCAATAACAAAACAGTATTCTTGAAAAAAAAAAAAAAAAAATAGAATACTTTACTATTATTGTGCGACATACGCACGTAACGTTTAAAAGAAAATCGTAGAAATACTATCGCTCTTGATAACATTTTGAGACTTCAATGTATTTTGTATACTGTAAAATAACCATCTGATAATTGTTTGAATATTCTATTTTAGAAATTTAATCGAAGCATTTTTTTTTTTTTTTTTTTTTTTGAAATATATAATCTATCTTAGTTAATATATCTTATTTGAGTTAAGTAATAGTTTAACGTACTGTTATCGTTTTATTGTTCATTTTTACACTTTGGCCTGTAAAATAAATAAAGTTTCTACAGTATTGAGATCGGATCAGCCAGAGAAAATTAGACGATCAAATTATTTTAAATCGTTATAGCATACGATTAGGGGAATATTTTTTTTTTTTTACAACAAAACAGTTTTGATAAAACATTATATCCAGCGATAAAATATACAATGTCCATTTAAACATATTGTAATATGTGTGTGTGTGTGTGTGACGTTTAACGTGCATTGTTATAACGAACGAAATAGTCGCAGCTAAATATAAAAAAAGTCGTAAAATACGACAAGTCCGACGGTCCCTTCTACCCGCGTCTGTTAATCTCTCAGATCAACGCCATTAATTATAATTATTAATCGGGAACGTTATGCTCTCGAAACCGATTTAACCGACGCCGTCCACGGCAAATACGTTCAATGATCCTATAAATAACATACGGTTTTTTTTTTTATTTATTTAGAAAATTATACAATCTATACAATTAATGCAGTATAATAAGCATAAGGGATGTTTTAGGTACGGTGTGGTGTAATGGCTTGAGTGACGTGACGGAAGAACCATCCAGCGAAGGCACTTCGACGTGAAATTACCGAATACTCAAAGTGTTATTATGCGGTTAGTTATTATTAGATCTCTGTTGGCCATTGTCGTTTCAATCTTTTTGGGGGCGGGGGGTGGGGGTTTCCAGGAATGGAGATGGAAAGAAGATTTTTAACAAGGGGATTGGTATGATTTTGCAGGCGATTTCTGAATTTGGAGTAGTGTAGTTTGGCTGTGGTGGTGACTTTAGGAATATGGAGATCAGTTTGAACGGTGTGGTTTGAGATATAATATACGTATTTTATACATTTAAAATTCTGTACTTTTTCTCTCGGCGGTAATACACAAAATCACGAATTTTTCGCTTTTTTTTTTTAATATATATATAAATTTTGATGTAGTTTAAATTCAGGAGGTTATTTGACGCGGAGTTTTCGACGACGTTAATGTCGTGATTTGGCCGTCGATGATAATAATAATAATAATAATACGAGACAAATCCATTAATGAAAAATTATGCACGAGACCCGGTGTACATAATAATAGTTATTATATTATTAGAGTTAATAGGAAAACAATATCTGATGTAACAGCCGAACAACGTCCAAATCCTATTAACAACACGAGTATTTCTAATCGTCTAGTTGGAAACGTATTATATATTATTATATACATTTATCCATAATAACGTACGATAATATTATAATGAGTCTAATCTTTTGGCTTTTTTTTTTTTCATAAATAATCGTACGCGTTTTTTTTTACGTGTATTAGTAGTACGAGTCGCTATCACTGGTATTTCATTCTCAGTACACGGGTCAGGCGGGTCATTCGTTATGTAGTACACAGAGTGTACGATTGCATATGACACTGTGCGTACTTCAAAATTCAAAACGAAATTGAAACGCGTCAATTTCACGTTTTATACCGCCGTGGTAAAACCGATAGAAATGTTTAAAATTGGAAGAAGAAGAAACATCGAATCCGGACATAATTTGCACCACGGGTAGGCCGCCGTCGCGGGTGATAAAAGTTATAGATTATAGCAGCGGCAAGAATAACGAGTAATATAAGGAATTTTAACGAACGGCATTTATTAAAATGTCGTTAATATCGAAGGAACATTCGAAAATCGAGCGATGTCTAGGAGACCAGTAGCTGACATCGGTAATTTGCGTCCGGGAGGTCACCTGTGCTACGCAACCGGCAAACCATAACCCCCGGCATGACTATAACCGCCTAATATCCTAGTTTAATATTTTTTTTTTTTTATCTATATACCCCTATAAAATGTGTATATCGTGGGCGTCGTTTTACTAGGGCTATCATACTCGGCAGAACCGAAATTCCCGAATTTATATACCGCCTAAATGCATTATAGGGAAACCGTACGTCTCCCGGGGAGGTTTGGAATTCCTATTATTTTAATCATATATAACGTTAGACTAGAATTATTCGGCATACTTTGGGAACCGCTGGATTATAGGGTAATTTAGTTTATATACACGTGTTACGGGTAATGTAGAAAATCTCGGCATTGTGTAGAAAGCCGCGAATTATTGGGCAATAGCATTTTTCTACATTGTACGGGAATTTAAATAATAGAATGACATGAACGATTTATCGCGGACAATACGAACATATAAAAAATATATTCTATTAATATATATATATTATATTATTAGAATAAGGTAAAGTCGGAGAGTCAGTGGCAATGAAAATCCCAGATGTCGATAGAGCACGTAGTGATTTTCGTAATTTTATTGGAGTTATATTACTAGGTATTTCTACAAAAAAAAAAAAAAAAATGTATTTAAGTATGATTGTTTTAAGTATTAATTCGTTATGGTTCTATTTTAAATTGGAACACCGGAAGGCCGACGTCCAAATTTATATAGCTGTAACCAGTTTACAATTACACCTTACAGTGTCCTTCGTTAGAGTCGTGCCACAATTTAATATTGCGTTAAGGGAAGTGGCTAGGAAATTATCGGACTCGGGCGGTCAGTGATATGAACGATGTTCATGTTTACAAAAATGCAAAACATAAAACATAAAAAAAAAAGGCAAATACAAAGCTATAGGACGACTTTGTACATCGAAATACCAAGGCAGTAATCCGTGTTCTCATAAATAATAATAAAATATAATATTCCGTTTAATTAATATTAATATTTTACGTTTTTATAACCATTTGTTTAGTGTATAGATATTTTAAATAAAACGCAAAATATTTTATGTCACGTTTTACCGGTTAGATTAAGGTCGGTTAAATACCCGGGACTCAATCTCGATAAGCGTCCTAACATGGAACCAAAAGACTGGCTCTCAATGCCCGTATGCGCGTGCTCGGTAGTCCTCTAATGTTGAGAAATAATAATACTAATTTAAAAGTCAAACTTTCAATTTACAAGACCCTCCTGAAACCTATTTGGACTTAGTGGCGTACAGCTCTGGGGTTCAGCGAAAATATTCCCATATCAATAAAATCCAAGCGTTCCAGAACACTTAGCATTTCGTCGACTCTCCAACGCACCGCCGTACGTATCAATACCTAACGTTTCATAACGACTGCCACGTGAAAACCATCAATGAAGAAGCACAATTCTTTTACGTGCGCTTCCGTATGCGACTTCTATCCCACCGAAAACCTCTCCTCTCTAACTCTATCTATCCTCTCTAACCAGGAAATCCTAGGCGCAGGCTAAAAATGAAATGGTGTCGTGACCTCATACAAGTTCCAATTTAAAACATACATATATAGAATTCCAATCAGTAATAATCAAAAAAATATATAACTAATATAAATAATTCGTGTTAAATATTGCGGCTTCTTATTCAATTTTTCACGTTCTGTCTTCTCTTAGCACATAAGCTTATTGTGCACTATTTGTATAGATTGTTTATTTCTAATTAATAATCAAAAAAAAAAAATGATTAAAGTCATTGTAAAAAAAAACGCCCGGACCAAGTGTGATAATTTCAACAATGACCGTCGATATTGGCCGATTTGTACGTTGCCCGGGCATTTTATAAAATAGCCGAATTTCCAAATTGCCCGTAAACATACACATACCGAAAGCAACGACAAACGAACGCAATAAATAAACGATTTGAGACAGAGCTCGGTAAATCGGTATAGTTATATTATACTGGTTAATAGTATTGGTAGTGGTTTTATTTTTTTTCTATTGTATTCCAGTAAACGACGTAAATAAAACCATTGTATCGTCTTGAACACTGTTGTCAATTTGTTTAATATTTTTTTTTTTTTTTTTTTACCCGCCGGGAATCTCGAAAATATGATGTGCACATAAAGTACCGTGTCGTTTAGGATGCGGAACATTCTTTTTTTTTTTTTTTTGTTTTTACCAACCGATAAAGTGTTTCCTACACCCAGAATTTAAACATATCAAGATCACGAATTAACGACACGAACTTATTAAATCCCATCGTATATAATTTTGTTAAAGATGTAATCGGAGTCTCCAACGCGGTCTCGGCAATACGAATACGATAACAACAGCCGTTCAAACCGCAGCTACGGGGGGCCGTATATTAATAGATATCGTAAGTAAGTATTTTTTTTTTTTTTTTATTATTATTATTATTTATTCCTATTGCGTTCGTTTTATTTTTCGAACTATTTATACGACGAACATTTCTACGGGAAAACGTCCCTGCGCGCAGTAGATCGATTATTGTATAAATATCGTCCCACGCCCCGATCCGAATCTTAAACGTTCGGGAAATTTCAATTTATTTTTAACGATTTTTTAAAATACAAATATCACGTCGAGTAACAAAATATCGTTCGTCAACGACGTTCGTGTGCCAATAATTATTTTATTTTAACGGATTGTTGTATCGTCGTTTAACGAGTGATATAACGGAATCCGTTTAAATTTGTTTTATTGTTTCAGACATTGAATAACATATACAAGAATATTACGCAGAGATATAGTATTAAAAAAAAACCGTATAAATATGAAAACAGCACGGGCGTGCGTCCAAAAGTTTTTTTGTTGTTAAAAGGATATGGGCGAGGGATCTCGACATTCTCTAGCTTCTACCGTCCAATAATATTTCGTTACCAATATTATCAAATTAAATGCCCATTATTTTATAACACAATACGCTAGTTTAATAACTAATAATTGTGTGAAAGCGTATATCGTTTAAAAGTTAATAACAATTTCATTACTAAATTTACCGAACACCACGATATAATAAAGTATAACAATTTAATAGTTATAAAGACGGTAAGATAAGAAAAAAAAATGATATCGAAAATAGTGGCAACGCTGGAATTTAGGGGTGGGCGGGTTGAAAAAATGTAAAAATGTTCATAAATATCATAATTTTATACTCTTTAGGTACTCGTATATATACAATTAAATCGAGGGGTCGAGTATATTATTTTTTTTAAAAATTGTCCTGTTAATTGAGGTGGGGGAGGGTAGACCTACACACTATGTGTACGACCCTGATCGAATACCAACAACGAATGTCACTAAAATCTCCTCGACCAAATTCTGGGTTCTCGGTTGGGAATTGTCATTCTTCGTCAAAAATAAAACATACAATATAATACGATAATGTTTTTCGATTCGTTTTAGATTCTGCGCGTATCTGGTTTACGGTTTAGTATTATGAATCTGTTCAAAGTACATTCATGTATATACCGATAGGCCAAGTAACAATATTTTTATTTTAAACTATTTTACTGGATACCCTGTGACACACACAAATAAACGAAAAGGCGAATTGCATAGGCAATTCATCCTGCACGGTATTCCACTGATCAAAATAAATATATAACAATAATAACAGTATTTAGATTAATAACCTCCAATGTCCCGCGGACAATAACAAAATATTGTTTTACCAACAACAACAACAAAAAAAAACCTTAAAAACATACAAATAACCTAAGTTACCAATACTTAACCTTAATTAAAACTTTTTAAAAATCCAAATTGCAAAACATTACCGTAGTAATAACTAATGTTTATTCATAATAAACCCATACTGTTTTAAATAATTTTTTTTTTATATTTCAGTTGATTAATTTACAACGTAACGGTTTTAAAATCACAGATTACATAAATATCAATAATCTGCCTAAATTATTTCATAATAATACCTGTTTACGTATGAATCATCAAAAACCTACTAATCGTAAACTTAATGAATACATTATCAATACATTAAACGCCACTCTAACGGCCTCTTAAACACACTGATTACTGCATGTTTGACTACAGTTAACGGTAAATTATGTAACATTATGCGTGAAAACGGAAGACTAATAAAATACGCTCGTACAATTTTCATTGTCAATTAGCTCCTCAAGAAATACAATTAACTGATTAATGTCGTATGTTATAAATTATAATATTTTGTCGTTTGTAAAAATCAAATTGTATTCTTGTATGCATAAAGCAGAAATCACAATGAAAAATAATAATTTCTCGTGGATTTTTTTTTTTTTGTTGCTATAATGACGTAAACAAGGTTTCTAATCACACTTTGTATTAATATTTGTATCTATACTAGTAGAAAACCGTTTAAAATTTCGCAACTCCTATTAAAATAATCAAAATAAATTACGCTAATAATGACTTTTAGGTGGGTATACTTAATAAAATTAAAAAAAAAACTAAATCGCGCGTGTGGGCGAATTTTAAAGGCGTGCTTATAATGTATATCTCTATATAATTACACACTACCACCCAAATATTAAAATACAATATAGAATTGAATACGTATAATAAACACTACTGTGAATCCTCGATAACTCGGAAAATTCAAAAACCTCGATGAATCGGTATAGATAAATGCCGTTCCCATCCGAAACCTGGGAGACCTATAAGAGATAAATGGTCATTAAACTACAAAATATTTGTAGAACAAAATAAAAAATTAAATTTGAACGAATAAACAACAACCGGAAATGATAAGTTCGTCTATTTATCTATATAATAATAATTGTGATTAGGTGTACATAAACGGGGTAATATAACGTGATAAATGAGAACCACAATAATAACCGAGTTATTATTTTTTTTTTAATCAATCAAATATGATCTCTATTAATTACCTCCGAGATCCAACTTCTCGCGTCTCCGTAAACGTACACGCAAGGATAGTGGTTTTCGAAACAAATAGCTCGACTACTCGACTTGCTCAATATTAAATACTTATAAGCAGGGGCAAAAACGCAGGAGAAAAATTTGCCGTAGAAACTCTTGCAAAAAATTTAAGACTTAACTATTAAATTTGTAGATCAGAGGACTAATTGTTTACATTTTTCCAGGTGCAGTTACGGCAGTTGGAGAAAAGCAACGGAAAATCCCACGCATCAGCCACTGCTTATCAGGGTACGCGTCACGAGCTAAAACGGTATTTAAAAAAAAGTGGCAAAACCTATTTAATTATAATACAATTATATTACATAATAAAAGTCGGCCGAAATAACAACAGAACGATTTAAAACCGTGTTTGGTTTAAACCGTGTCTTTAAATGATCAAAACCATACGACGAAAAGAAAACAAAAAAAAAAACAAAAAATATCGACAAGATGCAATGTTTTTCGATTTTTTGTCTCGCGGTTTTAATCGCTTACATACGAATGTCGTTCTTTACGCGAGTATAATTATAATTCATTCTTGTGTATACTTATGTTATTATAACTAATTTGCGCTATCTTAAACGTCTTCATAAACGAAAACCTACACCATAATTTCTGAAATAGGTTTGTATTTCGAATTTGTTCAAGACAAATAAATTACAAATATTCGACTTGTGTCAGATATCGCCGACCGGTTACTCGTTCGGTAAGTACTTAGAATATATCGTAGAATTACGATGTGCATGGGATGCGCGAGATGTTTTAGTAGTTTCTAGCAAAAATAATATTATCAAATTTACACATTTACTATGTTCTCATCGAAGTATTAGTTTTTATATTTTCGTTAATATATAATTTATATTCAAATTAAAAAAAAACGATATAAATATTGTCATTTTCAAATATAAAATGATAATATGTAAATTAGATATCAGAAAATCACCGAATTAAAACATAGCAAATGTTTTTCTCGTCAATACACTAAAATGATTTTACCAGTGTGGGATTTTGAAAATTTAGCTTAAAAATATTATACAATTTTATTTCAGACACAACCAAAGGATCAAGTTTGTCAAAAAGTCGTGGTGATGAGGGTTTTCATTTGGATAGTCGGCAGTCAAATGTAAGAACAAAACCAAAAACCTCAAATCTGCCACACTTAAAAGGACGAGAAATCGGTCGTTACTTTAAAATTTACCTAATTAGGTATAGCCTATTTTAAAAATCATGACTTATTAATTTAATTTCAGAATTGTGGTATGCCCGGAAGGCGGCAGGTAAGAGGGACGAGGAAGAATTGCGGGTTATAGCTGGAACGAACGTCCAAAAAGACCAAACAAAGAAACAGGAAAATCTGTAAGTTTGACATATGTGCATTATTTTTAAAAAAAATACAAAGGATAAATAAAATACTATTATATGTTTATATGATGTATAAATGCGACGTGGACCACACTGCAAGAAATCATACATATATTACACTCTGGCAAAATCGGGTAATTCAGCTAGTTAGGCGATAAAATGTAGTGTTCTAAATTGTTTTTTTTTTTTATTACATGATAACGTAATTATTTAAAGAAAAATTAAATTTTGAAATAAATAACGTTTATGTATATAAATTTGGGGTCCATGATATATCAAAAAATTATTTTTCATAAAATGGCCTCCAAATTTCCGACCTATCCGGTGGATTATCCAATCATTTTCCTTCGTAAAAACCTTGCCCTAAAAATTACGAAAACGACAGCAAAATCGGTCGCATAGATTCTGAGATTGGCCATTTCAAAGAAAGGCTATTACGAGTAGATTTACTCTAATATGTAAAGACTAGCAGTATTACTCAGCTCAATATTAAATTCAATTAAAAAAGTACATTTTTTTTTATAGGGTATTCAATTAAGAATTAAAGACATCATAATCAACGTCGAAAAGCGAAATCAGAAAAACAAAGAAAGAATACCGAAATCCAATGGATTCATCAAAGGTTGTACCATGCCAAATTCTAAAATGAATACAAAAGATAACACCAAGTAAATTATTTTAACCATTACGCTTATATGTTAAATTTTATAAGACACGGTTGTACGTTTATAAATAAATTCAGTTATAGAACCCTAAAATAACAAACTAACAATGACGACACACATGAAAACGCCGAATTCATTTTGGATAAATATAAAGAATTAAAAGATACAAAATTCAAAAGAATATTTTTAAATCATACAACAGGCTCGATTGTAAAAAAATCTTGCTGCTTCTATTCAGAGTAACGTGGTATATTTTGTAGGTTTTAAACATCCAGACTAAATGAATAAAATATAAAAAAAAAAACATTGCATTTACGTTATTTACGAAACTGCAAAATGACGAAAAGAAAAACACCTATTTGAAAAACGAACTTGAAGCTAAGAACAGAAATCCTAAGTATAGAAGTATCTATGCAATTAGAAGAAAATTGCCTTCGTATAAGAAAAATAATGAAATTTTAAAAGTTATTCGAAAAAATCAAGTAATTCTGATATGTAGTGAAACAGTTGCGTAGACTACGAGGTGCGACAATAAAATAACGAGACTTTTTGAATAAAACCTAAACTATTAACGTTATCTATAAAACGATTATTGAAATATGATTAGAAAACACTTATCTAAAAGTACTATGAACACTGATGGCATCGATTCATTTTCTTATACGTTAGTAGCCTTGTTATTAGTGCGAGTTCGACTATACTGCCGAAAAATGTTAGACATAAAAATCGAACAACATGTGTTAACATTAAATTTCTTGTTAAATTAAAAAAAACTGCCGCGGAATCGTTTCGTATGTTATGTGAAGTTTATGGTGAAGAATGTTTATCAAGAGCTCGTGTTTTTGAATGGCACAAACGGTTTTGTAGTGGAAGGGAGGACGTCGAAGACGATGATCGTTCTGGACGTCCTACCACGTCTTCAACAAACGAAGACGTTGAAAAAATCGACAAAATTAATTAATCAATATTATTATAAAGAGGTATTAATTAAATTAAGAGAACGTGTCAGAATGAAGCGACCAGATCTATGGAAAAATGGCTGGGTTCTTCACCAAGACAATGCTCCAGCTCACAGTGCATTTTCAATTCAATGTTTTATAACTGAAAAAAAAATGTCTGTACTTCAACATCCCCCGTACTCGTCAGACCTTGCTCCTTGTGACTTCTTCTTATTTCCTTCTTATTTCTTTTCCCATTTTCAAACAGTTGATGACGTAAAAATGAAAACAGCAGAACTTCTAAAAGGGCTGAATGAAAGCAATTGGCAACACTGTTTTCAAGAATGGCAGCGACGTATGCAACAGTGTATTGATGCTGAGGGGCGGTACTTTGAAGGTGATCATCATTAAATTATAACATTTTTAAAATAAACAACTTTTATTCAAAAAGTCTCGTTATTTTATTGTCGCACCTCGTATAAATATTACTCATTCAAATACAATTACTTATTTTTGTCTAATTGTTTCATAGGTTCTGGTAAAACTACCCAAATGGCCCAATTCATCCTAGATGACGCCATTACGTCCGGCCGAGGATCTACGTGTAAAATCATTTGTACTCAGCCGAGGAGGATAAGTGCTATATCCGTAGCAGAGCGTGTTGCCGACGAAAGGGCTGAATGTATCGGAGAAGGTAGTGCGGGCTATCAAATAATTCTGGAAAGGTAAGACAAAAAAATGATTATATAGTATAAAGTCTACAACAGTATGTTTTTTAATGAACAGGGACGTGCAATTGGATCGTTAGTGTTTTCCACTAAAGGCATTCTACTTAAACACATTCAAAATGATTCGGCTATAAACGATTATTCGCACATAATAATAGATAAAATGCATGAACGAGAACTATACTAATAGATTTTACATTAACAATTCTCATAGGCATCAAACTGTTGTAAATAAATAATTAAAAAAACGTCATAAAAAAAAGTTTGTTTAAAATTTTTTATTATCTATTTACAATTGTTACAGAGATCTGATATCAAAGTTATTTTAATGAATGCAACATTGAATGACGAAGAATTTTTAAAATACTATAATAACTGCCCATCCTTGAATATACCTGGTTTTACGTATTCGGTAAAAAGCAATACCTCGAAGACATTTATTCGTTAAATAGGTATGTTTCTTTAAATATGTCTTTTTACGATGTGTAATTATTTTTGAATCAATATTTTTTTTAAACAGGTTTAGGTATTTTCCTAAATAAATTGTACGTCGAAGCGAAGTATTCAATGACGATCTATTTCATGAATTTGATGTTCCAAATGTAAAGTAAGTAGACCATAGATATTCTTATTTAACGTCAATAACCGTTTTGTAGCGACAAATTTGGTAGCATATCTAAAATTAGAATTACTAAGGAACTTGTGAAAAAGCCAAAATTTTATTGTGCTCTATCTATAATCATATTTTTATCTTACCTCTCCAGTATTATTTGATAAACGACAAAACTTTTTCCGAAATTCTCCGCCCTTTCATATGGTTCGCTACGCAAATGGCTATTGGTTTAATAATAGTCTATTATAAAATGAATATTATAATTTACAATGTTATTATGTAAATAATTTATGATTTACAGTGAAATGAAAAGTCTCAAGCAATACCCTGAATCGACATTAAATTGGCAGGAAAATCCAATGTCTGAGGAGACAGATTACGAACTGATATTAGAACTTATTCGGTACATTTGCAATAATAAAGAGAACGGTGCTATACTTGTGTTTCTATCAAGGTGGGCGCAAATATCAAAAATGACTAAAATATTAAAAAACAAAGGGTTCGGAAATACATGTAAAGTATTTTCCGTATAAAAACATTAATGATATTAACAACTTTATGTCTAAATACAACCATACGTAATTTGTTTCTTGTAACTCATTATGTGGTCATTCCTCTACATTCCATGTTACCGACTGTGTCTCAAAAAAGTGTATTTGAATCTCCACCTAAAGGTAAGCCCGACTAGTTTTATTTATGTAATTTTATTATTAAATAATATTGTCATCTTACAGGTGTCCGTAAGATAATATTGTCTACAAATATAGCGGAAACTTCAATTACCATTGACGATGTAGTTTATGGCATCGATAATTGTCGTATGAAGTTGAAAGGATTTGACGCGGAGAATAACATCGAAACTCTCCAAGAAGAATGGGTGAGCTTGGCCAATTCGAGACAACGTCGCGGTAGAGCAGGTCGTGTCAGATCCGGTGTATGTTATCATTTGTATACAAGAGGACGTGAAAAATCATTTAATAATTATGTACTACCCGAGAACATGCGTACGAGTTTAGAAGAAGTTATACTTCAGGCTAAAATACTGCAAGTGGGTATGGTTACTCCGTTTTTAGAAAAACTTATGAATCCCCCGGAAACCAGAGCTATTGATGTGGCCTTAAAAGTGAGTAAATTATTACTTGAACATGTAACAAACAAATAATTAATCATTATCCAAAATGTTATTACATTATATTATCCTGTTGTGTTAAAATTGACCTATTTTTGTTTAGCTATTAGTTGACTTAAACGCTCTGGATGAAAGAGAACATCTCACGCCACTGGGCTTCCATTTGGCAAAATTACCGATTAGGCCTCTCGAAGGTAAAATGATGATTTTAGGTGCTATGTTCAGTTGCTTGAACCCAATAATGACGATTGCCGCTAGTCTAAACTTTCAAGACCCCTTTATGATGCCGGTAGGTTGTCGATTTATGTTAATTTCAATAATAAATTTAAATCAAATCGGGGAAATACTTTAAATGTATCAGGTGAACAAAGAAATTCAATGTCATAGCCGTAAACAAGAAATGGATGAAGGTCATCAAAGTGATCACCTCCTTGTAGCAAGAGCGATGATTAATTTTTCACAAGCAAAACTGAAAAACAACGCCACAGAACATTGTCAGGAAAATTTTCTTATGTTAAATACAATGGACATGTTGCACGACTTAATGTCTCAATACGCAAAATGTCTTTTCGATCTTGGTTTTATCAAAACATCAGACTATACTGCGTCTGAGTATAACCGCAATTCAAGCAACATAAAAATTTTGAAAAGTGTTTTTGTTGCTGGGTTATGCCCGAAAAATGCAGTTCGCGAGTAAATTAAATGATTATAATTCTTTTTTTATATTTTTATTTGTGCGATTTACTTACTTTGTTTTATTTTAAAGTCCTGAGGATTAAGCAAGTGGTTGTAAATTTGCAAATTTTATAACTGCTGAAGATGGATATGTTAAAATTCACCCGAAGTCTGTTAATACTGTTGATAGCCACTACAAGAGTCCATTGATATTATACCGCACTAAACTAAGGACCAATTCAATATATTTACATGATACTACTATGTTTAATCCAATTCCAGTGGTCCTATTCGCCAATACACTACAAATATCTAATGTAAAGTCAGATAATGTTACATTTAGTCTAAACCCTGAAATTTACTTCACATGCAAGTCTAGAACAGCGTATCTAATCTTGGTGATTATAAAAATTATCTATTTTCTTAAAATTGTAATATAATTCATACTTTTAATAATGATTTCAAAAAAAACCCGGTCCAAATTAAAAAGGTGTAAGACAATTCAGAATATTTAACAATAGCACATTCAGTAATTAATATATTTTGTCTATGTTAAACCAACTTGTATGGAATCTATATAGAGTTTGTATGTTAAAAATAAGTATTTATATTAAACCCCTGACTACTTATAACTTATAGTGACCGGCATGGATATGTATGATCGTATGACCAACAACAAAAAGTTTAATTTTATGATTTCAATTTTTTGAGCTAATGAGAAATAAATTGAAATGGTCAATTGATTATTCGATGTCTCATCCTGAAGAAATTAGTTCCAGTACGATTGGAATCAGCAGAGATGCACTCAAGTAATAATATAATAATATGAAATAAATGTAGATACTTTAATGTTTCTTGGAGCATTACATTTTGAGTTTATAATGCATTTGAATATTTAGGTCATTTGTAATTTTGTTTGTTGGAAATATTATTTTGTATATTTTCAAAATAAAAGGCAATTTGAATTTAAGTTTTTTTTTTAATAAGTCTAACCAATCTAAAATATATATACTAGTTTTTTGAGTTATTGAAAAGAATGACACACGATGGAAATGGTCTTTATTGAAAGCGAATATTTTTACATTATCTTGATACTCAAAGGTCGTCTTATGTTGTTATTTATTTTTTCAGACTTGTGGTTGATCTTGTATGTGCTGAAGATTAATCTGGAATGTTAGATTTTTCCAATTTTTTCAATTTGAAAATATTTTATTTTGTTATTTTCATCATTTCATCATTTTTTCTAATTCATAATTATTTTTTTTACAATTTGTTCGTTGGTTTCGTGTTTATTCATATCAATCTTTTAAAAGTCCATTTTTGCTTGTGTATTTTGTGTTTTTTTGTTTATTTCATAACCGATACTATATGTATAATTATAATCAACTCAATCATTTAAAAAACATTTACTTATTTGTATTTACATAATTTGTTGTGAGTTTTCGTTTTTGAATATTTTGTTTATGATTTAACTACATTCAATTAGACTATTCGGTCTACAACCGGATGATACATCATCAAAATAATTCAAATAAAACAAAAAAATTACACGTTGGAATGTATAAGTAGTGACGTTATTCTACATGCTACATGACGAATTTTTCTTTTTTTTTCTTTCAAATCGTATTTTAATTTTTTATGCATTATATTTTATATATATAATGAAGAAATGGTATTGGAAAATTATAGTTTATCCTGATATTTTTTTTTTTTTATGCTATACTGACTTGAACAAATTTTTTTTAGCTCAATTCATGCCCTGACAAAAAAACGTGTATAAATAATTCCTATCTTGCCCATGTATTTGGCAACGACGGAAAATCATCGTATTCAATTCAATTAAGTGTCTTAAGTAGAAAGAGAATAAACGAAACACAATCCGACCGTGTTTGTTTTTTAATAAGAAATATTCGTCTAACCACAATACCTTAGAATTAAAAAAATAAGAATGCAAACTACCCTTAAGCAACAAAATCACAAAAATGTGATTCCACTGATCATTCCAAGTACTTTAACATCTAACATGCCAGAAAAATATTGAATTGGGCACGAGATACGGAATTTTGAAATTATAATTAACTTTAAAATCCCAAGAATTGAACGTAGTATACTATATCTCGGAACTACGAAAAATACAAAGCCGGAAAAGAACAATACAAAATTTTGTTCAAGAATGTGAATTATAGGAACGAGAAAAGAATAATTGAAAACTAAATTTATCGAAAAAATTCTTAAATATTTTTAATAATCTTACACGTTTTTAATATGCACCAGTGTTTTTTTGAAATCATTAAAAAACGTATAAATTATATTGCAATTTTAAGAAAATAAATAATTTTCATACTCACCAAGATAAGATTCGCTGTTCTAGACTTGCATGTGAAGTTTATTTCAGGGTTTAGACTAAATGTAACGTTATCTGACTTTACATTAGATATTTGTAGTGTATTGGCGAATAGGACCACTGGAATTGGATTAAACATAGTAGTATCATGTAAATATATTGAATTGGTCCTTAGTTTAGTGCGGTATAATATCAATGGACTCTTGTAGTGGCTATCAACAGTATTAACACACTTCGGGTGAGTTTTAACATATCCATATTCAGCAGTTATAAAATTTGCAAATTTACAACCACTTGCATGATCCTCAGGACTTTAAAATAAAACAAAGTAAGTAAATCGCACAAATAAAAATATAAAAAAAGAATTATAATCATTTAATTTACTCGCGAACTGCAATCTTCGGGCATAACCCAGCAACAAGAACACAATTCAAAATTTTAATGTCACCTGAATTACGGTTATACTCAGACGCAGTATAGTCTGATATATGATAAAACCAAGATCGAAAAGACATTTTACGTATTGAGACTTTAAGTCGTGAAACATGTCCAATGTATTTAACATAAGAAAATTTTCCTGACAATGTTCCGTGGCGTTGTTTTTCATTTTTGCTTGTAAAAAATTACTCATCGCTCTTGCTACAAGGAGGTGATCACTATGATGATCTTCGTCAATTTCCTTTTTACGGCTACGACATTGCCTTTCTTTGTTCACCTGTTACATTTAAAGTATTACCCCGATTTGATTTAAATTTTATCACTAAATTAATAAAAAAATGACAACCTACCGGCATCATAAAGGGGTCTTTAAAGTTTAGACTAGCGGCAATCGTCATTATTGGGTTCAAGCATCTGAACATGGCACCTAAAATCATCATTTTACCTTCGAGAGGCCCAATCGGTAATTTTGCCAAATGGAAGCCCAGTAGCGTGAGATTTTCTCTTTCATCCAGTGAGTTTAAGTCAACTAATAGCTATACAAAAATAGATCAATTTTTACATAACAGGATAATATAATGTTAACATTTTGGATAATGATTGTTGTTTGTTTGTTACATGATGAAGTAATAATTTACTCACATTTAAGGCCACATCAATAGCTTTGGTTTCCGGGGGATTCATAAGTTTTTCTAAAAACGGAGTAACCATACCCACTTGCAGTATTTTAGCCTGAAGTATAACTTCTTCTAAACTCGTACGCATGATCTCGGGTAGTAAATAATTATTAAATGATTTTTCCCGTCCTCTTGTATACAAATGATAACATACGCCGGGCTTGACACGACCCTCTCTACCGCGACGTTGCCTCGAATTGGCCAAGCTCACCCATTCTTCTTGGAGAGTTTCGATATTATTCTCTGCGGATATAGCACGTATCCTCCTCGGCTGAATATAAATGATTTTACACGTAGATCCCCGGCAAAACGTAATAGCGTTATTAAGGATGAATTGGGCCATTTGGGTAGTTTTACCACAACCTATGAAACAATTAGACAAAAATAAGTAATTGTATTTGAATGAGTAATATTTATAGACTACGAACCTGTTTCACTACTTATCTGAATTACTTGATTGATTCGAATAACTTCTAAAATTTCATCATTATTCTTATACAAATTTCTGCTAATTGCACACATACTTCTGTACATAGGATTTCTGTTCTTAGCTTCAAGCTCGTTTTTCAAATAGGTGTTTTTCTTTTCGTCATTTTGCAATTTCGTATATAACGTAAATGCAATTTTTTATTTTTATATTTTATTCATATAGTTCAAAACCTACAAAACTTACCACGTTACTCTGAATAGAAACAGTAAGATTTCTTTCTATCGATCCAGTTGTATGATTTACATATATACTTTTTAATTTTGTATCTTCAATTATTTATATTTATCCAAAATGAAATCATCGTTTTCATGTGTTCCGTCATTGTTAGTTGAATATTTTAGGGTTCTATAACTTAATTAATTTATAAACTTTCAACCCTGTCTAATAAAATTTAACATATATACATAATGATTAAAATGATTTACTTATATTTGTCGTTATTTGTATTCAATCTAGAATTAGGCATAGTACAAGCTTTGATGATTCCATTAAATTTCGGTATTCTTTCTTCGTTTTTCTGATATCGCCTTTCGACGTTGATTACGATGCCTTAATTCTTAATTGAATACCCTATAAAAAAAAAAAGTACATTTTAAATTGAATTTAATATTGAGCTTAGTTATACATATAAGAGTAAAACAACTCGTAATAGCCTTTCTTTGAGATGGCCAATCTCAGAATCTATGCGACTGATTTGGCTGTTTTTTTTTTTTTTTTGTTGTCTTCGTAATTTTCAGGACAATGTTTTTACTAAGGAAAATGATTAGATAATCAACCGGATAGGTCGGAAATTTGGAGGCCATTTTACGAAAAAAAATTTTTTGATATATCATGGACCCCAAATCTATATACATAAACGTTATTTATTTCAAAAATTAATTTTTTTTATTAAATAATTACGTTATCATATTTAAATAAAAGACAATTCAGTACACTACATTTTATCGCCTAACTAGCTGAATTACCCGGTTTCGCCAGAGTGTAATATATCTATGATTTCGTGCAATTTGGTCCACGTAGCATTTATATATCATATATACATATAATAGTATAATATTTATCCTTTGTATTATTTATAAAATAATGTATTTATGTAAAACTTACAGATTTTCCTTTTTCTTTGTTTGATCTGGTTGGACTTTTGTTCCAACTATAACCTGCAATTCTTCCTTGTCACTCTTACCTACCGCCTTCCGGGCATACCACAATCCTGAAATTAAATTAATAAGACATGATTTTTAAAATAAGATATACCTCATTAGGTAAAGTTTAATGTTACTACCGATTTCTCATCCTTTTAAGTCTGGCGGATGTGAGGTTTTTGGCTTCGGTCGAACAATTGACTGCCGGCCATCCAAAAGAAATCCCCTATCACCACGACTCTTTGACTAACTTTTTCCTTTGGTTGTGTCCGAAATAAAATTGTATAATATTTTTAATCTAAATTTTTGAAAATCCCACACCGGTAAAAACATTTTACTGAATTGATGAGAAAAACATTTGCTATGTTTTAATTCGGTAATTTAATGATATTTAATATACAGATTATGATTTTATACTTGAAAATGAAAATATTTAAATCGTTATTTTTTAATATAAATATAAAATATTTATTAACGAAAATATAAAAACTAATACTTCGACGAGAACATAGTAAATGTGTAAATTTGATAATATTATTTTTGCTAGAAACTACTAAAACATCTCGCGCATCCCATGCACATCGTAATTCTACGGTATATTCTAAGTATTTACCGAACGAGTAACCGGTCGGCGATATCTGACACAAGTCGAATATTTGTAAATTATTTGTCTTGAACAAATTCGAAATACAAACCTATTTCAGAAATTATGAATGTAGGTTTTCTCTATATGAAGACGTTCAGATAGCCCAAAAATAGTTATAAAAACATATGTATACACAAGAATGAATTATAATTATTATACTCGCGTAAAGAACGACATACGTGTGTAAGCGATTTAATATCGCGCGACGAAAAATCGAATAAAACTAGCCGCCTTGTTAGGTGCGATATTTTTTTTGTTTATTTCTTGTTTACTTTTCGTCGCATGGCAGCGTTCGGTTGTCATTTCGGCCGACTATTATTATGAAAATAATTGTATTATAATTATAATGGTTTTGCCGCTTTTTTTTTTTTTAAATACCGTTTTAGCTCGTGACGCGTACCCTGATAAGCAGTGGCCGACGCGCGGCGTTTTCGGTTGGTTCACCGCAACCGCCGTAACAGCACCTGGAAAAATGCAAACAATAAATGCACCGATCTACAAATTTAATAGTTAAATCTTAAATTTTTTGCAAGAGTTTCTACGGCAAATTTTTCTCCTCCGTTTTTGCCCCTGCCTATAAGTATTTAATATTGAGCATGTCCAGTAGTCGAGCTATTTGTTTCGAAAACCACTATCCTTGCGTGTACGTTTGCAGAGACGCGAAATGTTGGGCCCCGGAGGTAATTGATAGAGATCATATTTGATTGATTAAAAAAAAAATAATAACTCGGTTATTATTGTGGTTCTCATTTATCACGTAATATTACCCCGTTTATGTACACCTAATCACAATTATTATTATATAGATAAATAGACGAACTTATCATTTCCGGCTTTTCGTTTATTCGTTCAAATTTAATTATTTATTTTGTTCTACAAATATTTTGTAGTTTAATGACCATTTATCTCTTATAGGTCTCCCAGGTTTCGGATGGGGACGGCATTTATCTATACCGATTCATCGAGGTTTTCGAATTTTCCGAGTTATCGAGGATTCACAGTAGTGTATATTATACGTATGCAATTCTATATTTTAATATTTGGGTGATAAGTATGTTCATCAACGGAATTTCGATTGTTTCGTAATTATATAGAGATATACATTATAAGCACGCCTTTAAAATTCGCCCACACGCGCGATTTAGTTTTTTTTTTTTTTTATTAAGTATACCTATCTAAAAGTCATAATTAGCATAATTTATTTTGGTTATTTTAATAGGAGTTGCGAAATTTTAAACGGTTTTCTACGAGTATAGGTACAAATATTATTACAAAGTGAGATTAGAAACCTATTTTTTTTTTTTTTTTAAAAACGGCCACACCCACGCCTCACGGAAACACCGCGAGGTACTACTTGGGGAGGCTGTGATTAGAAACCTTGTTTACGTCAGTATAGCAAAAAAAAAAAAAAAAAACCATGAGAAATAATTATTTTTCTTATTTATTCTTTTTCAATATGATTTTTTCGTTATGCATAAAAGAATACAATTTGATTTTTACAAACGAAAAAATATTATATTTTATAACATAGGACATTGTATTTCTGAAGGAGCTAATTGACAATGAAAATTGTACGAGCGTATTTTATTAAAGTCTTCCGTTTTTACGCAGAATGGAACACAATTCACCGTTACTATATAACTGTAGTCAAACATCCAGTAATCAGTGTGCTTAACAGGCCGTTAGAGTGGCGTTTAATGTATTGATAATGTATTCATTGATTTTACGATTGGTAGGTTTTTGACGATTCATACGTAAACAGGCATTATTATGAAATAATGTAGGCATATTATTGATATTTATGTTTAAAACCGTTACGTTGTAAATTAATCAACTGAAATATAAAAAAAAAAATAGTTACAACAGTATGGATTTATTAAGAAAAATCATTAGTTATTACTAAGGTAATGTTTTGCAATTTGGATTTTTAAAACGTTTTAATTAAGGTTAAGTATTGGTAACTTAGGTTATTTGTATGTTTTAAGGTTTTTTTTTGTTGTTGTTGTTGTTGTTGGTAAAACAATATTTTGTTATTGTCCGCGGGACATTGAAGGTTATTAATCTAAATACTGTTATTATTGTTATATATTTATTTAGATCAGTGGAATACCGTGCACGATGAATTGCCTATGCAATTCGCCTTTTCGTTTATTCGCATGTGTCACGGGGTATCCAGTAAAATAGTTTAAAATAAAAATATTGTTACCTGGCCTATCGGTATATATTGATTTATTTTTATATTTTATATTTATTTCCGCTAATCCCCAGCCAAGTGTCACCAATGGGTGATTTCTTTATTCATGATATTCATGTTATTTTTTTTTTTTTCGAAATTATAATATCATATATACTTATTGTGCTACGCTGTACAGATTGTGTATTTCATTGTATTAAAAAAAAAAAAAAAAAAAATATTTATTTTTTGTATACATAAAAGTACGTCGAACAGATTCATAATACTAAACCGTAAACCAAATACGCTCAGAAACTAAAACGAATCGAAACATATTATCGTAATACGAGGTGCGACAATAAAATAACGAGACTTTTTGAATAAAAGTTGTTTATTTTAAAAATGTTATAATTTAATGATGATCACCTTCAAAGTACCGCCCCTCAGCATCAATACACTGTTGCATACGTCGCTGCCATTCTTGAAAACAGTGTTGCCAATTGCTTTCATTCAGCCCTTTTAGAAGTTCTGCTGTTTTCATTTTTACGTCATCAACTGTTTGAAAATGGGAAAAGAAATAAGAAGGAAATAAGAAGAAGTCACAAGGAGCAAGGTCTGGCGAGTACGGGGGATGTTGAAGTACAGACATTTTTTTTTCAGTTAAAAAACGTTGAATTGAAAATGCACTGTGAGCTGGAGCATTGTCTTGGTGAAGAACCCAGCCATTTTTCCATAGATCTGGTCGCTTCTTTCTGACACGTTCTCTTAATTTAATTAATACCTCTTTATAATAATATTGATTAATTAATTTTGTCGATTTTTTCAACGTTTTCGTTTGTTGAAGAAGTGGTAGGACGTACAGAACGACCATCGTCTTCGACGTCCTCCCTTCCACTACAAAACCGTTTGTGCCATTCAAAAACACGAGCTCTTGATAAACATTCTTCACCATAAACTTCACATAACATACGAAACGATTCCGCGGCAGTTTTTTTTAATTTAACAAGAAATTTAATGTTAACACATGTTGTTCGATTTTTATATCTAACATTTTTCGGCAGTATAGTCGAACTCGCACTAATAACAAGGCTACTAACGTATAAGAAAATGAATCGATGCCATCAGTGTTCATAGTACTTTTAGATAAGTGTTTTCTAATCATATTTCAATAATCGTTTTATAGATAACGTTAATAGTTTAGGTTTTATTCAAAAAGTCTCGTTATTTTATTGTCGCACCTCGTATATTGTATGTTTTTTATTTGACGAAGAATGACAATTCCCAACCGTGAACCCAGAATTTGGTCGAGGAGATTTTAGTGTCATTCGTTGTCGGTAATCGATCTGGGTCGTACACATAGTGCGAGGGTCTACCCTCCCCCACCCCAAATAACAGGACAATTATTTTAAAAATAAAATACTTGACCCCTTGATTTAATTGTATATTTGTGTACCTAAAGTGTATAAAAGTATGATATTGATGAACGTCTTTACATTTGTCCAACCCGCCCAACCCTAAATCTCAGCGTTGCCACTGTATTCGATATAAATTTTTTTGTTACCTTACCATTTTTATAATTATTAAATCGTTATACTTTATTATATCACGGTGTTCGGTAAATTAATCTGGATACCGTTATTGTTGTTATATATTTATTTTGATCAGTGGAATACCGTGCACGATGAATTGCCTGTGCAATTCGCCCATTCGAATATTCACGTGTTCCGGGGTTAATTATGGACACTGAGTAAAACGATTACGGCAAACGGTTTTGCTCGTGCGACGGTGGCGGTGGCTAAAGGGATAAACTAATAAATCAATTGTACTTACCGATAATGCCGGAATTTCGGGGATGGCCGTAATCGACGCAATCAACGCAGCATTCGGGACCATTCGAATGCGAACTGTTTTGCGATAATAAAAGGATTGCGGAATTAACACGGAATAGAAAAACGCGGAAAACAAAGCACGCGGATACATTGTACGAAAAAAAAAAGAAAAGAAAAAAGAGGCGATTTGGCGGAATGTAATGTACGAGATGAGACGGAATTTTTAATTTAAACCGTGTATTCGAATAGGCCAACTTTTTTGCGGGCGGGCGGAAAAAAAACAACCACCGAGCGTACTTTAACACGTCCAACCGGTACGGCTCCGCGAACGCGACTAATGCGAATAGGGACATAAAAGTACCAAGGGTTTTGTGGCTTGTGCCTACCGCGTAAACGTCAGCGCTAATCAATTTCATAATGAATGAAATATAACGGTATTTTTTATTTTAACTCTTATAATCTCTGTGCCCCTCTTGCTCACAATCATTCACACTCACCAAAAAAAAGAAAAAAATATGAATAGGAAAAAGGATTTCCTCGTCCTTGTCATTCTGATTTTTTAAGGAACAGTTTTTCAATGATCGAGTTAATAATTATACATAAAGTTATAAATAAAAACACCAAAACGGTTTTGTGGCTTGTGCCTACCGCGAAAACGTCCGCTCTAATTAATTTCATAATGAATGAAATATAGACGTATTTTTTATTTTAACACTTATAACCTCTGTGCCCCTCTCGCTCACAATCATTCACACTCACCAAAAAAAGACACAATATGAATAGGAAATCCTTTCTCGTCCTTGTCTTTCTGATATTTTAAGGAACAGTTTTCCCATTGTCGAGTTAATAATTATACATAAAGTTATAAATAAAAACACCAAAACGGTTTTGTGGCTTGTGCCTACCGCGAAAACGTCCGCTCTAATTAATTTCATAATGAATGAAATATTTGGTATTTATTTTAGACTGTGAATGATAATGACGGGACTAGAATAATAGCCATTTCGATTGACCGAATAAACAATGAATTAACTAAAAATAATCGGAAATGTCGAAATTGCATATAACTATTACGGCAACAGTTTTGCCAGACGACGGACGAGTCGAAAGAGGAATTTGAAAATTTCAACCCATCCCCCACTTAAATTGTCGATAGCCCATAATTTCTAGGGAATTCAACTTGGAGAGACCGTTTTACCGTGTATCGAAACACAATCTGACCGTATTGTTTTTTAATAAGAAATATTCGTCTAACCACAATGCTTTAGGATTTAAAAAAGTTCGATTTTTTTTCTTTTTTATTAATTCTTCTTTTTTTGACCAATTTTAGTTTTCAATTATTCTTTACTCATCCACATACTTCTCATTCTTAAATAAAAATGTTCATTCTTCTTTACCTGATTCAACTTTTTCGTTGTCTGAAAAGCTGTTGACTTATTTATTTCTATTAAATTTCATATTTCGTATTGTTTGTTGTTAATTATCGTTTTTTTGGTAAATTTAGTTTTCAATCATTCTTTTCTCGTCCTTATCTATCTCATTCTTAAACAGAATTTTGTATTGTTTTTTTTCCCACATCGTATTTTTCGTAGTTCCGGGATATTTATGACGTTGAATTCTAAACAATTTTAAAGTTGATAATAATTTCAAAAGTCGATATCTCGTTTCTAATTTTATATTTCTGGAATTACTCTTTAATTGTTATATTTAATTTCGATTATTTTTCTTTTAATTCTTCTTTTTTTGGTCATTCGAGTAGTCAAATATTACTTTATCGTCCTTGTCTTTCTGATTCTCCAATAAAAACATTTTTTTTCTTTATATCATTCGTTATATTTTTCGTTCCGGGATATAGTATAAGACGTTCAATTCTAGGAATTTCAATGGTGATTATAATTTCAAAAATCCGTATCTCGTTTCCAATTCAATATTTTTCTGGTATGTTGGGTGTCAAAATACTCGGAATGATCAGTGCAATCACATTTTTGGAGTTTTGTTGCCATAGGGTAGTTTGCACCGTTGTTTTTAAATCCTGAAGTATTGTGGTTAGACGAATATTTCTTATTATAAAACAAACCCAGTCGGATTGTTTTTCGATACACGGTAAAACGGTCACTCTAAGTTGAATTCCCTAGAAAATATGGGCCATCGTAAATTTGTGTGCGGGGGAGCGGTTGAAAGTTTCAAATTCCTCTTTCCGACCCCTTCGTCGTCTGGCAAAACTGTTGCCGTAATAATTTTATTCAATTTCGAAATTTACGATTATTTTTACTTAATTATTGTTTATTCAGTCAATCGAGATGTGTATTATTCTTTTCACGTCCTAAAATAAATACCAATTCAGCCATATTTAAGTAGTAAACCGCTACAATATATTATATAATAATATAGTTGATTACTAATTGTTACATTTACGTCATAATATTTATTGAAAAAGATAAAAAAAAAAAAAAAAAAAAAATGCAAGTCCTGCAAATTTATATCATGAAATGCAAACGCCGTACACGAGATTAGTTTTTCTAACGCAGATATCTTATTATTTTACGTCATAAGTTTTTTTTTTTATTATTTTGAACTGCCCGATGTCGACGACTCCATGAGATGCGTATGTGCATATACGTTTTAAATTTCGGGTTACGCGACATTTGAATCAGTTTAATATAATATACACGCACCCAGAAACTTGTTGAATGCACAATAAAAACGGAGTGGATAATAAAAATAAACGCGTACATTGGTACGTGTCGACTTTATACAATACTGTGCGAATTTATTGTCGTACCGTTTCTTGTGTGTCAATAAAATATTTCAATCCATTTTCGGCGAGAAATCGAAAATAATCTACATAGGAAATAATTGTAACGCCTATATAAATTCGTCAACAATCGCATTTATAGTGTTTTAATCTTCATATATTCTTTTTTAATAAATTCAGTGCGGTATAATTAAAGAAAAAAAAAAAAAACACGCGGAATGCGCTGAATTATATTATATACAACCAAGTGTATCTCACGGATAGCGGCGGTTTCGACCAGACTTCAATGGGCGACGGTTTAAATTTCAACCCTAAGCGTATACCTCAAATTACAGCACCTCGGGGGTTTCATTAAGTAATTTTATTGAATCGTTTACGTTTTCGCGATATTTCGAAATCAAACGTCCGATGAATACGTGTTTAAGCTGTTTATATAGTGCACACGGTACGAGGGTGACAATTTCAAATTAAAGTAAATGATATCGTTAAACGATTCGGCAACGACCGAAATATTAATCACAATTTTCGTAGATAACCGCCGGACCGCGATAAAAAAAAAAAAAAAAAAAAAAAAAAAAAACCATCACCCTGTATAATACTTCTGCACAATAAAAATCGTGCTCACGTTCTATATATATACAGTAAACGTCTGTATATTTATGTATTATAGTTCGATATAATATTATTATATTACGGTTTACATTGAAGTGGCGTGAGCAAACGTCAAAAATATACGCAATCGTCTTATATTCCCCGGTGTACCACCGCGCCTCGCAATCGGCTTTCACCACTATTTATTATGTCAATTTTGTATTATTATTATTATACGCCACCTACGCGTTTTCCCGAACACAATCGTGCTTTTTATTTTTCGTTTGCTCCAATGCTGTGCAACAATATAAATTATTATAAACGACAAAGTGGGCGTATTTGAATATTATTTACACGATTTGCAACAAAACTTTAGTAAATAATACAGTGAATACCTATATAGGACGTTATTTACACACCAAAGACGAACGTCTTTCACTCCGCTCCCGATATACTATACAATAAAACAAGTATAAAATTATAAATAGATCACTATTTGTATTGCCGTACGTTTTAAAAATCGCGACCAATTATGTTCCGGAGGACATACGAGGTGCGACAATAAAATAACGAGACTTTTTGAATAAAACCTAAACTATTAACGTTATCTATCAAACGATTATTGAAATATGATTAGAAAACACTTATCTAAAAGTACTATGAACACTGATGGCATCGATTCATTTTCTTATACGTTAGTAGCCTTGTTATTAGTGCGAGTTCGACTATACTGCCGAAAAATGTTAGATATAAAAATCGAACAACATGTGTTAACATTAAATTTCTTGTTAAATTAAAAACAACTGCCGCGGAATCGTTTCGTATGTTATGTGAAGTTTATGGTGAAGAATGTTTATCAATGTGCTCGTGTTTTTGAATGGCACAAACGGTTTTGTAGTGTAAGGGAGGACGTCGAAGACGATGGTCGTTCTGGACGTCCTACCACGTCTTCAACAAACGAAAACGTTGAAAAAATCGACAAAATTAATTAATCAATATTATTATAAAGAGGTATTAATTAAATTAAGAGAACGTGTCAGAAAGAAGCGACCAGATCTATGGAAAAATGGCTGGGTTCTTCACCAAGACAATGCTCCAGCTCACAGTGCATTTTCAATTCAACGTTTTTAAACTGAAAAAAAAAAATGTCTGTACTTCAACATCCCCCGTACTCGCCAGACCTTGCTCCTTGTGACTTCTTCTTATTTCCTTCTTATTTCTTTTCCCATTTTCAAACAGTTGATGACGTAAAAATGAAAACGGCAGAACTTCTAAAAGGGCTGAATGAAAGCAATTGGCAACACTGTTTTCAAGAATGGCAGCGACGTATGCAACAGTGTATTGATGCTGAGGAAAGGTACTTTGAAGGTGATCATCATTAAATTATAACATTTTTAAAATAAACAACTTTTATTCAAAAAGTCTCGTTATTTTATTGTCGCACCTCGTATTATAAGTCGGTTGAAATTGAATTTGTACGCATTGAAACCGACGGCCACTTTCGGACTTCGCCGTCAATTTTGAAAATAATGTTGTAGAGTACCCATTTGGACCTACGGAATTCAGCTATGGGGAGCTGCTAAAAAAAACAAACATAAACAAAATTCAAGTAGCCCAATCAAAAACTCGTCGCCTCATAACTAACGCCCCTCCGTACGTCTCTAATGAAACTCTACACCCAGACCTGAACATACCGTATGTCAATGAAGTCGCAAAAAATCACTACTTTAAATTCCATAAAAGACTACAAAATCATTCCAATCCCCTTTCATTAAAGACCTTTCATCACACTCCCTTCCGGGCAATACGGTAAGGAGACTCCAGCGCAAGTGGCCCAGAGACTGGTTAGCATAATACACAGGTCTATACGTTAATCAACAAAACAAATTCTCGTGCTGTTGCTGGACAGTTTCTTCAATTCAAGATTTCATGTAAAATTATAATAGGGTTACATATAAATATTCGTTTCGTATTAATTCTATTATTGTTATAATTCTCAAATATCTCTTAAGCTTATTAGTACCATGATTGTTTAATATTTCTTAATTCAAAATAAAAAAAAAAAAAAAAAAAAAAAAAAAAAATGTTGTAGAAACGTACTATAGGTGTTTTGTATCGCACACGACTAATTAGAGATTTTCCTCGATTAACAAAATTCGATCAGACTATTTGAGTGGGATTTCGGATACTCTGCCCGGGCAACAGTGTCAAACGCACAGACTGTAAAAATGGCCGCCGACAAATCGTTAACGGCCACCGTAGTCGTTAAACGGACGCGCAGTTATAAATATAATATTAATACAACAGCCGGACATGTTTTGTCTCGGCAATACATGCGAATACGTCTGCGAAATGGGAGTTCGCTCATTTGCCGTTGTATTGTATTTTCTGAAGAGTTCGTACGAATTTCACCGTCTATATATCAGTGTTTCCCGACCTTTTTACCACCACCACGGACCCCGCCGATTCGGCAATATTTTATAGGTCGCGGACCACCTCGGTTTTACGAAAACTAGGAATACCATTTGTTTGCTCATCAACAAGAGTACACGAAATTTATCGGGAAATGTTAATTTTTATTATTTTACTTTACATTTTATCACTATACTTCACTAATGTATAATTGTACTTTACCATACTAAATAGTTTACTTGGTGTGATTTTTGTGTCTGATACCTACACACATATAAAAGCGGAAAATACTTATCGGTCTACAGCAGCAACAACGATAAGAAAAACCGTATAATATTATACGGTTCCTCAATAAGTTGTCATTTTTTTTCGCTATTTAAAAAAAAAAAAATAATAATAATTAATTTGTAATAGAAATCGAAAAAAAAAAATCGACGAGACCGCGGACCACCGGTTGGGAAACACTGATCTATACGGGAGTGCATACTCGTATATAGACGAAATCGAAATAATATTACGGCTATTTCGAGAACATTGTATCGGGAAACTTATTTCGACCCAGACATGAGATGTGGGACAAAATCAAAATAACAGTACTTACTAAATTACGGTGCTGACATAGAACTCGGGGGTACTGTAGCACTGGCCTAGCCACGCACAGTGCTGCAACTAGTAGGGGGACCGGTGGCCCCTCAGTCAGTAATAAATTGTAGTCCCAAAATGCATTAAAGTAAAAAGAGCAAATTTAAGTGTAGACAGTTAACAACAAAAGCCAAAAGGTAAATGAAAAATAATACGTACATTATCGTTGGCTGTGCGTATAATACTTACTATAATAAGACGTTAGTTCATTGATGATTGATTATCTGTATTGCGCGTATACGAGGTGTGATCAAAAAAATACCCGAACTGTGTTAATAATATTTACATCAATTAAGACAACGAAACCCCGATAATGTCATTCGATAAAGTAACTTTTAACGAGAATTTTGGCGTTGGTTTGAAATCGATAACAATATTTATTTATTTTTTTTTTTTTATGGCATTTTTACGAAAACATGTTTGAGTCATGGGACGATTTTCGTAATGGTTGGCAATAGAAGAACAACGCGTGTGCCTAAAATTTTGTTTTAAATTAGAGAAATCAGGGTATTTCAACGTCATACCCGTAAATCCGAGTTTCATCGCCCGTTATAATATTTCTTTAAAAGTCTCGGTCAGTTTCTGCTCTTTCAAAAAGTTCTTGAGAGATGACCATTTCGTCTTTTATTTTTGTTCATCGGTTAAGAGACGGGGAACAAATTTGACTGCGATTCGGCTCATGCCTGATTCTTCGGTCAATATTTCTTAGCAAGAACCATAAGGTATTCCGACGTCTTCTGGAACTTCTCTGCTAGTTAGTCGAAGTTATTATTTCGAATAATTTCACGAACACGAGCAACAATTGCATTTGTTTTACAGGTCGAGGGTCTACCAGGTCGTTCGTTATCGTTGACGGATGTTCTACCTTCGTTAAAACCGTTTAGACCACTCAAAACCTAGTCTTCGGTGTTTTATATTAATTACGATGGTTCGGTAGCGTTGTCGGTTGCAGCAGCGGTGCCCGGCCACGGTAGCGGTGGGCGACGTTGTGTAGGCGGTAGAACGATTTTATGTTACGCATGAATGATTTTCAGAAACCTGATATTATTTCTACCGATACGAAAAGTATGGAACTTATCGTAAATTCGGTTCAAGGGACCTCGAAGAGACACTGAAAACACCCCCCCCCCCCATACCACGTTCTCAGTTGTACCGCTGTACAAGGGTACAAAGGCCTCATACAATTGTTCGCACCCGGGGCCCCACCGGACCTTTTGGAGGTATCGCAACCTACGGGGGGAACTCTACCCGACAGGGCAATCCACCACTCGTAGGCGCATCGTTTATTAAGAAACAATTCTTCTTAGCACATTGTATGTTCTTACTTGCTAAAGCTTACAAACTAGTGGTCTTAATTCTACGGTTTATATTTACAATTTACAGCTTATACAATAGTATATACACGCAATTTACAACTTAGTTTTAGTTTTATAGCCTAACAGCCGCTCTCTGGCGTTGGCGCTCCTCTTCCTCTCTCGTCTTCAGCACCCCCTTGATGAACTGAATCGTCGTTTCCCATTTCGTCGGGCTCACCGGCATTAGGCGTTACCGTTGTTCGCCTCCAGCTCCCTTGGTTGCCTCCGCCGTCGGCCGCAGTGGAAGAAGCCGTGGTCCGCGTCGTCCACGGGGACCTGGCAGCCGTGGGGGCACTCCGGGGTGCCCAGCCTCCCAAATCCTATGCAGACACCGGCCGGAGCGGCCCCACCAGACCTAGTCGCGTCACTGTACACGAATAGACTATAATCAAATTGGCCACGGACGATAAACGAACCGCCTGGCTTCCTAAAAAAAAACGTTTGGACATGACCGATATTTGTACTGTGCAGCTGTTATGAAAACAACGGAGTCGTCGTTGTTATTATTATATTTATATAGGTTCGGTTTTCGGATAGCCCGCGGCGGTCCTTGCCGTAGATAAAAGAAAAACCTTGCCGAGAAATCTCGCCGAGAAAATACGTAACGAAACACCGCGAATTATTTTAGCGTTTAAAATAAAATTTCGCAACAAACGCGGTAGTCACACGTCAGTATATTAATAAAGCCGCTGATGGGCACTGGTTTTTTTTCGTCTCTACATACATTTTTTTTTATCGGAAATATTGATCCGATCGTCGTCGACCTTTCTGGTATGATTTCCGGTTGAAAATTTTATCTAATTGGTCCACTGGGAAGGTAATTCTTTTATATTCGTTGTATTTTACTCGATAATATTGGGAAAAATTCCTGTACATTTTACACGAGGTTCGTCATAGGAAGTTGTATATAGTGGCAAAAAAAAAAAAAAAACAACCGTTGACCGTAATTTAGTAGATTTTTTTTTTTTTTTTAAGCGTTTCAAGTTCAAATATTGATCGTAAAAATCAAGGCATTTCTAAACGCGTTTAACCGAACTTGTATCAGAATCGTACTTCGTTGGCAATGATTTACGTACAGGTGTAAATTAAATTCTTTCGTTTACCATTCCGACTTCCTACCTATGCCCTCGTTTTTTTTTTTTTTTTTTTGTTGCAAATTTAAGTTTTAATTATAATTTATATTAACATACGATATTGCACGTTTTTGAGTCTACTGCGCGCAGGTTTATCGGAAACAATGCAGCGGCCTTGCAGTTGTTTTTTTTTTTTTTTTTACAAAATATATATTATATACAATCTACTATAAACCGTATTGTATACACTATACAGTATGCAACGGAATTCCGAACTAACAAAACAAAAAAAAAACAAAAAAAAAAACAGTAGGAATTTATTACTTTTATTTAAAAAAAATTACTATCGTTTAAATGGTATAGGTGCTGCTGCTGTGAGCGGAGAACCGGAGAGTAAAATAATATCAACCGCGTCGTTTTAACCGCTTTGGCCGCCACAATATTAAAATATTGAAAATTGCCGAGGGCCATCAATGTTAAGAAACGAAAAATTAAAGAGCAAAAACAACGGACGCCGACAGTAAACCTTACTGTTACCATCAGGCCGTCATTTTCAAAATCTACTGTTAAAAACGCATACCCGGAAAAGCCAAAAACTCCCGTCAGTTGACAGCGAATGGCCAACGATTTTTAAACGTTTGGAAAATAATTATTAGTTATTATTATTGTTGAATATAATCTCTACATCGATTTTTAAATTATTAATTGTATACCGTCGTGATTGGGCGATGATTTTTTTAAAACGATATAAAATCAGTGGCGTATACCCTGTAAAAATAATATAAATACGCTCGTGTACCTTAAAATAGAAATAAATAAATAAATAAACGTATGCAGGTAGCCTGAACATGGCATGAGTTTTTCAAAATTACGTTAGGCTTGTAATTTTTAAGTAAAATGTTATAAAAATGATAAACTATACCTATGAAATACATTTTAATACTTAGGTACATCAATACAAATGTATATTTTCGTAGAGTTTTCGAATTCGCGAATGAATTGTTACGCAAGAACCTCGCGAAGCGACTGGCTTTTTGTAGGGTTGAATCCGAATATTTTTGCCCTTACAATATTCATTGCATCATTGCCTTAACGATTTAAATTCATAAACGAGCGTAGGTATAGGCTAAAAAGGGGGTTTTTTTTTTTATTTTACAAAAACACCACAATGTATAAAACGCTTCGTAAAGTGTTGCTGATCATCTGACAAAGTGTGAATTTATTATTATTTTCGTATTGTATTATCGTCGTATAATATTATCCACCAGTCCGATAAGAATTTTAAAGATTAAAATTGAATATTTATAGGTATTGTACTACACTGCTAGGACACCGGTCAGGACTGAACGTTAGAAATACTTGTCTGAAATCTGATATTTGTTAGTGTTTTTTTTTTGTTTTTTTTTTTTTTGGACACTGTATTTTATTTCAAGAGTTTTTCAGTACTCATTATATGTCTATATTTTCCTGAGATTCGAATATACATTTTGTGAAGTACTTCGGAGCCGTATTTTAATTACTGTGTTCATCTTAGTGTTTAATTATAGTAGTAATCTTAATTGCTTTTATAATGTAATTTTTTACACGACCGAGTATTGTGTTCTAAATAGCGGACACGGATGCCGCCGAGTTGAGGTTTTGGCCGGGGTGTACGTACATTTATAGCACGTTGCTGGACCGTACCCGGGTCAGGTGCACTAGCACGCGTATTGCATAAACGGTTATGCTGATGCGATTCGGATAAAATTATAATCATTTAGAAAACAAAAGTAAAGATAAAAAAAAAAAAAAAAATGTCGAGAGCGGGCCCCGTTGTGCATGCGAATTTCGCAATTTCGCGGCCGTTTTTTTTTAGAGTGGTCGCAAATTAAACGTGAAAAATGTACGTAGAACACGCCGATTCGCATGTTAATATCATTGTTAAAAATATCGGTTAAACTGTTCGATTTTCGCATTATCGAATCCATTCGTGTTTTAACCCGACCGGAAACTTCGGGCGAATATGGGAAAAATTACAACGAAATCATTTATGCCAGCGTTTCTTAACATTTTTTTTATAGTTTGTTTCTATAGTTTTAATGCGACATTTTGCATAAGGACTATTTGCAACAAAAATGACAATAATTAAGTGAAATTAAGCTTATCGATCTTTGTAAAAATGTCGTTTAAATAGGCAATTTTGAGTAGCCCAATTTGATAAGAAATCGATTTTTTAATCCGAAATCGTGTCCAAAAAAAGGCACGTACCTCGTCCCTTAGCTCGAAAATACGAATTAGTATCTTTCCTCGAGATAACCACCTGACCTCAGTATGCAAATGAAGAGAAGTATGTACACTTCCCATGTCCCTCACATAGGTTTTTGAATGAACGATTATTTAGAAACCGAGATTTTATGCAGTTTATGATTTTGACGACCACATCAAGTGCATTCTTATAACTGGTAGATAACTTTTTACAGCGAGTGCCTGCCTATGTACCAGTGGCCATTAAGCCGCTTTTGGCAATATTTTTAGTACGCTCTATAGCTCCATTAATTATACCACTCGTAGACTTTGCTTCAGATATCAAAGCAGTTGTCCCGTAGTATTTTTACTTTTCGAGAAAAGCATTTAGAATACTAAATATTTTAACTCTATTTCAGTCAGAGTAGTACGTGTTGGTAGAGATTAGGAATATTTTTAACACAAAGAAGTTTCGCGGAACATTTAAGTGATCTCCGAGGAACCCCAGGTTCCGGGGGTCACAGTTTAAGAAACACTGGTTTGTATTATGGAAGAGTAGGAAACGTCGGACGATATTTGTTTTGTTGTTTTTTTTTTTGTTGTATTCTGATCGTGACGAGGAATATGTAAATTAGTTTTACTATATGTGACGTGCGATTTTATTTTGATATGTCTGTAAACAACTTTCTGACCAGAGAAATCTGGTGCCGATCAATAAATATATAAGGACTTTCTTGTAGAATTTTGAATCTGTACAGTTGGTGCATTGAGGAGGTCATTTTTTTCTTTTTTTTTTTTTAAATATAAAATTTCATATATATAGTGTAGTCAATAATGGAGAAAAAGTCCGAAAACGGCATAATAATATACGATTTTTGTTAACGTCAATTTGCGTTGCAATTCAGTGAAAGAGATAAAAACCGTAGAAACCTGAAACTTTCACCGAATAATTTTATAAGCGCTTTCTAGACGTAGCGCGGTTTTTCGAGTTGTTCATATAGCTAATCGAAATGTTCCGATTTTAATCGGCAAACGATGGACGGGTATAATTTTAACGATTGTAAAAAGTTTGCCTCTCCCCCTCCCTCCCCTCCATTCTAAAGAATTGTTAATTGACAATAATCGTACGCCGTTTTCGTGCCGGATTTGCTGCACGGCAGTAAGAATACGCAACGGGGACATTTCGTAACTCCAGTTCGAAGATTTTTTTTTTTTGATTTTTATATATACGTATACTGTTTAGTTTGAAAAGTTAAGTCTTACATTGAGTATATAATTCGTTATTTGTTTTCAAACGCAAAGTATTCGCACGGGCCCCCTACTATTATTTTTTTTTTTTTAGTAGTATTACTATTATCGTAGATATACGTCGAGATATCCATATCCTATAAGCCAGTGGTCTTAAAACTTTTTGGACTCGCGACCCACTTTTTTAGGCCTATATTTTTCGCGACCCACGTGAACTTTGTAAAAAAGCTAAAATTGTTTAATGCTTTGCAGTACTATTATTAAAACTTAATCGAAAATGTATAAAATTCATATGAAAATATAAAATAAAATGAAAATATGATACAAAAATTTTAATGTGAACTTTGTCCTTGAGTGTTTTCACATAATAAGTTCCACCTTGGCTCGATTTGACTAAGCGCGATCCGTAAATCATCTTCAGTTTCAAGTCTATTTCTTTTTGACGTTTTCAAATTTGCCATAGTAGAAAACGGCTTTTCGCATAAATAAGTCGTTGGAAATATTAATAAAATTGAGATGGCTTTAGTTGCTAATTCTGCGAGATTTCCCGTGCATAAGTGTGCCCAAAATATTTCTAATGAAGTTTCACAAAACATTTGTTTCAATTTGTTATCACACGATAGCTCAATTAATTGATTTTCAATGTCAGTAAACATATTTACTGTCATTATGTCTACTGCGAATGGTTGTTCAATCCACTCATAATTTACTCGAATATCCTCAGGAAAACATTGGTTAAATAATTTTTCTAAGTTTGTCAAATGTTCGTTTACTAATTCAGAAATGTCTTCAAACTTGATTGAAGAATATTCTTCTAAAAACTTCTAAAAACTTCTTCTAAATTTTATAAATTCAATTTTTATTTTAATAAGAAGACTTATCGCGACCCAATTTTAAAACTTACGCGACCCACCGGTTGAAGACCACCGCTATAGGCTATAGGTCACCGAGAAACCGGTTTTAACTTGTGCATATTTTGTAGTTTTTCTTGAATAAAAATACTTCTCGTAATTCTCTATCGATTATTCTGGATCGCGGACGTTTTGTATTGATTTGCGAGAATGCGCAGCGCTCTGAGGTTGTAAACGCCGTGCAAAGGATGTGGCGTACTGTTTAAAAAAAGCCCCGGTGCCAGGCACGGTTTTTTTGTCCTTCTCAAAAAACACGGCTTACGGCGAAAATTCTCACGAGTCCAATTTCGACGATTGTTCGGGAACCGGGAGAGGAGCCATCCTAAAGTCTGGCCATTAAAGCCAGTTTTTCAATATTTCACAATCAAATTTTATACTACGAGGTCTGTTCAAAAAGTTCCCGAACTATAATTCCTAAATATAGAAAATTTATAGTATCCTAAATGTTATTAAGTTAAAATAAAATAGAGATAAACAGCTATTTTTTCAATTAAATCTCAAATGTTCATTGCTATCTAACCGTTAACTATGCGCGTTCAAAGTAGACGAGTCGTGTGTATTGTACGATTTTTAATATGAATAATATTCACGAACAGCGTGTTAATATTAAATTTTGTGTTAAACTTTGTAAATCTTTTACTGAGACTCGTAAAATGTTGCAAAATGCTTATGGTGATCAGTGTTTAGGGCGTACTCAGTGTTACGGCTGGTTTAAACGTTTTAATGACGGTCGGGAATCAGTTGATGACGACGATCCACGTTCAGGACGTCCGTCGACATCGACAGACGATGCTCATGTGACAAACGTCAATGAAATTGTGCGGTTTTTGTTTTTTGACAACCTGGGAGTTATTCATCGCGAATTTCTACCTGCAGGACAAACTGTTAACCGATGGTACTATCTAGACGTATTAAAACGTCTTCGTGAAAAAGTCCGGAGGAATAGGCCTGAAGTGTGAAAGAAAAACTCACGGTTTCTCCATCACGGCAATGCTCCGGCACACACTTCCCTGTTAATTCGAGATTTTTGCATGAAAAATCACATGACCGTGCTTCCTCGTCCACCATATCCTCCCGACTTGGTACCAGCAGACTTTTTTTTATTTCCAAAACTAAAATCTTCGTTAAAAGGACAATGATTTTCTACGATAGACGAAATAAAAGAAAATTCGCTAACGGAGCTACGAGCAATTCCAGAAACTGCTTTCCAGGATTGCTTTCGACAATGGAAAAGTCGTTGGCAAAAGTATATAAACCAAGAGGGAGAATATTTCGAGGGCGATAAGTCTCAATAGCTTGTAGGTAAGCACTATAAATAAAAAATTGAAAAATTCGGGAACTTTTTGAACAGGCCTCGTATATCGTTAAAAAAAAAATCAGTCAATTTTAGATTCTTCTTTTACCTATTATATGAAACCAATTTAAACAATCCAAGTTCCGTGCGGACTGTAGAATGTTGTTAATCAAATAAAATAAAAAATATTTAATATACAAATATTATGTTGTCCGTGAGTTATTCCTATTCCTGCATAGTCTTCTTCGTACGTAAAAAACGGCTGTACCGAATGGGCATCGGGTCAGGGGCACCGGAACAACGAGGGCAATGGGAGAAATTGGCCGCACGAGAAGAATTACCTAGGTGATAATCCCCCCCCCCATTACTAAAATATATTGATTTCAGTAGTCCATCATAATGATTATGTTGAATATTGAAACAAAAATCGAAACATTCAAATAATCGTCGACATTGTAAACGTGTAGACAATATGGACAAATTACATAACTGTATTATTTTTTTTAAGAACATTTTTAATATATTTGATTGAATAAACTTAATTCAATTATCCACTGAAAAAATGAAAAAAACGTCTGAACTAATGTTTAGATTATTAATTGACGAAATTTTCGGTGAGCATTATGTAATGATTCTCAGTGTGTTCAGCGCCCGCGGTTTAAAAAATCGTTCGGGCGCCACTGCGCCGGCCAGTAGATCCAGTAATGGAAAAGTCATATGAAATCAAAAGGCGATTAGGTTAGGTTAGAAAAATATCAAAAACAATATTCAAACCGTATGAAATTGAAGGAACCCGAAGTGCCTTCGGATGGGCACCGTAACGGTTTCGAACGTAATAAAATAAAAACGAAAAAATCGGTTTCGGAATCGGGCGTACCCGATAATATTACATGCGGAGGCCATGAATATAATATTATAATACGGCGGCATTATTAGTCGTAATCGAAAAGAAAAAAAAAAAACGAGTTCGGTGAATTATTATTACGATAAAAAAAAAAAAAAAAAAAATCGTTATACGATATGAACCAATATGTACCGGCAGTTGTTAACGAGCGACAAGACAAATCTAATAAGCGAGAAATTATAAAATACACACGCGACGTTGTGTTTGGCCGCCTCTTATTGATCGGTTTTTGGGTGGTCTCTTATCGACTTGTCATTCGGCAGCCCGGAATGATAAAATTTGTATTTCATTCTTACTTACTATTTAGAACGACGAAATTACCAGCCAGTTGATTGATTAGGTACATGATCACTAACTATTGATCGTCTCGCTTACAAATGTTTTACTGATAGGCACATTCTCATATGGACAAAATAAAAAGAGATTTCGAAGGGAGGGCACCGTGCCCCGACGCACCCTCGTCCGCGAGTTTTACACAGCTCGTTTCTCTTGTTCAACGCGACGGAATTATTTGAGTTCGAAATACACAACAATACCTAAATAATATGTAAGAACGACGGCGCCTACGTGTTTTTTTTTATTTTTTTTTATCAATTTTACAATAATATTCCGGGTTTCCTCGCATGTTTAGACAAATAGTGAATATCTGTCGACTTAATTCCATAGACAATATATTTTTTTCACGACGAATAGACGACAACGATTGACCAAATAAACAATAATTAACTAAAAATAATCGAAAATTTCTAAATTGAATAAAATTATTACGGCAACAGTTTTGCCAGACGACGGAAGATTCGAAAGAGAAATTTGAAAATTTCAACCCCTCCCCCACACAAATTTACGATTGCCCATATTTTCCAGTGAATTCAACTTAGACAGATCGTTTTACCGTGTATCGAAACACAATCCGACCGTGTTTGTTTTTTTAATAAGAAATATTCGTCTAACCACAATACTTCAGGATTCAATAACAAGGGTGCAAACTACCCTTTGGCAACAAAACCCCAAAAATGTGATTGCACTGATCATTCCGAGTATTTTTACACCCAAAATGCCAGAAAAATATTGAATTGGACACGAGATACGGATTTTTGAAATTGTAATCAACATTAAAATTCCTAGAATTGAACGTCTTATACTATATCCCGGAACGAAAAATATAACGAATGATATAAAGAAAAAAAATGTTTTTATTGGAGAATCAGAAAGACAAGGACGATAAAGTAATATTTGACAACTCGAATGACCAAAAAAAGAAGAATTAAAAGAAAAATAATCGAAATTAAATATAACAATTAAAAAGTAGTTCCAGAAATATAAAATTTGAAACGAGATATCGATTTTTGAAATTATTATCAACTTTAAAATTGTTTAGAATTCAACGTCATAAATATCCCGAAACTACGAAAAATACGATGCAGGAAAAAAACAATACAAAATTTTGTTTAAGAATGAGAAGGATATGGATGAGTAAAAAATAATTGAAAACTAAATTTGGTCAAAAAAAGATGAATTAATAAAAAAAAAAAAAAATCGAACTTTTTTAAATCCTAAGGTATTGTGGTTAGACGAATATTTCTTATTACAATACATTTATTGGAGAATCAGAAAGACAAGGACGATAAAGTAATATTTTACAACTACCGCGAAAACGTCCGCTCTAATTAATTTCATAATGAATGAAATATTATATATTCGTACTTATACGAATTTTTATTTTAATTCTACATTATATTCAATGTGCTATGGTGGTGTAGCGTCGTTTGACGTTTGGGACGGAACAGTTGGCTTAACGGCTGAACTTCAAAGCCTTGTCCGTCGATAAAACTTTTTTTCCGTCCGTCACCACTATTAATTCTCCCGGATAAATATTTTCTATTCTCTCCGGGGCACTTTTTTAATACCGTCCGACCATCGCTCTCCGAGTGTCTCCCGAGTGGTTTTCGCCTGTTGGTCTCCATTCTATATCGAAACCATTGCAGTCATTTGATGACATTTGTTATACACGGTAAATTTGTTATTTCACACAACTCCTAATTGTAAGGCCGTTATCCGTTTCTCGGTTATTATAATAAAAGAAATAACAACGCGTATACGTCATCAGTGGCAGCGCCACCAGTGATGGAGGTCCTCGGGTCCCCGGACCTCCCTCCTCGGGCCGATATATTTTTATAATTTTATATAATAACTTAAAGTACCAAATTTTTTTTTTCTTCAGTCGATATCTCTAAATTTAAAATATGGACCTACCCACCGCCTTGAATAATTTCCGGTTGCTCCCACTGTACGTGATACGCGTCGACATCACGGTTCATCGAGGCTTTTAGGATTTTTCTTAGGATTTTTTTTTTTTTTAAATTTAATCCGGCCGCGGATTTACGAGAAGGTTTTCACGGAAACGCGAAATAAAAAATAAAAAATAACAATAAAGGTAATCCGGTAGAGAATGTTACAATTACCGGTGCTTACGTTACTGCGTTGTAGGCACCAACTCTCGGTGGTGTTTGGCGATCGATTTAAAAAAAAAAAAAAGTTTTTTTCTCAAAATCAAATCCGTCGATAGATTTTAATCGTCCACGAAACCGTAGGTGGATATATAAATTAAAATATTTTACCGTTGCCGAAACACTCTTTTTGCGTCGCATATAACAAATCAAGGTTATAACTTTTCTAATCAAAACTTTATACACAACAGTCAGTGCTGAGCCTGCGGTTTTGCGGCAGGGCTCTTGGCACCTCGCACGTTAATTTATTTTTCGGTTACAGATGAACTCCGACGTTTCGACGAGCCGACCCTGCGGCCTTGCGTACCTGTACGCATCATCCGTGCAATTCGTATCGTGTTGTCGTTATATTCAACTTCAGTATAAAAACGTACATAATGTCAAAATTATAGGGCCCAATATATTACATACACGTCTTGGATATCGTCAATTGCTGTTTGAGAAATGAACGTCGTAATACATTTTTTATATAATAGGACAAGAGTTAAAAATATATTATAAAACTCTGTTTGCCTACCCGATAAATGCGTGTTTTCCAAAAGGAAAATGTCAAAATTATCGAAGCTTTCCGCGGAGGGTAGTGTTGCTTCAGATTATTATTTTTAACTTAAAAACCGTAGAGTCCGGTAATAAGTGGAATTTTCTATTTATCAGATTGAGAAATAATAAATATAAGTAAAAAAAAAAAAACACAGACGCACAGAATATTTTGTGTAAAACGAAGTTTTTAGAGTTGCTGACGGCATAACTACAATAAAAACATTTATACAACAGCGGCCTAAAAACACTACGGCTGCCCATCGCCCAGTCATAATAATCAATAGATCACAATTTGTCCATAGTTTTTCACTCGTGATACCGTAATTTTCACACATTATCAGTATTTTATCATAATATATCAGTGGCGTACGCAGTTTGGGGGGGGAGGCCAAGGGGCTTGAAGGTTAGACCTAACCTAGCCCCCCCTCCCCATTGACCGTATTTATATATATATATATATATACTTTTCAAGTTTCAATTGTAACAAACTAGTAAGTAAGTACGTGTTTTCCCTAAAAAAAAAAAACAATGAACTATATTCGTGAGTCAATAATTTAATTTGCAACCGTTGTCCATTAATAACTTTTCTATATTACTTTATACAGATTATTGTTTTTGTCTAACTGTGGGGACATACGTTATAAACACTTGTTTTGTTATTATTACCGGTAACTGGTTTCGCGTATAGGTTGCAATTTAGTATATCGTAGCGAAGAAAGCAGCAAAATTCGTCAAAGGCATTCTCTTATATAATGACATGATTCGATGTGCGTTGGATGAACTTCGAGAAAGAAATGTTCAAAGATATCATGGAATTATCTACAATTCTGGACAAAACAAACAAATTGTATTTTACTGCTCATTTTTTTTTATTAAGGTTTTTTTTTTTTTGTGTAAATATTATGTTTATTATCAGTCAGAATTAAGAACCTGACCTACTTTATTTTTCAAACTTGTGACAACCGATTAATTATTAATTTTCAAGTCGGGGAGGGGGGGGACTTTTAAAATCCTGCACGCGCCACTGATATATGTCCTTATGTTTCAGTGAAATTTTCATATTATACTTTTGGTAATACTTCAGCATAGTCCAAGCGAAGGACTCGTACGAACCTATTTCTTTTTTTTCTTTCTTTTTTTTTTTGTTGCTATTAATGGGAAAAAAGGGAAATACGATTTTAACAACACCCGAACCAAAAGTCTGGCCAAGCCTACGGAAATTATATAATAAATATGACAATTCGGTATAGTGTATGTATATATATATATATATTACCGTAATGCCTATATTTAAATATGTATTCAATATGGAATATTAAAAATGTATATTCCGCGGGAATTACACTTTATAACGGTACTTTTACGTACCTATACCTATGGACACAAATACATATTTGTAATCTACGCGTGTACACGTGTGTCAACTAGTGTAAGCAAATAATATATTACTTTAATCAACAGCTATAAGATACGTATATATCTCCGTTTATATATTACGAAACGGCCGTGCTTGAGGTCGCTCGAAATAAAAACGTCTAGACTATAAAGGCCTTCTTCACATCGAGGCAACTCCCAAGCGACGCGACGGATACCTCGAGTATCTTGTAAATCACTTCCTATATTAAATACTGAAAAGGCACAAACGACGTTACTTCAAAGCGACGCCGTCGCCTGCGTCTCCCGAATATGTTTCCTAGTGTTTTTCTTTTTGAATTTAAACAACTATGGCCGAACACGTTTTTAACATCAAGTTTGTGGGCAAAGTTGAGAAAAGGCTAGAATGCTATAAACTTAGCATCAGACTTTTCTAGCTCTCGGGCAGTAACAAATAAGAGGCAGTGAAAGTTCTTATCAATATAAGGGCGGTGCTCACATTCTTTTGATTTTTCTCTGTCTATAATAGTTATAATAATAGGTGACAACTACATCATCATCGCTTGATGAATCTTCATTGAGACGGCATATTGAAAACTTAGCAACAGGTTTATAAACAAATGGTGGCTAGAGGCAGACTGAAACGATGTCGTCGCTTCACAGTAGTTTCAGAGTAGCTTAGTGTGCTTATGGGATAATCTTACTAACAAGCAACTCAAACGGACAATACTCGAGTATCGGTCGCGTCGCTTGGGAATCGCCTCGCGTGAAGAAAAGGCCTAAGGATACTCGTACATAGCGGATTTCGCCGGTCGCCGGAGTTTTATCGAATAAATTACACGGTAAAAATTGATTCGAATTCGGGGCTACGGGGCATAACGTCATCATAGGCAGACACCGCGCAAGACGGTCGGATTTCCCGTGCGCCGACGTCGTTTATTAATACTGCACGGTAAGTATTAAGTATAACTTACTTTATGAAAGCAATTACATTTTTTTTTTTTTTTGTCATGGGGAGGATTGGAGAGAGAGAGAGGAGGGGCGTATTATTATTTCCAAATACGGGGCCGGCCGAGGAGTATATAAAAGGCGACGAAGATAATATATAAGCCGCGAAGTTCGACAAAAGCTATTGCTGGTGCGCTTGTACCGACGATATATTATACGGTCCGCGTGCGACAGGGTGACAAATGGACGTGCGCCGGGCTCTCCGCGTATAATATATAGAAAGCAATAAAGCACGCGTAGTAATTGAATTTCCCAATTTGTCTTTCTATATACTTTCTAAACGACGGCGTGTGTATAAGTGTATAAGGTATAGTAGTATTATTATATATATATATATATATGTGTGTGTGTGTGTGTGTGTGTGTGTCGTAACCACTTTGTGAAATCGATTTTTTTTTTTTTTTTCATGAAAAGAGTTGTACATTTCATGAAAACGAAACGACTTTTTTTTTTCACTCTCGGTGAAATATACAAAAATTATTTCACGATTTATCGTCGCGTTTTCGTGAAATGGTCACTCGTATTCGTGTAATTTTTTTTCGCGATCCGGTCGAACGCTTTGTATTGACTGAAAAAAAAAAATAAAATACATTTATCGCCACACAAGTTTGTCTATTATAATATAATTTATATTAATAACTAATAATATCAATTTAGACTTGACTCTAGGAAAATCCGAAGAAAAAAAACAAACAATAGTAGTGCCGATCGTTCAACATCGGATGGATTTAATGGATTTTATCGCTTTGTCATCAGCGTAGTCAGTTATTGATGTGTTGGGGGTAGTGGTTGGTCAGAAGCAAAGATATTGTACAGAAAATGAGATAAAAAGCCTCCTTGACGAACACTAGCTTTTATAGCTGCTACGTCAGATCTGAAGCGAATTTAAAAGTGAAGGTCTGTTAGATAAGATTTGATTAGTAAGTAGGAAGAAGGAATTTTTTAAGTTTAAACAAAAGACCGTCATGCTATACTGAATCAAATGCTTGTGATATGTCTAAGGACGCACAAGTTTAAATACAGTTATTTCCGGGTAATACAAAATGGCATATTCAACTCTGTAGACTTGATGAATGGTCGGGTGAGACGCATAAAAGCCGAATTGGGTATCTGGAATAATATTCTTTTCTATGCTGATGGGTAGAATACGTTTAAGTATTTTGGCAAAAAAAGAAAGTAGCTTGATTGGTCAGTCTGGGGAACACGATTATAGAAGACAATTTCCAAATAATTGGGAAATACCAAAGTGTTGCATTAAATATGTCAGTGATGTGGACAATAGCTCTTAATGGAAGGCATCTGGCTACATCCGCAGTAATGCGGTTAAAGCATGGTGATTTATTTAGTAAATATTTTTGTATGGAGTATTTTATATCATTTGGAGTGAATGACTTGACAGGAAGAGAAAGAAGAAGAGTAGAATTTAAGAACATTTCAACAGTATTCATGTTTTGGTTGTCAATTATATCAGAGCAAGGTTGAGAAAGATGAAACTTAAAAAGTTCAGCTTTTAAGCGCTGGAAGAGTGCTCTTGCACTCTACTTTTCAATTATTTTTATACGTATGTGTTTAATAGTATTTATAGCTAACCAGGCTGCTTTTTGTATTACATTAGTAAGAATGTTAACCGCTAAAATCTATGTCATCAGGTGATTTTAATTTTATGTTTAATTTTATTTCTGCATTGACTAAATTTAAGATGATCTGTGGATATATTAAATAATTTGTTGGATTCTTTATAAGTAGGAGTTGTATTAAGAGACAACAGTACCGATGAGTGATCAAAACATAAACCAAATAAATCGTTAGTGGTGTAAAAAAGACTATTCGGTATTTTGGCCAAAAATATATCTAAGATATCTGAGATTTTATGGGAGGAGGAAGGCCAACGTATTTTTGGTTCAGGTGGAGCTAGAACTTTAAAACTTTTTGAGTTTGTAAAGTTGTACAAAGTGACACCTTGTGGATTATTTACGCGGCATCCCCACGACTGATGTTTGGCGTTGAAATCACCGCCTATAATAAAGTTGTTCTGAAATGTGTTAAAGTAGTCAGTGAATTGTATGATAGTGACATTATGTTGGGGGGGGAGGGTGAGTAAATAGCAGTAAAAGTAAGTGGTGCGTTGTATATCTGAAGTTTTATAGCACAATATAGAAGAAAATCTTGACAAAAACTAGGTAAAGGATTAAATGCAATAGTGAATTTAACAAAAATAGTAGTTATTAAAAAAAAAAAAAAAAGATGTAGCATCACCATGCACAATGTTATCTGGGTGATTTGATTTAATTAAAGAATAACCAGAGATATGAATGTTTTGTGAAGTGAGTTTCGGATATGACGGTAATATCGCAATATCGATGCGTTTGTTGCCTAGTACGGACTCAAGTTCGTGGGCATGGTTTTTGAGTCCATTTCCGTTAAATTGTAATATTAATAACACAAAGACCGAATTGACTGTGACGGAATTATTATAGTTATTGTTAGACATTAATTTTTATCGAGTAGCTTGGAGATTACTTTAGTCAAAAGAGCTATTAATGGATTTAATAAGAGATTTGAAGTCATCTATATAGCTGGCCATTAATTGATTTATATCAGGAAGATATATCTTGTTCAGTTGTTGAGTAATTGTACTAATGCTCTGTATGCACTGGGGTCCGTGGTCTGAATTTTCAATAGATTAGTTTTGGAGTTTCACACCAAATTGTCAACATCAATTAGCTCAATTAAGGCCGTACAAAGTGCACTAAAATCGTGCACACCTTTGACAAAAATAGGAGGAAGAGGTGTAATGATTTCATTTTCGATATCAGGTAGGCGAAAGTTAACTAAGGGGAGGTTTTCGATAGGTTCGTCTTGAGCACGCAGTTCGAATCTGTTTCGTGTAGCAACAATTTTTCGTTTAGTTTTTTTGATGAATTTTCGTTAGACCTCGCCTAACCGGATTCTTCACAGGACGGATGATTCCGTCATTCTACAAAAAATAAATTTAACTTGAACAAAAGTAAATTATAAATAAAATTAAATATTATTTATTAAGAAAAATCTGGTTAAATGTGCCTGGGCTACGCCTATTGTGTCAGGGGCAAAATTTAGGCAATTTATAATCTCATTTTCGCCGCCCGTGATCTTTGCGTTAGTCGTAAATGATTATGTGCGAGTGCGGCGGCCCGCGTTAATTTCGTACGTCGCTCCCATTGACGACGGCCCGCTAAAATTATTATTTTTGCGCGTTGTTTGGCCTAGTTTAAAGGCGTGCAAAACGGTGTGATAATGATTATTTATAAATTATTATAAAACACATATAGTTTTTATTCATAAACTAATTCGTATAACCTTATAAAATATTTACAATGGTTTTTTTTTTTTTTTTTAATCCCGATACGGACTCAATTATCGCGTTTTTAATTATTTATTTCGTTAGATAAATAATAATATTTATAACTATAGTATTAGAATAAAAACGAGTGCATACTTCGCACCCTAGACGGGTCACTGTTATAGATGGAAAGTTGGAAAGGTAGTATATAGATAGGAATTTAATTTACATCTGTAGGAAACGATAAATTTCAAACGAAAAACGATTCTGAGCGAAATAGTATTAATCGTGTTTTTTTTTTTTTATTTTATTGTTTCCACGGTAACCTAGAAATCAACATAAATAAATAAAAAATAATAATAATAAAACTCGTTTTTGACGAAATAATGTTTATGTCATTATCATTCGTGTAGTTTTCTTTCTGCCGCGTTAAGAAAACTAATAGGCATATCGAAAAATTGCCTCTCTGAAATACCAACTAAACACGATTTGCTACCGGTAACAGTACAGGGGTGAATCGGATCGGATGAAGTCTTCTGGTAAAAAAAAAAAGTGTTTATAGAAATATAAATCTAAACATCATTGTAAAACCACAAGACCCCTTGGCTCCGTTCAGAATATAAGACACCGTGAGATTAGTAGGTATTAGTCATGGAGTACCGCGAGAAGAATTTAACATCGGTTAATCCTAAGAAATCTAGAAATATTTTTTTCCTATTTTATAGGATGCCCAGTGTGTGTGTGTTGAGTTAAAATGTAAAATTGTTCACCTAACATTGACCCAACCCTGCACTGCATACACACGTTACATACATACGTTACAAGTCCTTAATAAAAATGTTTAAAGTAATAGTTAATCGTTAATCGTTTTTAAAATATCGTAACAGTAGCAGCGTCCAATCATTAGTTTTATAACAATCGTTTCTTAATCATATAAAACAAATTATTTATTAATATATTTTGCTGGGTGTTATCGATGGATAACTTTCCATCCTTAATATTCACCGTCAATTTATATTCTCTTTTTTTATCAAATCTAATTTTTGTACAAAGAATTGTATAGATTGTAGATGTTAAAAAAAAAAATAAAAATTTAATATATTTTTCAAAATGTCATTTTCTCGTGGTTCTAATCTAATTGACATTTGTATACTTACCTATTTTGGTAATCTATCTGTTTCCCTCTCTGTACTGTGTATTCATGTAACAAATATTTGTCTGGTATACGGGTAGAAATCATTTTAAACTGTTGTCCGTATAATATTATTTCTATTTCGCATCTGGTCTGCTGAAGGAAATCCGAATTTTTTTTTACAGATAAGGCAAGTGGATAGTATTAAAAATACTTATAGATTTTAAACTAAAGAAGCTAGTGTTATTCAATCCGATTATTACTAAAATTGTTTCAATATCGATCAAATGTAAATAATATTAATCCTAGCTGTTTGGATTGAGCATCGTTTTTGCATTATTATTATTATTATTTTTTTTTTTGTTATATCACATAAAGCGTTGTTAAAAGTCGTCATGTTTTATTATATTTACTAAATGATGTTCAAACTACACATGCATAATATCATTTATTGGATTATATAAAATTAAGTTGAAAATAGATAATATTCTGACTTTCCGTCTGGAAGACGGATTATTATGATACTGACAAGAAGATTAAGAAGGTTAAGAATATAATGAATTATAATTGCAAAAAAATGTCTCAGATTATTTATTTTTCATTTTAATTTTCAATGTTGCAAATTAAATTTCTACATTCCGCATAATATGATGTAAAATATTTTTAAACTCGATCAATATTGTATTATATTGCCCCAGATATATATATATACGAGTATATGAAAGATTCGATGACATTTATATTCGATAATGAGCTCATACTATGCATGTATATATATAATAATAATAATATGTAACTTGCTAAAAAAAAAAAAAAAAAAAAGCGTTTTAAACGTGACATCGATTATAATAAGCATACATATGTTAAAATGTTAAAGCTGATAATAACAAATAATATTGACATTGTATATATATATATATATATATATATATATATATATAAGTATTGGTTATATTATTAATTTTATTGGCCCATTTAATTATTATATATTACTCGACGCGGATAAATTGCCAACGAGATGATGACGTTTCTAATTATTATAAAAAAAAATTAAACAGCTAATATTATAATTATGCCGTTTCACTAGCCAAAATTTAATTTTAAAAAAAAATATCCATTTATTACCTAATCATATTTAATATCATTTACGGTTAAAAATATATATATTTTTTTTTTTTTTTTTTTTACGTATACAAAGGGTAAAATCACTAATCATTTTTATGTACACCAGATTCATTAATTTCCCAACGATTACCAAAATTGACAAAATACATAATAACGATTATTTTTAAATTGTATTATTTTATTGTTGAGTAAAATAACAAGTTATTTTATAAAATCCTCCCCCCCTCCACACACACATAGTTTCGGCTATACTTGTGATATATAATTTATTCAAAATTGAATTTGCAATTATTATTTATTAAAACGTAGAAGTGAGGAACGACACTTTGAATTTTTTTTCTAAAACAAATGAATTTTGGCATTTTTTCCGACAAACGCATTTAAGGAACGCTTTTCCTGTACCAATGGATAGCTGATTGACCGCTGCCCTTCGTCCAACTTATGCGGTCGGAACTTTGTCAGCAGTTATTACATTTTTTTTTTTTTTTTTGTGGCAAATCGTGAATTTATTTCTACCATAAAGCTGTTTCAAAATGGCGTCCCAAGTAAAAATGTACGTTACTTTGAAAATACATTCTTTATTTATTAATTATTTCCGACTTACTTTTTCAATAAATGATAATCGTCTGGGATTTTTTGTTTTCCTATTGCCATTTGTCAATTGTAACCTACCATTTTACTCACCATAGGGTGAGAAATACGGTATTTTTTGACGATTTTTTATTAACACATAATAAAATTTACCATTATAATTGTTGTTGACACTGATCATAATCGATCACAACCGATATCATAATCGGGAATTTCCATTTTGTGTATTGTTTCATGTTTTTATATTTTTTTTTTTTTTTTTGGCTTAACCCAACAACCATTGAAACAATTTATAGGCACCTCAATATGTTAATCATATACAGTTATTTTATTACCTAATTTGCTTTGGGCATTGTGACAATTATGTATAAATGTATGGTGTTTTTGGCATATTGTTTGGATAAAAAAATTCGTACAGTCTCTTCGTATACAACAATTCGGTAAACAAATAAACCGTTTTCGGAATACGCGTTTAATTTACGTGCAAAATGAACACGCATGTACTTGTATAGAAAGCGGAATAAATATTGTATTAAATTTTATTAAACGGCGTGAAAATTATAATATTGAAACGTACTCGGGCGAGGGATTACTATTTATATATAGTCGTAGACAGATAAAACATTTAATTATGTACAATTTTACAGAATCCGTGAAAAATCAATTAAGAGTTCGGCCGTCGCCGTCTTCCCAAAAACGAGAAATAATGAGCGAAAATGTGTTGATAAAAAAAAAAAAAAATCCATTTAAAAATTGGTTTTCGTGATAATACAACGATATTATAAAATTTGCGTACAAAGAAATTTCGAAAACAATTACCCCGTCAGCGTTTTACAATTTTATAAAAGAAAACATTCGACGTGTATACATTCGTGTGTTTAACTGTAGCTCATTTTTTGGTAATTTTAATAGAGTGTTCTCTACCAAACGTCGCCGTCTACGGATTTTATTGGTAATTTTTATCACGGAAACCGATTTCAAAGGCGTTTTCGTTTATTTCAGGTCGCGTTTTTTTATTTATTTTTTTTTTTTTTTTTTGTCTGTCTTTCTACGCCATAAGGACAGAATGGCACTGCGGCGGCCTATATTAATAATATTATCTCGAACAAAACCGTCCTACGATTATACAATCACATGAGTCACGGCTCATGAGAAACCCGTCCGGGTTGTACACACAACCTTCGAACAAGTAAGTACCTACCTATTATAATAGCGTAATTAAGTTAAGTGTATTTAATCCGGCTTTTCGTTTAGCGATAAATTATTTTAGGAGGTGTAGAAGAGGCACGTGACGACAGCCGTGAATTATATTACGTATATAATAATAATAATAATAATAATAATGACGCGGTGTAGGTATATAGAGTTATTATTATTATTTTTTTTTTATTTTTTTTTTTTTTTTTCAATAATTCCACCGTCGAAAAATAATATCGCCAACATAATACAAAACACACTGGACACAATACAATTGTTATCGCGTGGAACTTTATATTGTATTACAGTATTAATTATTATCGCTGCAGTTTCACAGAAATACTATGAATATATATATATATATATATATATATAACGTGGTTGGGGGGAGGGAGAGGGTTACACATTACGTGCGTTTATATGTTATTAATCGTCGTGCGTGTATATTAAATAATAGTATCAGACGTATTTATACAGAATACTATTACATTTTAATTGATATTTATCTGCGGAAAAAAAAATTGAAAAAAAAAAAAAAAACCATAGAGATACGTACGCGTATCGCGATAATAATAATTAAGGTCAATGGAAAATAATTAGTCTTAATTTTGTACGTAATCAATCGCTATTACTATTATACGTATGCATGTGTGACGAAATAGTGACAAATACGAGTATAATTATTTTTTATTCAAACATAATAATAATAATAATAATAATAATAATATTAATTTTCGACGTCTCGGCGTACTTACAGGATTTTAGTCTTTGCAGGACACTTACTGTTTTTTTTTTTTTTTTTTTTTTGTGGTCACTATTATAAACAGCATCCGGGACGAGACGTCTAATAAAATTATTGTCAAAGTATCTACACGATCCAAAATCTAGAATTAGAATTATTTAGAATTTAGTACGCCGACGGGCGGAGGTGTTTTATTTTTTCTTTTTCGTTCGAAATGTACCTACGGTTTTTTTTTTTTTTTTTTTTTATCCTAAGATAGTGTAATTTTATTATCAACGATAATGCCGATAATTGTAAATAGTTACGAGATTAAGAACAATCGAGTTTAAAAAATTATTATACGAGTGTATTATGCGTTATATAACCCGTAATGGCGGCGGGGCATTCGTAAAACTCGAACATATTTTGCGTTTTTTTTTCGGCGGAACCTCAGGGAGTTATTTCGGGAAAGACTGACCCACTCGAGGAGGACGGCATCGAAATACACTACGCGTACAATATACGACTACATCGAAATATTATATTATGTATACACGGTTGTTATTATAATATTATTTACTCGCATGTAAATTACACGAATACTCGTACGTAACAAAGCCCTCAAGTATAATACATATATATGTATAAATATAGTATGAGTAATGCGTATACAAAAAATATATGCGAATAATAATTTTAACCGTATAACCGTACTCTTATACGTATAATTTATATAATTTCGGCGGAGAAAACTGAAATAATAAGAGGGAATAGTATGCGAATTATTTTCGCCCGCAGTGAAAACCGACCGTCGGCGGAGGAATGCGCGCCGCCGGGCCCTCCGGATGAAATCCGCCGCCGGGCTTTCCGTCGTTCCGTCCGCGGGATTCCATCGTTCCGTCTCGTCTGCGTTTATATTTCTTGTACAATATTAAAGGTTACTGCGACTCGTGCACCGTACTGCAATAATCAAAACCGGGCGGTAATAACTATAATTAAAACGCGTATAGGTTAGACAAAAAATTCAAATATTCAACAATTACTTGGTAATATCTTTTAAAATATACAATTATAACTTGGTTATTTTGTTGAATTTAAGATATTTACAACGAATCGTTTTAATGCATTTTTTGTAAAAAAAAAAAAAAAAATTTATGTTTTTTGCACTTTATTTATCAACGAAAGTTACGTTTTTACTTAAATATCGCAAGACGGGCGTGCGATGGGATACAATACTTGTACAGTGATTAGTCTATAAAAGTCTAAATAATATTAGATCATATAAAATGCGTTTACGAGTATAGTATGGGGTTATTTTTAAAAATTAACATTTCATTCTACTGAAAATTCGTAACTAAACTATATTACTAAGTTAATCAAATAAGTTTATATTTTAAAATTAACATTAACTCGACCGAAAAACAAGAAACAAATTGTAATTCATTTCGTATTGTTACAATTTTCAATATTGTAATATTTATCAAAATATTATATATCAATATATAATATTTATCGTAAGTTGTACTTGGTAGTCGAAAACCTTTCCACCTATAACGGTGGCCCATCCACAGTGTCGTATGCCCGCGTGTCACTGTTTTTTTTTTTTTTAATTTTGTATCGGCTTCTAAAACAATTCGGGGCCTAGAAAAAAATCAAATCATAATCCCCGGGTTCGATAAAGTATAAATATTATAAATAACTGAATAGAGATACTGAACCTTGGTTCAGTAGAAGATTTGTCCATTGTTCAAAAATATTTTAATTCATGGCATCTAACACTCAACCCTAACAAAACGACATCCATTGCGTTACACTTAAACAACAGAGAATCAAACCGAAAACTCAACTTAATGTCTCGAGGAGTCAATAAAAAAGGAGAAGGCGCCCCGAGATACCTAGGAATTAAGTTAGACCGAACACTGACCTTCAAACAACGTCTAGAGAGAGAGAGTAAAAAACAAATTAAAGACAAGAAACAATATTATCAGTAAGCTAACAAGAACAAGCAGAGGGTGTAGGGTGAATGTACTCCGCACGTCTGCCTTAACTTTAGTGTATATCGCTACAGAACACTGTGCTCCAGTATGGGAGAGAAGTTTTCATAGAGTAAAGTGGATGTTGAATTAAATTACACGTTGAGAATTATATCAGGCCGTGTTCGGTCAACTAAAGTGCAGTGGCTCGCAGTCCTGTCAATTATAGCATCACCAGAAACTCGCAGATCTGCAGCAACGGTAAAACTATTAAAACGAGTTCAAAATTCAAAAAACCTTTGGGTTTTTGACGATGTAAGCAAGGCGCCAAACGAAAGACGGTAATTCTGGACACTCCATTTGGTCGACCGAAAGTACAGCCGAGAAGCTAAGAGATATGCGGAAGAATGTTTGGAGATATGAAAACGTGGTAAATGGCTCCTTCGTCAGCGGCCCGACTAAGAGAGTTCCAAGATTTGAACTCGCGCGCGCGCGCGATGTGGACTGCGCTAAACCCATTTTAGAACAGAACCATGAACAGAACAGAACAGAAAATGTAATTTTCACTTATATAAATGGAAAATTATAGATACACCACAGTGTCTGGGCGGGCGGGTTCGAACCAGCGAACACGTTGTCGAGGAACGGTCCCAAGCCAAAATAAGAAGGAGGAATATAATAAATGGCTCGGGAAAGGCGACAGCGAGACACAAGAGTGGCCACGTGGTCCAGAAGCGGAGATTTTCTTTATTTCGTTAAGAATTCGTTTGCGTCTAAAAAATGTATAATGTGTATAGAGTTTTTGCGGATTCGTGTGATCCGTATACGCGCGCTACGGTCGTCGCGCGGTAAGTCTAAGTTTTCGTCGTGAGTATTTAAGGTCGGCGATTTCCATAAGAGTTTATCGGACGCTTTCGCCGCGAAAAAAAAAAAAAAAAAAAAGGTAAATGAATAAAATACGTCGGGTATAAACGTACGGGCGGTAATCGGGTAGACGTCGTTTAAATTCGATATTTGCGCGGCCCGTCCCCGTCGTCCCGGCCTCCTTTTACGCCGTCGGCAGAGGTAGAGAGGGTCCGTATTATTATTATTTAATAATAATAAAGGGGCCGCCGCCGATACCCTGCAGAATTCCTGGCGTGCTTTTATATTTACCTGTACACACACGCGCGCGCGCGCCGCTTCATTATCGAGAATTGCGGCTTTTAATAAACACGACTGAAATATTTGCATTCTTTGCTGTACACGCTACGCGCACATTTACATTATAATACTATATACGTATATACATTACACGCAAATATAATGTAATATTTTAATAATAATAATAATATTATTGCGCTTCGACATCGCACCGCCACCCCTCCCCCCTGCGATTATTATTAATACCTACCGAATACAATATTATACGGTGTTAACAACAACAACAACAACAACAATAATAATAATAATGATAAAAAAAAAAAAAATAAAAAAACAATCCGAAAATTCCCGGTGGAATTGCGTTTTGCGTTTCGTTTTTATACCGCGTCCCTCTGCGCCCCTCTGCCGGTTTATGAACACTGCTGCTGCTGCTGCTGCTGCTGCCGTTTCCGAGAAGAGCCCGCGAAACCGTTTCGGAACACAAATAATAAAAATTAATAATTACATCGTCTCCCCGGCCCCGGTGAATTATTCGCCCGTTTCTTGTCCGGGTAAAAAAAAAAAAAAAAAAACAAAAAAATATTATCATTATTATGGTGCCCGGAGAAGGAAATAATAACCCGGACCGGAAACACAATAATCGGTTTAGAAAAACATTACGCGGAACAACACCCCGGGGATTCCGTGCGATGCGTTATTGATCGGACCCGTGCGGATAAACTTTTTACTTTTTACGTCAAACTGACGGGACCGTGACTAAATTTTTACTTCATTTTTACAAACATCCGTATGGTATCGTCAAACTCGGAACGATATCAGTCGACGCCTATACGTGTCTAAAAATATCGTCTCCTATTGGTTTTTAATTTTTCTTTTTCGTCCATATTGATCGAGGGGCAACGCCGTCGATTTGCCGCGTTGTCCGTTCGAATCGTACCCGTGGTCAAACCGTATTATTGCTTTGCACGATTAAAATATTTAGAACTGCCGTTAGAACGCACGTTTCGCATTTCGATCCGTCCAAAACGATCGTTTTTCTGTCCACGTGAAAATCGTGTCGGTACGGTTTACTCGGGATTTCAGCAGAGTTTTCAACGTTTAATTCGGTGCGAGAATATTTTTTTTTTTTTTTTTTTTTTTTTAACAACTTCTATGCGAGGACCAATGTTCACCGAGTAATACGTTTCAATCGTACAGCCGTACAAACGGATTACAACTGTTTATTGTCACTTAATGAGTAATAATTATAATTAATTACAAAATAACAATTAATCGGATTCGTGGTGTTCCTTTAAAATAGAACCAGACTAGATGTCGAACAAATCTATCGCATATATATATATATATATATATATATATATTGTCACGTTACACAGTTTTATACTTGATTATAAAATTAATATTAATATCAGACTAGTAGCATTAACACGTTGATAATATTACAAATATTAGTTACAATAATAATTAATAAATCATAAATGCATTTTTCCTATCTGTAGCCGTTCGCAATTTCATACATTTCGCGTGTTTCTCGACGCGGTACAATTTTCAAATCGTTTTATTTTTATTTAAATATAGCCGTTTTAATTTTTCGAATTTTTCTTTAGTGCTATGCGAATAATTATAATTTTTCAGTCCAGTCAAAATGCTTGTAAATTTGACGCAAAAACATCGAACGTAATGCAGTTATTTTCCTTCTTTTTTTTTTTTTTACCGTTTACACAGTTCAAATTTTGCTGAACATCGTATTTCGCATCTTTTCGGTTTATACGGAGACGTATTTTATTTTTTGGCTTCAAGCAATATAAAGTATTCGCCATTATTTTCTTACATAATAAGAATACTGTGTTTATCAGAGTTCATAATACGTATATGAAATAAAACACGTATTCAAATCTGTTGTAACATGTGTTCCGCGGTTTAATTGTTATTATTATTTTTTTTTTCCATTCATATTTATTTATTTTAACTTCTTCGTAATATTATTAATATTGATTTAAAACTTAATATCAGTTGTTCAAAAATAATTATGCATGCACACTGGTGAATATATATTATTATTATTAAAGTTTGACCCATTTCTTATAATAACATTTGAATAATAATTAAACCGAACCAAGTTTTAAAATCGGCACTTCTTATAATGTTAAAACTTTGAAATATCTGTCGACAATTTATTATAATAAAACTTATACGTATATTGTATGATATTTTGTTGAAATTTTAACGCGTATTAATTTGGTTGATAAACAGTTTCTGAGTCCCCTCCGCGTTTTACTAACGTGTTTAACGTTTTAGCACCCACACAATTTTACCCTGGGTTTGATATTTTATTTATATATATATTTATAATATAGGAAGACAACTTAATCGATTATTAAAACAGAATTATACCGGATAACTAATAACAACAGAATTTTAATAGTGATTTAATAAACAAAATGAATAAATTCACATAGGTCAAAAATTGGTATCAACCATTAGAATAATTGTACATCGTTTCTATACTATTTAAGACGTTTTAAAATTAAATACTTAATGTTTAATTATTTCAAAAACATGTGTATATTCTTGTATATATTCAATATATATGGAATCTCTTATTTTTCAAACAGCACTAAGAGGCTTAGGCCAACGGCCGATAACAAAACAAACTTTCCATTTCTCTCTGCCTTGGGCTACTTCACCAAAATGTCGCTCTCTATCCCTATAGTTGTCAATTAATCCCAGCTTTGGTCTTCCTCTAACGGTCTATTCTCCCCCTGGGAATACCAATTTAGAGCATCATAGTGTCATTGATTTGGACCTTATTATGTGACCGAGCCGAGACCGCAGTCACTTGTGTCGGATTTCAGCTATAATATTATATATATATATATATATTTGTTTGTCTGAAAAATCCCTGGACTTCTATAAGTGACGGTTCTAGCGTGTGGGGCAGCTGTCTTTATCAACATTTTTAGTGCACCAGTCAAAAAGAATTTAACGTTTTACCGTTCCGATATGAAATATTAAAGATTATTAATCGAACAAATTTAAATATTTTCTGATTGTTATTATTACCTATTGATCCGACAATAAACATTATGATATAAAATTGTCATATTTTGCAAAAAAGGAAATTGTATTTCGTACAGATAATAAAACAATCAAATTATTATTATTTTTTTTTTTAATATTATTATTTGGGAATTACAGATTACACCTATAGCTTACCTATATGTATAATCGTGCCCATACGAAATATGAATCCTAGAACCGATCCTGAATTCTTTATTTGATCGTATCTCATATAAGTTTTCGTCTTATCGGTTTTTTTTTTTTTAAATCCAGGAATTTTCTTTTCACGACAACTTATTTATATTCATCTTCCTATATAGGTTGTGCGCCACTTTTCACTCGTAGACATTATTATGACTGTCTTTTGATTTATTTTCAATAATAACCTTGACTTCGCCATTAACTTAAAGAGAGCTCATAGAACACATTTGTTTCCGATATAAACCGTTTTTTTTTTTTTTTTTTGCTTTTATAACTTCTTTGTAGTCGCCATTTACAGGTTCGTGACTAAATATTTAAAATTGTTAATATTTAAATATGGACTTATTCGAAGTATTATAATTTGCTTTCCATATTTAAACCTTATCGTTCTTTTTTTTAAATAGTTTATATTTTAATGTGTACGCTATTTATTGCAACTATTGTGTTTTAAACACGACCACGTATTAACGATAATAAAAAAGTATTAAATATTATTACTTACCTTAACCAAAACCATAGACACAAAATAACTAGACCGGCAATGACGGCCGGGACATGTAATACGTCAACCATAGACATACTGTAGACCGCGAATATCACATATTACATGTATAAATGATAAAAGTCAATATGTGTGTGAGGGAGATAGACTCTGAGGTGGTTTTTTCGTGACAGTAAAAATATAAAACTATTTATTCCGCGGTAAAGTTATAGTGATATTATCATTTACCAATTTACCATAAGTGATTAAATTTAGAACGCGAATTAATTTTTGACGCTACGGTTCAGATTTTAATATTCGATTCGTAAATAAACTGTGTTTATGTTTTTTTTAAGTTACCTAATACGTTTGATAGATCTGATTAGAACGGTTAAAAATATTGTAGTCGTAGTTCGGTTAGTACGGATAATACCAAACTGTACCGATACATATTTTCATATTCATATATTCATAAATTTATATTATATTTTAATAATTTCGAGCGTTTACGCATATTTTTATACTAGTGTTATAAACAATAAGTCCATGTACAACATCACGCGTAAAATATAATTCAACTGGAAAAACGAGCATTTTAACGATTCAATCTCATCCGTGTGAAAACCATTTATAGTCGTTTTCTCTCTCGCGCGTATCGTGGCCCAAAAGTTACCTGTATGTTCGCGGTCTATGCGTTGAACCCGACCTATGTGCGGGAGAGAAAATACTGACCAATACGGTGTTTTTACACGCCGGAAAACACGTTCATGTTGTTTTGTTTTCGCAGTAAATATGCATTTTTGTAATATTATAAAAACCGTACGTATTTTGTGTTGATAATAATTATTAATAACGCGACGGATACGCGAATGATCACGGTTCGCGATATTGCCGGTTTTTTTTTTTTTTTTTTTGTTAACCCAAAGAGTACGGTGGAAAATACTACAGATTTAGACAGGCGTATTTGGCAAAACCTTATAATAACGGTCGTCGGGTACCACCTCGGGTTCGTTGTTTTACATTATTATATCATTCCTGGTCTAGTCGGGATATATATACACGTCTACGGCTAAAACGCGAAATCTATTGTTTAAATTTATTATGTATAGACGACGGCGATGATATTTAAGCGCGGAGATTTTCATTAAGTATAAAACAATGCGCCCCCGCCATGGTGAATATGACGACGATGACGTTTTCCGCACTGCAGCGCAATAATAATACTTCGGAATAATATTTATAAAAAAAAAAAAAATTAATAATAATAATACCTTGCAGCGTTCAAATGAAATAGAATATTCCAAACATCCGAGGAGGGAAGGACACAATTTAATATCGTATTGTAGTGATGTTTGTATAAAATATATACAGGTTGGTATATAATATTATATAGTACACCCCGAAATTGTAAAATTAAATTACCGCGATTATTTGTGCTGGGTATATAATACTATATAGGTGCCCATCACACCCGGCCTTGCTCGGGTCAAGTTTGTTGGTTATCCAGAACCGTCTAGCTATCCGGCACATCATCGTTTTAAAAAAAACTCAGAGCGAAGTGTGCAATGAATTGCTCTTATTAAGATGTGTGCTATTTTAGATTTTTATTTTTGCCTAAATCTAGTGAATAATGTTTTGTTTTTTTTTTTTTTTATTCCATATTACTTTTAAATTTTGCTTGATTTTGAATTTGAAATTCAATTTTTAAATTTTAAGTTTCAATTGCCATTACGCATTAAATATTTCTGGAACCAGCACGATTAGATTTCTTTTGCACGAGACACGTGACAGAGCCACGTTCTTATGTAAAAACATTTACTGTTATTCGGATGAATTACATATATCCTGCCAAGGGCATTCGTTTTTTTTTTTTTACTCCGGGAAAACCTTCGACGGTGGTTCCCCGTTTCCTTCGTTGCGATATTTTGGTAGATTGTCCGGTCTACATATTATGTATCGACCGGGCTGAAATTGCTTCACTTCATTTTGAGAGTCTAAACTAAATCTAGCTTAATCTTACTACTTTTGTTTGTATATTTTGTGGAGGAGGATTACTGATTTAGCGTAACGATTTAGTTACTATGATAACCAAACTCGCCGTTTCGTATTGTATAGTTATTTATACTATTTGGTTTCCATGGTAATCAACAAATGTTTATCATTCATGTTGAAATTTGTATCGATATTATCTATATTATTAATCTTATCAGACTAAAATGCATGCCTAAAACCCATCCCGCGATGTCCTCTTTAATTTTGAAAAAAAAACAGCATGACAATTGGATAAGTAATTTCAGAGTCATTTTCGTATTTATTATACGAATACGAATACTTAAATAGTATTTTATATATATATACTAGCTGACCCGGCAATGTTTTGCCATTGCTAGATCATTGTGTATTATTGCCCTGCCCATGTCTCTATTTAAAATTAAAAAATAGCCGGAAAGTGGGGGTAGTCCACCTGAGGCAGACTAAAAGTGTTCTACTTTGTCATTTCAACCGCTAATCAACAAAAATAATTCAAGTTACAATTGAATTAAGTCAGAATTTCATGTGAAACAAATATTTATTTTTTTTATTTTTCGCTGTGCCATAATAATTTCGTTCATTCTTTATGATATACGACATTTTTTTATTTTGTTGTCTGGCGCGTATACAAACAAAGCTAGTCGGTTTTGCGTGTTTTCACCATATTGTGATTGCGCTACAAATATAAATAACAGTTTGTTTTTTTTTTTTTCATCCGTGTTACCAAGGTAACCCATAAATCAACAAAAATAATATGATTTTTATACTAAAAATACGTAAAAACCTAATTTTAGGGGACGGTATTCAATAGAGGGTGGATTTCAATAGCTATAGACCTTCTCCGGACAACGCGGAACATTTTGTAAAATACTGCGGAAACATCGCTCCAGTAGTTTTTGAGCCTATTAATCTTATACAGACAGACAGACATCCATTTTTATACACATAGACTATTATAATAATACGAATGCGTACGACGACAAGTTAAGTTCGCAGTACCTATTATATTTTAACGTTAAAACTTTACCCCGGGGTAAAGTGTATGCTTTACACCAGTTTGATACGCCGGTGTATAACAATTATTATTTAATTACATTTTAAAATTGTTTGCCGCGGATATAACGTGAAAATTAATTATGGTACAGGCGTTATTGTCTGCCGTGTGTAACTCGGTACTTACATTTAAAATTAAGAAAATACAATACGAAAAACGTAAAACGGAATAATGATATTTACCGGTCCGCGGACTGCGTTAGTCTACGGAAGATATCAAATTATTCATTAATATTGGGCGACGGAGTCACCGGAACTCCTCACTAATATTTTTCTTTTTTTTTTTTTTCTAGCGTCCTCTTACTAAATTGGTGACCGCTGGGTATAGTCGAAAAAAAGAAGCGAACTACTACGGGGATAATTCATAGAAAACGTTTTAGTGTGATTTTGACTTTTCAGGGCGTTGTAAATAAGTTTTCATAAGTCCCCGGATGTTCGAGTGTATACGGCCGACAATTCAGCTCTAAAATTAATATTTACGAACACCTCGAGTTTTATTGGATTTAGGTAAAAAAAAAAAAATTTAAAAAAACACAAACACATTTTATAAAAATAAAGCCGAGGAAATTTTCTAGGAAACACGTAGATGGTCTTTTTTTTCAATATAAGTAATCGATTCCGTGGAAAATATGAGTGAAATGTCATCTGAAAGACAAATAGTATAATATTGTTTTAAAATGTTAGTAATTATTTATATGGTGACTCTTATCGATATTTGCAACAAAAAATAAAACATATGTTATCCACACACAGATATACGAGTATTGTAAATATTATTTTTTTTCAGAATTTAATATTTATCGTTCAGTCATAAATTATTATCGTTATAATTATAGTTTCTTTAATGCACTTTTGCCTTGTGTAATAATAATAAAATAACCTGACCTCACATAACCTTAATCAAAATCTAAACATGATCGTTTTACGAAAACAAGAAACAAATTTAAAACAAATAAATATGCAAGCAAAAACTTGCTGTATTATTATTATTATTATTATTATTATTATTTTTGGTCGTGTACGAGGTGTGTTCAATAAATACCCAGACTATAGTTATTAAAGAACAGCTTTTAATGCTATCGGTAAAGTTGTTATAGCAAAGTTGAGATAATGACCATTATTTAAATATTTAATAAAAATCATTATCTCCAATCAATCATTGACAGTGCGCGTTCGAAATCGATCGTTTTATATAAAATCGTGATTTCACGATGGATATTACGCGCACGCAATACATTATGTTTCAAATTTGGTAAAAATTCTACAGAAACTTTTGAAACGATTAAATTAGCATTTGGTTTTTTTTTTTTTGTTTAGTCCATTGCGATATTGTACCTACGGGACAGGCAATAAATCAAATTTTCTATAACAAATACTGGACAAATTAAGAGAGAAATTACACTGTAAAAGGTCTGAAGCGTGGAAATCAAAGTCGTGGCTTTTGCACCATGACAATGCACCAGCGCATTAAGTATTTTCTATACGTGAATTTTTGGTATCCCAAAATATACCAGTGGTACCTCACCCACCATATTCACCTGACTTAGGTCCCTGGGATTTTTTTTTTTTTTTGGTTTCTGAGATTAAAAACTACCCTCAAAGTCAGAGATTCGAAAATGTTAACGGAACCAACCATAACGCGACAGAAGGGCTATAATCTTGGAGGAAATTCAAAGGTGTTTTCAAAAGTGACAGGATCGTTGAGATCATTGTATAGAAGCTGTAAATGACGCTATTTCGAAGGTGATCCATTTAAATAATTTATAAGTTTGAAATCAAATTTTTTTGCTAATTATTGAATTATGTTTGATGAGTGATGTTGATGGGTAGCGAGGGTAAAGCTCTTCATGGGTTTGGTCGATTTTAACAAATACAAAAGAAGCCAATTTTTTTTTTTTTTTTTGAACCCCTGTTCTTTTATTTTTTCTAATTCAAATACTATACCTATATACACAACTGTTTATCGATACGATTAAAATTAATTACATTTTGAACACTAAAAACGACTCATCACGAACGTTGTGTACAATTTTCCAGGCTACTTTTTCGTAGCTAAATAAATAATGGTTTGCATCATATAAATCGAGAAAAAAAAAACCATCGACAATATTTCAATTAGTTATAAATAACTCGAAAAGAACCAAAATATCATGGTTATATTATACCACATTTATAGATAACATAAACTAACATATAAAGGCAATTTGTGAAAATTTCAAGTCACTACGGTTATCTCTTACCGAATTATAGCAAAAAAAAATCGATTTTTACAAAAACAATTATTGCGGCGTAAATATTCTCGTTTGTCGGCATATTTTTCTCTCAGTTATTTCCTGTAAAGGGTTAAGGTTAACATGGAATTTTTTAAAACCGATTATGTTACAAACACCAAAAATGTTACAAAGAAGGACTTCTATGAAATTTTTATAGGAACAAGTCTCCTGGTGGATAATTCGTTAACTTAAGAATCTTTGCATGCCATACCAGTAAAATATTATCAACTTTCACTTGATGGTATTTAAGTTAAAATGCACAATACTTTTTCCAAAAAATTTCTTTTTAAGTTTTTTTTTTTTAAAATCAATTTTATGTTCACGCAGTAACTTAAAAGATGCGAAATTGTCGTCGTTCTTTTTTGATTTTTTTCTTAAATTTTTCTTCTGGTGAAACTTTATTGGAAAAATGTCAATATTCTAGAATTGGTTACTTTATTTACATTTCTATAAGTGAGGATTTATCGTTGCTCTCAGTATATAAATTAAATTGCCCCAAATCATTTACCATCCGTACTCCCCGCCTACAACAGTGACTCACCCACGGTGCGAAGTACTTCCGGCTTTTTACAGATTTTATTTTTTCCGATTATTATTTTTTTTTTTTTTTACGGAATAAACGGTTGTTTTTAAGTTGAAAACTACATAGAAAATCGTTACCATTTTATAACTTAACGTTTATTTATTGCGTTAACGAATGCAAATTTGAATTCCCGGTTCGGTTTAATTACGGAAATGCATTTCAGGTCGATAAATATCGCAAAGTACTCTATAGACGGCGGTAGGAAGATGGCCGGAGGGGTTGGGAGGGGTTGTAGGGTAAACGCGATGAAAATATTTTAATTTCACGTTCATCGCGCAACAAATAATAATACCATCATAATATTTATAAATACGGTTATTTCGAGTTATTCTATAATTGCATACCGTACGGCGTAATACAATTTTGTATAATAATCGTATTATTACGTGTATTGTAAAACCGTTTTTGTTTTATTTATTTATTTTTTTTTTTAACTCTTAAACGAATTTCGTAACCAGATAGCGTTGTACTATACGTAGACGTGTCTACGTACACCTGTCCAGCAACGCGTGACGAAAACATTATAATATTGTCGGACACGATATTATTATTATTATTATTGTTATATTATCTTATCGGGCATTATTTATACGCGGTGTTCGAATTAAAGGGATTTTTCTTCTTTTTTTTTTTTTGCAAACAATTAATCGTCGAATTATGTTAGAAAAGTCGTGTTTAGGGGCGTGAAGGGCTAAGCCCCCTCCGGCTGGTTGGTCGAGTTCAACAATTGCGAGGGACGCTAGTTATTATTATTATTTTTTTTTTTTATCAATTTTCGTGGTCCCTTATGTTCTATTCTTCCGATTCCGACGGCTTTTTATAGTATATATATATATATATAACAGCGGGTGCCGCTTTGACAATAATGGCGACGACTAATTCAAAATTTAAAAATATTTCCGGGCTGTGACAAAATACGGTATTCGTAATCGGAAATAATACGAACCTCGAACGGAAAGAAATCACATATTGGCCGATTTAGATCGATTTAACCGACGTTATCTCTAGATCTTCCAATATGTAATTTTTTTTTTTTTTTTTTGATTTTGTTTTTTCGTCGGTTTAAGTGAAGTTACGTCGCAATACTGTCACGCCGTAGACTAGTCAAATAAAAAAACCGCACTACAATAACCACGTGAATTCGTAAATTGAAAATGTCGCTATTCTTTTGAAGCAGTGCACGGCCCTCGGGTGTCTCGTATAACTCGTACGTAATTATATACGCGCGCCCAGTGCCCGGATTAGCGTTACGATTTGCGGGGTTCCCGGGTTAAATGCGCCCGTTAACCGTATATAATACCGTTCTAAACATTTAATCGTTGATTTCGATATTATTTATTAATCTAATCGGTACGACTAGAAAAAAAAAAAAAAAACAACGGATTGAAAATGATTATTGTATGCCTATACGAAATAATTCGGTGGCGGATCGTGCGTAGGGGCGGCAACGCCCACCCTGCTAAAATTCTAACAAATACCATCAAAAAGGAGTTCGAAAAAAAAAAAAAAAAAAAAAAAAAAAAAAAAAAAAAAAAAACCAGAAAAGGCAGAGAAACGCGTGGGCTAAACCAAACGAATAAACAGACGTGAGATGTATTGTACGTTAGACAATAATAAAAACGTACCCACGACACGCGGTTTTTACTCGGTAGCTAAGAAATGGGCGCGATCATCAACTATGGCACTAGCCGATTCGGCTGCATCTGAACTCAGCCAACTAGCGGCTTTTAAACTCGCCCTGTGCAATCGAGTCTTAGAATTAGGTATTGATTTAAATATGAACGATATTATTTATGTTTACAACGTAATGCGTTTTCGCAATATTATCATCCGATGTAAACATACGAGGTGTGGCTAATAAATAACGAGATTTTCTCTGTAAAAACTTTTTATTTATATTTTTTAATGGTTTAACATTTTTCCCCTTCTATATACTCCCCTCCATGTTTGACACATCGCTCCATTCTAATTTTCCATTGGTTGAAACAGTGTTGGAAATCCTTTTCTTGCAATGTCTTTAACACCTCTGTCGCTTTTGTTTTTACAGCGTCAACTGACTCAAAATGTGTGCCCTTTAACGCACTTTTTAATTTTGGAAAAAGCCAAAAGTCGCATGGAGCGAGATCTGGCGAATATGGGGGGTGTTGAAGCACTGGAGTTCGATTTTTAGCTAGAAATCGCTTTACAGATAAGGCACTGTGAGCCGGCGCATTGTCTTGATGCAAGATCCAAGAGTCATTTTCCCACAACTCAGGCCGCTTTCTTCTTACTCGTTCTCTGAGTGTTGTCAATACTTGAAGGTAATAATGTTGATTCACAGATTGTCCCTGAGGTACCCATTCTGTCATTATTACACCCTTAATATCGAAAAATACGACCAACATGGACGACCCACCCGTTGATTGTCTTCAACTTCTTCACGACCCTCACGAAATCGTTTGTGCCACTCAAAAACACGTGGTCGTGATAGCACACTATCTCCATATACTTCAGTTAATAAATTAAAACTTTCGGACGCAGATTTTCCAAGTTTCACTAAAAATTTTAAATTAATACGTTGTTCAATTTTTTCGTCCGGCATGATTTCGACGTTCAACACGTAAGAGGTCAATTTAAACGACGCTTACACATAGACTACAAAACGGAAACTGACTAAACTGGTATTGTTCGATGCAGTGATATTCATAGATTACAAATATACTACCATTATACCCTTATCTACTCATGCCTTATCGCTAAGTAGATAGTCTCGTTATTTAATAGCCACACCTCGTAGTTTTTAATTATCGCGAATACAGAATTCGGAGTTTATAAATATGGTGTGGCCAGTATAGGCGACAGCCGTACACGTATACCGTGTAGAGGTTATTGTCTTTTGGGGGATACGGCACCTGTTATACTTAAACTATTTTATACGATAAAAATACAAGAACAAAGGTGGGCGAATTCGGTAATAAAACAGCCGTCGTCTTAGGGGCGACACAAATAATCGCCCGACACGCTTGCGGAGTGCGCGGACTGCGCGGGGAACAATATGGAAACGTTAATGTTTTAAATATTGTGTCTATATGGTGTCCTTGACGCGCGTAAATCCCGTTAATTTTTATTATTTGTAAAATTATTATTTTAATTTTATTAATTTATTATTAGAATAACTATTAATTACAATCGTTAGTATTATTTAATCAACAATGGTTAAAAATTATGTTGCCTATTTAATTGCAAACGGGATTGAAATATGAATAATGAATAGAAAATTGAAATTAAAGAATTCGGAAGACCAGCGCCTGATTTAAAAGGACTAATCAATAAAGCGAAAAAAGGTAAAAATGAATACACTTGTTATTTTAATATCGATTTTCATGCAAAACACAAGTGGGTTGTTATGTGGCTGTGATATAAAACTTACTGTTTTTTTGTTTCCCTTGTATATGTTTTGGTAGTGATAGTTCTCGGACTAATACAGGAGTAACTCGTTCGGGTCACTTATCTGAAAAAATTAAAAAACACGAGAATTATTCTTTTATACATTTACAAAATTAATCTAATCTTAAAGTACTTGCTACTATAAATATTCCCAATAAAATGAACTCGGGTTATAAAATTTGAAATCAACATCACAATCAAAAAGTAGATCAAAATCGTTATATTTTAGAAAACATTTTGTGGAAAACATCATTAAGGAGACATCTAAAACAATACAAAATTAATTGTTAGATCGTATACTCCTTGGAACCAGAAAACAAATTTTTTTTTTTAAAATAATAGTTGAGCGATGTGTTTCTATAATCGTTGATGAGACTAACTGGCATTTCTAATAAGTTTCAGTTAGTATTTCAATTAGTATTTCGATATGAAATAAAAGGTCAACCAGTAGAACGTTTTGGGGGGGTTTTAAAATCTTGATGGACACAATGCAGAATCATTAACATCAACAATATTATCTGAAATAAATCCCATTTTAAAAAATACACCAAATAGACTAATAGGGCAATCGTATAATGGGGAAGTAGTAATGAGTGGTAAAAATATTGAAGCGAACGTTAGGGTTAAGGAATTTTACCCATACGCGTATTATGTTCATTGTTATGCACACCGACTAAATTTAATCACGACTCAATCAGTTTCTCAAAATAAAGAGGTTAGGATATTTTTTTTAAATTTATCAGAAATACCGTTTTTATTTTCAAATTCACCCCAAAGAGTCGCCGTATTGGACAAATTAGTCGTCGTTCGGTTACCACAGGCCGTACAAACTCGATGGAATTTTAACATACGTACTATTAATACTGTTTATGAGTATTGAAATAAAATAATAGAATTATCCCAACAAACGTTGACAATTATTCAAGCAAGATCAATAAAACGTTTGTTAAAAGGCTCAGTATTTTTTATTATAAAATAATGCCACACGTAGACTGTCTATATAATTATGTTCAAGCTGTAAATACTGACCCATTAATAATAAATGGTTAGGTTGAAATATTTAAAAATGAAATAACTAAAATTCGAAATAATGTAATAGACATTATTGTTCAAACTTCGAATATGCCTAATATAAATAATAGAAAACGATATTTGGAATCAGATGAGGACACATATATATCTCGAAAAAGTTCAGTGCTTGAAGTCTGTGATATATATATATATATATATATATATATATATATATATATATATATATATATATATTAATATATTAATTGTCACAGCTAAAGATCGTTTAGAATTTACCAAACATTTAATCGCTGCTGACTTATTTAAACCTAGAATATTCTAAAATATTTCCAGTTCAATATTTTTAATGTACAATTGAATGCTACTCATTATTTGATATAGAAAGGTTAAAAACTAAAATTGAAGTTTTGTATTTTCGAAATGACTTTCGAATTTTGAATGGCGTTATTCCAACTCTTAAGTATTTAATAGCAAATGATATGAATGATCCTTTTTGAGAAGTCCTCGTATTGTTAAAAATATCGATAACAACTCCTATGACCTCATCTGAAACAGAAAGATGTTTTTCAACACTCAAACGAATAAAAGCATGTTTACGGAGCACAATAGGAGAAGAAAAGTTAAACGCTCTAGTAAATGATAAGTATTGAAAATGAAATGATTTCCAATGACGTCGACTTTAATAAAGAAGTTATTGATATGTTTAGCGAATCAAAAGATAAACGCTTAGATTTTAAGTATAAAAACATTTGCGTAATATTTGTTTGTATATTTTTGTATTTCTATATATCATGGTAATGCGTTGTAACTTGTTAATTTTGAATTAATAAATACCTTTTAAATTGGTATATAATTTTATTTCAAGCTTTATTTTCAAAAATTAATATTTTTCAATCGCCCTCCCACTTTCAAAGCCCACGAGCCGCCACTGCGAAATATATATTGTAATATGCGAATTAAACCGGCGTCCGTAAACCGAGACGTAAAAATATTTCTGATATTTAATTTTTTTTGCCGACTGTATTATATGAATAGGATGTGGGGAGTATTGGATATATATATATAAAAAAAAAACAGAACGTATATCGAGGGACACGGCCCAAGTTGTATTGTACGCACAAGCTGCAAGCGTATAGAACGTTGTGAAAATCGCAATATATTTAATTATAGGGGTGCAAACTGTATACGTACATATATATATATATATTATGGAGAGCAGATGTTCTAGAGAGCGTTTTATGTACTTATACAACAATGAATACGATGTAAAAAAAAAAAAAAGTAAAAAAATAAATAAATAATAATAATAATAGTAGTGGTAGTAGTAGTAGTAGTAGTAGTAGTAGTAATATTAACTATACGTCGTCCAGCGCCCAATAGGAATATAAATAATAAAACACATTTAAACGGGAAAATTTAAGTGGGTGTACATAATATATATATCATATTATTTATATGGTTTTTTTACGTATCTATGCTTGCGTTTAAATACCAAAATAGGAAAGAGTCGGGAAACGTATGAGACATAGACGTGGAATTTAATTTACATATCCGTACGCAATGATAAATCGATGATTGCTAACGGTAAAACGATTCAGAGCGAAAATTTTCGGTTATAATATGTGTGTGATAAATTAAAAATTGAAAATTATATTGATTTGTAACTATATATAAAATAAATTACGTCCGTCTGTATTTGTTGTTCGTCTCAAATTGTCTTGTATTTGTAATTCACGTGAATTGGAAAATGGTAAAATGTATACTCTAAACGATTATAATAATTATAATGTTCTCGATTCGTAAAATATAATATATACTTAATAGCTTAATTCAAAGTCGGGCTATAGTTACACGAATTCTGAAACTGATTGGATTATTATAGCAAGTCATTATTGCTCTCCTGTTTTTAGCCACTGGGCCGAGCCAGAGCGAGGTAATTTCGACGAAAAGATGAAAGAGATGTCGAAAGGCACTTGGGCGAAAAAAACTAATTTGTGAACTCGTGTGGTCTATGCCACTCACGCATCCCTCACATTATATACCAAACCTTTGGTTGTACAAATACATTTGTAGCAACGTTACAGATTTAAACACAACCGTTTCTATGATAGGTGAAGTTATAAACAGGTGGAATTTTATATTTTCTCGAAATACAAAATGTTGGAGGAATCCCCCTCAACCACCACCCAGCACATAAACTTAGAAATTTAGACCATCGAGTCAGCAATTTTACAGTAATTTAATTTCAACGGGGGCGGTACTAATAATTTCTTCGTTTTTGGTATTCTTATACGCCATTAGATACCGAATTATTATTTATCGTAAAATATAGAATTTATTATATCAATGGACGAAAAACGATCAAATTCGATAATCGGAGCGGGTAAGTTTTGTAATCAAAAACCGTCTATTGGATAGTAGTTGACGGCTCTTCGTCGTCGTCCTCGTTTATACTCGTATAAGGGTGAAATATTATTAATTGGATAAAAATTATAATTTGTCATTTTTCGTTCTCCTGTACCCTCCCATCGCCCGTTTGTCGTCGACGAGACTACGACGTTACAATAATATTACCACATGCGATTTACGTATACGTGTAGGCAGGTTAACTATACCGAAGTGCGGTGTGTACAATATGTCTATTAATAATATTATCCACAAATATAATATGTATACATATATATATATATATATATATATATATATATATATATATATATATATATAGTATCATCTTGGACATCCCCGTGCGTTTTACTCGTTTTAGCCATCGAAAAATAATCACGCATCCTTCGCACTTAAAATCTCCTTGAAATCGTATTTATTGTAGGCGTACGTGTCCTATTCCTTTCTAAAATCATCTCGCGGTTTTACTATCGCTTTACGGTTTTTTTTTTTTTTTTTTTTAGTAAAACTCTTCGTTTATTTGTTTCGGGGGTGTGGGGACTTGTTGCAGTCGTGCCCGAAATCCGGTCAATAGCATCGACGCAAAACGCCAAACGATTTGGAAACAATCACAACGCCCCCGGATATTATTTCTTATTTTAAAAATATATTAGTTTGAATCGCATATATTATTAAACATATATAGAGATTTCACCCAAAAACATTCGAAAATAGTCTTGAAGTAGTGCAAAATAGCAAATGGCAATTCCAAAACTATTTGAGCGTTTCGTGCAGCGATGTTCCAGACCACAAATCGTATAGGCATAGGTTATTCATTTGGAATTTGCCAAATTCCAGAAATGTTTCCTCGCTTTGTTCGATAACTAAAAATGCTTACATGTAAAATTATTAATAATTCATTTTAGCCGTTTTAAAAACGATAACACCGGCTTCTCGTGATACTACGCGATATCATCAATCATTTGCTTTACACATTGAAATAATTATTACGGTAGTCGGTTAGGTTTAAGGTAAAATTTAAGCCACGATATTGTATGATTAAATGATCTATATTATTTTTTTTTTTTATCAAAAATCAAATTGAAAAATAAATTTAATGAAATAATTATCGATAAATGATTGCATTTTAAACAATTGTTTTTAACAGAGAATTTGCTGAGTAGAGCTGAGTAGAACTGAGGTTCAAATCGAACATAAGTACATATTATAAAATTTAAAGTGGACAACATTCTGAAAGGCGATTTTATATCCAAATATATATAATAACGTTCAATGAATACCATTTTGAAAAAAAAAAAAAAAATAACGACTATATCAACATGTTTAAAAGTCTGTAACTTTAAAAAAAATTAATTTAATAGGTGCCCCATTATGTTACTCTAAAAACGAAATCGGGCGATTTCCTATTACCCAACGAACCGACCTTTTAAAGAACACTCATATTAAAGCCTACTCTTTTATCTTTTCTTTTTTAACCGCGGTCAGAGGCAGGGAGGTTACCGATTTCCCTTGTTGACCTCCATCAGCACATTCACTGTGACCGTCAACTCGAATTTACAAGTGGGAAGGGTTAAGGAAGCGAAATAGGTAATAAAATATAATCAATGTGTTAGTTTTAAATTTGAATCGTAGACTGTTTTTTCGAGGGGACAGGACATATATCGATTTAGATTTTTAGATTTTTCCGAATCTAAAAAACATTATATCGAGAGGTCTATATTATTATTACCGCTTTATTCGCCTGGCTAATATACTATATTGTATAGTTTATATTATTATAATGGTGTGACGAGTGTATATATCGTCTTCGCTCGGAGGCGGCGTAGTCGTACAAATAACCGCGTATAATATTATACCTTCGGTTTTTTTTTTTTTTTTTTTTGGCCGGCGGCCAGCCCTAATTAGAGACGCTTTTGTAAGAAGAGTAAAAAAAAAAATGCGCTCGCGTGTGTGTAAGTCGACACTGTGAGACGGTGAATAGTAGCGGTAGTCGTGTGTAAATAACATATAGACTGTCCAGGGGACCGAGCCGAAAAAAGAAAAAGAAAAAAAAAAAAAAGAAAAAGATCATGTCGACTTTGGCCGGCGGCCATAACAGACGCCGCGTCGCGAACGAAAACTCGCGGCGGGCGACGACGGTACCGCGTCGCGGTGACGGTCGCCGCGGATGACTTCCCCAGTAACCGGATAAAAAAAAAAAACCGGAAATTCAATAAACCGATGATATTGATAACGGAAATAAATGTCTTTGAGGAGGTATAACTATCATTATCGTTTTTCGGTTCTCCATTGTTTTATATTATATAATAATAATAATAGTAATAGCTCAGCGGTTCCCAAAAATATATTTTTATTCAAGCCACCTCGAAAGATTGACAATTTTTTATTTACATCTAACCTAAACTCCCGCGAATAATACGAAACGAACACTAATCAGTCGACGATTTTTCGCATCTATGTTTTACTCTATTATTTCTATTTTTATTTTAAATTTAACGACAAATTAAACTATCGGCTTATTTAGAGCGGTTCCCCTTTGATATATTATAGCCGTCTAGAATTACAGTGAAGTAATATAGTAACGCCGCAGTACGCTCTGCTTCCCATTTCTTCGCGTACAGTTTTTGATCAAAATCTTGCTCGGCGAGTCTTGTTTTGACACGGTTCACTATCCACTTGTATAACTGTTTCGAGTATTATTACGTTATTTAATAAAGAACTCACAGTTCGTGATGAACAAACCATGTCGAGCCATGTCGTCTCCGGAGCTTTTTGTCGAATGTAAAACACGAAATCCACCGTACTGACCAGCCACAGCGTTTTCCCATTTCGTATATTATTATGCTCCGTAAAGTTATGAGTAATCTCGAATAAATCGTAATGCCTCCTAAAATAGTTTTAAAAAAATAATCGCCCGTTTATAACGTCTATTCCGTCCATCGTGATCGAACACGACAAATTAAACGTGCGTAATGTCTTTATTACTGTTGTTATATAATATTATCGTGCTTCGTCGAGCTGACGAATATCGTAAAATATTTTATGTTTTTTTTTTTAAATTCATTATCAATACATGCCGCTCGTTTATATTACCGGAAGTTTATAGCCAAGATTAATTCTACCAGAAAACCCGTTGTCGATCCGGAAAACGGTCTAAAAATACATACTAACAACACTTTAGTCGGGTTTTAATCCCGGTTCGCAGTTTGGGAACCGCTGCTCTTGCTCGGTGCGGCCCGATTTTAAAAGTCAACTATCGGACAAAACGAGATATTTTCGTACCAACTACGGGAAAATCGCATGCATTTATCGTCGCATTCCGACATAGGGATATCGCGAAAGCCGTGACGAAACGCTAAAAAGTCGACGTCGTCGTTCTTATTATATACTATATAGGTAGGAATATTGCATTTAAACAACGCCGCACAATAATAATATAATAGGCGTATAAGAATTTTCGCGACAATCTAAACATATTTTACTATAGAAATTAAACGAGATATATGATATATATTGTTATATTCTCGAAGTTGAATAATTGTGCGAAAATAACTAAAGGTTATGTACCCATATAATACAGCTAGGTGTATCCCGCCACCGCTCTGTCTATCTAAACTTATCAAACATAAAATTGTATATTACATTAAATGTATAATTTAAATCTTAAATGTTAACGCGTGCGGTTGAGCCGGAAAAAAAAAAAAAAAAAAAAAAAAAAAATAAGTAAAAAAATGCAATGCCTTTCAGATACCTGCCCGCTCTTACGAGAGAGAGAGAGAGATGAATGTCTTCGCGAAATTCTTACCCCTCCCACCTCACCCTCCTCCGTACGAAAACGCAATAGTGTAAAACTATTTTACCTATTTGTGTTGCGAGTTGAAATATACATATTTATTTACACTCGGGTGGGTAACAGATAATTGCTAAGTCTTTGTCGTCGATTTGTTTACTATGATTATTCGTTTTATATAATTTTTAATAATAAATATTTTACTTGCTATTTTACATACTATTTGAAATCTCGAGGAGTTTTACGGTAAACTCTGCAAATATTGTTCTGTATAGTGTTTGTTTAACTCTATATGTTTATATATGTATGCAAGTTACTCGGTTATACGAATTTAGCTTGTAATTTATGCTTACATGCTTTATTTGTATCCAGCTGGGCGTTGAATAAATAAATATCAACTGCTATATAGTTTGTATAGTATCATTATGCAAATTCTGACGTCAAAATTATTGGTGTTTAATATTGAAAAATATTGTTAATTAGGTATTTTAAGTTTGTATGGGCGCGTGGTAGTAGTATTTCTTACAGTGCAACATCGCTTACTGTAATAGGCAGTTCCCCCTAACATTAAATACGATAATGTTCACTATTGTTATCATCTTTTCTTTAATAATTCTGAACGAAGAATTATAATAGAACGGGTTATGTTCAACTATCACCAAAAATACACAACTACCTTAACCTTACTAAATCACCTGGAGCTTATAAATCATCATTGTCGTACATACGTAACTTTAATAAAATTATTAAAATTAGTGATATTTTAAAGCGCCACATCAACAATGACGTCGTTGCATAAGTAATTAATATTTAAATACTAAACGTGACACTCGCACAACGTTAATTATTTTGAATTAAATTCAATAAAATAGAACATCGATTATTAAACGCAAAACTTATAATACCCACTACAAGATTCTAATATACTTTTGTCAATGCTATGCAATTTAAAACGAATTCTCACTATCCTTTTTTCGCCGGGCAAATAACAAAACCGTCGGGTTTTAATCCAAATTTACCTTATTGTTTTATATAATATTTAAATTGAGCGCACTAGCAAAATCCAAATGCCATTAATGCCATTATTTTGATTAGCATTTGGATTATTTTCGTATGAATATTGCGAATATTTGATTGATATTGTAGTTATTATGAATTGTAATTTATGTGCCTAATTAAATGCAAACCGAACAATGCGCTGTATATGCATATGTATATTTTGTATAATAATTATCTATCTTCAAAATGCGTGTTCAAATCGCGTTTAATGCAAAATACGTAGATGTATATTTATTTTTTTGAAACATTATTATTTCATTTATTGCAATGTTTGTGAAATTGCCTATACGTTCACTCCTTGTAACTACGTTTCCCTAATCATAAACGCAGTAATCGCAAATTATTACTTGCAATCCGGTTAGGTTAGTACATTATAGAAATTAGGAATGGTTCCAGTCTCAAGCTACATAGATATACAAAGGACAACTCAAATGATGTAAACACCACGAAAACGGTTTTAAATCATTGGAATCTAAGAGGGAAAATACCCCAAACGAAACCAATGAAAATATGGTTTAAAAGGAGTGAAAAATTCTAATAGTGCGTGATTTGGAAAAATATAGTTCCGGATCGGGAGAAATGGGAAATATCGGGTAGGGGAAGTGGTGATGGTGGTCGAAACGGTTTGAATTTAAATCGTTTTGAAACCATGACAATTGTTCTAATCGTGTAAAAAACGGTTTAAAAATCCATCAAACAGTTTCCAAAATTTAAAAAGATCGCGCTATGCAGTTTAAATAAATCAAAACCGTTTATCAATTGAACATTTTATTCACTTTATCAGTTTTTATTTGTGCATGGCTATTTGTAAAAAATTACCTATTATTAGGATTATACAATTTGTATAATATTGGCCAAAAAGTAAACTTATACAAATATATTTGATATGATATCAAATGTAAATATTAAACGATAGCGTATACTTTAACAGAAATTTTAGAACAAACGATCAAAGCCGCGTAACAAACAATTAAATTTAAATCGATTTAGATAATGTTCACTAAACCGTTTTAATGTATTGTGTGCGTAAACGGGTATATAATATGATATTGAGCTAAACCGTTTTTAATAAATTTAAAAATTTCAAATCGTTTTGACGCCATCGTATAAACGTACTGACAGAGTTATGAAGGTCCACAGTAGTAGAATATAATGCGTTCCGAATTAATTGTCAGGTACTAAAGGATAAGTAGAGTCTGCTATTTTATAAAACTGCATACATTTAAAAACGAATATACAAAATCGTTATACGGGTCGAAATGTCGTGTAAATATCGTCAACGTAATATATCAAAGTGTAAATAGACGACAAAAGATCCCGGGATATATTCTTTTCGGCTTTTTTAAACGACAATCGCGAATAAATCCTATTCATTATTACTCTGTAGTATTCTGCAATATTCGTACCGACGCGAATTTGTTTAGTTTTATTTTCACACTATTCAAAAGTAATATGCAAATTTCGCAGTTTTTTTTTTTTGTTTTTTTTCCCCTCCACATCAGTAGACCGTCCTGTTAGCCCTCCTATTAATAACGTTTGGCGGCGGCGGCGGGAGAGCAGCAGCTGGCAGACTTTGCCGGGCGGCGGCGGCGGCGGGAACCGTAACCAGTGTGCCGGAGGCCGGCGATCGAAATACCGGATTGACGTCCGGCGGCGGCCGACACTGGCGCGTTTACAATAGTGTGCCGGCGACGGTGGTGGTGAGGGAGGGGGGAAATAATACCATAAGCCGCGGCGGCTGCGGTGACCGTTGGACCCCGCCGGCCCGCAGCCGCCGACCCCCACCGACGACGGCAGCACCGTGCGTCACGCAATGCGCGCGCCTCTCCGGCGGTACGTTGTCCGGATTCTTTTCGCCATTCTTGGCATTCCACAAACGGAGCGCGGGTCCGTGTTTACCAGTTGAATACTGTGCGTAAAAATTGAACGTCCGCACGCCGCCGCCAGGCCGGGGCCAACGACACACCGTGCACGCACGCACCGACGTACGGTTTTTTTTATTTTTATTTTTTTATTTTTTTTTAATTTTTTTTTTTTATCTAATACACACACACACACACACACGCGTAGAAACGAGAAACCGCCGGCGTGTATACGATAGATTATTTGAAAAAACCGGGGTAAGTGATATTATTATTTATTCGTACTATATATATATATATATATATATATTATTTGTTTTGTTTTTCCCGCGACGATAATATTTGTTATTAAAATAAAAACGCGCGTAAACCGCGCCGCACAATGACAGTAACAATAACAACGACAACAACAACGGCAGCATCAACGAAAACGTTGTAAATATTATTTCGAAAAACTGATTGATAATATTGTTATGATAACGGCCCGAGCGCGCCAGAATTAATTTTCTCGTACCTTCTCTTCCCCCCCCCCCGTACGGTATTTATTATTGACATTTCGCGTATTTTTTCATACTTTTTTTTTTTTTTTTTTTTTTTTTCACTCATAACGGTCGCGACGACGACGTGTTGTATTCACTGCAGCGCGTGTCGTAATAAATAATAATAATCATAATAATAATTCCACCGCTACCGACGACGACGGCGTCGTAGCCACCGTCGCGCAGCCGGCACACCGACAGCCGCCGCCGTCAGCCAGCCACGAGAACGACCGCGCGGCCAGTCTCCGTCCGTTCGCCGCCGCCGTCTTGTCGTCCGCGTTGCGCCCGCCTTTTTCGCCGCCGCCGCCGCCGCCGCCACCGCCGCCGCCGCCGCTTCCTCCGTGGTCGTCGACGAGAGACGAGTGCGATTGCGTTTCGCGTGTGCGTCCGCGCCGTTTTTTGAAAAAATATTATTATCGTTGTCTTGATTGAAAGAATAAATACAATTGTTTTGTTTTTCTAAAAAAAAAAAAAAAAACCGCTGGTAATATATTATTACTCGTAATCGGGCCGGTATAAAATAATTCCAATAGTATTACCGAACTTCTGCGCGGCTTCGGAAAAGCCAAAAATCCAATCAGATTTTAGTAACATAGAAAAGGGGAAAAAAAAAAAAAACAAACAAAAATCGTATTTGATTTCATCCGTTCGCCACCACCGTGCCCCGTAAAGGACGCCGCAGAGTTAAAAGGTACGTTAGAGAGGAGGCGGTCGCCCGATTTCATAAAATAACGGTCGTCCCGTCAAACGTCAGCCGCCGCCGCCGCCGCCGCTCGAACACCTCTGTCGACGACGACGACCGTTTTTATTGTTGTTGTTGTTGTTATTACACGCGTCTGCTTTCCTCTCCGAGCGAGAAAGCAATAATATATTACAGCGGGCATAACGATTGCGTCCTCGAAACGATGGGTATTTTTGGAGGGAAAACGTAGACGAAAGGTTTTGTTTTTTTCACACCGGGTTTGTGAATATATTTATTTGTTTTTCTTTTTTTTTTTACTCTACGAATAGTTACCGAGGAGCGGCAACCGCGTTCTGGGTAAGCCGGTAACGTTCGAAAATAAACGGAAACCTAATTCTGCGGTACTTAACGGACATAATATAAACCGTTGGATTTTTCGTGCAGACCGTACAAACCTTGGCGTATTTTCATTTTTTGGTTTCCACGGGGGGGGCTCGATTTTTCGACCCAACCCTAAACTAAACCATCGGATCCTATTTAGAATCGTGATTTTTGAATATTTGTACGCGAGCCGTTAAATCCTCCCCCCCCACACCGACTAGACTGTAATTTGTCACACCCGTTGTCGTCATTGTTGTAAATTTCCTTCTTTCTGTTTTTTTTTTTTTTACATAATTTCCCACACGGGTACAATTTTTTTTAATTGTTTAATAATCGACACTACGTACCAATCGTCGCGTTCTAATCAGGAGATTACCACTGCCCGTGTGGATGCGCCTAAACAGTATAAGTACCGATTTTGAAAATCGTTTTTTTTTTTTTTTTGTTTTTTCATTCACATTATAATATAATAAAATTCACATTTCGGAACAAAATAATACATTTTTTCAATCTAAACTGCAGTTACACTTTTCAAGGATTTTAACTGGAATTTAAAATTTAATTTTTACATTAAATGTCTATACCCACGTGTAATTTATGTAATTCTCGTATTATTTTACTTAGTTTCTCAATTTCTAGAAATGTCTTATTATTATTATTATTATAATAACAAAATATTAATATCGTATACATTATTTTTTTTTGTTTTACGGAACATTTTTCAAACATTTTCTGGTAGACGTGGAAAAGCTGGGGAATTTAAAAAATTCGATCTTATGGCCAACCCTGTCTAGACTCAGTGCCGTTGTAAATGTCGAGAATTCCGTGTGTTCGGATTACAAGAGAGATAGAGAAAAATCTCACTCGCGCATTAAAACTCGCCGATTTCAAATTGATAAATAATACAATAATGAGCGTTTGAAAGACGAAAAACGCCAGAAATAATATTATTATACTACCTACAATAGGAGAATGAATGGCACATTCGGCTATACGGTTCGTTAATTAATTAATTTTATCGAGACCGGTAAATTTATCTATATAAAATGGTCGTACGATTTTTTTTTTTTTTTCAACCACTCGGCGAAGAAATTTACATTACGGCGGAACCGTCGAATTTGTCAACTATATAAATATAAATAAATATAAATTCTTCCCGTTGGTTTAATTAATCGGACGGCGGCGGTTTTCGTACTTCCCCCGTAAGCTTTTCGAACTATACAAATCCCCCTCCGATTATATTGGATTTTTATTTTTTGAATAAAACTGCCCATGACGAAAATTAACCCGTGGTAGGTAAACCCGTGGTTCAAACGAAAAAAAAAAAGCGATTATATGACACTTGGAAAAGAAAAAATTAGCACCCATCCCTCCCACTCCCCTCACGCGACTTTTCAGACGTAATTCAATAATTAATTATTACGAAAAAAAAAAAAAACTACCAATAATACTTTTACAGGCCAAGTTTTTTGCTTGCGTATTTATTTATTTTTATAGTTATTTTCTTTGTTATAGAATTGTTTCTTATTTTCGCGGATGAGGGGGGATTATGTTTAAATTTTTGTTAAAGTGAGAACTTTGTAATCGGTTAATCTCAAAAGTTAAAAGTGCAATACAGATAATTTAAGAATTAGGTATAATAATAGTATTTTATTCAATTATAATAAAGTTTGATTATAAATTTTTTTTCAGTAAAATTAATATTTTACTTATAAGTTTTAAATTCTGCAATAAAGAGCTATAAGTAAATCTTCGGATGATAACGGGTGATCAGTGTTTTAGTACCTCCTTGTTTAAATTATGTTAAATTATTTAAGTAAATTTAGTAACGAATCGTTATTAATTATAATAACACATATTTTTGAAAAATATGATTTGCAAATGTGACGTCCTCAACAAAATAATTAGTAGGGGGACTATGGTAAATAGTAGAGGGAGTTCTGACAAAAAAAAAAAAAAAAAAAATCACTTTTTAATCTTATACATTTTTTGCCATCTCGTTCAAGTAAATTGAAAAGCGAATATGTCATGCCATTTATAACGTTGTTGTCTTTGAATTTTATATCGAGTAAAAGTTCCGAAATCATTTATAAGTGGTTACTTTTTCCTGTTTTACGCGAACACGTTTTTGAACAAACTTCACGATTACACAATAAATACTGTATAAAATACGAAAGCGTGAATTTGAATATTTTTGAGTCTACAAAATTGCCATTTTTTTAAAAAATACTTTTATCGATAATATTTAATTATTTTAATAACATTTCATTAGGTTAAAATTGTGATTTTATGCTATTGAAAACTGTATCAAAAACAGAATAAGAAACGTTAAGTTTTTATTTATTTCTTATACACTTGATAGTAAAATCATTTTGAATGTCTATAGAGTCTTCTTCACAAAAAAAAAAAAAACAAATTTATTTTTTCGGAAAAGGATTTGTATATTTTGTATACAAAGGGGTTTGTGTGATTTTCATTGTTTTTTTTTCATTTCGCTTGTGTAAAGTTTCAATCATATTTCAAGCTTGTAAATATAATCATTTATATTTAGTTTGTTATTGATTGATTTTTGTCTGCAAAGCGTTAAGTTGTGCACTCGCACCAAATACACAGTGAGTTATTTAATGATTTTAAATATAACGGCGCATAAAAATCATCGATACGACATTAGGGTATTTTATTAATCCCCCTCTCTCCCCCCGACACGAATACGATCGACCTATGCTGGTATACAGATGGTATAAAACACTAGTAGAAATCTCGTTAAAAGTCTTCGATAATTTTATAGGAAATCACGAGTTTTTAGAAATCCGCCGGCGTACTCGTACACAATATGCTTTACCCTCTGTAAATGTCCACATACACTCAAATTAATCTCTCGGTTTTTATTACGGTGCGCCGCAGCGTGTTATAACTTTTTTTAATACTAAACTATCATTTTCACCTTTATGCAACTGCGGCGGGTATAATGTTATATGTGCAAATTATACCATGTATAATATATGTATATAGTCGGTCGAAATATCATTTAAAAGTATAAAAATCGTATTGTAATGTTTGTTCGTTCGTTAGTCTGGTATTATTATTATTTTAAAGGAAATAAACATTTTCATTTTCGTCCTTACACCGAAACCAACAAACAGCCTATTATACAGGCCGATACCCCGTTTACTATTATGATGGAAATTTAAAAATAAGCTCTTGTGTAATATCACCGTACGTAAAAAATAGGGTCGATGACGGAAATCGAGTACCGTTTCTTATACAATTTTACATATAGGTATTATGTATGTTGAAAAATAAAACACTAAACCGCCGTCGTTTCCAAATTGTGGAGATATCGCCTTTAAATTTAAAAAAAAAAAAAAAAAACCATAACAAAGGGCTTCCTAAGTGTCTGTACTCCTTAATTATTGTTTAAAAAAAATGAATATTTGAACATTCAACCCACTGATCAACATATGGGTTGGTACTAAAGGATTTTTAATATTTTTTTTTTTCGTCACAGGTGTTATCATTATTTCTTTATTGTATTTCATATATATGTACCAGGTGTGTTCAATGAATACCCAGACAAACTGTATTAAAAATTATATTTTAAAATTACAAACTATTTAAATGGACCACCTTCAAAATAATGTCCTTAAGCTTCTATACAATCTTACATCGTACATTTTATATACAATGCTCTCAACGATCTTGTCACTTTCGTTAACATCTTCGAATCTCTGACCTTTGAGGATAGTTTTTAGTATCAGAAACCAAAAAAAATCACAGGGAGCTAAGTCAGGTGAATATGATGGGTGAGGTACCACTGGTATATTTTGGGATACCAAAAATTCACGTATAGAAAGTACTTAATGCGCTGGTGCATTGTCATGGTGCAAAAGCCATGACTTTGATTTCTACGCTTCTGACCTTTACGGCGGACTTTCTCTCTTAATTTGTCCAGTACTTGTTATAGAAAACTTGATTTATTGCCTGACCCGCAGGTACAATCTCGTAATGGACTAAATCAAAAAAATTGAAAAAAACAACGAGCATTACTTTGATGTTTGACTGGACCTGACGACATTTTTTTTTTTTTTTGTACGAGGTGGTCTTCCATTACTATGATTGAACTTTGGTTTCGGGATCATATCTATATACCTATGTTTCATCACCCGTAATAATTGATTTTATAAAACTTGCGTCATTAGAAACTCGATTTTTTAGTTCCAAACACATTTTCAATGCGATTCCATTTGTTCCTTAGTTACTATTTTGCGGACACATTTTATCATATTCAATTCATCCGATTGAAAAATTGAATAACAAGTACTAATTAATATGCCAACTTCATTGGTTATTTCTCTGGCGGTTAATCGTCGGTCATTTCTAATTTTGGTTCGAATAAAAGTAATGGTATCATTTGTTTTTATATTTGATGTTGGTAGACGCCCGGACATCTTCAATGGATATTCGACCTTCATTAAAATGTTTGAACCAGTAAATAGTTACATAGCAGCTTAGTAAACCATCTGCATGCACAAACTCATTTAATCAATTCAAAAGTTTCCGTACTATTTTTACTAATTTTGCTACAAAATTTAATACACGCGCGTAATATCCATCGTGAAAACGCGATTTTATATAAAACGACCCATTTTGAACGCCCGCTGCCAATGACTGTTTGGAGACAACGATTTTTATTTTTTTATTATTAAATAAAGGTTTCAAATACATAGTTCATTAGCTTATGATAGTTTAGATGTTATACAATTCAGAGTGTTATTAAATACTTAATATAAATAATTACATCATGTATTTAATGATTTTTATTATATACTGAAATAATGGTCATTATATCAAGTTTATTTTTTAAAATAATTTTAGTCTGGGTATTTATTGAACACACCTAATTTATTTTATGGCAAAGAATATATATATATATATTTATATTCTTTGCCATAAAATAAATTAGTCTTTTAATAGTATTTTCCCTAACTATTGTACGAAAACTATTACTTTCGTATAAAAACAACAACATATTATATATTGGGAACGGCAACTATATAATTAAGAATTAAAGTGAGTAAAAACGATTAGTTTAATGCGTAAACGGTTACCTACATACCTATAACTAACCCACCGATTAGCAATTAATTATTGCTTTCTTTTGATAATTCGATTGGTTTATCCGTACCCTACTACCTATATTGTTACTACTGAGTGTAATTTATAATTGATATCCTCAGAATTCCTTATTCTCTAATAATAATATTGGTTTTATTTGTACGACCATTCCAAAGTTAGTGTGTAGGTTTAAAGAACACAAATTAGGTAAAACGACCCGCCGCCCTCTTCCCGTTGAAATGCATTGCTACAGCCACGAAAATACGAAATAAAAATGAAAGTCTCGTTGCGATTATTTTTGTGTGAATTTGTTGGACAAAAAAAAAAAAAAAAAAAACCATCGGACAGTCACCGAGTAACTACTGTAATCTCGCCGTTCGTGTTTTTATTATACGTGACTTATTTTAAAATAACGATAATAATTTATTGTTAAAATTATATTATCATTTTATATTTTTGTTTACGAGGGAGATTGAATGAATTGGTCAAAAACGTATAGTTCTGTGTTTAAAATTATAATACGTGTATATATTCAGGTATATTTTTCGTCAAGTAGGAATAATTTTCAATGATTTTGTATTATAAAACATCTGAACTACTGCAACTCTGCATCATTACAATTCCGATCACTTGTTATCGTGATTGATTATTGTTGTAATTTCGATCGATGGTAATCTAAACCGCAGGTCGCGACGTCATTCGAGTCGTTTTAAAATCAACATTCAAACAGTCGTTTTTAAATTTCAAACTTGAATTTCCAATTAATCGTATTAGGGATTTAATATCACGATTCAAAATCGTATTTTTTCGACCCTTTACGTTGAGTTACTCGGGAAATTACGTTTTCAGTAGTAGGCAGGTATACCGACAAGTAATTTTAATAAATGTTCGAAAATATTTTGTAAAACAACAGCGCGAACGTGCGTTTTATATACGTCAGCCAGTCTATAGAGTTTTTGACACTCATTTGTCTAATTTGTATGACTGTACACGATTAATTAATTGTTTTTTTTTTTTTTTAGTTTTTTATAATGTATTTTATAACTTGAACGTGTTCCACGACTTTTGAACTACCTAAAAATACTCTTCGCGTGACTATAGCGGCGGCGTACACGTTTTTTTTTTTTTTTTTTTAACAGTTTTTAAGGCGCTTTATACGTACTATTAAAGTCAAGGATGTTTGTTTTTTTTTTTTCTTAAATTTATTACCGTCATTTTAATTTTTGGAAAACTACGGATTAGTAAGTAAAAACTCGGGCGTACATAATATATTGTTACACGTTAAATTAGCATTGCCCAGTGAATTATTTTGTCGTGTTTTTTCAGTTTTAATTGAAATTAGTGCCTACCTGCCCGCCAATTTTTTTTTTTTTTTTATCATTTAAACTTCGCTTATACAAATAACATTTCGATAAACACGTACTCGTTTGACGATTTATATATTTTAAACCGTATATAGAAATAATAGAGGTGCCATGTATAAGCTGTATAAAATCTCGGGGTTTCGATTGCTATATACGTGTATTTTTTTTTACAGTTTCGATTTTATTTTTATTTTATCAACGCCAACGCGATAACCCCGCTGTTAAAAGATTACGAATATTACATATATTTGATAAGCACTTGTATATTATTTGTCGTATTCGATTTTAATTTGAAGTAACTGCGAAGGAAAAAGCAAATGGTTTAACAAAATGTACAGGGGAGGCGATTCGATTTTTGCGATCATTTCGCGTTGAGTTTACATTTTCAAACTTATTTCGCCGTTTAAAACATTTGACAAATCAAATATATCGTGCCGGTATTGGTAATTCTAGTATTGAATACATAATACATAATATATTATATTTATATATTACCGAGAAGAAAAATACGACGGATTCTGCTTTTATTGAGTAGGTACCAGCCGCGTGACCATACCTATTATTTCACATTTTTTAGACGACGATTCAATACTTTTATGTAATATTCATTGTCAAACGCCTCAATACGCCTATCATTCATTATATTATTACGAGATTAATAATATTTTTGTGTTATACTCGTAATACAATAGTGGCGAAAAAATTAATATATAATCGGACATCTTATCTTTTGTAATCCTCGCAAATTTTTTTCGGGGGAGACGGAGACGTACGTTTTTCATCGTCTACCTATTGTGTGTATTATTATTTTTAAATCTCGACTATTAAGGTTCAACGTTAAATTCACATTTATTTATTTATACGATATTCGGACACAATAGTTTAATAATAATATACGATGCGATAACGAAACGTTATCCACGATATGGAAATATAGATAACAATCATTTTTAATATTATTATTATGTTGTAAATAATGATAATAATACTACGGAGGTCAGACGGGTCAGTGCGATTACACAATAATAATTATTAGTAGTATTACGATGGAAACGCATTATTCGTCGCCATTTGTATTTTCACAAGTCAGACAAGATTTGTCCAAGAGTACCGTTGTCGTCCTCCTCAGAGGGTAAACCGCCGATGAATATTTTGTGTACTCCTGTATCCGGAATATCTTAATCGCCCCCCCAATGATCATTGAGATTCCCATATGATTTCCAATGTTATCAAATGATATCAGTGATTATCGAGGCATTTTTGAGAAAATGGTAAGGCCGATTTTTTTAGTCCAAGTCGAAGATGCAAATTTGTCCATAATTATGTAAAAAAAAAAAATTGTACGTTTATTTTTAAACATTTATTGTTCCAAACATTATTTATAGGTATATTAAAAAAAAATTAGTGCATTATTTTGAATTTTTAGGGTACTAAAGCATATTATTTTATGGTTTTATAGGACATTATACATTCCCAGCCTTAAATTAATAATATTTTCCACCGTACTACGTAATACAATATATTTCATACTATTGGGTCACGTATTATCTAGACGGCGTTTATTTACAATAATGGTTACCAAACATTCGTAGGTATACACTGATTTCCGTTGGTTAGTGGTTTATACCAGGGTTAAAACGTATAATACGGTATAGTATAATATAAAACTAGTATTATACGTACGTATAATACGTATAAATCAATATATAATATCAAACACATAATTATATAGGTTTTATACCGTAAAAAAATATAATCCATAATAAACAAAAATACATTTATAATTTAAACTAAAAATACAATACTATTATCTTACCGCGAACGTATTCTTAAGTCGTACTCGTGATATTTATAACACTTTTATATTATTAAATTATACACGAAAAATAAGTGTATATTTTACTATTTAATATTATAGTGTATTAATTTGTGTCTTGTTCTCGTCGCGTAAAGTACACGAACACATATAAAATACATTATCAACACAATTTCAAAATATAATTTGTATGCAATTTTAATTATAAAAAAATACTTTATTATTTTCTATTTAGATAGGTACTCGAAATAATGTGAAAAAAAAAACAAATAGAATTTTTTGTAATTTTTATAAAACATACATAGTTTATAAATAATATATTTTTACCAAATCTAAAAATTAAATATCTAATTTAATATCTTAAACATGGAGTATTTTTACTATTCGATTTTTTAAGAATGATATTTCAAAAACAAAAACATATACGTTTTATTATACGTGTATGTTATCAACCCTGGTTTATACTATCCGGTTGTCATTGTCTTCGACAAAAAACACCAATCCTAATCTAATCTTATTTCACGAAATTGTCTATAATTTCGTATTTTTTTTTTTTTTCGGTTTTGGATGCGCATAAATATAACCTCTCGTACCGACCCCGCGCAGGTTTATTATAATACTATACTTCAATTACGTATATTCGTCAGCGGTGGTTACGCACTATTTATTATAATAGTAATAATAATTTGATGAAAATTGTTTGCACAATTAATAAACGTCGTATAATAATAATAATAATAATGAAGAAGGCGGTAATCGCACAGAGTGTTTGGCGTGCATGTAGGTACAGTGTATTATTTTATAGTTGAATACCGTGACAATGGTGTGCTGCAGCAAGCACGACAACGACGTCATCGGGGGTTTTATTTAAAAAAAAAAAAATTTTCCCTTTTATTTATTTTTTTATTTTTTAAATTAAAAACCCGTGCGCTTCTTGTATCCATTATTATTTATTGAAACGCGTCGCATTATTATTATTATTATTGGTTGTATACAATTTGACGGGGGCCGTCGAGAAAACTCGAGATTATTATATTTGTATTTCGTCTGTTTTTTTTTTATTCCGGTGTTTTAGGCTAAAGGTATAGTTGTGTTCGCGTCGATTTTCGAGCCGAGTCTCCGTACATCGCTATGCGCTTATTTCAACTGTATACACACTTTTTAATGCGTGTGTGTGCGTTTTTTTTTTTTTTTTTTAAATAATTGTTTTATTACAAACCCATTCGGTGGTCCGATTATAAAAACAGCCATTTGCTCGGTAGACCAAGACAAACACCCGGTATGAAGTTGGCACTCAATTTGACATTATAATATAATATTATTTATACATTGCTCGTAATTTTCACGATTAGTCAACGTCGGTTTATTGTTAATTTTTATTTTTATTTTTATTTTTTTAATCGATACGTATTAGGCGTGATCAACAATATTATATTGTTATATATAAACGCCGCGAATTATATGATTTTTTTTTTTTTTTACTGCGGTCGATAAAATCTATTGTTTTCCAAGTAGAAATCTGTCTTGGTGAGGGGACGGTATTTTTTACAAAAATAATAATAATAAAAAATTTAAATCGTTATTCACGGGACACGATATTATTACCGGACATCGTTCTTAGATTCGAATTTAGGACTAATTAATTGAATATAATTGTAATTATTTATAGTCCAGATTTATATTCTGTGAAAAAACCTACAAATATTCTCATTTATATTATTTTGAAATTTAGAAAAATAATCAATGAACATCGGTAATGTATGCTTTAATGTGCAATTTTTTTACAATATTCTTTCGATAATTATTTAAGTGAGGTTTATACACTTGCATAATGGAATAGTTGAACTATAGTAATATTTAAAAAAAAAAAAAAAAAAACAATACTAACAATATTTATTTGATTTATTTTAATTATAATGATACCTAGTGACCTAATAGTACTGAGTGTTTTTTTAAAAACAAAAGCAAAAGTTGATTCAAAAAATATTTTTTTTCCGATACCTTAAATATTAAAACAAAAATAAATTAGTAATTTTCTTTTTCTTGCAATTTACAACATATTTCAAATGTGCTAAATAAGCTAAATATTCCCTAACCCATGCAATATTCTCAAATGTGCAAAAAAAAATAATTTTTTTCCTGCCAACTCTGTCCTGGATGAATCGTCTACGTTTTTTTTAACTATCATCAGACTGCATATACTCAATAACAATATGTAAAAACACATTAAACCGGCCTATAGTTATTATAAACGCACAACACGTGTGTTCGTCCGTTCGTTATATTTATATTATTATGTTTATCGTAATATTCGATTCAAACTTGTTATATTGGTATGTGAATTCGGTTATATCGCAAATCATTTTTTTTTATGTGTATTACTCCCTCCCTCCCTCCCCGATTTTAGGTACAAGATATTGGGCGGGACAATTTTAGGCCGTTTATGTAATTTCCGTTTTCGACCAGTATACAATTTTGGTCACCAATGTTCAACATTCAAGACATTTTTAAAAATAATATGGACTTGGCGTGTGTAAAAAAAAAAAAAAAAACCTATATAAATAATCTGTATGCAAATTAATTAATTATTAATCTTACCAAAAAAAAAAAAAAATAGTTGTCTTTTTTATTTTATGTTTTATTTAGGTAGATTTTTATGGTTATAATTACTAAACGAGTATAATGACAATACTGTACAATCTTTGAATATTAATTGACAATTTTAAAACAATTTCTTTTGTTAAATTCGCTGTTCAACAAAAAGACACGCGATTCAATTGTATTCTTAACGAAAAAACAACGATAAACAATGGAATCAGTAGGATATTATTTGATAATTTATAGTGAAAAACAGACGTTTTTTTTTTTAAAATGTACATTGGTGACCAAAATAGTGTACGGACCTAAAACGGTTCCGCGTTTTTTTTTTCTTTCGTTCCCCCGGGACGTCTTATCAGATACCATAATATAATTTACTTATCATTATTTACATAATGTATTTATATTATCTGCGGCGCGAGTATCTTGAAATGTTTAGAACCTATATATATATTATATACTGTAGTCGCGAATTTTTCTCGTCGTCGTTTCGCCAAAATGCCATTTTTATAACGATGTGCGACAAAAACAAAAAAAAAACAAAAAAAGTCGAATATATTATAATAAAAATTATTTGTTATTTTTTTTTTTGTTTCGTTTGTAGATAATTTGAGTTGCGTCAATGCGAAACACAATGCTATACGAGCGTGTAGTTTCGCGTTTTGACAAGGTCTGCAAGTTCGTTGTAGTCGTCGTATTATATATACTATAGTCTTTTGAGCGGAGAAATACAACAATAATATAATATAAAAAATATTTTCACCGAAATTTTGTTTAAAAACCGTTTATCTAAGTCTTGTGAATAAAAGATTATAATACAGGAGGAGAATATGTCTGTCGGCGTGTGCGCAGAGCCGTTTAAAAAGTCGTAGGTAAATTAATAAACCAAATTTTTACCATTAAAAAAAAAAAAAAAGGGCTCGCGACTCGTTGATTTTAATTTTTCGATATCACTACTGCAAAATAAGTTATTCGAGTTTAAACAACTAAAAAAAAAAAAAAAAAGGTACGCATAGGAGATTACACTGTTTTATTATTATTTTTTTTTTAATTCGGATTTAACGCTGGCCTCCTATCGAAATGCGATCTGGAGCTCATTCCTTCGTTTCAAACAGTACTTTTCGAACGCGACCTGGCGATAACCTAATTATTGCTCTATAATATTACGTACGTGCCGTTTACCTCGGATTCGATATTTTAATACAAGTACTTATATATATATTACATCAACATTTCCTAAACTTTTTTTTATTCCGCGAGTGCATATAAAATATTATAAAACACGAAATTAGTCGAAAAATTATGTCGTTTACACTTGTTTATTTTTATATTTTAAATTTGATGACAAAAAAAAAAAAAAAGCGGTAACTTGTTCATAATAGCACGTTACCCTCTTCGACAGCCGTCTAGAATTACGATAAAATAGTAATGTGGTATAATTAATAATGCTGCTTTGCTGACTTGTTTAAAAAAAAAAAAAAAACTCCCTTAGGAGTGCCTCTTAAAATAGATTGGCAAAATAATCACTCTTTTACACAACAGCCATTGGAATTTCTATTCTGGGGGGCGGATATTTCGGAATTGGATGGGGAGCTAGCTGAACAAAAATTCACTTTTAATACACGTTGAGAATGTATTTTTAATAGACATAAAACTAACAAATGTATACGTAATAAGTATAGGCAATTTTTTCGTTACCGAAACATTATTATATATACCTATACCTGCTACTTCATATTCTCGAGAGCCGGAAGTACGTACTCGAAAACCCGCAGTCGTATTATCTTTTTTTTAAATACCTTAAAAAATGACTTTTATACTGCATAAATATATATATATATATATATATTTAGTACGTACCTATATAATTCGTCACTTTTATTATAGTTTTATCTCATTACTATACCATTGCTACTACTATTACTAGAAAAAAAAAAAAAAATTAAATAAAACCGTTTACGAACAAAAAAAAATATAGAGTTTTATTGAATGTTAAATGCGTAGTAAATAAAAATAAATAGGCTAATAATTAGGTGTTTCGCCCAGCGTTGGAGATTTCAAGTAAATTTAATATCCTTTTTTTCTCGAAATTAACTCTTCGTTTGATAAATTAATATTATAGAATAATGATTAAATACCGACAGGAATATTATATATTGGTACGGTTCTTGTCTAAAATTCAGACTATTTTTTTTTTTTTTATTCCTCTTGCAATCTATAATTAATGTTAAATATTTACCTATGGCTAATGAATTGATTTTATTTTATCAACGTATTAATTTATACCCGTGTACCTAATGCACAAAAATATAATAATCTTTTGAACGTTTTATGATAAACGTTTACTATAAAAAAATAAAATTAGATAGATATGACATTAGCGTACTATATTTATATTATTTTCAATAGTATTAAATGGAAAATAAAGTTAATAATCGTATAGACAAAAAATGTTCTATATAAATTGGATGCAATACCTACGTTTATATTTTTCACTTAAAAAAAAACTAGTTTTACTTAAAAAAAAAAAAGAAGAAAATGATAGTTTACGCGCGTTGCGTGCGTACCTACAAAAATCCTATAAATTATAACAACTTGCCGATCGTTGTGTGTGTGTGTGTGTGTGTCGTGATTTCAGTAAAAAAAAAAAAAAAAAAAATGTATATATATTTATACATACATATAGTATTTAAACGCGATAACCATAGCGTAATAATTCATTTTTTTTTTAGGTTTTAAATTAAATACTATGATTTCCTATCGAAATATATTGTTATCCACGCGGCGAGTATATTTAACCTTTTTTTTTTTTTTTTTACGACTTACCATATTATTGTTGTCGGTTCTGTTTTTCGTCCCCTTTCGAAAATTACACATTAATTATAATTATATTGTAAATTATGGGCGCCGTGAATATTATAATATAATATTGTATTTGAACAATGTTTTTATACGAAAGATAAAAAAAAAAAAAAACCGAAGATTTTATATGTATTCTTGAGATACACACGCCCTCGGCGGTGCATACGAGGAGGAAAAAGGGGGGGGTGGAAAGAAAAAGCAATAATAAAACCCCACGAATATGGAGAAAAAAAAAATTACAACGCGAGAACGGTTTGGGATCGGCGCGCGGTGTTGTTAAAATTGCGCACACTCTCACACGCACATCGAGTCTGGTCGTAGTGATTCATTACGATAGATTTAAAATTAACAGCCTCCTCTCCTATATATACGCTCTCGCCGGCGACTATTAATATTAATATATATAGAGGGGAAAAAATCGCACGCATTCGTAATAATTTTGTATACATACGGTGGCTATATGCCACCGAGAAACAGGTGGCGAACATAAATATATATATATATACTATTCTCGTGTTATATCATATATATATAAAAAAAAAATAAATATATCGTAACGTACCCGGGGCCGGCTGAAAAATCGCCGATTTCTTCCGTCGTCCTTAATTTCAATAGTAATAACTTCTTATTTATCCCCATCCAGGGGTCGGGAATAATGTGACGTACAAATTTTCGTATTTATTTACCGGGTGTTATTGTACACGGCCATTATAGTATTATAATTATCGTGACGTTTATTCCCACCGTGTCGCCTTTAATCACACGGGCGTGTACATTTTAATCGCGACAAATAATTTAATACTGACTGCACCGCGCGCCGTCGTACTGCTGCACTAATCGGATCGCCCGATAAATCCACCGGCCCGTACGTTACACGGTCTAATCGCATTTAACCGTATCGTAGAGCACGGCGTGATAACAGAACAAGTCCGAATTATTATTTGCAAATATCTGGATTGTTCGTAGCAAACCGTTATTTTACTATTTTTCGTTTCGCGTGTATAATACACACCGCGCCCGATCGTGTTTTTATAATTTCGACGGAATTAATATCATATAATATCATATCTTCTTCACGCGATTTGCCTAACCTTATCCAACCTATATACTTGTATTATCATCATATATATATATATGCCGCATAGACGAATAATGTTCGCAGTAAAGAATAGATTCGTATATTAGTTTCGATATTTTTTTTTTAAATGCAATCTACAATCTATACCACTTGGGCACAATAAGAAGATGTGATACAGATTAGTTATATACAAATTATTTAAAAAAAAAAAATACATCATATCCGTAATAGTATTTATACATAATACGTGACATTTTTGAGGAAAGCAGCCACCCATTAGTAACATTTTCATTTGTAATTTTAATTATATATATTTTTTCTAATTAATATTAATATTTGGTACCAACAGGTCACGACACCATTTCCGTTTTAAACGTCTCGGGGGGTTGCCGGGGATTGTAGGATTAGCAAGGTTTTTGACAAGAGGATTGGGATGAGTTAAAGTGCGAACATGGAAACGTTTATAATATGTTTTAGCTTCTGAAACCGAAGGCATTTTTAAGTCAGTATGTATAGTGAAATTAGAGACATAGGGAGAAGTTTCGATATAGAAAAAAAAAAAAAAAACCTCGTCTTAAATCTATGTGTCGTTCCAACTGGGTTTTTTTTTTTTTCTATTTAAATGAATTTACGTTATATCTATGTAAAAACAAAAATGGTAGTTTCTAGTCGCGTTTTATTGTTCGTTTTTACAATTTGTTCCATTAGGTACCGGATAATTATTTTCAAATTAAAAACCGGTCGTAAATACACACAATAAATCGTAATATACTACGGGCTAAGTTGTTCTTCATTTTTATTCATTTATTCATTTAGTACCTATATAATATTTTAGATACTGAATAAAGTGAGTTATGAATCGGTTTTACTATGATGTGTGCTTTTTGTCCCGGGTCTGCGAACAACTTTCCGAACAGAAATCATGTCGCCTATATCAAAACCTGCGTAGGGTAAAGGTACCAGTATCGTTTGGCACTAACACAGTTTTTGGTACTTTCGTATTTAAAAATAAGCTGCTGTTAAAGTTTAGATTCTAAACTTAAGAATATCGATTTTACTTATTTAATTTTATCAAGGCGCTTGTAAGTTGACATTGCATAGGTGATGGGTCAATTGAACCCAAACGGCTGATTATCTATGACTTATTAAACATTCAATTTCTTAAAGTTCAATTGAAGAGGCGGTGCTAAACATTAAATAAATTATTGTATGCATTATACCCGTTGATATCAATTATCGTAAGCGGTAACTATCCAGTATTGAGTTCAGTACAATAATATTAAATAGTTTATACATATATCGTATATATTAAATAAATCGTCAGTTCATATCAGTTCGATAATAGTTTGTATCGAAGTAAAAACGTATACGCAGAACATTTTAAAACACACACTATATATAAATAAATAATAATTATTATTATTCAATTAGGTTGTTTAAATAAATCACTCGATAATTTCGTAGTGTATAATCTGGCTTAAAAATTATATTTAAAAAAAAAAAAAAAAAGAGTATATTTGGTCTTTTGTTGTAGGATTAAAGTAATAAAATTTTATTAACCAAAAATGTTGTTTGACAGTGCCGTAAAAACCGCGTGTGCAGAGTGTGCACTGTGCATTGTGCCTCGGGCTTTAACTATACAAATTGAGGCCTACGACTTATCATCACTATAGAAAGCAATTAAAACGCGTATAAGTTATTTAGATATAAGTAATTTATAACCAACAGAATCCAAATAGTAAAACGTACAAATTTCTCTTCTACTCTTTTTTTACGTATCATCCCGTGTTTTCCCCGAGCGTGTTTCACCTTTCTCCGCCCCTTTTTTTAATATATATATATATATGTATAATTCTTTTAATTATATCAATTCTGTTTTACGCTTTGCGACATTATATTCTTTTGCCGATGACTCCGAATATAGTTTGTCGGAGGAATGGGTTAAAAAATCTATAGACGACACACGAGACCCCGTCAAACAGATATTGATAATATCGTTTAATAGTAACATTGCTTTAATATAATAGTAAATCTATTATTCGCCTGTTAATTTTAACTGTGACATCGGCTAATTATTTGTATAATATACGTAGATTTGTGGATTTTATTGTTTGACGATTTACGAGAAACAACGTGTATTTAGTCTTGTTAAGTGATGAATGTCGTTATGGGACTTTACGTCCGTGTGAATTGAATATATACGAATAAATAAATAAGGATATCGAGTAGCCCTAAAGTAATTACTATTGCAATAATAGTAGTGGTATACAAAGTTGAGGGGCTCGATCCCTCCTGTTGTTTGCGTTTATGGGTAAAGAATTATATAAATACAATATATAAAAGATAAAAAGTGCTGATAAAATTATAAAAGGGCCTCGACAACATTCTATAATATATACACGTATAGTAATAAACACGTCATTGTAACTATATAAATATAATATACTATAATAATATGTTATGGAAACGTTAAAAAAAAAAAAAAAAAATCGATAGTAAAATCAGTAAACGTACTCACACATTATCGTATTTAGTTTTTCCTTTTTGTAAGATTATCAACATAATAATATTAATAATAATACAAATAATATACTATGATAATCTCCTCTTTGTATAGTTTAACGAGTTATTCTCAATATAAATAATTCGATCAATAACCGATGATAAGATAATAACAATAATATTTTATTATACGTAACTCCGACGGCGGTGTATAATCCGCGTACGCAGCTCGCGGACACAATACGTGTACGCATAAAACGATCCATAATAATATAATATCGGCAAAACGTACAAAATGAGCATATTATAAAACTCGACGAACATTTATAATCGAATTTATCTTAATTTCCGTACTTCGGATAACTATTATTTAATTTCCGTTTAAAAATATAATATAATTATGTACATTAATTTTATACAACTCGAGTAGTATAGGTGTATGTATAAATAATAATATATTGTTTTCTATCGGGCGATAAATTAATCGTTTCGACGGCTAAATATAATTGTAGTTTTCTTTAAAAAAAAAAAAAAAAATAAATAATTTATTATTTTTATTCCCGCCCATAGAAACATATATATATATATATACATTTACATATATATATATATAACTAATTAAAAAAACGTATATATATATATAATGGAAAAAAAAAAAAAAACCACTTGCAATGTGCGCGACAGAGATCCAGAAAGTCGTCGCCTCTATAAAATCGTTTTAATGCGAGCGTGCTGCGTCTGGCTAAACTGCGATTCGCCAACTAATAATATCTTTTTTATGGTCGGTTGCCAACGATAAATCGAATAGCAGTTGATGATGATCCCCCGAGGTCTAGCAGGACGACGTACGATAGTCGCCGAGAATTATAATTCTTATAAAAAAAAAAAACCATTTCATTTCGCGCTCTTTCTCACACCCTCCCTCCCTCCCCTATTCCCCTCTAAATTATAAAAAAAAAAGTATACACGGCCGACGGGCCGTACGAAAATAACAAGTTTTTCACATTTAAATTTTATTATTAGAGACGATCAGGCGATTCTTACCGATTATCGTAGTGTTGTTATTATCGTATAGGCCACCCGCCTCGTGTCCGGCGTATTATTCTAGTTATTATTATTACTTATATTAGTAAGAGTACCTACGATATTGTTGTAATAATTCTTTTTTTTTTTTTTTTTTTATAATTTTCCAGATCTGATATTCAACAGTTGATATTGCGCGCCTCGTTACCATATGATGGGAGTAACTGAAGGTGAGGGTTTGTTTTTCTTTATCGTAATAATTATTAAATTGAACCGAACAAAAACAAAACAAAAAAAAAAAAAAAACCAACAAAAAATGTTTATACAACCGTATAGTTAGTTAAAAATTATTGTTCCGTACCTATATATATATATAAAAAAAAAACCTATAAATTAACATTCATCATTCGTCGGGATAACATACTGTGTTTTAACGCGAATAATATTATTGTATATTTTGATAAAATACATCGCCCATAGTTCAACGTATAAATATTATTTTATCACAAATCGTCGGTGCACTTAACCCGCACGGTAATAATAAAAATAATTAAAAAAAAAAAAAAAAACATTATATATTATATTTAAAAAAAAAAATAAATAAAATAATGTTTGTCTTGCGTTAACCGCGCTGAATCGGCAGCATTTATTATTATTACGATTGCATCGGTATAATAATTTGTTTTTAACTCGTCATATACAAACATCACGATGATTTTTTTTTTTTTTTTTTGTACTCAAGTTTGTCGTTATAATACTGTAGTACGTATAGAAAATCTCAAAAATTAATAAAACGCTAAGGGGATGAGGGTGGGTGAGTATATATTAATTATACTTGATGCACTCGAATACATATTTTGTGTTACTCTTTGTCGTCACGTATACATACGTATAAATGTAATGTATTGTCAACCCCGTATGTGTTGAATAATAATAATGGAAAAAAAAAAAAAAACTTTGTCCCGCGTCCTATAATATTTCTATTGTTTCCGATTGTTATTTTACCCCACCATCCATTAAACACCCGTCCGTAATAATATTTCGCGACCGGTCGATATTTCTTTTTCTCTCATTAAATTAATCGATCGATTATTATATAAATCGCTTTAAATCGATTAATCGATCGTTTTCGTAACAAACGACGAAAGGGGGCCGACCGGGTACGCTATAATAATAACAATTTGTCACGGATATTTGTGAACGAATTATTCGTCTCGTCCGATCGAAACCCCGCCAACAAAATATAGAAATCCGACGGGCGCGCGATAATTATAATTATTAAATATTATTACACTCGTATAATATTAAATCGTGTGACGTCATTACCGTGAATCGATTTCAATAAATGTTATAACGGGAAAAAAAACACACTCTGTACAACCGTCGTCGTAAATACACGGAGCCATTAGCCGTTTATAACAGCGATTAACATCACGATATTGGTCGGATTTTGATAAATAATACGAGATTATATATATATATATATATCATAGTGAAATTTCCGAGTCGGCGAGTAAAATATAATGTACGCAATAACGATAAAGAGAAGGACAGCAAACGCGAATCGGTAAATTTAAAAAAAAAAAAATACGAATCGTACACGCGACGAAAAACGTTTATTAAAAAAAATCAACCGGTATAATATTATTAATACATCGCCATGCCAATAAGATATGAGGTAACAGTGTGGTGATTTGTCGATTTCGGACATTTTGTCAAACTAAATAATAATATTATCAATATTTTAATTTTAAATCTTTTTCGCCTTTTATCTTCGCCTTAGATAAATTAACTTTTTAACACGTTTTCAATTTGATAAAAAACCATTCGATTGTGGAGTAAAGAAATGTTTAAGCCAACATAGTTTATGTAAAAAATAATGATGTTGCTTTATATTATATTATAACATTTTTTTTTTTTTTTTTTATCAAACTCGATAAATTTAAATTATTTTGTTAATTTTACCTGCGATTTTTCTTTCTGTGTATATTACAAGTATATAGTGTAGAAGAAGAAGCTGTATTTAATTATTTTTATCAAAATATTGCGTCAGTTATTTTTTCATCTCTGAAAACGCTTTTTCGGTTAGTAAACCTGTTCATGTCGTACCTTTTAAAAAAATGCGGATTTTTCGGCCGGCCGCGACAGTACTTTATTTGAATATTATTCATAGAATTCCAACAGTTTTATTAAATGTAAAAAAAAAAAAAAAAACAGACGATACATCAGTTATGTCGGTGTCGATTTCTGGGTCACCGAAGCTACGAGGGAATAATTGTAACCTATTCAGTTTGCGGAACTTTAACAGAATCGGTTTTTCGATTGCGACTATTTTTTCATATATATGCGAAATGTTATCATTACTCCACGCATTTCCCCATAAAACAGTAGTAATCAAATTTCTTCACTTTTTTTATGAACTTTAACCGGTTTTATATCGGGCGGGTTTTAATATAGAAAAAAAAAAAATTGTATAAGTCAAAGTCTCTTGACGAAAAACAGGACGGTTCGAATCCGCAGGTGTTAAAAATATTCGGTGTTTCCGTTTAATATAGCGTAAAGTTTTTATCACGCACCGGGAGGGTTACAAATTTGAAATTTATTCCAATAACAAATGTGTTTCAGTGTATTCCGTGGTCCGAAAATCGGATTTATTAAACACACATGGTTCGTTCGGTCAAAATGTTTAGTGTCGAAAAAAAAAAAAAAGTGATTTTACCACTGTATAATATAATTGTCGTTTTCTATACGCCCAAGTGTGTTCGTTTTTCATATATTTTATTATGTGAATGTGTCGGTTTTATTATCTCGGTCGTTGTGTTTTTTCCACGACGCAATGGAAAAAAAAAAAAAAAAGAAAAAAAAGAAGCAAAAGCGTTATAATAATTTCGCGACCCTCTGTCCGGAAAATCTGCTGATTTGTCGGTTTATTTTTATCGCGACGACGCGTGGTTTTTTTTTTTTTTTTTACGGCCATCTGCCGTCAGCCGGGCACTTTGTTGTTTTTTTATTAGGTACCGGTATAAATAATTGCAAAACAAAAATTACATATGTCATCCTATTCGTATAAGTCGTGTGGATTAACGGACTGCAAATATATTCTCCTAACGTACACAATGAAAACTGCCATTTTTTTTTTTTATTTATTTTTTTTTTTTATAACTATATTATACGGTGCGTGTATATATAATATGAGTGTGGTTTTTTTTAACAACCTGCTTTTTTTATTGTTTTTTTTCTCCATTATAACGTATAGTGTATGTGTTTGTGTGTCGTACCTACGTGTATAATAATAATAAAATACTGGAAACGATATGACGACATAATGATTTTTTATCTGAACTATTTATCTATTTTTTAAAATTATTTTTTTTTTTTTTTTTAATTGCGATATCATCGAATCGAAGGCATTAAAATGTGTCTCGAGGACATACGAACGTGTCGCCGCCGCCGCTATACATTTTAGAATTTTCCTAGTCTATTCGGATTGAAAATAATAATAACAACACGAATAAAAACGGTATTGAAAAGGAACAAATAATATAATAATAGTAATTTTACAATTTCAACAATTATTTTATTGTCGTACGACAGCGGTGGTTTGTATAGCCTTGGGACGAATTATTCTTGGGCAGAGTAAAGTAGGTTGGTGTAAAATAATCGAGTTTTTCTGGATAATTTTCCCGCGGCCGATATCCTAATATAGACAGCGATTGCGATTAATAAACCGATTGCGGAATACGTACAATTTTATTATACAGGTACGACGCCTAACAGTAAATTAATGTTTATTCGTCATTGACGCCGTTGCGGATTATAATAGTTATAAGACGTCGTCAATTTATTTATTTTCATCAATAAACAGTTTTCTTCCGTAGCTGTTTTTTAATTGCTTTCGCGTCGTTTCGATTACGTTAGCCAATGCCTACCAGAATAAAATCATCAATAAACGAGCTATATTATACTGATATAACACCGGTAGAGATTGTGAATAGATAAAATATTCAATGGCGTTTTGGCGCAGTTGAGAAAAATCATTTTTTTTTTTTTTTTGTCACGTATTCATTTCTGTAAAAAAAAAAAAAAAAAAAAGTATAATAAAACTCTTTATATCGTATATCATTATTGGCCAATAATTATTATAACACTATTATAATATTATAATCTTCGGACTTTGTCTCTATTGACGATGAATCCGTTTCATATTTCGTACAGATAACATCGGTCGGATATAATAGTATATAATATCATAGTGTCATAAACCAAACGAGAGCACTAAAATCGTCACTAATTATTAATGTTATTTATATTATACTAATCGTTATATTCGCGATGTAGTAATATTTAGTAAACGTTGTCGTTTTATTTATTTTTTGTTTTTCGCGCGGCGGCGTTCCGTTGCCGTTCGTTTTTCGTATAATATTTCGAGATTCCGAACGAAATATTTCCCGCGCAGGGATAACACACGATAATAAACGACAATACTTATGTAATAATAGTTTTTTTTTTTTTTTTTTTAGTAATAAAACGCGAGTAGTGCGTGTCGCCTTTGTGTTTCGATAACTAAGAAAAAAAAAAAAAATAATATAATACGGAGGTTAATGAACACCGGGGTAGGGAGCCCCCACCCCCGACTCCGGAGGGGGGCTGTACGGGAGGCGTTTAATAACGAAGAGGCGCGACAAAGACAAAAGGAAACGCATCGCGGAGACAATGAACTTGGTGATTTGTTTAACAACTTCCGAAACAACACGACGCATCGACGTCACACACGTGAGGAGTGTACTGCATAAATCCCATCGGTTCACTAGCTCGTGTAACACAATATCGTGTTGTCAATAATAATAATAATAATAATAATAAAAAACGCACTGGGAATCGTCGCCGTGACTACGGAACGATATTTTTGTCGCGGCGGACATGCCGGGAATATTAACGTAATTTTATTGAAAACGATACGCGCGCGCGCGTGTTTCGGTTAACGATAGTAAAACGAGTTACAAAAAAATAAAAAACAAAACGCCGAGTTCAATTTCAACTTTTGACCTTTGATAATAGATTCCACGAGACGGGGAGAGCCTTTTTTTTTTTTTTTTTTTTTGATTTTCCTATCGTTGTTTCCTCGATAATGGGTGGAAAAAAAAAACCGATAATAATTTCCCGGTTTTCGCTGAATCCTTATTTTCCAAACGTGGTGAAATTGTCGAGTTTTATTTGGTTTCTTGAAAAACGCTTAAAAAGTTGATACAAGGTTCGTCATAATAAACCGTTGTTCTTATGGCTGTGTAAAATGCGACGATTCCTAACCCAAACTACGTTCGTTTTTTCCCCTTTGAAATGATTTATCGTCACGTACAGATATAAATTAAATTCCTCTCTATAATTCCGCCTTTTCGACCTTTCACCAACAACAGTGGCCACTCACGAGTTGTATCTTTTTTTTTAGATTCCAAGAGTGTATATAGCGAGAAATGTATTGGTTTTACTATGATGTGGGTATGCGTTTCTGTTTTGATCCCCTATTATTATTTTCGATTTTGTTTTTTCGCTGTAATGCTCGCCGTACAAACGTAATAAGGTGTTATAAGTACCGATTTTCTCTCGTCGATGGGTTGAAACACAACTCGGCGGTATTTTAATGATCATCTTTAATCCTTTTTACTATATGCATATGATAAGTTTATAATAAATACTTAAGAATAAGGCCGAACCAAAGTTCGAATTAACGTTCAACCTAACCTATTTTTAATTGATAAAACGTTTTGTTACTAACCTAACTCGTTCACTTAATTTTTTTCAAATCGACCCGACAGTTATAACCGATTATAATACCGTGTTTTATAAATTATTATCGGCTTTCATTGCCTTGGTAATATTTCAAATCCGTATAATTTCCGTTTTCGTTTTTTTTTTTGTTGTTGTTGTATTTTAACGATTTGGGACGAGAATCGGTCCGTCCGTATATTCGTAATATTTGTATTAAAATCTACACAAAACCCCTTGTGAGAGTATACTCCACCGTCTGCAACAAGACAGAAGTACGCACTTGTATTTCGGCGTATACGATCCGCATCTACCGACCCTATTCGTCGAAATTTTGTTCGAGTGCACCCGTTGTGTACAGCAATATTATTATAGTGGCCCCGAATTTCCCGACTAAAACGATCGTTTTATCAGTGTTTCCCAAACCGTGTGCCCCGATGTCCTAGAGGTGTCTGGGACCCCCAACACGAAATATTATAATTGTAGATTCTGACCAAAGTGAGGAATATTTACATACTTATACTAATGGTTTTTACTATTAGGTGCTTTTCGGTGAAAATACCGTCTAATCGGAGGGGGGGGTTTGCTTATTTTTCATTCGATTTTCTTTGTAATAGGGGGAAACGTCGTTTTTGTCGGTTTCCATTTAGTATGTATGTCATTTTAATTCGGTGAAAAATAATCCTCGGAGTCGTGAAACGTTCACCGAATACTCGCGTTAGCATTTCCTAGACGCGGTACATTTTTGAAATGTATTCTCGCCATTTTTTTTTTTTTTTTTTTTTACTTATTTACAACATATTATAACTTTTTGAACTTAAATTTTCTGCGAATAAAATATCTTTTTGACCCCGTTAAAATGCACAAGAATTTGACACCACGTTCATCGTAAGCTGTAACTGAATCTTTCAAAAAAAAAAAAAAATTGTTATTTTTCTTATATGAGTTTAATGTTGAAATTTACTCGTGGTATTCACAGGGAAGGTAACGCGGCTCGATTTGGTCTAAAAAAGGCCAAGCAAATTATAGGAACCACTGCATTAAATATTATCCGAAATACCAAACCAAAGGGGACGGCCTGCGTGCGAGTGTACTCGAACATATTTTATAGACGCAAACGAATATATTCGTGTTCATACTATATAGGTCTTTGAAAATATAATATGTCCCGGTTTTGTGGCTATCAAAACACTTGTACACATCAAACTATCGTACAATTCGGAAAGCCCTGTATGCGTAGAAAAGGTAGGATACAAAAGTTTACTGTATGCAACGAGATAATTCATTACAAACGAAAAAACGATTCTGAGCGCGAGGGGACTTGTGGTTTTACTATGATGTCCATTTATTTATTTATTTTTTTTATTCTGAAAACATTTTTTCTACCAGTAGACTTCATCCGATCTATACACTCTTATACTATTTCCGGTAGCAAATTTTGTCTAGTTGGTACTTTAGACAGGTAATTTTTCAATATACCTATTAGTATTTTAACGCGGCAGAACAAATGACCAACAAATTATGAAAAAACACGATTTCGTCAAACTCGAGTTTTATTATTTCCTTTTTTTTTATATTGATTTCTGGGTTACCATGATAACAATGAAAAAACTACTTCGCTCTAACTGATGTATCGACGAATAAAGTATATAAGCATTTTTTTATTTTTGAAAAAAGTATCGGAAATTTCGAAGAACTTGTTCGAACAAATTAGTACCACTTGGCGAAAAAATCGGAACATTTTCACTAACCCGAAATTGAGTTTCGTTTATCGAATTTATCACATAAACTAGCATTTTAGCTACACTCGGAATCTAAAATGACTATTTTTTTGTTTTGAAAAATATTTATCGAATATAATTTTGTATAACCTCGCTGAGTTCTGTATGGTCGAAATGTTAAATCCGTTATTTTTTTTATTGAATCGCTATAATAATAATTATCTCTCTGTTGTAGAACAAAACTATACTCGTAATAATTTTGGATTATCGGTTTTTATTATTTCACTGTAAAATAACATCACCACCAACACCAAAGCACATATTATAAAATACAGACTATATATATATATATATATAAAAATAAAAAAATTAAAAAAATGAATAAATATATATTGTTTATTATACTCCAAATACGAGATATATGTATTATCTATCGACAATATTTTTCAATCAATTCGATTCAGAAGAAAAAAACCGCGATTTATAACAAACAATAAACTTTTATTATATTATAATAAAATTATATAATATATATTATTTATCTTCATCCGTTTTTATGAATAAAATTCTTTATTGTGTTATAATTCAGTATCAATTACATAATTGTTAGAAAAATAAAAACTGTATATGTGTAGATAAGTTTATTTTTCTTCTTCTCTAATTTCAATAGCCGGGCGATAGTAAAACCGTTTTTACACAGATTGCATTTTTTTTTCTTTTCTTTTTTCTGTCGTTTATCGTTTTACTTATACAAATTTAACTCTTGGCGTAAATAATACAGGATAATGTAAAGCAAAAAAAAAAAAAAAACCACTAACACTATATAATATGTAAAAAGAATACCTGTGTATTATTTATATACGTTCGCTTTTTTTGAGTTAAATGCGGAGATTAAAGTTTCTAAACTCAATCTTGAAAGTTTCCGCGAAGACGAAAGTTATTGTGTTAAACGTGCAGCGACGGACGGCAGTGCTTTTTGGGTTTTTTTTTATATATATATATATACATAAATATATTGTTTTTTTTTTTTTTTTTTAATGGCCAAAAAGTTTTTCCCGCGGACCGATGTCTATCGCGTTATTTTTTTCCTACGGATTTTGCCATTAAATATATAAGTGTACCGGGGTCACACAGCATCCGTCACGACGTGATCTACGCGATAGAGAATCCAAACGGATTAGTCTGCCACTAATCTATTATATTTGGCGTGTTAAAAAAAAAAAAAAAAAAAAAAAAAAAAAAACCGCGTACAAAATTACAATTTCGAATCTGTTAAAACTCTCTAATTCGCGATACCTCTCCCCGACAAGGTGACTATAAAATAATATAATATAGGTATCGAATAACTGAACTGTTTTTTTTTTCTCTATCGTTTTCGATTAGTTTATATTTGCAGATTATTATCTTACATTTATAATTTGATACTTTTTTTTTTTCGCGCGATGATCGGGTGACGCGTTTCGTTCCGCGTTACCATATAAAAACGGGTTTCCCGGTCGCAGATTTGCTGCGCGGCATTTTCAGGTTTTTGTCTTTTTTTTTTTTTTAATTTTTTTCCCTCCGTTTTTTTATTTTATTTATTTTTTTTTTTACGATCATTCGGGCTTAACGATCTGTAAACTCCGGTTTGTCGGATACGATAATCTCTACGCCGTTCTCCCTCTCTCTCTCTCTCTTTCTCGTTTACGTTCCCACTCGCCCACATTACCCATCCCCGTTTTTTACTCTTTTACTCGGGAAATCGATGAACGTTACGCCTTATATATATATATATACAACAAATAAAAATAAATAAATAAAAGGGAATTCATCCGACCGCGTTTTCCGGACGACAAAATAATGCTCGTAATTGTTTATACTATTGTAAACTTATTAGCAATGAATAATAATATATAAATATATATATATATATATATATATATATATATATATATATATATATATATATTTTTTTTATAAATCCTTTTCCACGGTGTTTGCAGACACTCCCGTTATAATATACGCGGAGACTCGTCGCTATATAGTCACGATTTATTTTAATTGCATTATAAATTCGACGACGATGACGACGAAGACTGATGTCCGATTATTTATTTAGATTTCTCTCTCTCTCTCTCTCTCATTACCTATGTGTATTTGGCTTCCCTATTTTCCGGGGTATACGTTTCGGAAACGGCTCGGCGTAAAATCATCTCGGTCTTTTTTATACTATCATCGACAAGCCTCTAGAAAAGAGCTATATGTTATTATATACGCGCGTTTTTTTCTCTCTTCGCGACACCGAATCTTTATTTGTTTACCGGGTATACGTCCGTAATACGTAAACTATATTCATATATATATTTACACGTCGTACAGTTAGATAGTTTATACGTATATTATATTATAACTTCAACGAACGTTGAATGTTCAATCTAATTTCGCCTTTTAACGTACATGTAGTATATCGTGACTATAATGCACGCGGCACAGCGCGTTTTTTCCTTCCAGTCACGAATTTTTATTATAATATAATATAAAAGAAACTCGTTAAAATGGAATACTTCCCAGTATATACGGATGGTGCCTTTTTATTCCTATTTTTTTTTAAAAAAAAATTTTATTTCGTACATAATAATACAATATATAATTCGAATTTAAGCGATTATTGAAAAATTACGTTTTTATTCTAGTCAATTTTGATTATCTGATCTGTGGATCCTTTGTGCGTGTATGTCACAAACGGGTTGAAAGTGTGCGCAAACATTTTTAGTGGAGTCAAGTTACTATAATTTTTTTTTTTCACGGCCTCCGCTTCAGAATCACAATAAATTAAAATACTAAAATAATATCGTGATAATCTAGACTAATGTTATATATGACGATATATAATATGAACCCATTGATGTTTGTTGTAAAAAAAAAAAAAAAAAAAGGCGTATATAAGGTGTCAGGAAAAAAAAAAAGAGCGAATTGGCGTCCAATTTGTCTTTATTCTTCTACTATGACACGGACGATTGATGATTGCATTCGAGTTTGTTTAAATTGTCGACTGAAATATATTAATATATACGATGCAGATTTTTTTAATATAGTGCCGGAACAAATAAAACATTATCAGCCCGGACAACAGGTGGTAAACAGATAATAGAAACCCGCCGACGTTCAATCCGTAATAGCGGTCAATTGATATAGCGCAACAATTACGAAATAATGTACGGAAATAATTAATAACGGTTCGGTGAATAATTATTAAAATAGTATAAACATGAATTTCATTTGTAATTTTGGAAATTATGTGCGCCATACGCCTCGTTATATAAATAATCATTCCTAATCGTAATCGATTCGTTGAGGATTTTGCATATATACATATTATATTTTCAGAAACAATAATTATAGACAGTTTGAAAATTTTGCCATTAAAAAAAATATCGTTGGCTATCGACGAACCTCCGATGATGTGGTGCGTAAAAAGAACGATTCTGGTTTGTTTTTTAAACCCGATTCCGAATGTAGCGAAGAATTATTTCATACATTTTCTCGGAGTACACATTTTCGTCGAATAAAATTTTCCGATTCTCTCACGCGGTTTATTAAAAGATGCGGAATTTACTCTCGGCGGGGCGGTATTTATACGAAAAATTTAACTAGATTCCCGACAGTTTTTCGAAAACTCAAAGTAAAAAAATTATAACTAATGACGGATTACATAGGTTTTATTTTGTATCGATCTCTGGGTTACCTTTCGGCTTTACCAGTAGAGGGGTAGGGGGAAATCCGACCAATACCAGTTTACCGAGCTCAACTTTTCTATTTCTTTTATTATATTTCAATGATTTATTGTCGCCTTCGGTAGTAAATTTAATTGACTAAATTACCTTATATTATCCTTAACCCGTTATGCGATGTATGTGCGGTTTTTTAATATTTTTTTTAAGAAAACCGTAAAATTATTTTTTTATATATAAACCAATTGGTTAATATCGGTCTACACGTAGGATAAAAGCGCAGGAGCATGGCAGGACGAGGCGGAGGAGACCGTATATTAATTAAAAGGCATTTTAGGTTACGTATATAAAATAAATAGTTTTTAAGACTATTTCGTCGTGCGCGCACGGTCGGCGGACCGTAAATAATAATACTACGAAACTGTCTGGTAAATATAATAATATGTGGTGGCGATAATCGTCGTTTCAAAAAACGAAACGAAATTATGACACACGCAGACGACTTTTATATTAAATTATTAGATAATGGGGACGTATTTAAAATTAAAAAAAAAAAGTTTTTTTTTTTTTTTATACAATTAGAAAAACTGACTGAGACCGACTTGTTGTCCCGTCAGTATAATGATAATCGTTTGTTATAAATGCGCGCATGCGCGTACATATACATACACACACACACACACACACACACATAAATATAGTTTTTTTTTTTTTTTTTTCTACTATCCGGCGGACCGGTTTGTCGGGCGAGCGAGCGAATAGGACTCGTTTTACCAACTGGAACCGGCAATTAAATCCAAAAAGAGCGATGTTTGATTTTTTTTCTTTTTTTTTTTTTTTAAATTCCCCCTCCCTCCGTTCGTTAGACGCATTAAAAAAAAGTACGCGTTTAAACCGCGTGACCCGCAGTCTGCCGCGAAGAAACCGTCGCGTTTGACTCGGCGGCGGCTTACGTACGATGACTCATGTGGGTTACCGTCGCAAGAGGCTACTCTAAGGTCTGAATTAACCTCAATACTATATTAATTCGTGTTGATTAAATAATCCCATATTAATGCATACGGAATAATATAATAATATAACACGCGCATATTGTTCGTATTGTTATATATTATTATGATTGTATTATTATTATTTTTTTTTTCGCGGCTCCCCGACCCGACAGTATAAAATATAATAATATACAGTGTAGGTATATAATGTATTCGAATATAAATATATATATATATTATGTATTTTAATCATTTTATTTTTTGTGTGTGGTGGTACAATTCTGAATATTGTTGTAAGTGTTTGTATTTTTTCTTTTTTAATTCCCTAAAAAAAGATACGTTTTTTCCGAAACCGGTAATTTTAAATTTGGTGACAAGGGAAATTATTGCATTTTAAACCGTAGATTTTACTCAATAAATTATAAATAAACATTTCCATCTTGTTTGTCCAACTAGCGGGTGTCGGTATGTTATATTCGTATAATCATTCGGATATCATCGCCGAATTTTTATCAGTGTCTATCCCGCATAATTAAATTAATTGGATGTTCGACCCGGTTTCCCTCGGTGGCCTGCAACAAGTTTCAAATCCGTACGATAAAATAATATTATTGATTATGATAACGACGTGTGGGAATCACCTAATAATTATATTCCGATGTTTACGATGTATAATCATTTATATCCCGAGCACGTATTAATCTAATATGATATTGTTAGGTTAAATCGAGTCGATTATAAAAGTTTTCAAGTTACTGGACTCGAGAATCCTTCCAAACTAGACCAACTTTAAAAAACATAGTAATTAAAAAAAACACTTTTTTTGCGGTCTACCATCATTAATCACACTATCCAACGATAGTGACTAGTCTAAGACTGTTATTATTACAATGACAATCAATGTTTGTTAATTCAAACCGTCGTATTCTATCTTGGTTTGAAGGTATACCAATTTATGTTCTATTTTATTTTTAATTAACCCGTCGCGTACTCGACCGTCTCGATATATATTGTATTATGTGTGATAATAAACGAATAAGCGAGTTTATACGTATATATATATATATATATATATACTACAGTAATTCTAAAACCGTCTGAATGACTCATCTCTAGCCGCAGCAGATGTCGCGATCGCCAATTATTATTATTATTGTTGTTCTCCGCGGCGAGAAACGCGAAACTAATCAAGTCGAATTAATTCGTAATAAACGCATAACGGGCTTACGGCGGCACGATGATAAAAACACGGTTGAAATCGCCGGGAAAAAAATTCGCCTGTTGGTGGGCTCAAAAATACCCAAATCATTACCGATGAACACCCGATACCATCACGATTTCCCCAACGATTCGCTATAAGATCACCTTACGATTTTATTTACGATTTGCGCGATTGCTGCCGTGTTTTCGATTTGAATCGATTTCCGTAATAATCGCGCAATCGATGTCCGTATAAATCCTACGTTGCCCGCGGCTTTATCATCTCTCTTACACCCGTGAATGTGTGGACGTCCCCCCACACGGCCACTTTTTTTCTTCGCTTCCGTGCGTTCATCTCTCTCGGCCGGGTTCCATCGCGCGGGCCGCTCTCATATTTTACAATTTTTCGAGGGCTCTGCATGCAGGCATAATCTCCCTACTAAATCCGGTCCCGTCTCGATGTCTCTCTCGGTATTCCCGGTCTATTATATTCGCACGCAACTGTCCGACCGGGTTTCTCGTTTGTGTATTGTCGGTTATAATATAATTTCCGTGGAACGACGACGACGACGGGTCGCGGCATAAGAAGACGACGTGTCCGCGGTCACGGACGCCGGCGTGCGGATAATCTCGCGCGAAGACGACGACGACGACAAGGAAGAGCCACACCATTAATACCGCCGCCGTCGCCTCGTGTGTATTCATATAGAAGCCGTTTAAAACCCCGTGCGGATCGATAGCGTTTTACAACAAAAGGCCTCCTCGTCCTCGCCGCCGCGTCCCCCGGTCGGCTGTGCCTGCCCGCCGGTGCCCGTGGACCGCGCGGGTGACGTGTGCAGTGCGTGTCGGCGGCGACCGAAGAGTGGAGGCGGTGGCGGCGGCGGCGGCGGCGGACCCGTTGGCCGTCGTCGCCGTGCGGCCGCGGCAGGGGGTGGGTCGCCTAAAGGGATTGCCCGTCCGTCCGACGATGCGGAAAAACGGGAACGCGTTAGCTGTGTTATATACTCTCGCTCGTCCGTTCTATCACTCTCTTTCTCACTCTCTCTCTCTCGATCGTCGTCGCCGCCGTCGTCGTCGTTTTCCCATCTCTTTTTCCACCTCTCCCCCCCCCCACCGAGTCTTCGTCTCTCCGTTTCGTCAAAGGGTACGTGCGACGTGCGTGCGCGCGTGTGTATAAAGTGTAACACTGCCTCCCCTCCCCCCTCCCCCGTCTCCTTCGTCAACTATATCATTCGTGGAGTATAAAGCGTGGGACCGGCGGGGGGGGGGGATGATTCCGCTTTTGGTACGGCGGCGGCGGCGACGACGACGACGACGACACTTTTCCGACAGTAAAACCATCGGACCGTGATTATCAAAGGCCATATAAGCGCTTTAATGCCGCCGCCGCCGCCGCCGCCGCCGCCGCCGCCGCCGCCACAGCAACAACGGTCGGTCGAGTTAAAACGAACGGTCAGGGGCGGCGACGACGACGACGACGACGACGGTGGACAAAGCTTCCGCCGTCGCGAACGTTACCATGACAATAAAAGGACCCCGGAAATGTCTGACGATTATTATTATTATTATTATTATTTTTATTACATAGTGAGCAACGGAGGAGGAAAAAGAAAAAAACCACCTCCTCCCGCCCGTATAAGAATAATATAATATATATGAGATGAGATAACCGTCTTCAAATTTTGATATCCAGCGCCAAATAAGCCGGACGAGAATAATATGGCAGAGGGCTGGCGTAAAATCATCCGCGATACGGATTTCGGACCGTCGGTGTTTTCACGGCTTACGGAAAACCCGGAATAGGTTCACGGAATTTCCATTTCGAACTCCGATCTCTATTTTCGTAAATATTAATTATTTAAAATTCCCAATATATCATAGATAATATTATAAAAAAATAATTGTAAAATCGATAATAAGTGATTTTGTGACAATGTTTTGAAATCGTATAAACAATATATTTAATTGCCAATTTGATCGTACTTTATTTGCTGTCCTGTTGTTTTATGGAGTGTGTTAAATTTAAAAACCAATGAAAGTAACAAACATTTAACACTTGTTATTTACGTATTTGCTCTGGTAAACCATCGTGAAAAGTCTTCCGTTTTCGAACCGTTATCATTTTTGGACATTTGTCACCCTTTCCGCCAACCCGTTTATAATGTTGCCGCTATTCAAATTAGAGCTGCTAATATAATTTTAAAAATATTAAATAACCCAGTTTTCGTTCTTGCGTATTATAAATTATTATTTTATTATGCCGGATGATTCTCGCGCTCCTCGTCGTTTTTTTTTTTTTTTTTTATACGATAATCTGCCACGTGGCTCCGCGCGTTATTATTCATTTATAACGGATTCAACTGGTTTCAATATCGAATCCTTTTACGGATTTATACGGCTCCGGTCGTGTGGTTTTTTTTTTTTTTCTTGTCCCAGAGAATCGCGTGAAACGTTTTTTTAACCCCTCCACCCCACCATATATATTTATATAGAGTATACTCGCTCGGTTGTTTAATAAAAAAAATGTTACAACTTCGAATTTCCCGGTGACAAATTTACGTTTTTATTCGCGCGCGCGAGCTTTATTTATTATTGCTGCGTACACACGAAACCGAAATCTATAAACTCGCGTCGTTATTTTCTATATACGCGTTAGAAAAAACGTCGTCATCGCTCGTAAAAATCAAAGAAACTATATATATATATATATATATATATATACGCGAAATGTTAGTTGACCGAAAATATTATTTTTATAGTTATTATTATACTACTATAATAAATATATCTATATCGAACGAGGCGCTTTTCGTTATTTTGACATTGTTGTTTGTCCCGTCGGGTTATTCCCGGGCCCAATTCGTAGATAACTTCGTGTGTTTTCAGTATTATAAGGACGCCAAATGAAAACCGTATCGAAGCTCCGGAATTCTATTATAATAACATCGGGGGTCGTCTGTATTGTATTTCAGATGCGTAATTCGTCGGACGGTATGTTCGTGAAAACTGGCGAAATAAGCCAAATTTTACAACTTTCCCAATAACGCGCACGCCACCACGTGGTGGTTTTCAGTTACCACTGACCGCCGGTTGATCTTGCATCGAACACTCGGCGTAATGCGCGTAGCCAACCCACGATCGTTTTCGACCACAAATCGCCTGGGCGAGTTAGCAACGGTTAACGGTTAGTCATTAATAATAACGACTCGTGTGTGGAAATTTTCACTTATCGTCGTTGGATTAACCGTAATTGTTCGTCTAAGGTCTGCGGAGGGGGCTGGTAAAAAGGAATTTTTCGCGAGGTTTAAGAGATGCGGTCCAATCTCGTATTACGCGCTACGTTATTCTTATGGTAGGCGTATATATACACACACACACACACACATACATACAGGGTGTTCCAGATTAGTTATACGTTAACGGGGCAACGGTGGTTTTAGTGGAGAGTACACACTCGAAACCGTGACATAATAATATTCGGAAAAGACGTTCGTCGTTTTCATTGCCGGTGTCCGTATAACGGCCGACAAAATAAAATACAAGAAGAATAAAAAAACAAATAAAATCCCACTGCACGATAAATATAATATATAAAATATATCCGCTTCTTCGCGGCGGATATATACACCCCAAGGTCCTTTGCAGCGGCGCGCGGTTCAAAGCTTCGCTCTTAACGCGTTTAGGTAAACACATTACGCGCGCAGAGTACTTTACCGCGGTTTTATATAGAACGTCCTTGGTTTTTTTTTTTTTTTTTTTACTTTTTATTGGCACAACGGCGACGGCGGCGGCGGCGGCGGTCAATTATTGTGCGCCGGACCGTGTAATATTGTTTTTTTCCCCCCTCGCCCGCTATACATATTATTATTATATATACAAACGAGCGAATCGTGACTTGCCAGGCCACTCCGGTGGCGATTGCAGTTTTTCGATTTACAGTATTATACATTATTGAATATTATTATTATTATTATTGCTATAGTGCAGGTATAATAAACGGCGCGTAGAAAAAAAATAAAATGTAAAAAGAAACAAAACGCGCATAAAGAAATTCGCGAGGCATAATAATTATATAAATATTTATAGTACCTTATAATACCTACTATATATATATATATTAACTATACTATATATAATAGGTGACAAAATCGTTTTTCTCTCTCTCTCTCTTCTTACTCCGAGGTGTAGTAGGTCAAACTTTCCGCCGATTTCCCTATAATTTCCTCTCGCACTAATATTTGATAGTAGGAAAAAAAAACTCCCCCCCCCCCGTTCGGTAATTTCGTTATAAACTTAATCCGCGGTTTCGACCGTGTTGCACATCGTGGGTGTTTTTATATCGTATATATAATAACTATTATAACGTAAAAACCAATACTGTTGTGTTATATTCGGATTATTCGATAGTTCGAACCGGTCGATGAGCTATTTGGCATATCGTATGTTGGCCGACGATAGATCCCAAATTGCACTCGTGGCCCGTAAGTACCCTCTATACGACACGTAACCATTACGATTTAGTCTCTCTAACGCAATGGCCATACGATACAACGTATTATATACACAACATTGCGGTTTCTCGCTAAATTAAATATTTATGTTTTTTTATCGTTATCGTCGTCAATGTCGTTAAAAAAAAACCAAAAAAAAAATCTATTGTTGTAATAACGTATATTTCGTTTGATACATATGTAATATTTCCACGAAACGAATCTGTGTTATTGTTTTTATATTTTATTATATAACGTTATCGGTGTAGGGTTCGTAATCGAAAGAGTGGCGCGGTGTCCACTTGCGGACCCTAACCGGACACGGGACTTACTGGTATCGTCTATTACTACGGTCGGGGCACTTACCGAAGAAGGCGTAATTGTGGGGCTAGCTGCCCCCTTTGAAAAACCACAACCGACTCGACGAAATCGTTTCCTGCTCCGAAACTTTTGACTTTGGTTAAGTTAGGTTGGGCGCCCTCCCATCCAGGATCCGTCCTCTTGGCCCAGTCTCTTATGGCTTCCGTACATATTTAAGGGTCGAAGAATTGCCGCGGCGGCATCACGAAATAATAATAACAATGACAACACGGCGGTTTAAAATTTCACACTAAACTATTTACGGTTTTTGTAATTATGTGCAAGTATCTCGTATAGTGAAATAAATATACACGTGAAAATCGCGTACCGTCATCCCTCCGCGTCGTCGTCTTATAATCTTTTATTATACACGCGGTCGAAAAGAATGACGTGCTAAATTTATGAATGGGCGTCATCGTCTTTGCCCGCACCCTATATATATATATATATATATATACCAAAACCGTTTCGCACTCTCTTTTAAACCGCTCTTCGGGTTGGGTTTTGAACGAGGTGTAAAAACCACGACGATTTCAACCCCTCGTCCTTCTTTGCTATTCTCCGGCGCGAAAAACCGTATAATTTTTTAATAAAATATAAAGAGAGACGGTCTTATTTTTCTTTTCTTTTCTCTCTCTCTTGCTCTCTCTTGTACTATACGAGAGGGGAAAACGTAATTTTTACGCTTCGGCGACTCGGCGTATATATATATATATATATAGAGTAAAGTGATTATTATATTTATTTATTTTAATATTATTTTATTATAACACGCGCGCCCGATCCCTATATACTTAATGAAATTTATAATTATAATTATTAGTGTGTTTTTTTTTTTTTTTTTTTTGTCGACCGCATAATTTATAAATAAATTATTAAGGTTTATTTCGTAATATTGTTGCTATACTGCCCGTCGGCCCTCTTGATTTTCTGCACAGTCGCTATAAACTGAAAACGATATGACATTTCGTCAAATAAGAATACGCCAAGACATTTGATAATATCGATATTGTTAGTATGTTTATAATCAAATAACCTTTATTTTTCCCCTTATCACGTCACTTACATTGATTTCACGGTTTTTAAGATAATTTAATTTAGAGAAAATAACATAATATTTTGACTATACGTATATATATATTTCATTGTTAAGTTAAGTTTTATATAAAAAAAAAAAAAAAAAAGCTGCTACCTATAGTAAGGAGTTCTTATTAGTTACGCAATTAAAATTCTTGAATTTGAGAAGAGAAATATTGATATATCGATGATTTTCTTGGTGTATGCCTAACCAACAGCAATTTCGTTTAGTAATAATAATAATAATAATATATATATTGTTTTAAAAAAAAAAAAAAATTTTACTATATGAGTTTTTTGGTGTATATTGATCAATTTTTTTTTTTTTTCCCGATTATCAATATCGATATTATTATTTTTCTAATGTATCAAAATATCGATAATATGGCCCCCCCACCGCCCACGTGTCTAATAAAAATATTTATATGTACATACCCAGGCGGAATAGGTACTCGAGAAATACAATAAACCGTATAAACGAATAAGAATTTCAAATTATTATTATTATTATTATTATCAGACATGGGTCTGATGTAAAAAAAAAAAAAAGTTTTACATAAAAATGTCCTTACATTATATATTATATTATTTATTGTGCGTTTTATATAGTATATAGAATATGCAGAGTGTGTACGCGATAAAAATCTAATAACTTTATTATTATTGTCGGAGTGTATTAGAATTATTATTATTAACGTTCGCCTCTCGTCATAATATTCGCTTTTTAGTAACATAATAAACATTGTTTCAACGTTTACATTGATTAAAAGTCAACGCCCCGACGACGGTAGACGACGACGTACGGTACACACGCTTTTTCTATATAATATAATCCTCGGGGATTTTGTATTTTGTATTTTTTTTTTTTTTTTTTAATATATATCACCGTTTTTTTTTCGACCCGTTCTCGGTTAATTTCCGACCCCGTAAATTGTTTTTTTTCCCCCCTATATATTTCCGGACGTATAAACATCGTCGTTATTATATATTTGATTATATTATTTTTATTTATATTGTTATTACGTGTTTTTTTTTAGATTCTAAGCGGCGTTTTGATAGAATTTTTGGCGCACCGTGGTAGGTTTTTTTTGTTTTTCTAAATAATAATTGAGGGGGAGGGGAGAACAACGACAATGACGGTTTTTGTTTTTAATTTGTTTTCGATTTTGTTGTTGTAGTTCCGTTTTAAAATAATATTTAGAGATTTGAAATTTTCACTGGATACTTGGGTATTATATTTAACAGTTTCCAGACGTGATACGATTTTTCGAAATATATTTACTGTTTTTTTTTTATATAACTATTTGAAATGTTCTAGGGGTTTATTTGTTTTAATTTGGGGGATACAATTTTTTGTCGGTATCTAAAAAATGCTTGAAAATTTGATAAAAGCTTTGTAGTAGTGTAAACATACCACGAGTTGTTCTCATGGACATAAAAAATAAAAGTATCAAAAATCCATAGTCAAGTTTTTTTTTTTTTTTATATATAAACGTTTAAAATTCAAATTTTGATGGAAATCGTATAAAATTAAAACACGTTTTAACAGAACCCGACTCGGTTACAACGATAACTTTTACCATATTTACTCAAATTTACAGAAAAAATAATTTATCGTTAAATTCTTACCGGGCAAACACACGTAATAACAAAACCGTTGTCTGCCGGGTGCCAATTTTACGCCAATCGCGGTGTGTCCGTTCGGACACGTGAAACCTTCATTATAATACATAAAAAAACTTAGTATTTTTTTTTTTTTTTTTACTTACAAATCCGGCCACCTACACCGGACGACAAAAAAAAAATATATAAAATAATATTAAAATCCGTTAAACATCACGTATAATATATATGCGTATAATCGCAAAACCGAAGACGTCATACAACGAGCTTGTGCAACACGATATTTTAATATTTTACAATTATAATAAAATATAATAATATTTTAACGGCCGTCGGGTATTTTTTTTCCGCGCCTTATCGCCGCCAGTACATATTATTGTAATTTTCGTGATAATATCGTATATTGAGTACACAATTTTACGGCTCATGACCGACAAAAATATAGGTAAAAAAAAAAATACATGTATAGTAAACTATTATGCAGTTGGGCCTATCTCTGCGGGCACGTCGATGCAGTCGGTGGTCGGGTTTTTTTTTCGTAAACTTAACGAGCCGCGCGTGCCGACCCACGCGTAAAAAAATACGCCCGTATTTTAATATACGTAAATATATATATTTTTTTTTTCGTTTCTGTCAATCGATGTACGTGTTTGTGTAAATCGTCGTTGTCCGGCTCTCGCATTATTGTCGTCGCATTTTACGCGAATAAAAATAATTATATTCCTATCGCGGTATAGTTTTCGTTTCGCCGACGAAATAATAGAAAAGTCCGAGGGGCGTTATAAGTATTGATAAAGTATAATGACATATTGTAAAAATTATAATAATAATATTTACGATTTTTTTTTTTTTTTTTTTTTTGTCCATTCGTATGATGTAGTAAGATCGTTTTTGCTATTAGTTTTTTAATTAAATTTCATATATATATATTATTTTCTATGGCCGACGCCAGCTATCGTCGCCGCCACAATTTCATAATATTTCCGCGCGCGCGCTATTAATAATATAATACTACTCTTGTCCGGAATAATAACAATAATAATAATAATAATAATTATACGTTTAACGGTTTTTTTTTTTTTTCTTGTCTTTTTTGTGTGCGCGCGATATCAAAAACGGCTTCATTGTTTTCAAACAACTTTATATATATATATATATATATATATATTAATTTCGTCGTCAAAGAGTCGAGGCCGCGACGCGAAATGCGGGCGAAATAAAAATGTAATCATGTGCGCGCCTATATATACACGCAAAAATGATTAGAAGAGAAATCAATACGGCGGCGGCGGCGGCGGCGTAGTGTAGCGCGCGCGTTTGTTATTCACGTGCGGTAATAATGGACACAAGGAGAGACACACCGACCAACCGTATTGTTATTAAATTTTGTTTTGTAAATCCCCTCGTTCAAGGTCAAACTGGTCCGTAGTATTTTTTTTTTTTTTTTACCATTTTCTGGCGCCGACGTCGAATTATTATTATTATTATGAACGATGACGACGACGACGATAATAATAATTTATAGTATCGTTATAGGCAGGCGATCCGAACGCGCCCGTAGATATTCAACGACGGTGGACACCACCGTCGTCCGTGTTGTTGTACGGGCCAGCTATTGTGTTTCGATCGGGCGGTAGTACCCGAAAGGAATATTTATAATAGTAATAATAATAATAATAATAATAATACGTACCGCACACAAACAACACACGGACAATAATGATGGTTTATAAACGGTGGTCTACTATCGTCTCGTCGACTTCGGTAATCAATACGTATTATTACGTTATCTACAGCGATGTTCCCGTAGATTTTTACGAGAATATATTATACGTATACGACGGGCGCAATCTTCTTATTACGTCGATCGTCGCTATCTCGAGGTTTTTTTTTCGTCATCTCCAACCACGTTGGAATCCTCTTGAAACTACCACCGTTACGCTCAATAGCGTGTTTTACTCTTGATAACTCGACATAAAATTAATCGGGTTTCGTTATCTCGAATACACGGTTATTATTTTTATTACGGTAAGAACGGACATATTCGGTATAGTGATTTGTTCGAATTGGATTAAAAATCTTCCTGACATTTTAACAGACTTTATTCCTAATGAAATTTCCAACGTCCACGAAACGGGCTTATTTTTCAAATGCTTACCACATAAAACTTTAATGCTTTAAAGATAAAGAATATTCGGGTGGAAAATACGTTAAAGTCGTTAAACTGGAACTGAAAAACTAAAATTATTTGACATTGGTAAAACAACGAAGCCCAGGTGTTTTTAAAGGAATTAAATCACCACCTTCATAATTATTTAGTGATATGATTTTTATGGGTATGTATGTATTAGTATTCTAAGGATTCAAATTATTTAATATCTCTAACTTTTTCCTGTTCCCCTTGAGATTCGACTTAGAGAGAGTTCACTGTAGATATATATACATACATATAGTGTCTGACTATTATCGGCATTTTTTGCCGTTGGAATATAGATGGGGGATAACATAATAACGAATTCGAGATAAACGAATTTTCGTTTGTTTTACAAGTCTTTGAATCGTAAAATGATTTAAATAAAAAAAAAAAAAAAAAAATTAACGAAAAATATCCCGCGCCCGGTCACCGATAATGGTGAAAACCACCATGTATTATCCCTTTATAAGTGTCCTACCGTAATATCGAATTACATTATCACTGCGAATTTTTTGCCTGTGCCGGCCGTATTGTGTCGTCAGATATCAAGCCGCTATTCAAGTTGTTCTATGATAACAATGGAACAAACAAATCGACAGTAATAATGTTTATTCCATGATACACATTAATACCTCTGTTCTATGATATTCGCCGGTGGTGACCATGTTTTTATTTTGCTGACATGCCTGTGTATATTTAGCTGGCACGGGTTTATCAATAGTAGTCGATTTTAGATTTATAACAAAACCTATAACTATACTCGCTCATTATTTTCGACAATTCGAAAAAAAAAAAAGAAATGATATGATTTTTAACCGAACACGAGTAGTTGTGTACTCGTTTAGCTCCTATACGAAAACAGCTACAGAGGTCTATGTATAACGGGAACAAATCGTTTTTGCTTTTCGATATCAGAAAACGATATTGTGCGTTGAATAGTAGATTATTATTTTACAATCGCGCGTCTGCGTAAAAAAAAAAAAAAAATTATAATGATTTTCCCATCGATAAAAATTGTTGCAGTAACACGACACTATATAATATATATTGTAATAGAGCGAAAAATGTGCAGTGTATTTTAATATTATCACGTTGTCTTATTAAAATGTATAGACAATATAGACACAGGTGGTGCAGACATTCTGTACTTACTTGATATTTTTATACCCACGTACGTTCAGTTACTCGTGTACTACAATCGTATAATATTATGATCGCGGATGATTTTTTTTTTCGCATGTTTGTTATAATATCTCTATATATATATATGTATAAGACGTAATGTCGTTGACGGTAAACTGCAATTGGGTAAACAAATAGCAATTGTACAATCTAGTCGTTTTCTGAAAGAAAATAAAAAAAAAAACACCTCGGTACTACTATATTATATAAAATATGATTTTACCGCTTATTATTTAAAATAATAATAATAATAATAAAAAAAAAAAAAAAACCCCATAAAAGAAAAAGAGCGTGTGTCGTCGCTCTATAATAATAAAGGGTTTATGAAAACGCGCATCGCATAATGCACGCGATGGGGGAGCCGAGCGCAGGAGGAATAATCATTAATCATCGCCGGAATATTATAACTACGACGACTCTACAGGTATTTTATCGCCCTTTTAGTAGTGATATTATTATTTTTTTTTTTTTTTTTACCGATATTACGAAACTTTTTTTTTTTTTTTTTTTACAAAAGTTATCCCTCCGTCGGCGTTTCGTGTATTTTAATATAATAATAATAATAATAATATTAACAGTCGAGAAACGACAACAGCAGTGTTTGTTAATAATATCAAAATAGATAATATACTTGTGTAACGTTTGCGGCAGCGGTGGTACATTACACAATAATTGGATATTACACGTCTCGGCTTATAATACTATCACCCCAAAGCATATGCACGGGAAGATTAGGGAAGAAGTGGGTTTAAGTGCCCAATGACCTGTAGCTGTGTGTAAAGGGTCGAGGAATTGTTGTTGGAATGTACACCGAGATATAGGTTTACCTCATAATGGCAGTACTGGGGTGAAAGTGCCGGAAGCGCGAAAAGATCCCGAGACAGATCGGGCAAAAGCGGAGGCGGTTAGATAATGTGTAATATAGACGGACATATTAAAATTAAAAAGATTGAAAGGCAATATAATCATATTGTTCAAAACCGGAAACTGTGTTAGGGATAATAGCGTCCGGATAGATGATAATAACGACGACGACGATGATGATGGTACAATAAATAATTCAAAATTCAAAGAGTGTCGGTGTCGAACGGTTTATTATTATTTTTTTTTTTTTTTTATATATACATTTATACAATTGTGTTTTAATGCGATTGTGTATCGTCGGGGTAAACGAAGTAAAAGAAATAATAATGGACGTCACGTAAAATCCTAATTGTTTTAACGAGCCGAGCGTAATATTATTGGTTTTTTTACCCTCTCCGACCCGACTAGCCTTAGCGCGGGCCTCGAGAGCAGAGCGCGGCGGTTTATAGTTCGATTACCGACCGACACGATTTTTGTTGTGTCGAACGGTAAATCGCGATGACGGTGTATTTTTTTTTTTTTTTTTTTATCCGCGATATTTTATACTGCCGCCGGCGGCGGGGTCCGGTGCAAACGAGGCGATTTGAAATAACGTAACGACGATCCGGTAATAATAATAATAATAATATAACTGATTAAAAAAAAAAAAAAAAAAAAATGTCATTACGGGTAGTTGACAATGGGCTTAATAGTGTTTATTGAGTGATAATAATAATAATAAAAAACAAGCCTATCGCATTAATAATATATAGGTAGTTACCGTTTATATTATATTTTATTAACCCGCTAGAGTCCGTAAACGCGCGATATCGAGAGTGCCTCTCCGCCGTGATAATATAAAAATAACAGTATAAATATTGTAGACAACGGCGATTGCATATCAATTTTTTTATTTTTTTTTTTTATTATTATTATTATCAATAGACGACTCGTTTGTGCCGTGCGTCGTCTCTATACGGCGGATAAATATTATACTATTGTATTTATTACACAAAAAGTCATAATATTATATTGCGATAATGTGTTTTTTTTTTTTTTTTTTTTAATCGTCGGCGCACTATTATAGCGACGGTGGTATTTAACTGGGAAATCGTGTGTATATATATATATATATATATAATAAAAAAAATAGTCTTCTCCGTTTACATATTAAAAATACAAAAAAAAAATAAAAAATATGCCGATGTTGTATATTATAGAAAATGTAGACGCGGCATATAATAGAATATAGTATACTATCACGACGACGACATTTTTGAAATTTAATTTAATCGAATATCATATATTATAGACGAGATAATATTATTATCAATTTGAGCTTTTTCATCTTTTACGTTCGTACTTCGCGTATGGATCGATGAGTTTATACGAATAATGTAATATTATTCAAACTGCGTGTATATCGAATATTTAATTTTTAAAGGAAAAATAAAACGCAATTTCTTTTTATTACATCCATCCATTTCTGCGATTCGAGTTAAAAACCGGCCGACTCGACCGCGGTAATTTAAAATAAAATCGTTAGAAAGGTAAGATTATTACATACGTAGATGAATTGAATTTATATCGTTGCTAACGAATTACGATTCTGTACAAAGTTCGGTTAAATGTGTTTTGAAAAATGCCGTGATTTTTACGCTTTTCGTCGACATTTGAACTTAATACGCTTATAACAAAAACATACTCAACAATTTCAAATGCCTATAAATAGCACAATGTTCCCTAGAACGATTTGAAAATTTGTCCACGTCTAATATTAATGTAAAATGTCAGGTCTCTACGATTATTTTTAACTGAATTACTACAATAAAAAAAAATCGAAAATAAAGAAACCGGTTTTTTTTTTCTCCAATTATTAAGTATACTACAACGAAAATCAATAAATGAGGAGACCCCAAATTCACCAACAAGATCCAAAATATTTTGAGAATAGCTACATTTGAAAATCGGAGCTGGATTTCTGGTAGAAATGTTGTTTACAGACAAGAAAAAAAAAAACACTCATATCATATAGCAAAACAAATACAATGTCGCTTAGAATCTAAAACACTAAATAAATAATATTATTACGATATCGTATTAATGCTTAGAGGTTTAATGAAATGATTTTTTTTTTTTTTTTCAATATATTACGATAATCCCAACGAATATTATTTTAATATCTCGTCCGGGGTCGTTTATTTGGACAGTATATATATATTTTAATAATACTCAAAAAGTCGTCGAATTTTTCTCTTCGTCGGAAGGTTTTTTTTCGCGTGTGACGATTTATTCGTTGCGTCCGGGATTCGTCGTCCTATTATTATAACGAAAGAAGAAATATATACTCTTCGGAATATTTTTTCAATCGATTTTTACAAAACGATATACCAAATATAAAAATGTGCCCTCGTCGATACCTCTACATGTTTATAATGATAATTTAATGAAAAAAAAAAATTACGTAAAACCGGTTTTGTAAATTGGTAAATGTGTATACCCAAGCTAAAGTATTCGTAGTATTTTTACCGTCGTCGCCTCAATGGCGATCGGCAGAATGCAGTTTTCGTTTCATCCGATGTGAGAGAGAAAAAGGGATTTTTTTTTATTATTATTATTATTATTTATTTATTTTTTTTTTTTCCCCATTCGATTACAGCTTGGTATAAATATATGTTGAGAAATGAAAATTATCGCGTCCTTATTTTTATATTTAACACACATTTCTAAAATACCATGCTATTATATAGTCGCCGCAGTGTGTTTGAGCTGTGAAGCGGCAGAGTAAAAAAAAAAAAATACTGAAAAAAATGCCGTCTCGTCTGGAGGTTAATACCAACGGGGGGAACCGTGTGAACTCATAAATTTTCTTGACCGCCGCGTAAACTATCCTATTGTTTTGAGAGTTTTGACCGATCAGATTTGTTTTTTTTTTTTTTTTTTTTTTTTTTTTTTTTTTAAGATAATTCAGCGTAGTTGTATTATTTAATATACACATATATACAATTACGTAAAAATATATGTATTTAATATAAAAAAAAGAACACGAAAAAATCGCCTCTGCCGCTCGTCGTAGGTACACGGCGGGGCGAGTTTGTACGATCGCACAAATCGTCGTGACCATAGTGGACTAGTTTTTTCTTCTGAAATCTACACGATTATATACTATACTATCCTATATCTCGTTATATATTATATAATTTTTTAATATACCCGTTTACAATGTCCGCGCGCGGTTATTTCGTAAACGACAGCGTGTAGTTTAGCAACACCAACGAAAACGCCGAAGAGCTGCGTGCGCGCGATCGTGCCTGGTGATTCCCAAAGCTTCGATTCCTCGTCTCTTTCGCCTCCCGACGCCAAAAACCTTAAACGTATTGTGTATTTTATTTTTGTAGAAATAAAAAAAAATACTCTACAAGAATACGGAGAATTCTGGGAAAACGATTCTTACATTTCTTTTTGTATATATTTTTGTGTCGTTGAAATAAATTCGTATGAATCGGAAAAACCTAACTAATTCCCCTTTTGTTCTACCTTTTGTTGTTTAAACAATAAAAAAATGCTTACCAAATAAACCTCTTTTTCAAAGACCACCTCATTGATGACGGATAATCATTATATATATATATATATACATTTTTAATTTGTTTAAACATTTCCACGACATTTAATCTTTTTTTTTTATTTACTCGTTTGCATTTAATGCTAAAATAAAATTGTATAAGTCGATTACGTTTCGAAAGTATCAATATTAAGGGCACGTGATGGTCTGGGTGCAAGCCGATTTTATGCCAAAAAGCTCTTAAAAAAATATCGTAGTGAGACAATGACAAACATGACACTAATCTAGTGTTTTCATGTACAATTATTAGTCGCAAAAACTGTATACCGGAGTATTTTATTATTTTCTATGTCTTTCCCTTGCCCTCCCCACCAAAAAAAAAGTGACCGTGCCTGGGGTACCAAGCATCCACAGTTGTTGCAGTGCTGATTATATTATGTCATATACTGTAATTATAGTATATATACAATGTACATATGTATTTTATTTTCAAACTATTAAGACGATTGTACATATTATAGAATTTTACAACAACCACGTAATGCCGTATCGGAACAATTTTCGATCATATTTATTTCTTTATAATATTTTGAGATTATAAAGCAGTATATATTTTCGCGGTCGATGTTTTCGTCTTCTTAAAACTCTGCACGGACGTTACAAGAATTTCGTTGTTTTTAATAATGGTATTATTTAACGGTTGCGCAAAATTACGTTTATTTATTTACATCCGTATGATTTTTTTTTTTTTTAAATACTAATTTTTAGCTTAACGAGCAATTTTTCTTAGTATTCATATTTAATTAAAAGCAAAATTATATAGTAAAAAAAAAAAACACACACACAAATTATAATTATTATACTATTACAACATAATATATATATATATATATATCTAATATTTAATTATGAAAAACAATTATTTTACAGCTATTCTAAAGGACTCCAAGAAGTTCACTAGCTGTATTTAGTCTATTTCTTTTATATTTGTTTTGAGATTAAACTCTAGTGTTGTCCACTTTGTTTTGTTTTGTTTTTTTATTTTATTTTTTTTTTCATTTATTTGTCTTGAAACTTTTTTGTTTTCTACACTATGTTTTAATTTATTTATTTTTTTCGTTTTTTTTTTTTATTTTTTTTTTTATGTTTTCCTTTGGCCTCAGCCCGTTCGTAGCGTCCGGCAGCTAAATAATCGTCACGCGTTTGCCAACGGCGGCGCGGTAATACGAGTACCGCAAAAAGAGTTATATGTTCATGAGCCAGCATCTCAGATGTACCCGTTGTCGGAGGAGGATAGCATGACGTCCCCAGGTATGTTTGTGAAATGAAAAAAAATAATATATATATATATATATATATATATATATATATACACGAGGCGTACATATAAAAACTGTATAGTCTTAGGAGATATTTAGGAACTCGGACGTCGTATACGCGTGTGTGTACGAACAAAACGCGATTGGACACGATATTATATAAGGTCAACACATTCGACTTGTATTACGTCCAATGACCTCCTCTGCCGCGCTTCATCGTATCATTGTTATACGACGAATATAATAATATGACACAGACTTCTCTCGTTTTGCCCGTGTAAAATATCGCCTAAAAAAAAAAAAAAAAAATTGTTAAATATTATTATTACTTTTCGGCGACTGTTGTACGAATCGGTTCGGCCGATACCCGTTAAATATTACTGCTCGTAGCTCCTCCGCGCCGTCGAATCGCCCATCCCCCCACGATAACGTTTCCAACAAGTGGTTCTCAAAATATACGTATACTCGTATTTCAAACAAAAGTCGAACGATTTATTTATACGACGTTGTTACGCGACGCGAGTGTTGGTTATTATTATATTTGATTATTCGATATTTTTTTTCCCATCCATATTCAGACAATTGACACTTTTATCATTATTTTATAATGGCAAATCCTGATAAGAAAATACATCGTTTTTATGAGTAAATCACTTATAACGAGTATAAATTTAAAGAAAAAAAAAAAATTATATTTAAATTAATTTATAATTAATTTTAGGGTAATTTTATGACAATTTTAGGGGACCAGTTGTTCAATGCGTATTCGCAATGTAATAATAATACAAAAAAATATTTACAAATTACTATTACACGTATTTTGTGCGATTTATATAAATTAAAAAAAAAAAAACAAATATTATCTATGCTTGTTTTATTACGGTTTTTATGCTGTTTGTCTCTGTGTGTACAATAATAATAATAATATTATTTATTATGTAAAAATATATTTATTATATCACTTTCACACGTCGTTGTCGTCTTATAGTTTATTAATAAGTAACCACAAAATATGATAATATCGAATTGTTTTGGGTCACGGACAGACACGATCGTGTATAATAAATTCGGGTGAACAAAAAATTGTATTTAAAATCCGCATTACGATAATTTCGTGCGTGTATATTTTATACGCAAAATTCTAAATATCACATAACGATAATTTCAAACGGCATCGCTCAACTTCTATAATAAATATTTCATTATTAATCGTACAGTTATAATGTTTATAATCTTAGTTATATAGATACTATATTATATATACACGTCACGTTTTTTTGGTTTTTTTTTTTTTCTACGTTTTCCGCAATGTATATTAGTATATTTATTTTATTTTTTCCCAATTGAAAGTTTATTATTAAAAAAAAAAAAATAATAATGTGCAAACAATTCCGGTAACGTTTAAAATAATATTTGTATAAACTAACCGAGAAAACTTATTACATTTTTTTTTTTTTTTACGACAAATACACCGACTGTTCAACATTAGTATTGCAATATATACATATGTTTATAACTCAAACACGGGATACACGCGATACCACTACATCATCGTGGTATTATTATAATTCGTTTTGTAACAAACGAATTCAACTTTGGTTTTTTATTATTATTTTTAGTTTTCCGAAATATTTTCGTACAAGTATACACGTAATAATAAACATTTACCATAATTTTTACCGTAATATTATTGCACTCGAATTTCCGTCTGCTAATGATTGTGGTACATATTTTTATAGAATATCCTATACACACACACACATATATATATATATATAATAATAATAATAATAATTAAATACAATTAAAAAAAAAAAATAAAAACTATTTTCGAATTTATTATTAAAATCGGAATCTTTTTTGTCCGTTGAAATGACACGAATTCTTTTAGACGTTTGCGCGACCAAGTGCAATTTTTAATATGTATATTTTAACGCAATTAATAAATTGAGTTAGGTTTTTTTTTTTTTTTTGTTATTCAATAACTTCACACCGCCATACTTGTAATAATATATGGATATATTAGATTATTATTTTTGTATGAATAACAAGCGTCGAAGCCGCATTATGTGCGAGACAGACTCTCGGTTGATTTTTCTAATATATATATATACCTTGATAATAATAATTAAATATATATGATAACATTCTTTAAATTTTAAATTCGACAAACGTTATCACACAGATATATTTACATATAACAACTAGATAGCCGACAGCACTATTTGATAAGAAAAAAAGCCATGTCCTGGCTTCGTGGACTGTTTTCACTCCATTCTATTAGCGATGCATAATAATAATATATTATTGTTTTATTATGTATAAATTTGGCATATTATAAACCTCTCGATACCAATTCAATAGTATTTCATTGTACAAACGTTCGGACTACGATAAATATGTATTTTTTCGGACCGATATACACTGGGTACCGGCCGTTGTTATATTCAAATTAAAATCAAATACAATACGACAATTATGAATAATCGCTGTTTAGGCGTATACGGTTCAATCACGAACACAGTAGGTATTCAATTATTTAATTTGTATTATTATCGCGGAGGATTATCGTACAATTGTGTTCGTCGGCTCCGTCGAAAAAGTTGACCGGACTTGAATAGATATTACAATTTTTTATCTTGTAATCGGGGCAAATAAACATTTTTATTCCGTCGAGTTTTCCGGGTACCACTTATAATAATTCTATATAATAAATTATTATAAGCCCGTGGCGACGAGCGACGCGTTAAGTCGATAATAAAAAAAATTATATTTTCGAGTGTGGGATAAACTATTGTGACTATACCTATATACAATATATAACGATGCGTTTTTTTTTTTTTTTTCACGATTCTGATATTAATATTATGTTCGCGCAATTCGATTATTGTTGTGCACCGTGTATTATTATCGTATTAATAATAATATATCCGTCAACGCCGTCGGTGTTTTCAATTTTGACGTTCGTCCGCGGCTGTGCGTAAATTCTGTCGTGCCGCCCGTACTTAAATATTATTTTGCCCCGTGACAAATTAAATGTGCCCGCGGACGCGGCCGGTCTGTAATATCACAATAATTTTCTTCCCGGCGCGTCTTATCCATTTATTACGTTGTCGATTTTGTTTGCATGCAATTCTCGAGAAACCGTTCGACGGGTTTCGATAGGAAAATAAAAATAATAATAATAAAAAGTACTCGCCTATTATTACTAGAGCCCGTGAAATTATATACACTAAAAAAGTTGTTGAATACGATGCAAATATTTTGGAAGTAATGAAATCAAATTACGTACAAACAAACGTTTTTCCTCTTTATAATAATGTTGATGTGGGTTTTGTTTTCCGCCCGGAATTTTCTACCAGAAATCTCGCTCCGATAAAAAAAAAAAAAAAAAAAAAAAACGACTCTCTAGACCTTTTTGTTGTGTTTCGGATCTCGTCGGAAAGGTAATTTTTTGTTTTTCATTTGTAGTTTTAGTCATGTGGATAAATTTTTTTTTTCTTCTCCGCCGTTTGTAAACCGTAATAAAAAAAAAAACCGGGACAGATTTCGGCGGATATCGTAAAAATCATCATCGCGGCGTTTGTCTAACGTATACAGATATAAATTAAATTCCACTCTACAAACATCCTACCGCCTTCCCTACTTTTTCCCACCCACAGCCGCGGCGGCGATTACTCCGCCAGCGAGAGCAGTGAACGTTTTTTTTTTTTTTTTTTTTCCTTCTTTCACTTTTAAAAATATAATATATATATATATATATATAGGTATTATAAACGGCCGAGGCGAACGTCGTCGGTTCGTGTATGTAAGTCGGGGGGGGGGAGGAGGATTCGTCATCGCTACTACACGACGGAGTGTTCTGTAATACACAGAGCCGTCGTCTCGGGACGGGAGGCGGTGCCGAAGACGGCGGAAGAGTGGAGGAGGAGGCGGCGCGCTGCTGCAGGTGCACACGACTTCGACGATGATTCACCGCGATAGTCGCCCAAATTCTCTCTCTTTCTCTCTCTCTGTCTCTATCATATACTTATACACGTACACGTATTTCTCGAAAATGTCCAATGTGTGCGTGTGCGGGGAACAGTGTACGTATAATATTTATAGGTGCCTATAATACACAACGATAGAATAATATTAATACCCGCGCGTTTTTGTCGCCGTCGTCGTTATCGGCTTGGCGCCGACGCCGCGGCCGCCCCTTTTTCTTTTCTTTTCTTTTTTTTTTTTTTTTGGTATTATTATTGAAAAGAAGACCGCCGTCGCCCCCGCAGGGTGCGACCTGTCCACGAATTGAAACGACGACGACGACGATGATGATAATAATAATATATACTTATCTTTTTTATTTCAGTATTTTCTCTCTGGAGACGCTTATTTACGTTTTCTCGCCGTGCGGACCGGGCAGCGGTGTAAAAACGATCACCGTAACCCCCTAACGCGTCGTCCGTCGTCGCACTCCGTCGCCTTACCAAGCCTGGTAAGCGGCTAGTCAGCGGCAAAATTTCAAATTTCAGTTTATCGTGTCGACATATTTCGTCGATTCCTTAACGAAAAAATACGCAATTCGATTTCATTATAAACGCGATATACATACGTATTTTTTTTTAAAAAAAATATATGAACGATCGCACTAAGCCACCGATCATATTATACGGTGATTTTACTAAGTATTGACTCGCATTCGCATACGGTATTTTCGTAAAGTATCGATAATAATTCTTCAGCCGTATCGTACTCGTAGATATTAATACGTACACGGGGTCATCCCTATAATTAATGTACCGTGATAGAAGAGTATAGTTGTCACCGTAATGTGCGGTTGGTTGTGGTTTATTACATAACAAAACACATTTTATCAATTATCGTGTGAATATTATTATTATGATTATTATAATTAACGAAATTACCTAAATCTCTTATCAATGCTGAGGTTACCACACGCGTGTAACCGCTTTGGTAACAAATGTACTCTTCGAGCCCACTGAAAACAATACCGTACGTATTCTGTCCGTGTATATATTATCTATGATCATATACTCGGGCAGGGCACACAAAATTCCATTTATGAGGGGCCCCATCATATATTTTTATATATATATATATATATATATAATAGTACATTCACTAATTAGTAGCGGAGTTTTTTCGCAAATTTAAATGTCTACACACTGTAATTTTAATTTACTACCTAAATTAGTTTTCATACGTTCGAATAAATCAAATGGCGTGTGTAAACAAACCGTACGGTTTCAGTGTGTAATAATAATGTTCTGATCATATAATATTGTTTAAACAAATCATATTTGATACTGAAAATCGTATCTACTAAAAACATTTTAATGTTATAAATTGGCCAATCGTCGTTTTAAATGAATAATATTAAAATGTAATCATTTTTACGGACAAAGTTTTACGAAAACCTCGAGGGGCCAGAACCAGACCGTCAGCCGTAATGGCCTCTACTCGATACGGGCCCTAGGGGCCCCCACAACCCCCGGGCCTGTTAATACGGGAGAATAAAGCCCGTCCGTCCGCGATAATAAAATGAGTTCGGCGTGATCGCCGCCGCGGCGTCGAGACTTGGCGCGCGCGCGCCCGAGAGAGAGACGACGATTATGAAATGTGACGAAACGCACGCGGTGTTTGCCGATCACGACGACCGCACTCATCTCGTCCAACATAAATAACAAAAACATATTATTATTCTCGAGGGATATAATATTATTATAACGGTGTAGCGTGGGTTTACGGTCGAAAATTTGCGTAGTGTACAAAGCGTTTTTTTTAAAAACTAATACTCTGTATAATAATTACGAAAAAAAAAAAAAAATGATTATTTTCATTAATATACGCGCGAATCTTATTTGAAATGAAAGTTCGGAAATTAAATTACATTTTCTAATCCTTCGCGAATTGCGTTTAAAAATCAACAAAATGAAAACATATATTCGGGCAATCAAACGTGTTTTACACGGTCGGTTTTTGGTTTATTGGATTTTACCTAACTGTGTCTTTGATCACACGCCTAATCACGGGTCTTCGATCGATAACGTTATTAACACGTACGGAATAAAGAAATAAATAGGCCAGTTACGAATATTCCCAACAGTTTTTGATATTCAGCAGAGTGGTGTCGTCCTTCTCGGTACGGTGGTGTAACCCCTTGGTATACACTTTTTTTTTTTTTTTTTAAATCACAAGCCCCTAAATAGGTATTTTCTCACACGGGCGACAAATCCACACAATCAAGAGAAAAAATGTCGAAACCCCACCATCTGAAATAGTAGACAATTTTTTTTATTATCGCGTCTCGTCAGCGTCGTTCTATAATATTATTGTACACCGCGGTACAAATACGAATTTCTATATTATATTACCCAATATGTTGTGCGTATATATCACCCTCCTCGTGCCCGCGTTCGCTTTTACACTATAATATAACACAAATGGTTTTCAACGCCGTCGTGTTTTCGGTACCCGGGGTTATTACCATGGTTCCTGGCCCTCCCTTTGAAGTACATAATTATTATTATTATTATTATTATTATTATTATACGTATATGGATAGTTTTTCGGTCCGGTTTTTACACTCGCCGCCGCCTCACGAAATCTATTGTTCGGAGAGCGATCGTCGCAGTACGTGCGAGCGCGGTTTTCAAAAGTACATTTTCGGTTTTTCGATAGACCGGCACGTACGACGGATTTTAGCGTGTTGTAGATACGAACAACCGCCATGCAGGATGAATGGGAAATTTTTACGACCGTGTAAACGGCGGAGGGACCGCCGTTTATTATATTTCTCAACCCTCCCCCCCCCATCGTGCACACACACGCACGCGGGCGCGCGCCACCGTGACCTTGCGGGGCGGCCAAAGAACGAGTCGGGACGCGATAGTATTAATAATAATTGTAATAATTGTGCCCCCGGGCTCGTGTGGTTATTATTACCTGTCGTTCTCGTATATACGGTTTTTATCTGACCAAGGGACAGAGAATAATATCTGTCGGCGGCGGCGGCGGCGGCGTCGGTGGCGGACAACAACATGGCAACGTCGCGAGTTACGAGTTACCTGGAACAGAAGAAGAAAAAGAAGAAGAAAAAAACCGCCGCCGATCCATTGTGGACGCAAAACCGGTTTTCGTTCCGGACGACACCTGTACACCGCCTACATTTCGTATTTTATACGCACACGCACGTAACACACACACACACACACACTGCGGTACGACAACAAAACGTAAATTAAAATATACAGCGTGGTGTATAATATTATTATTGTATCCTTTTGCTTTCTCACGATCCCGGGGACGACACAAACGGCACACCACACGACGACGATAATTCAGTCGTTCTCAATGAGAGAATACACCGTATATTATTATATATTACTCAAACGGGGTTGTTTACGTTTTTTTTTTGTCCTCTTTATTATGGTTGCTATATTATTTTCTTCTCTCCGGTTTGCCGGTAATCGACCGAAAAAATAAAATAAAATAATATTGAAATAATAATAAAAAGAAAAGTATAGAAACGAATTCTCGTACTTGTATCGTAAATCAAAAGTTTCGATTTTCCAGTGCGATGCGCGTGGGCCGCCGTTTATTGTTGTTCCGCCGAGTAGCTGTATTATTATCTTCTTGGGGGTTTTTTTTTCTCCATCGGTTTACCCTCGATAAAAATACAAATAATAAAAAAAAATATATAGTCTCGGCTCGTAAATATGGGTTGTTTTTCCCCGTTCAAACATTTTCTGTACGACCCTAGACCGGTCCCACATTATTACGGTGGCGCATTTATCCGTTTTCGTTCCACTTTCACGGAAATGTTCACTTATAGTATTATAATATATAATTATATATATTATTATATAATTATATTATATTATTATTCACTTATTAATATTATTATTTTGTTGTTGGCGAAATTATTATTTATAATTATGTCGATTCTCCAGTATTGTAATAATATTACGGATTGCAAAATACACGCGCCACGATGGGGTTTTTTTATTTTTTATTTTTATTCTCTCGTCACTTGTATATAAAAACGTTTCACGTCGTCTTACAATAATTATATTATCACAATAATATTCAAATTCATTCGGAAACGAAATATATAACTGGTTCGAGGTACCATTCAGCGTAAAAATAAACCATTTTATTCCCTATATTAATGTGATGTGTTACGTAAAAGTATAATTTATTCTCGGCCGTATTCAAATTGTATTTCTATCTATTTATCGGTAAGTGTTTTTAGACAAAAAAAATAAAAATATACGGTCACACTAGAAGAGCCTCCTATCTATACCCATTATATATATATATACGGAGTATTGTTGTTATTATTTTTTATTATTATACGGTCGTGTGTAAAATCAGTTAGTTTTGTTGGCGGCGGTGCCCGGGCTCGGGTAAAGAATAAAAATATCGTATCGTCCCCGGCGAAGAAAACTAGTGAATAAACTGGTTTGTTGTGAACACATCGGCCGGGCAGGACCGCCGCTTGTTTACCGACTTGTTGTTTATCGTCTTCGTAGTCGTCGCCTGGATATTATAAGTACCGTGTGCCCCGAAGTAGGGACCGGGGACGTTATCGAAAGGAAACGATTTTTTTTTTTTTTTTTTTTTAGCAGTTTAGGGTCTTTTCTTGTTTATCCCCCCCCCCCACGAGTCATTGAAAGCGTGTCTGTTGCCCGTTCGCAGTCATCAAATCTTCGTAAATAAATAAATATTCACCTTTTTCGTCCTCTCACTATCTTTCTCTATCTCTCTCTCTCACCGTCTGCGCCGCACGCATTACGGTACATAAACGAAATATACTGTGGTACTACAGCCGCGACGTGTACACACACACAAAAAAAAAAAAAAAAAACGAACGGCTATTATCTTATGTTGATGTCTCTGCTCGGAGTATATTTAAATATATATATATATGTTTGTGTACAAATCGTGTAAATGCTATTGCTTTATGATGCGGCAAAGTCGGGTTAAATGTATAATAATAATAATAATAATACGGGGCGTGGTTGAAGTCTTTTAAACGTCTGTCGTATACAGAAAGCGGTTCACGCCGTCGTGGCGGTCGCCTATTATACTATAAGATATTATGAAAAATTATTATTATTATTATTATAAAAATAAATAAATACAATTGTCGTTGTCCTAGTACGCACGGTGATAGTTGTCACCGCGATAGTACACGACGATATATGGTTACACTCGACGATTGTAAAATTAATTTAGATATAGGAAGAAAAAAAAACGTCTGTGAAAGTGCCGTCGCGACAGTAAAAATTTAACGATAGTACCGCTATCCGCACCCGGTGATAGTTACTATCACTCTCGAGATAGTATTGCTACTATAACTAGGACTATAGAAATATGAAACCGTGATCTGTGCGAGAGAAAAACAGCTATAAGCGGGTTTTATCATGGAAGAGTAAATACGAATATTTTAATAATATGCCGCACAATGTGTACGTCTCAAACAATACTGCATAGACATAATATAATGAATTATACAATATCATAACGTAACTTACAATCGAATTAATTATAAATAAATAACAAGTATATAATTAAATATTTTGGTTAATCGTATAAATCCGAGGTACATAATATGAATATTTTCCCGTGAAGTTGTATATTGGCCGTTCTAACCGGACCACAACCAAAATTTGTGTACTGTCGATAAATAAAAATAAAAACAATTCATATTTGAATTCAGGAATAACAAACAGTATAGCAGTTAGGTTAGGTTAGTTTAGGTTAACTTTAGACAAATATTATCACTACATAATTATCATGGAATAAAGTTGGGTTCTTTTTTTTTTTTTTTTTTTATATTACGAAAAAACCTTTTCGGTATCCATGTCTCTAGCACATATGTTAACATTTATACTTTACATATATTACATGTGTTTATATTATATTGCGTGTGTTGTATTGTACATCTATACATACTATCGCAATAGTGAATTTCGCGATTGTCGACGGCCAAGGATTGGGCTTTATGATTAATAATATACGTTTATAGTTGTAGTCGTAACGTTATCGCAAGTACATTATACACTATAAAAACTATATGCACACGATTTCGATTAAACCGTGAAATAATAATATGTGGGTCAATAAGTAACAAGTTGAAGTCTATCGTATATAATAAAGTTTTCCTTTCTATATATTGCACAGCGCACTCGCATATATTTTACCCAGCTGTGCTACTTATACCTACATTTCAATGTATATTATAATAATTTGTTATTTATCTCGAAACGAAACATATACGGAGCTGACGAATATTAATGTTTAATAATAGTAAAATATTATCTAATAACTACTTAGATGCGATATTAAGGGGGAGTATAACTAAAACGCGAAAATAAAGGCATTTTTCGTTTAAAATAAAGTAATATTGAGAAAATTTGCGTAAAAATTCACAACCGTATACTTCATTATCATCGAAAAAGTAATTTTTATATGAGAGAGTGATCCACGAAATCAAATGATTTTTCTTATAAGAAACAAAGAGACCCATCGAATCCAAATCATATAGTTATATAGAATAATGACACTGTTTTTTTTTTTTCAACTAAAACATGTATAATTATTTCCTAATAAATATTTTTGTTTTTCGAATTGTTTTTTTTTTTACATAACATTCTCGGACTTTTGTGTTTATTTTCCGCCGTTCGATGCGCTTATTATGTATAAACCACCTCTATGCACGCCGGATAATACAATATTATTATTATATTCTTCAAATTTTGTATTAATGAGTGTCGTTTAACTAAACTTGATAATAATATCACGAGTAATAACCGCGTAGGACTCGGTGGTTCTCAACCTGGGTACCACGCCGGTAACTTCAGTTAGGAGCTCTGAAAAATTATTGAAAAAATAAACTATAGTTCATATAAATTATTATTGTAAATTTAACAATTTTTTTTTTTTTACATTTTATGTTTATAATTATTATGTATTTTGATTAATTACAATTGTAAGGTTATAATTAAAAATACCTAACTAATCTCAAAGCCCAAAAAGTTGCACTGGTCGTCACTCCGCATAGGAGAACAATGGAAATAGCGGATAAAATTGGTACTAAAACTGTGTCTCTCTAAGCGGCCGCATTGATGATAACCCAATGTTCCGACCTTATCTTCTAAGACTTATCTTCTTGGCCATGCCAATATAATTTATAACATACGTACGTATTTTAATCTAAAATATCACACAATCTACATTCTATGTTATTTCTGACATTAGTTTTGTTTCCGACACTACTATATTATACAGTACACGTACTGCAGTCTCGTAAAAGTATAATAATTGTCTTGCGTTTAGAGTTAAAATTACTGATACACTTATTTTTAAATTCTTAAACTATTTAAAAGAATACGTTTATGTATTTATATAATAATAGTTATTTAGAGCTATTTGTGGTTCATCTGATATAGAAATGAAGATAACGCTCAACCAAAATTCACTGTCATACAATTGTAATACAAATTAGGAATGGGTCAACGCCACTTTTTTACTGATATCCAATATATTTAAAATCGAAAACCACGAATCGATATTGAAATTAACCGAAATATCGGATCACACCTCTAATAAAAATATAATTATTATTATTTTGTTTTAAAGATAACTATAAGAACGCAATACAAAGCACATGAGTATTGAAAGAGTATTGAGTTTTTATTATATATTACAATTTTATATTGTGTTATAATTATTTGTATTAATTGATTTAAAGTATTATTATTATTATTATAAATTATGATTACATCAAATCTAAGATACAAGTATATATAATAGAGTAGACCAGTAGGGAGCCCTGGGATTTTTAAAAGATCCGTGGACAAAAACAAAAAATGTTGAGAACCACTAGTGTAGGTTGTCGTAAGTATATATATACTAATGCAGATAAATATTTTGCACGTAGTATTTCCATACACATACAAGCGCACACCTGTTGTTGTTTAACAGGATAAAAAGATAACAAAATATTATATACTACTGTAATTTTCAATAATATTGCAAGCACAAACGTATTTGATTAATTCTACTATTATCGTCATTGTCGTTACGAAAATTAAACATCCCAAAAATATTATATTATATCCCGTAGCGCTGTGGTGGTAAAAAATAGCGTGCTTACGGATTTTCGATAGTTGTATATGGCCAAAAGAACAACTCGTGATGAACCTTGTGTCAAATTTTCGCGATAGTATTAGGTGAAAATGTCCATTTGTTGCGCAAATGTTCCCGTTTACTACGTCCCCGTAGTTAAGGAAAGTTAGGTTAAGTTAGGAAACTACAATAAAAAAAAAAATGATCTAGATACGAAATTCACGAAAAAGCAACTCGTCGTTTTGATCGGAGAACGATTTCCCGGTCGAAAAGATGCTAGCGGACGGAAAAAAACCACTAAAAAAATCACACTTTCGTAAAATCGTAAAAATCGTAGAATCGTAAAAAAAAATAACTCGTCGCCAAGTGCGTGGATTTTTGTTGGTTTTGTCGCGGCAATCCGACGATAATCGCCCCGTAAAATAACGGTCCGGGAGTGGAAAAAATATACGTACCTATTATATGTAAAAATATATAGAATCCGAGAGAGAAGACTGTGCGCGGTATAACTTTGATCGGGTTTCCGCGGGGCGTATACACTATAATACTATTATTATTATTATATATATATATATATACACACAACACATTATGTAAATTATACGATCGTTGTACCGAAACCAAGGTATAAACTATTTATACATATACATATATATATATATACGTACTATTCGTCGTCTTGACGCGCGCACTGGTTTTCGATAAATTTAAACGGTGCCCCCTCCCCCCCGCACCAAGGCGGAGGAGTATTTAATATTATATATTATTATGCGGAAAGCCCCGCCGCCAGTACGTGCTTTTTTTTTTCTTTCGAGGTTAGGTTATTTTTCGATAAATGTAGGTCGAAAATCGCCGACAGTGACGACGGGAGATTTACGCACGGTTTACTCCGGGCAGTCGTGGAACCGTCTTCGTACTATAAATCTCTCGACGGTACGGTAAAAACAAAACAAAACAACCTTCCTATAACGGACGCTCGGCGGGACCAAAAAAAAATTTCGCGGACAGGTTCTAATGAGTTTATGGTTAAATTTACGTATCATTTGACCCATCCGCTATACGTGTATGGTTAAAAATAATATCGAACTAATTTTTAATACTCGCTCTTTAACGGATTTTGCTACAGTGAAAACATTCGAGTGTAAGTGAATGCTCGTTCTTTTACCTATAGAGTTTATTATAGTTGTATTGCAGCATCGCGCCCATCGGCGAGTCATAATTGCATTGTAATGATTATTTTTTCTCGAAATACAAGGGAACCGATGATTCAGGAATCTGTCGAGAAAATCTTGAGAGTTTTCCCAAGTTCACTGTGAGATATTCACTGGTCCGTAATAGACGACAGTTCAATATACGTGGGAATACTTAAATTTTGTGCCGGCACCTTAAAATTTAGTCCGTTAAGGCAGGTTTCACTGCAGTGTCGTGTTATCGTTATATGTGGCTGTATATAGAGCACGGTCTTAGAAGATAAGGCCGGGGGGACACCGAGTTATCAATGCGGCAGTTTTAGTATCCGTCATTTCCATTGTTCTGTAATAGTGCGGTTTTTTTTTTAAAACACCTATATTTTCGATAATTTTGACGAGCACGACACTTTTGACATTGAATAAAGTTCGGTTTGATGCGTTCTCTGAAAAAGTAAACTAAAACCGCGGCCCCTCAAAATTAACACGGATTAGACTGCCGGGGGTGTCCCGAAATTTTCTTCCGAGACCGTGGTACAGCACCCACAGCTACCGCTACCTTTTCGGGTCTTCGATTGTAAGTTCTATCCACGAGGGGCTATTGTAAATTCCTAATAAGACACTCGTCTGTATCTATTTTCTTTTAGGTTTTTTTCTTTCATTGAAAAGCATCGATTCGCCATCGCTGACTATTCCGATATAATTAGAGAGTCTACTGCATTAGACATATTGTGAATACCGATTTTCGAGTCGATTGTGTTTGTTTTTTTTTTTTTTTTTTTGTCAAAAATCTCGTTAAAATCGCCTATACGCCAGCAATAACCTCTTAAATATATGGCAGATGGTGTGACCTCCTCTTAACCGGCATCGTGTTTCCCATTATCGCATCGTGACCACTGCAGCAGCAGAAGCAGCAGCTGTCATCGTCTCGGTATTAGATTATATCTATATATATATATAACTATTTTTTTTATTTTTATTATCGTTATTATTACTATTAAGGTTGTTGTTGTCGTTGTTTTCGATCGTTTTTTTTTGTTTTTCTATATGTCTCTCTCTCTCTCCGTACGTGCTTTGCCGGTCCGTAAGTAGGCACGTATATATTGAACTAGCGTATTATTATAATATAATAATATGTGACTACGAAAAAAAAAACACAAAAACACTTTTCGACGATTATTCGGTTTGATTATTATCAGGAGAAACGACCGACTGACTCACTGGCGGTTACCCTTTTTATAACAATTTCACGTATTTACACACACTGCAGTCGAGCCGATGATGATTATTATCTTTTCTCGAATGACGACTTTCTGTAGAAAAAAATATATAAAAATCGTCTAACAACAATAATAAAATAAAATAAAAAAAACACGTTCGTTATTTAACTATTTTTTTTTCTTTCTTTAAAATGTGGATTAAATCACTATTCCGGAATAAAATTGAATACGCTTACTATATAACCCCGAATTCACACGGTATAACCCGAGTGATAACGGTTTTTAAACCAGATAAATAACATAATAATTGTGTCGTGGACACTGCAGTTTATTATATAAGAATATTATTTTAGTCATCGGACGAATTATATGTTTTTTTTTTTTTTTTTAAAAAATGTGTTTTATACATAAAATATTATATTATATTTCTCAAGGTTTTTGCCCCGGCGCACAGTGATTAACGTACCGGTCTAACACATCGACGCGAGCGTTTTATGTAATATTTCGTTTCAAACTGCTCCGTTTGCAGAGCAATCGTTTTTTTTCCCATTCGTTAATGCGTATACGCTTTTTTTTCTTTTTCTTTTTTTACTCCCCGAGTGCCAAAAACGATTATTATATAAGCATAGACTTATAAGTTATAATAATAGACAAACCGCCGCGCATTACAACTCGATTCGTATAGAACATTTTATATAATTACGCACGAGACACGGGCCACCGTCTCATATTAGCTTATTTTCTCGAAAATTATTGTAAACGATTTCGTGATTAATTCGCGTCCAGTATCCAATTCTTGACTCAATTATCAAGGGATGTATAAATCTATAAATTATGTACGAGTCTTTCTCTCTTGCGCATTAATCGGTTTATTCGGTAGTTGGTCGCTAATTCGCGGTTCGTGTTTTATAAGCTCGGATTAGCGTCAACGTCGTCGTGTGTTCTTCATTATTATCGGTCTGCTATCAGTAATTATTACATAGTATAGATCCAAACAATTTAATAGTCCTGCACATAATATTTTTTTTTTTTTAATGTTCATTGTACTGTATTTATATACGAGAGTTTAGCATTAAAATAAATATCTAAATAATTAAAATGTGGAATATATGAATTTTCAAGTTATTTTTATACGCAGATTTTCGTTTTGTTTAGGTCCGATCACGATCGATAAGGATTGTTATCACATAATATGTCGTCACACTCACTAATCGAACGTATTGCGGTCATAATAAACAATAATATTGTACATAATATTATTATTTTCGCCGGGCCCTTACCCCGAGACACTGTAATAAAAACATACTTACGCGCACAGGTCTTTGATTTTTTTTTTTTTTCTTTGCTCTCTGCCGGTCAAGTTAATTATATTTACACGAAATTTGGCATGCGTTCCCGTCCGTTGGCTCGGATTATCCGTGGGCCGGAGTGACGACTTTTCCACCAAAACTATTTTCATTCGCCGGCGGTTCATTCATGACGATGGCGTCATCACGTTTTTACACGGTGTTTTTTAGCCACCGTATTACTATATAATAGTTGTGTACTATGCATGTAATTTTTTTCCGGTAATTTTTCAATATACAATTTATACATTCAAGGCAAATTACACAACGCGCACGCCTACTTGTTGTATTCCCGCAACGACTTTTTCTCTCTTTTTTCATAATTTTTACTGGTTTATTTATTATTCATAACAGCAATCGTATGACGTATTACACGAGTGTTCTTTATAATATTTTGGTGAACGCTCAAAAAAAAAAAAAAAACGTTAAAAATTAAAACTATCACTGCGATACATATACACTACAACTATACGACTCAACACCGTCGTTTAAACAAATATTCGTTTTAGAGTTAAAAATTGTTAAAAAAAAAAAAAAAACCTGCCCAAAATCCGTTTAAAGTTTTTTTATAGATTCACTCGAAACAATTTGATTATCTTAATTTGCAAGTGTAAAAATATTAGTATGTTCAGTCCCATCAGACAGTTTTCTTGACTGTATTTTCCTTGACAGTATTTTTTTATTATTATTATTTTTTTTTTTTGTCCTTGACATAATAAACCCCCTGTCGAAAATCTCGTTTCATCTCGAAACATATATTATTTCAGAATAAACTATAGTATGATATAATGGGAATTATCGAACACGATGCTAATCTCGAATATCTTTATATACCATATCTCGTTCGAGTAAATCGAAAATCAGTTGTCTTTAATTATTATCGTATATAGTTTTAGGTATAAAAATTCTAAAATCACTTTGAAATCTACTCGTTTTATTTTTCTTTCGATAATCTCGTTAAAATGTTCTATGTACAGCTCCTGATGTCGTAACCGCGTGCCCGAGTGAATTGACCCGTTGGCAAACTTAATGCCAATAACGACAGTGTCTGTGTTTGTTACGTCGTTGGTTTTTTCCTCGATAATTTAATTATCAAGCCGGATATAAACGTGTTTTTAAACCGTGATGTATTTCACAATACATAATTATATACTCGATTCTCGTCGTATATCGCTTATAAAAATTGACCTCCTCGCGAGTACCACCGAGTATCTCCGGAAACGTACTCGTAGAAACGGTGACGGGGTGGCATTAGGGTGCAGTGACACCTACGAGGAATCTTCTGAGGGAATAAGAGCAAACGAAAGTGTGTAAAACACGTCTTGATATGTGGTGAAAGTAATATTGATAGTCAAACCCGCGTTTATAGACAGCATAGCACGGACTTTTAATTTGATTAAAAAAAAAAAAAAAAAAAACCATTAATATTACTAATTGTACAATAGTAGCAATGATTGAAATATCGGTCCGGTATTTTATGAAGACGTGGGCAAAGCCCCCCCCCCATGGGTCTGTGAATGTTTGCACCCTCTTGGGTGTCTGTACTCGTATGCATAGAAATGTGTGTTTTTGTCGATTTTAGAAAGATAACAATCTATATATATATATATATGAATGTGTATAATGAATGATATGGGAAATAAATATGTACAGCCATTCATTGATGATTGAAGTAATTTAAAGGGTTTTTAGTGTATAACCCGCAGTTGGTGAAAATTGAAAAAAAAAAAATAAAAAATTGTTTGCACATTCGGGTATCATCTCTTTAATATTCGTACGATAAAAATTCGCACTAAATCGCGTAAACGATATTTTCAAGTACGCCAATGGGTTCTTTATCATCGACGATCGGTCTAAATGTACAACAAACGCGTACAACGCAACGATAATCTAACGGTTTTGTTATCATTAAATTAAAACGTTGCCATTGGTACATATATAATACGAGTATAAATAGGCCGATTGCGATATTTTTTACGGTTTTTAATTTTTAAAAAATGTTTTTTTATGTAAATAAGTCCGTATATATCGTTTTGAACTACTGTTTTGGTATATATATATATATATATATTAATGTAGCATGACGATTATGTATATATATATATTATAATTTGTATTACAAACTAGCTGCGAGTATATTTATAATTTCAACGACGTAAGTGGATTCGACAAAATAGTAGTCATATTCGTTGTATAATATTATTAAATATTTATGTATATACAGTGTACACGTAAACGTTGCATTAAGTAAATGTAAATTTGTTGTTTTAATAATATTCAACATTGACGATATTTATTATTACGGTTCTCACCATAAAATATTGAATTTTTTTTTTTTTGTCCGACCGATACCTAACCTAACGACACACGACGATTGCCACGGTTTTTCGAGAAACCCATACTCGCTTCCAAGGTTGAACGTTTACATATATCGGGCCCCCCAGACGAAAACTGTTGTCGTAATTCGCTTTTTTTTTTTATATTTATCTTACTCTCGTTCAGGAGAGCAAGATATTTAACTAATTCAAATCGTGCGGTTTTCAAAATTAAAATTGCTTTTTTTCTCTCGCTCTCTCGGTATAATAACTACTGTTCGAATCTCTTCGTTAGTAGTTTCGAGTAACTCTTTTTGTTGACCGTTGAAAATGGAATTTAAAAAAAAAAATGTATTTATATATGTCACGATTTACGACAATTTTCGTTGGAATAAGGTGCCGCCTCGTTGGCGACATTTCGTTGAATTTAGCCCCGGCTGAAGTCAGACGCATATGGACATTATTGTTAAATAATGTTAACATAAATATGTTAAAAGTTGAAATGATTTTTTCCCCTTCTTTTTATTAATTCGAAATTTAAAATTATAGGTAACTCGATATAAATAACGAGTTAATTTTGAATCGTTTCACGGTGTAAGCGAGTTAATTTTGATTTTTTTCTATTCAATATCAATAATTCAATATTTGCGGAGATAAATTACCCGTGTTTAACATATTTTATTTATTTTTTATCTATGAAAAGTAACAGTTTTACAAATAATCAACTCAATAAGTTAATAGATAAATGTATCAAATCAAGTTTTTATTCGACCCGTTTTAACGAATAAAACAGTTAACGCGTTAACTTTTTTTTTTTTTTTTTTTTTCCAATTACTTGGCTTGACCGAGTAATATTTTATGATTAATATTTTATTCGGCGATAACATGCCCCGTTTCTCTTGCGAACGACACGTTTCGTAATATTTTCGTTTAATTATTATTTATTATTAAAAAAAGGAAGGGATCCTTTCTTCTTTAGACCAATTGCATTTTTTACGTATTCCGCAGTCTCCGGTACGCCTATAATAATATCGTTAATATTACCATTCGTTCAGTGACCCATTTATATATATATTCATTTATATAATATATACGGTATTTATTTCGTTATTAAATACGCGCAATTAAAATATGAATATAATTTATCGTTAGTACAAACATAATTGGTGTGTATTTTTTTTATTTTTTTCAAAAAAAACTCCTTTGCTCGTCGTTGCTTTCGAGACAACAATAGGATAAAATATTATGATAATAATAATAATAATAATGATATATAACATTATATATAGAGGTAGGTGCGCCCACGACCGGGAAGAGGGTTTTCTTCTCCGTCGCCGGCCGTCGTCTCCCTTAAAGAATTATAATAATAATATTATTATATAATAGCGAGTTGTTTTTTTTATTATTATTATTATTATTATTATTTATATATATATATATATATATATATTATTTTTTTTTTTGCCCCATCGACGTTCGTCATTCACATTGTGTTTGCGCCGGAGTCGTTGTAGGTGCGGACGTCGTCGTCATCGTCGCCGTCGCGTGGGCCGCGGGCAAACGTTCGACGGGCGACGACTATGACAAAAGACGACAAAAAAAAAAAAATAACAAAATCAAATGTTAATAATATTCGTTCTGTTATAATATTTTAACCAGTCGTATATTATTATTATTATTACGTTCGTACCGGCTCTATTCACAAAGTTCCCTTTTCTAAACCGCAGCCGGCACGTGCGAACGGGACGCCGGCCAAGTTTGATCGAATATTATTTTTAAACATATTATACGTGTACACGAGTGTATATATACATATACATATATATATATATATATATAAAATACTTACTGGTCGCCATATTGTTTTCTCCGTCTGTGTCCGGACGAAATTATTTCCCGATTGAGAAGCATCACCACCACTGGCAGCGTGCCCCGCGCGGCCGTTATTACTTTGTATAGCGAGATAATATTATCCAGACGGGCGAATAATCTCTCCGATAATTACGTCCGCGCACAGACGGGGCCGGGTCTATAATGATTTTTTTTTATAAAAATTAACACCACGCACGTTGTTATAATATTGCGTGTAAAAGTTTCAAACGAAACAAATCGCCCCCGACCGTGTTTGTGGGAGCACACGCATTAATTTTTCATTAATAGGACGACGCCATACCGGGGCGGGTTTGCCGTTTCCCCTCCGTCTCCGTTCTAACGGAGAGGGCGGACAGAGCAAAAAATACGATTACGGCGCAGACTGCACGAAACTCGCGTTTAATTCCGATGTTTGGAATATAACCGTCCCGGTCTGTTGTCTGTCTGTCTATATAGAAATAAGTGAATTCCCATAGGCGTTGAATACTGAAATTTTGAACATTTTGAGCGGCTTTTTCGCCTTCTAATTTTTCCGGTCTTGAAAACGGTATTTTTACATTTTAATAAGTTTTCGGCTATAAAAGCCAAAGTAATAAATACGCGTAGAACTCTGAAACGTTACGGGTCTCCGCGGGTTAGTTACAGCGAGGTAGTTTTAAAATTAAAAAAGAACAATAATATATTCCGTAGGCCAAAACGATACGCTTTTTTTAAATTTTTTTTTTTTTATTACAAATAATATTATAACGTTCGATATAAATAACGACTTGTTGATTTTAACAATTTTAAACAACTGTTACATTTTAAAAAGTTCCTTTTTTTTTTTTTTTTTTTTTTTTTCTTAACGTATCATTTTGTCCTCTTTTAAAATGTATAATAGTTGTTTTTGCTATGTATTGCTCATTAGTGATAGACCGAGATGGCAATAATGACGACGTCCTCTGAAATGAAATATTGAAAATCAAACCTAACCGTCGATAAACCAAGTCGATGCTGTACTTTGCAAATTCAAAAACCCAATTAATTTTTCACTTTGTATTCGGTATTTTTATTTTAATAGTACAATTTTTTTTTTTTTTTGTGATTCCTATAAAATGTATATTTAATGATGACTTGTGTCGTTTTTGAAACGACCTACTTGAATTACAAATTTAATTATGTATCTCGGGCTACCCAACGATATAAATCATAATAATACTGCTCGTCCATAATTTTATATTTTGGTTACCGAGTGAATAATCATATTTCGACAACATAATTATAATTAATAATAATATAAACGCGTAAAAACTGTGTTAATCGGTTTTTTTGTTGTTGTTGTTGTTGTTGTTTTTCCAAGATATTTTCTTCTTTTTAATTAATTAGTTAATTTATTTAACGTACGCTATATTTTCCTTTGAGTTTTTCAAACGAGTTTTCCTACCGGTAAATAAAGATTTACTATATACTTACACAAAGTGCTATGAAATTATTTATGAAAATGTAAATACTTGTCGTGTAAAAGCATATTTTAAAATTGGCCGTATTAGTATACTGTTTGTGGTACACCCCTTTACATCCCCCCCTTCCCCCCATCGCCAAATGAAGAATCATCAAACGAATATTTCGCTATTACAAAAGGGAATGCCTTTATCATAATTGTTATTTATTTTTATTTTGTTCGCGAAACCTGCGAAAAGTCTTTTTCCGTAGAAATATGAAAATTCCTAATGAGAAAGATTTTTTTCCCCATTATATTTTATTTTAAAAATTATAATTGCTCGTAAATATTGTAAAAAGGTGAAACGCCAAGTGTTGTTTTTTTTTTTTTTATACATTTTGTTATTAAATTATCAGGCGAGTTCTCGTATTTTAATAGGACGTGATATTAACCCGGGTTTGCTGTCTCAGTCCGACTGACAAGCAACGTATCAAAAACATATTCGCGCAAACCGAATAAAACTCGCTTGATTTTGGTTTTAGAACAAAATCGCTTATTTTAACAATGACTAAAAAAAGAACAACAACATATACTGTATAAAAAGCAAGACGATACGTTTTTTTTTTTTTTTTTTTTTTAATATATGTATATATTTTTTTGAAATGTTACAAACCACAAACTAAAAAATTCTATATATTGTGTATATACATATTTACGAGTTATTATTTTACTGAAAATGTGTACATAAAATTATACTGTTACTCGAATTCGTTTATATTTTAAAATTAAACGCTGCTTATTTTTTTTTTATTCTTAGAATAACTAAATTTAAACAAACAGTTAACTTTTAACTTAACTGAAATTGATCCACTTGCCCAGCTTTGCCAATGGTGTATATGATTTATTAAACTTTCGACTTTTTAACTTTTACTCGTATTATATATATATATATATGATGATGATGAAACTCTCAACGGGTAATATTCCCGGTGTACATTGAAACTTGGTTAAAAGTTGATTTCAAAGTTTGCTCGGATTATATTGTGTTATTTATAATATAAACCACGAATGCATTATTATAATAATATTAAAACGCGTCATGAATTATGCAATTTAACGTAGAAAAAAAATTAATTTACATGGTTTTTTTTTACCGTTTGAGTAAACGAAACCGATGCGCGGCGCTTTTTAATAAATTTGTATTATGTTTATATTGTTTTCGCAATATATGTATTCGGAAAATGTCTAGCAGTAGAAAATATTTGTATTTATTTATGTTCATTGTAAAATAATATAATTGTATATATATATATATATATATATATATATATTTACACCAAGTCAGTTTTTGATTCAAGTATACATAACGGAAAATATTTGTATTTTTGAAATTCTTCTTCGCGGAGTTATTATAAATATTCGTTTGTTTTCCGAGAATTATTATAACGATTATTTCTACAATACGAACTTTCTTTCATTTTGTTTTTGTTTTTACATTATGTTGGAATCACGAAGACGACTAGTTTTCGTCACGGTTCAAATAAAATTTAATTAAATGTAAATTTACTATAGTAATCAATAGTCTCCTCTCTGACTTGTTGTATTTTTTTATAAAAAAAATTCTATACAATTTATAAAAATTTAATGTCTGTATAAGATTAATAGACTCAATAACTACTGAAACGATTATTTCTTGCCCGTGACACACCCAATCTAATAATAATAATAATAATAACTGTTTGTTTTTTTTTTTCATCCATGTCGCCAAGATAATCAGGAAATTTAATTTCGGCAAAATTCATATGCGAGCACCGCCTTAGTGAATAGATTTCCAAAACATTCTTTTGTATCACACCCATACACCATAATAGATATATACCACCAAAACGTCAAGTATCTAGATCCAACCGGTCTGGACGTTGATCAGTGAGAAAGTGAACGGGATATTTGGCTTTTATATATATATTATAGAATAACGAAAATAAATACAACGCGTTTTGGTAACTAAGCAACGATAGTTTCCCTAGCAACGTATTAAATGGTCTTAGGGCCGTGACGCACTAGGCAGCCAGGCTGCGGCAGAGCCAATGCCACACATGATTGCTTATTGCATATCGCTCACTGGGCGGCCAAAGTTTACTTGGCTGCCGCGGCCAGAAAAACGTGCGCGACTACACGGCAGCCAGAGGAAAACAACGGTTTTACATACGAATGCATGTGGTTGCCTGCAGTCTCCGCTCACTAGACGAAGCGACCGGTGGATGTGTTCCTCCGATACGATCACGGGCCGGCGGGTCGGAGTTTTGGCTGCTTAATCTGGCTGCCTAGTGCGTCACGGCCCTTAAACGTGTTAATGTGTTTCCCAAAAAAAAAGGGACATTTTTAAAAAATACCATCCAAATTTTCGACTTTTCATAAAATTCATAATTTTCACCTTGCAATTACGATAACACACACACACAAAAATAAAATCAGCCATGCCATTGGTCGAGCCGTTCTCCTCGTAAGTGATGATCTTACACATTGATTTTTATACGTGTTTAATCAAACGTTTAAAAAGGCGAAAAACTATCGAATGTTAATCGGTAATAATAATATCGTCCGGGCGAAATGTTAGAAGAACATGTCGGTGAAGAACCGGGAACCATTCGGAAATGACGGCACAGGGTAGGCTTTCGGTATATACATCCCCACCTTCCAGCCGTTATTGAACAAAATAACAATAACAACAGGGTTGCCGGGGGTGGGGTGGGGGGGGGGGTGAAGGGGCGATCGACGAGGCGAGAATCCGTCAAACGACGCGCGGCTGTCGGCGGACCGCGTAAAAACTCGGCGGCGGCACACTAATTAACACGAGTTTTTGTGTCGGTCTCCGCGGGCCGCGCCGAAAACAATATTATAACCGCGTGTAAATTATGGATTATTATTCGTACCTTTACTCCGCCCCCCCCCCTGCTCACGCGCGACGGTGTTCGTAGTATTATTATTATTATTATTATTACACGCATTATAATATTGTGTACGGTTCGCACGTCATTAAACCCCTTTGGAAACCGGCGAATTCCGCGCGCGCGCGCCCATAAATTCCGCGGTCCCCGTTCGGCTGCAGGGTTTGTCGTCACGGTCGACCGGGCGCGGTGAGGGTGGCGGTATGGTTTTGGCGGTTGTTGTTATATATATATACACGGCCGCGCGGCGCACAATATTCAGAAAACGCCGCGTAATAATAATAATAATAATGATAATGATAATAATGATAATGATATTATAGTCGCCGCCGCCGTATATTATATTGTAATAATAATAATAATAATAATACATACTCGTCCGATCGATTGTACGTAGTTTATAACGCGATAATAATAATTATCATTATTATTATTATTATTATTACCCCATCGCGGTGCGCCGTTCGCGCATTGTTTGTTAACACCGCGGCGCGATCCGTTAAAGAGACGACCCGTAAATTCGATCGGCTGAGAGAGTCTACGGATATCGTCGAGTCCCCGATAGTCTCGCGGCGGCGGCGGCGGCGGCGGCGGCGTCGTCGTTGTGGTCGCGTTTTTGCCGTTCTTCTTGTGCGCGTACAACAACGCGGAGCGGGCGGTCTCTTCTTGCTCCTTGTCCCCCCCCCCGTCCTCCTCCGATCGACGCCTCGTCGATAGTGTTGTTATTATGTATACACACATTGTTGTTGTTGTTGTTGTTGTTGTTGCGCGTTAAATTCGCGGGCGATACCGACCCGTATTTGCGCCGTTGTCGTCCCGATGCAATATTAATTAATTAATTATAATATTATTATTATTATTATTATTATTATCATCGTATCGTGCGTTCCGACGACGGTCACCACCGGGGTTCAAATCGTCTGCTGTCGTCTGCGTGTCGGCGCGGAAACAATACAAAAAAAATATTGTCGGCCCCTATTATATCAATTATCATACTCCCTGCCCCCTCTCTTTCCCGAACAAAAAACCGTCTTATCTCCTTTTTTTCCCCTTATTTTTTTAGGTTAATTTCATTTGATTTCCCCCCCCCGTTTTTCTTTTTATCAAATCTAATTAAATCGGTGTTTTTTTAGTTTTTAATTATTCGATTTATATTGTGTCAGTAACTCACTAAACAATAAAACTCATCACCACTATTATTTTCTAAAGTGTCGAAATTCAATATTTATATAGCAGAAATAAATATAATGAATATTTAATAAATAATCTATACTGTACACGTTTTGTATGTATTATGATTAATGGTGTAATGTAATGTTTATTATTAATTTTCAATGATCGATAAATAAATAAATTATAATGATTTCGTGAGACGTAGATCGATAAATCATAATTCATAATCGCCTTGCCAATACGTAAGAAAAATGATAATTTACTTGTTCACGGGGTTTTTTTACATTTTACGTATTTTACGCCATTTAAACGATACTTAAAACCTAAACGATTATCTGTTTTTTATCTAGACAAAAACGAGGTGATTATCTTATCTAGATTTCAATCCGATATTTTTGGAGGAAAACCGCCAATAATATTTCTGAAATATGACAAAAGAAAAATAAGAGTTTTGGACTGACGAAATATGTCGGGAAAACGAAAAATGTCGTAGGGATGTATACAATATCGAGAACTGATCGACCACCGATTTGGCTGATTTTTATTTTGTTGCGTTCATAATTGTCCGGAAAAGGTGAAAATCCACCGGAAAAGTCGGAAATTTGGATGGTGTTTCCTCTTTTGGGTAAAACATTAATACTCGTTACTAGGGAAACTATCGTTGTCTAGTTACCAAAAAACGTTGTATTTTTTTCGTTACTCAAATTTAACGCACAGTTCGTGGTTTATTTATTTAATAATATAATTTAGTAATCTATATAATATATATAAGCCAAATACCACTCATTCACTCACCAATCCGTTGGACCTAGAGACTTGAAATTTTGGTGGTATATATATTTTTTAATTTCGGAAATTAACTTCCTTAAAGGGACGCTCGCGCATGCATTTTAACGAAATTCAATTTCTGGGTTACCTTGACGACACGGATGAAAAATATAAAAAAGGACAGTCGTTATTATTATTTGGTTGGTGGGTTGTCAACGGGCAAGGAAGTACTCTTTTTAAAAATATTAGCGAGAAGAAAGCATAAAAAAAAAAAAAAAACCCCGCGCGATTGGACCGATAACGTCGGGCGAGGCGTCGTGTGGGAATTAAATCGACGGGCGTTTAACTGTTCGCGGACAACGCCGCCGTGCGGGGCAGCTAGTAAATAAATAAACGAATAAAATAATAATTCGGACGTTTGTAAACGGTAATGCGATTGCGCATAAAAGCCGGGTGTGCGTCACGAAAACACATAACGATCGGTAATGCGGTAATGCGTTATCGTCCCGCGGGTGCCTATAGTGCACACACACGTCGTGGTGCTCACCCGTATATTATTCCGTAAGCGGAGCCGCCTCGGGCTTAGTAGGAAGACCTTGAACACGGGCGCGACGACTACGACTACGGCGGCGGCGGCGGCGGCGGCGGGGCGTAATAGGTGAAAGCAAAACTCGGTCGACGCCGACCTTGGATCTTTCTAGTCTACTTACGAAACTATCCCCCCGACGACGTGTAGTAATATACTTACATATATAATAGTATAATAACTACGATACTATTATTACTCGTGTTAAATAATAATAATAATAATAACAACAATAATAGTAATGGACGTGAAAACCTGCGATATATTTATATTGTTATGCACCGAAACAAAATGTGTGCCCGTCGCTCGGTATAAATTGACCGGCCACTTGTTGTGTCCGGCGCACAAAAAAAAAAAAAAACACCTATAATAATAATATAATAGGTAATAATGGAATATTGATATTATTATATCCGCGAAATCAACAATAATATTACATTGTCATTGTACGTACGTATACCGTGCCCGGGGGGGGGAGGGGTTGTCGAGTAATATATATTTATAACGGGGTTTTAGTAAAATAAAAAAATTAGAGAATTACGAAATTTCGCGCGAAATTTTTCCCCGTTGGCCGTTATAAATCGCCGGGCGACGGTAACAATGCGCTCGCTCACCTACTAAACGAAATATATTTATTCGTTCGATATTTCAAATACGATTAATAATCGCGTTTCGTCGGCGCCACGGTAAAAAAAAAAAAACGCAAAAACGCGAAACGGCAAAACAAAAAACAAAAAAAAAAACACGTATACGCGGATTTCCGTCGACGTTCGCGAAACGGACGGTTTGTCTCCCCACCGGTGGTCCCGCTATCACTGTCGGTATATATTCGAATAACGTTTGATTTTCCGTATTATTAACGATGACATTTTATTAAATATTGTTAAGAACACGTGTTTGTACGTTTGGGATTTTTTCTTTCCGTTTCGGTGACACACGCACATTACAGACCGTCGGAGTCCCGTCGACCGCGCGGCCAGTCTCACTCTCTCTCCGTCTCTGTCTCTGTCTCTCTTACGCGGTCGTTTTATTTTTCTTCCTTTTCCAATTTTTTATTTTTTTTTTTTTCCGTATATTTGATTTCCCTCTCCTATATTATTGTGTCACCGGTTCGATTCTAATCGCGGCCGTCGACCGCGGGAATTTCCCTAAAAGTCTCTCGGGCGCACGACAATACGTACACTGATTATCAACGCGCGCGCGCGCGATTACGGCACGGCGTTAAAAGCACACGCGCATATTTTCACGCCGTCGTCGGTCGTTATTTCGGCATTCTATTATTATTATTATTATTATTATTATTATTATTATATTTTTCTCCGTCCTCGTTTTATAATCGGAATCCGAAAGAATTTCCCGCCGCGCCCGTGTTCGTGTTCCTCCACCGGAATTCCCATTGGCGGAAATTCGCCATAATTTTTTTGGAAGCCAGGTTAATATTTCAAAAATATTTTACGATTTTGCAATTATTTATGATTTGTTTTGGACATCCCATACATATACGAGTGGGGGTGTGTGTGTGTATTTAAAGGGGGCTAATTTCTCTGTTTTTTTTTTACGGTCTGGAGGGTCTCAGTTCCGCCCCCCCTCCCAAATTTTCGTGTATGCTCCGGATTTACCTCGACGGATGAATCGTTAATAATTCAGTCGAAAGTTATGGCAGTTAAACCAAAAGTAAAGTCGTTCGTTTTAAGTCGGACACTTTGTTGTCTGGATAATCTGGGATTTCCAAAACGTCAACAATTCTTCGGTTTTCACTGGAATTTTTGAAAAATTGAAAATAAAATGTCTAAAAAATTCCCCCCCCCCCGCAGGTGTTTGGTGTCTATTTATTGCTGTGAATGTGCGTCGACTGTTTTTCACGTTGTATTACTTAATTTTTTTTTGATCTTGGAAAGTGTTTAAAAATTGCCCAGAAAACATGGATTCTCAAACTTGTGGTTAATGTTCGAATAAGTCGTAGAACTTTCTTCTATCCTAACCAGAAAATGTTTCGATACGCGAATCGGGGACGTATACACGAGGGGGGAGGATATTGAGGTTTTATCCCTCTATTTATTTTAATCGCAAATAGCGTAAAATTGAAATATAATTATATTATATTTTTAATGCTCTGTCTGTTTTACAAGCGCATGATATAGCGAATTGGGTTTAGCACGATCGGCAATTTTACGCCGTTAGTTTTAATATTAATATAAATTGACCTATTAACCAAAAAAAAACCATTAAATACACGTTTGTACGTCGGTTAGTTTTCTTGATATTTTAATATTATTACAAGCATTTTTAAATTGTGATATATTTCACATACTCGTGTAAACCGACGTAATATAAACGCAGATATAATAACAATTTCTTCCCTACCTTCTGTGTTTGATAATAGATCAAATTCCTCCTCTTTGGTGCTCCCCCATCACTTAGCGATGATCGAAATTTATTTGGTCAAGATCAATTTTGATCTTCACTAATCCCCGCCTCCTCATTTTAAAAATCATGTATACGCCACCGGTGGCATAGATATAAATGGGACGAGGTGTTCGGTTCTCGATTCATAACTTAAATCACAATTTTTTTTATTTTTTTTTATTTCGGTCTATTACAAATAATTGAAAGTCAACTCTTTCCCCTCACAATAAATAATTTATACCTACGCCGCTGCGGCGTACGCGGATCAATTAATTGATCGCCAACAACACGACGGTTTCTGTATTGGTGACGACGTGTTTCGGACAGGACAATAGCCGCAAAATAAACCGACACATTTGTGCCGACCGCAAATCGCAATAAAATAACGTCAAACCGATCGACGTCGGGGGTTTTAATTTGTTTCTAATTTGTGTACCGCCGGTGGATAATTTTTGTTTATAAATTATTAATAAATACGTTTACGATTTATCGCAAAATACTACTACTGCTGCTGCGGGGTTGTCCGTCGTGCCGTAGCTATGACAAGGAACTATTGAGTATGAATTACGTATACGGTCCTCACCTCGCCGATATCATCCGTCGGCTCGTTTATTACAAACTAGTGGCACTCGTTTTTTGTCTTTTTTTTTTTTTTTGTCATATAGCGGCAAAATTTCAAACATATTGGCCCGTCCGAGCGGGTAACGCTGATCAGGAGAGAGAGGAGTTGTCGTCCGACCTGAACCCGCCGGCCGGTGTTGTTGTAATCGCGAATTGGTCGTAATTGTCATTTTCAAATCTCCAAAACCTACTACACCAGATTTCATAACAAACTCCAATCACACACTAATCCACTAATCATAAAATTATCATCTAAAACGCTACCCGATAACCCTCGACGAAGACTTAAAAGAAAATGGTGTAGGGATCTTTTACATTAATAGTCATTAGTCAATAACCAACGCACGTGCTGGGTGTTATCAATGGATAACTCCCATCCTTAATATTCACCGTTAATTTATATTCTCTTCTTTTTTTTTTTTTTTTTTTTTTTTTTTTTATCAAATTTAATTATTGTACAAAGAATTGTATAGATTGTAGATGTATTTAATAAAAAAAAAGAAAAAAATTGTCATTTTGCCGTTATCGCCCGTATAATATATTGAACGTCTCGTTCTACATAATATTATTATTATTATTATTATTATTATATGACCTGGACGCGTTGAACACGAATAGGTGTGTAGGTACGTTGGTAACACTGCTGCACGTACGGTTTTCGAAACGAGATTCTTCTAGGTTAGAAAATTGATTTGTACAATATAATGCCACTGGCTTCAAGTTTGTTTACTCGTATAGGTCGCGGGGCTAACCCGCCAAACCGTCATTGCCCAATCGGGTCGTCGGAGACAAACCGGAAAGATAACCTACGGGAAATTGGGAAATATTCGTCAATAATTCCACTACCCTCCAACCCGTCTTCGATTGGAATAAATCCCACCACCGCGCACACGTCACTGCGGGTCACAATGCTAATGGGAAAAATTGCATTTTTATTTTTATTTTTTTTATATTGTCTTTTCCAATTACACGTAAATACGTAAAGTTTAACGAGCGATAAATGTTTAATTTCTGAACATTTTAAAGATTCATTTGCATAGGCTTCATCAACGATAGACTCCAAACGAGTAGGGCGTTTGAACACACGTTCAAATTTAATATTATGCAAAATACGTTTTTCCCGTCTGTCGATTATTAATTGTTGCCCGCTATATAATGATATACGTGTATTTAATCGAAAACGTAACTATTTTATACATTTTCGATTAAAAAACTTTGTCCGGTTAAAAATACGTAACGCGCGTAATATTATTTAAACGACGAGTATAATATATATATATATATATATAAAAAATAATAATAAAAATGCGTTGCCCTAATTAATGATATTTTGTTTTTTGCGTCGTCGTCGTAATTTTTATTAAGTTTATAAACTGCTGCGGCGGCGAATATTTTTTATTTAATGGCGTTTTAATAACCGAAAAATTATTATACTTACGTAAGAGCAAAAGCGTTTGATAATAATTGAAATGTAACGTCGTCGTGTACCTAATATATTTATATATATATAAAAATCAAAAATAAAAACATTGGTTTTTAATTGGATTTACGTGAATGTCGATTACGACGGTCGAATGGCTTATAACATTAATATTACTATATATATACAAGGCGATCAAATAAACGTAAAACGCTCGTTATGTAGGTAAGTATGAGTTTTTTGGACAACAAGTAGCTCTAAAACGTTACATTAGCGACATTTTCTGTGTCACACTTATTTTCGAATGTGAATATGAAGTCAAGGAATTTGTATGCAATTCTGGAATTTTAATTTTAAACTTCTATTTTCGTAAATATTAATTATTTGACAATGTATAAAACTATCTAAACAAAATTGTAACGCCAATTTGATCGTTTTAATACTTTATTCCCCGTCTTAATGTTTTACGGGGCGTTAAATTCAATAATAATGAAAATAACCAACGTTTTTTTAACACATATTAATTATATACTTAATCCGGGAAAATTCTCAATGGAATTTCGTCACATTTAAGTTTGTCATATATTTGTGTGGCGGCGCGTTATCCGAAATAATGACAAGTGTCGCCCTGTATAGTTAGTACGTATACACATACTTACTACGACCGCGATTGATGTTTTTTTTTTTTTCTTTTTTTGAAACGTTACATTTTTTTAAAATTTTTTTTTTATATATAATATTATATTTCGTACACGCCATCAACGGGTCGGGTTATCGTGTTGTTGTTTTTGTTGTTGTTATTATTAGTTTATTATTTACTGTTCGTAGCAATACCGTTGCTTATATGGTAATTTCGTGTTTAACCGACGACGGTGGTTTACACGCAATAAAATAACAGTTATAATATACAACAACAAAAAAAAAATATATATTAAAAAAATCGCCAATAATAATACCGTATACGATATCATTTTCAAAAACGACAATTTTTTTTTTTTGTGTTCGCTGTTTGATTAACGTGACGTTATGCGTGTACCCAATATTATTATATATTACACTCGGACATGAAACCGACGGCGGCTTTACTATATTTTACATCATTTCGTGGGTTTAATAAACGCGCCGAGTTTAAATACTAAAATTTAAATATTTAAATAAACAAAAAAAAACCTTAATGTTTACTCGCTACATACTTAAAACACGACTTATAACGCAAAGCGGGAACGCGAAAACCGGGAATACATTTATACTAGGAAAATTATACGAGAGAGAGAAAGATAGAATATTTCACGGGATTATATTGCACAGATCCACGAAAATCGGGGATAAAAACCAAGAAAGTTATTTACCGGGAAATCATTTTTACAGGAGAATGTCTCGTACGTCCGCGTATACATTTCCTGTGATTTTTATTCTTTGTAAATTTTTTATTGCCGGTGGTGTTTTTGTTTTTGCAAATATTATTTTCCGGGCGCGACATTTGTCCTATCAAACATTTTTGCCGATTATACATATTCCCTATGTCTTGTTACCAATTCCTGCGGTTAATTACGGTTTTTAATATTATTTTTAATTTTTTTTTTTTTTGTCTCTCTTGTATAGGTTTTGCGGTGGTGTCGAGCTGCAGTACGGTGTCGTCACCCTGGACGCCCGGCGGGGGCACGGCCGGCGGTAACCCGGACGGGCCGGACGTCGGAGGCAACGGGATGCGCAGCGCCACCGGCGTGAACGCGGGCAGCAACCTCAGCCTGGACGTGGACGACTGCGACGACGACAAGGAACTGTCGGCGGCCGACGCGGAGGGCGTGTGGAGCCCGGACATCGAGCAGAGTTTCCAGGAGGCGCTGGCCATATACCCGCCGTGCGGCCGCCGGAAGATCATACTCTCGGACGAGGGTAAAATGTACGGTGAGTGACGACGATCGCGTGTCGATATCGACTGGCTATTTAATATGAAAAAATGTATTTAATGGATGCATTTTCAGTCTATTATCTAAAGGGTCTCTAAACGTATAACGGACAGCCCATTATCTGTATCCCCGATACCTTTCTTATATCGTCGTCGGTACTACACATATAGTTTGTAGCATGATTGGCGCTACACTGTGAGCGCGGCGCTCACACTTCACTTTTTATATCATTATTAATTGATCGATTAGCTAAAAAAAAAAATCAAACCATACCTAGAATTATGTATGTATTATTATCCTTTACTAAAAAGTAAATAAATACTTTTTATGTTCATTTCATAATTTATAAAACTGCAATTTTGTTCCGAAAAAATAACGCTCGAAATGCTATCGCGTGTGTACCAACGACGGGTTAATAATTATAGTTTTGTCGGCACTGATAAGAAAGCCCACTGGGCCGCGGTCTGAAAAACAAAAATGGCCGTCCGTTCAACGGTGATAAACCACCGAGTCGGCCCACGCTCAGGACGTGCGTTATTCTCGCGGTACCTCCGAGTCCGTTTCGCATAGTTAAATTCGATAATTCGATATTCAGATTATGTTGATTTTATACATTTTACCTTATCGATACCGCCGCGCGAGTTTGTACGGTTCCGTCTATAGCAATCAGATTGACAGTCCGATTTTAAAACGTTGTTCGGAATACGTAGGATTTCTATTCTCTTGTATTATATCTGTTATAATAATCTGATCGATCGTCGCGAGTTTGTCGGATGAACGCGCCGATATATTATTACGGTATAGCGGAGCGTGCGCATCACGACGACGGGCCGTTTCCCCCGCAGCGCTTTGTTAAAATAATAGTATTAAACCGGGTGAAAGACTAGTTTTTTTTTCCTTCTAATCTAAACCCGTTTGGTGACGTTACGCGTGATAAAAAAAAAAACATAAAAAAAATTCATCGGAAGAGGTATTCACCCCACACGATACGGTTTTTTACGATAGCGTTCAGCCGACAGCTGGTCTGGGCCCATACGTTCGGTCCGCAATCCGCGTACTGTTTTATGAACGTAAAACGGTTCGCGGCAATTATTGTCCTTTTTTCTGGACGAAATGTAATATTTATAATTGGCGAATCTTGTAGAATTTCGTCATCCCCTCCCCTTCCCACATCGAAACAATTAGTAAAACACCGCCCGAATATTATTTTAACGAAAAAGATTCTTAATTCGCCGAGTTCGCGTCATATAATATGACATCGGCCAGTATACCCCAGTTAGGTATTTAGTTTCACAGTGAGCCGTGATTAAAGTTTTACATTTCCCCCCCCCTCTCCCTCGTAAAATACTTTTCGGGGTGGCAGTAAAAAAAAAAACCAACAAAATACACGTTTGAAAAGCTCGAAAAGTTTCGTCCTACAACTTTTTTTATAAGCCGATAATAATTCGCAGAATGCGCGTAGGTTTTTTGAAAATATTATTTTCCCCGGTTTTGACGAACAACGTGAAAAACAAACGATATACAAAAGAGATACGAATTCAAATTCTGAAATCGCACAGAATCTTCATTCGATTGCAAACGGATATTTAAATACAAAATTAACCCACTGTATCCTGCGTAGACCTCTCTTTTCGTTTCTCTCTCAAAAGGAAAAATCGGCCGGGCCTTAATATAAAATGACCATCAGCCAATAAACGAAACAAGACGATTATTCTTATATCAGTATCGTGGAATAATACTCTCGATAATTGGATCGCGAACAATGATAAATTTAAATATTTAATAACAAGACGATAAAAGATTGTAAATTAATATGGCAGTTGTGTACTACACATTGTGCGTGGTAATAAATGATATTAGGTGTTTTCGACCTATTCGCAGTGGTACCACAACTGATCTAACGCTAAACATTTTTTTTTTTTTTTTTTCATACAAATTTTGTATATGGTACACAGTTATATAATTATGTACGAGGGTAATCATGTAGCGATAAATATTTTTAAATACCACTACAATTGTCTGGTGTCCCGGGGCCCGACTGATCATTAATCCCCGGGCTTGATGACTCCATATCCTATTCTGACGTGGTGTGTGTTGCTGGCGAGGTGGCCGAAGTCCTGCGGACGGAAACTGATAAACGTCCCGGTAAAACGGTTTGAAGAATTTCGGAACTAGAAATTCTCTTACATTGATATATGTTCGTTTTCGTATAGGAAAAATCCGGAATCCGTTATCAGAGCGTACCCATCCATATCTATAATATTAGTAGATCGAAACCTATAGGAAACTGCTGCCACAGCGAAATATCACGAAAAATCCCCCCCTCCCCACTCGATACACTGGGGTGTTATTTATTTACAAATTACGCGCGTGTTTTATACGTATAATTTATAGCCCTATAATAATTTTAAAAAATAATAAAAATAAAATGCTGAAAAACTTGAGATATTACACGTCGTCTATAGGTAAAATAATAATAATAATAATAAAAACTGATAATAATAATAATAATATACGTAGCGCTTACAATAAAAATATAATACAAGGTACTAGAGGTAATAGAACTTTTGTTCCGTGTGTATATAATAGAATTTTAAATGTTTAAAGACTAAAAGTTACCGAAACATTTTTATAGCCCCCTGCTGCTAGCGCACACACCTGTTATTATTATTATTATTATTATTATTATTAATTTCAGTTTCTCTTTCGCCTTAACTTTTCGCCTCGCGTCCCGGACCCTCGTGAATTTATTGCTGTTTCGTGTATATATATATATATATGTATATATATGTGTGGTATGTGCGGTGTATATATGTGTGTGTGGTTGTAGTTTTTGTCCGCTCTAAACCGACTTTTGAAAGCTTTTGTCTTCCGTCTCGCCGTCTCATCGAAAGTGACCCTCTTTGTCTTCAAAGACCTCGCATTTTATTTATACTATGTATTTATACACACATACATCTCGAAAACTTATCTCGCGCCCTAAAGCTTGGGGGCCCTCGTAAATATTTTTGCGATTCGATGCGGTACATAAAAGTTTTTATTGTTTTCCCTATTTGCTGCGGTGCGGCCCGTACCCCATATAGCGGCAGTAAGTCGCCGTCGCGGTTCCCGCTGTCGTCTTACGCGCGACGTAGTTTCCGTTACCTTACCCCACACTCGCGTGCGATTACATTCGACGTACAGTGCGGCCCAACAATAATAATTTCCCGTGTTTATGACCCGGTGTGCCAATCCACCGTACGGTGAACCATGGACGGGCATTCAAAATAAAAAAAATTACAATAACGGCGTGAAATATATTAATGTTATAGGAGCGGAATAGGAGCGGGGACGAGCAGATGTTTGTGTGTATACACACTGCAGAATAATATAATAAGGGGTCACGTGCGTATACACGTATATAATACTATGTGATGTGTGGGGTGACCAAAAGTTTAGCTCGTAGATAGAAATTCGTCGAAGAATGAAATTCCCCGCGTATAATATATGAGATTATATTCAAATGGGGCGGCGACAAAACCGACGACGATGGCCGCGTGTTTAACGCGCGGTTCTATTATACGTATAGTTTTTCGGTTGCAATAATAATATAATCGCCGGGTATAATATAGAACAGACGGAAATCGATAGAAAAAAAAAAAAAAAATGAACGAAATATTATGTATATATGTATATAGAATAATAGTACCCGCAGGGCGTACGCGCTGGTCGAGCATTTCAAATTTATTTCTATGTAGGATTGTAGGGTAATTTAGTCTAAATATATATTATATTAAAAATCGTTGCGATCAAAAAACCCATTCTGAGTGTGGAGCTCGGTAAACCGGTATTAGTCGTATTATTATTAATTTTTTTTTCTTCTTGTTGCCGGGATAACCCATAAATAAATCCGACATATCGTCATTTTATTCGTTGGGAACCCGGACAATTTTATCAAATAGAAAAATATCGGGCGAAATATATCCGCGTCTAATTTTTTTATATCATAGATACGCTGAAAAAATGGTATTTTCCGAAGAAAAAAGAACATAACCACTATCTAGGGGGTGAATTGTCGGAAATTATAAACAAATGTATTATGTTGTATGTACATAATACACAGTGTAACTACATTTTTTTATACATTACAGTTAATTTTTTTTTCTTGAGTTTACTAAAGTACTTAATAAATCGATATATCGAGAATTAGACGAAATATTATTTGTTTTGCTCGAATGGATTTTTATTGAGTTTTCCAAATTATCGTCGATATTAGAATTACCAATATGTTTTATTTCTTCCGAGAGCATTTTTCGATCATATTTTGTGATCTTATAACCGCGTGCACGTTTCAATAGATTCTTATGACATATTATTAGCTGACTTGAATGTAATATTATTATAGTGTAAAAACTATATAATTACTATATTAATTATTTTATTCCGACGATTATATTTACAATAAGTGCATTGATATTATTATTATTATTATTTTTTTTTTTTGTCGAGTCAAAGATATATATATATATATATTATGCGGATTAAAATGTTAGATGGAGATATACAATTAGGTAATAAATTGTCGAATTTCAATTCGCTCTTCTCGTCCCTTCTTTGGCGCGGGATAAATTCCCCGACTCGTCTGGGCCGACATAAAAAAAATAATTACCGTTTAGAAAAATAATTTTTTTTTTTTGTTCTAAATCGAACCTTTTTTCCGTAGGCAGCAGTTTAGTGTGTGTATTTATATATATATATATATATATAGTAATAAACACGTTTGCGATAAATTAAATTTTATGATAATACTCGGCGGCGGCGTGAGGTTCCGCTGCACAGGGATGGATGCGCGCGTTGTACGCGGCGGGGACGAACCCGGTTTTTGGGCGGGCGGGCGGGCGGGGGGGAAGGTGTTTCCGCGCGCCCGCGGAGGGTTCCGATTTGTGCGCGGGCAAATGACCGTACGGCGGCGGCGGGGTGGACCCGGCCGCGGATACGGGTCAAAGGGGTTGTTTTGCGGCGAGAGGCGAGTGGCGGCGCGCGGAAAGGCGAATGTTCACGGCCGTATATATATATATATATATATGTATACACATACACGGGGAGGGTCGTGCGTGAAAGGGTGACGGGCGAGAGAGAAAGAGAGCCGAAGGAGTAGACAGAAAGAGATGTGTATATATATATATATATATGTAGGCGTGTGTGCGGTGCGTGCGCGTGCGGTGAAAGATAGGCGAACGGGGCTGGGTGTCGGGGAGGGGGGCAGACGATGGACGAACTATGCCAAGAATGTGCAATTAGTGTGTATATATACACACTCGTCGGGGGTGCCGCTATAATTCACCCTTGACTCTTCCGGCGGACGGCGGCGCGCTCTGCTGTAGCGGCGCGCCCCGTAGCCGTATAGCGCGAGCGTAATAATATATAAGGGAGGAAAGAAAGACATAAGAGGCCATCTCGGTCGACGAGGCCGCTCCTGCCCACCGCCCGCGTACCATTAACACGTAATCTTCCTCCGCCTCTTTTTCCGCTCTATAAATACATATATCCATATATATATATATATATATATGTATGAATGACGTGCCGAGAGCAACGCATCTATACGCTCGCAGTTCCAGCGATTTTCTGCTTTCTTTACCGCCGCACGCCGCTTTCGCCGACCGTCGTATATCGCGTTTAAACCTCCCCGTCCGTCCGTCCGTCCGTCCGTCCGTCGTCCTGCAGCTCGTCGGCCACACGCTCTCGTCGACCTTTTTATGTGTTGCGCGCGCTTCCGAATACAAAAGAGCCTATATAATATGTATTATATAGGTTAGGTTTATATATTATATATATACCGTCGCCGTCGCCACACGCTCGTGTGCGTCGTGTATGACCCGATTGCAATGCGTGTGTGTGTGCGCGCGCGGGAAAATAATAAAGAATCGGCCGAGAACCGAATACCGACGTTCTCGTTTGTCGCTAATTGTTATCGTTTATATTATTTATGTTATCATCATCACGGCCGGGTGTCGTCACAAAATCCGCGTGTGCGCACGGTCCTCGGGGCATCACTCGGCGGGGTCCGAGGCCTCCGAACTTTGTATCGGGAGCCGAATCACGTTCAAAAATGCCCTCGGGAGTTTTGGCCACCGGTGTACGGACGTCTAACCTCTGGTCGTCGGTCTAAAACTGCTGATACTGTTCCAAAGAAAATCCTAGGCGTTAATTCAATACCTTCCGATTTCAATTGATTGACCGCCACAAGTTTAGATACGACAAGGAATAAAAAAAATTGTTCGTTTTATGTTTAACGAGTGTTTAACCAATGAGAGCGTCGTATTATGTGCTGTCGTTATTGATTTCGATTTTAAGTCTGTATAGATATTTAGTGCCCGAATACTATTGAAAGTACGAAATACACATTTTTTTACTATATTGTTCGTTATAGATAAACGCAAAAAATTGCGCATGTTTTCAGATTGGCCGCGATGTAATATAATTATTTTCAGCGCCGTCCGCCGGCAAAACGACCCTAACCCCATTTCTTTTGCCTTCCGAAACTATTCGACTAAACAACAGTGGATCCGTATGGAAATTTCTTGAGTCTAATCTGAACATAATATGGAACGCGATCTTAAAATGCATCCCGATGTTTTGCCTGTATAATATAATTTTACCAAACTGTTGATAATCGAAGAATAAAATTCGAAAAAGATCTCTAATTCATATCCGTTTTCCGAACTGAATGAATCGCCGGTATTGTACAATTAAAAGACGACGACATGCCGATGGGCAAGATTGCGTTTTTTTTTTCTTTTCATTATTCCGAATATATTAACGTTCAATACATCGTTTGGAAACATTTTTTTTTTTCTTTCTTTCTTTTTAAACTCCAAAATGTTATCCTCTTTTAGTTGTAAAATAGGCGATTGAGTGCGGGTTTTATAGGAACACAAACGGGAGACGTGCCCTACCGGGAAACTCTCGATTAGGTCAGGTTACATAAATTAATTATGAACTATAATTCGTTGTATCCATTAAACAGGCATGTTATTAACGAACTCGTAGAATATAATAATATATGCGCATTCGCAATAATACTTTCATCGCGAGGGGTCAATATCGATTGTGTTCGATTCGTGTAGAACGGTCGAATTTTTATTGCTAATTATATATTCTGATACGTCGTGAGTTTTACATTTTATAATATTCACAAAATTTCAATTAGCTGTCATACGGTTTTAACACTTTTATTACATTTTTTCTTCTCATTATCGACAAGCTACCGAACAATAACCCAATAATGTTATTTAATCGTCTTTTTAAAATTTCCGTCAGAATTTCAAACGGCTTTAAATATTTAAAAAAAAAAAAAAATCGAATATAACAAAAGCCATTATTGTGTAGTAAATTGTCCAGGTTTTTCGACATTTTCTCTCACAACGACCGCCGCGACGTACCAACTAGACGAAATTCGCTACCGGAAACCACCCCTGTAGTCGACGATTGGGTCGCTATTTCTGACAGAAAAGTCGTTTACAGACCGGGGAAAAAAAATGCACGCATCATAGTAAATCCAGAACATTCCTCGCTACGTTCAGAATCTGAAGAGAAAAAAAATCCGAGTACAAATATTATGTACATAACTGAACTACTACCCTCTCTTGATCGAAATAACTCTCCCGGTTTAGTGAATATTATACATATACCTAGTCGTCGTCGATTGCATTGTTTATGTAGTGAGGTCGTCCTCGAAGACCTTTCGGGGCTCTCGTTTTTCATTTTCTAGTTTCGTTTTACCTATTGCGAGTATTTTACAATATGAAAAACAAAAAACTTTGGTTATTATTTGTTTTATTATTATTTTATTATCGTATGTTTATTGTGTTGAACAATGTTTAACCGAATTACAACAGTAGAAACGAAACCGAAATTAACAGAATTTCGTTATATTATTTCGTAAATATGCATTTACGCGATTATTTAGAAAACTACAAGGATTATAAAAGAAAATGACCTTTGTCAATACACCGACTAGACACAATTTGTTAACCAAAAATTTCATATAAAGTTTTCGATTGGAACAAGATTTCCGGTCGACAAGTTGTTTACAGACACTGAGGAATAGAAAAACAAATAAAAATAAAAAACCGCATACGTCATACAAAACCAATATATTCCCTGTTATGCTCAGAATTTAATAGACAGCAAAAAAAAAAAATAATAATAATAATAAAAAAACAATTCTTCGGTAAAAATTATTCAGCTGTCTGTCCACTAGTATATTTATTCATTGATTCGAAAATTCAAATATACACAACCCGAGTTTTAATTAATTGAACGCATTTAATGAAGTCTTTGAAATTCCATTTTGTAATATTTGTATTATTGTTATTTCTTTTATTCGGTTTTAAAAGCGCGTATTAAAACTTTTGATGTTTTTTAAGTACTCTCTGGTAATAGAAAAAAAAAAAAAAAACCTCGGCGCTACCGTACAAAAGAAAAAAAATCAGTTAAATTAACTGATTTTGTTGTATAATAATATTATTATGTGGTCGCGTTTATTGTACGGCAATAGTCGGCGGGCGACCGAGGCGCGTATTTACGTTCCCTACACTCGAAACGCGTCTCATCATGCGTTTCGATGGAACAACGCGGCGTTCATGTTAAACCAATGCTGACATATTTTATTTTATTTTTTTTTTTTTTTTGTTGCATTTTTTCCCCTCTGCTTTATCCTAAATAAACCCGCCGCGGTTCGTATTGTCGTCGACAAGGTTTTAGGTTTACACTTACTCTAGTCCTGGGAGGAGCTACTGTCCCGGTTTGGAGACCACCGGTGTAAACAGTGTTTGACAGAGCAGCATATTATTTATTATTATATCCGTATAGAACATATATATATATATATATATATATATATATATATAATGGATATAGGAGGACATTTTGGACGTGTTCCGCACAAAATCGCATGCTCGAATAGCAGCACCGTAGTAACCGCAATGGTAACACTATGTGGTTCCTTATTGTTTTCCCTATCGTTATCGTTCGTTTTCAACGGTAATGTCCTAGTGTCATTTTGGTGGATGTTTGAATGTTTACAAAACCAATAACGGTTTTTTTGGATTCTGTTATACACGAATATACATACCAAGTGACAATAGTGACACTATAGCATTGTACGTGGGGAAATTCTATACGGAATATTATTGTTAATCGTTTTGCGTAATATATATAATTTTATTAAATTATCATTATGCATATTGACGGTACTGACAACAAATATTATATACGTGTGATAAGTAAGGAAGACATTTATACGCATTTGCATATTTTTATTGGTTGATACAAAAAAAAAAAAAAAAAAAATTGGTTTACACCGGATTGTTGTATTCACGGTCCGACCTATAGTTTGTGTATAAAAAATATCATTTTCGCATATTTTGGACATTTTTAGGGCATATTTTAATGATTTCGTAAAGATTTTTTCTAAGACATTTTCTATTCGACGAATTGAGAATCACAAAATAATTGTTTAAGATTTATATATGTATCAGCATTCGGCCGGCGTACTATATGTTTTGAGATAAAATTATAATATCAATAATAACTTTTTAAATTAATAATCCGTGGTAACGATATAAAAATGTTTAAATTTCCATTTCCATTATTTATATTCGCCAGCATATATTTCGGTAGTTTTCAGGGCATAGATTTACAGATTTACCTATCCCCGTCTGCCCTAGCGATCCGTGAGCCAAACCGGTCGATTCCGTTCCGTGCGGATGGATCGCAGTCACTACGCGACCTGCGGGCGGGCAAGGGGGGCTAGGCAGTCGATAATAATAATAACGAGTGACGGAGGCGGAGGAGCGGTGTGCAGCAGTTCTGTATCGCGCTCGGATCTACGGAAAACGCGCGTATATATACACACTGCACCTTTTGTAGGACGTAGTAAAACCGTCGTGGCGGGCGTGTGCACGCCGACAACGCCGCGCGTCGTTTACCGTAATAAATTTATTCGCGTTTCGCCGTTCGAAATCCTTTAATTAAAAACGCGATTAAAAGTCGGCGTTTATAATACTATACGCAACCCGCCCCGCCCCGCCCCGCGCCCGTCCTCCCGCAGTAGTGGCCTCGCGCGATCGGTCTTTGAAGTTTATTAAACAATTTCGCGCGGAAATAATAGCGGAAACGCCGAGAAATATTCTGCTCGCCGACGTAATAATAATTACGGTCGCCGGACCGACCTGGAAATTCCCTCCTGGAAATTTGCTCGGTTTCCGAAACCCAAATAAATGCGAACAAATTTTGTAATAATAGTTGGTCGCCGTTAATTTTTAATGTAACAACGAAACGATTTTAGTAATTAGCTCATATTATTAGTTTTTTTGGTTTGAAAAGCCGTGCTGAAATTTTCGCGCGACCATATAATTGTTGGCCTCCTATTGGTGGCGGTGGTCCTATCTATAGAAACAAATCCTGTTCGCCACCACGGGAAGAATTCCACCCTGTGGCCGCCCTGGGGAATGCGACCGTGACTAGGTTATTATTTGTTGTTTGTTCATCGCCGTTAGAGACCCAGAGAGAGCGAAGTGTGCAAAACCGGACTAATAACACGCCGGTAAATTGTAATTTACGAGGAACGGTAAACTCCTACAAAACCGGGTAATCCATAGGTCAAAGATAGTGTCAAGTGATACAAAGGCTTTTTTTAACGAGTTTGGAATTTAAATTATCAGAAAATTGATATGGGCACAATATTTCACAATCGCTTCTCAAAATATTATCATTCTATAATTTTGTATTCCCGCGAGACGTGACTTTAGGTTTTCACTTGGGACACAGGCATTTTGTTGGCGCGTTACATTGTTGTAAATGTAAAATAAAGAAAAAAAAAAGAAAGAAGGCCTATGCAAGAGAATACACCTACGCTTGTCCTTTAAATTCTGGTAAAAAGGCAAAAGGTTGGGGTTAATGATAATATATACGTGTTTGGGGGGGGGGGGCAAGTTGACGAGTGTGACCGCTGGTTCGTCATTACGGTTATCATCGGGCTACGCCTGTTTTAACGCGCGCACGACGAGGCGGAGCGTAGTGATGAACGACACAAAAAAATAATAGATTCGAAAAAAAAAAAAAAAAAAAATAGTAAAAAATAAGGACCCCCGGGTCCAGGTGCAGCGTCGGTCGGCGGTCCGCCGCCGAAGAGGGGAACCTCGCGTACGTACGTGTCGTAAACGCGTAGCGCCTTCGACGGGGGTTTACCGTGGAACACGGTGCCCGACACACACGCACACACACACACACACATACACCAAAGACTCTATAAACGCGCAAACGCTCGCGCGCGCAGAGCACGTTCACCTCTCTGGAACACGATGATTATATTATTATTATTATTATTATTATTATTATGCGATACCGACTACTATACAACGACGACGGCGATGATGGTCGTGTACCACGCGGCCATTTCGAGAACAGGCGCGCTCGCACGCGTGCACGGCGCATTTTGTTTTTTTTCTTTCTATTAAACGGACGACTCGAGACGTTACATAATACACGTATTGTGTGTGTGTGTGTGTGTGCGCCTGTGTGCGCCTGTGTGTGTGTGTGTGTGTGTGTGTGTGCACAACGACGTGTCAACTCTCTGAGGCGACCGTGACTGCGTATTTTGAGAGACGCAGAGACAAATAATACGCATAATATTATTACGCGTGCGCGTCCGAGCGATGCGCCGGGTATCCCACGCACGCCAGACTCCGTTTATAATATTATGTGTACGGGTTTTGTTTTGTTTGTTTGTTTTGTTTTTGTTTTTTTTTTTTTTTTTTTTTTTTTTTTTTTTTTGGTTTGTTTTACCGTATAAACCGCTACGCGGTGGTAAATGGCCGCAAAGCTGTACCCCCACCGCTCGTTCTAACTGCTACAGTTAAAAAGTCGAGTTACTTTTTTATTATTATTTTTTTTTTTTTCGATAACTTTCAACTTGACTGACGAGAAAAATAATAAAATATAATAGAATATATATATATCACACGACACGGTCATTTTATTCAAATTGATTGTTTTTTTTACTATGGTGTGTGTGGTTTTTTTTTTTTTTTAATTGTAGTTTTCTTAACTATTGGGAAAATGTACAGCTTTACGGTTTAATAAAAAAAAAAAAAAAATGTTTAAATATTACGGCATTACAAAATATGATACCGAGTTTCGGCGACGGTGTATCGCGGTAGAAACGTATCCGATTGGTCGAATAATCAGCCAATATTTAGTAGCCATTTGTCAACTACGTATGAAAATGAAAATTAAAATAATTTTAAATATCACTTCGGTTGTTCACCAACAGCCGGTACGGTGCGTGTTATAGCGCTTTTTTTGTTTTTCTCCGACCGGGTCGTCGTAAATACGGAGTCGTCTTCTAATAAATTAATATATTTATTATCGTACGAGACATTCGGCCGTCGAAGTATTACGGAATCTTAACGTCAAGGTAGTTTTCACGCAAACAGGATAAAACACAACGGGATTGAACGGCGTTTTAATCACTTTGAGTACCTATGCCCATTTTTTTAAAAAAAAAATTTGTACTTTCAAAACGCTAAATCTTGAAGGTGCCGGGGTAAACTATGCCCATTTTTTATAATTTAAATAATTATAATTTGGTTCGTTACTTTTAAAGCGAACGCCCGAGGGCGCCGGGGAACCACCTTTGCCCATTGATTTCTATAATTGTAATTTAGCACAATCGTTGTTGCGTTCGGCAATAACTAAATTCGTTTTTAATCGTTTATAAAACTAATGACCAACAAAATCGTGTCCCGAGATTTGTTTACAATGATTATTATTAATTCTAATGGATACATACGCGCGTGTCTGTTGGATTATTCACAGGGTACGCGTTAATAATAAGCGCGTCTTGGTGTCCGGCCGTTTTGCCGACCGGCCGAACGATAACCGGGCCGAGTTTATATTATTATTATTATTATTATTATTATACCTATACACAAAACATAAAAATATTCTTATACTCGTCGGGGGGGTGGTGGTCGGTTATATAGCCGATGTAGTGTGTGCGGCCACTCGAAAACCGGGACGACGAGACATAAATTTCGCCCCGGGAATATATTGATAATATTATACGAACACAAGTGATGGGCGCAGCGCGGCGGCGGCGGCGTAGAGTAATAATTCTCTGTCCTCCTTTGCCCCTTGTCCCCGGCTCCGACCCTCGTCGCCAAATCTATCGCATAAATCGTTCGTATATATATATATATATATATACACGTATACGTATACCGGAACGTTTCGGTTCGATATATAATATTTGGTATAATAAATATTGAACAGAGTACCGCGTATAATATATATATATATATACATATATATATATAGACGTATAGATGTAGGCTCTCGACGATATACGTATTTCCTATACGGGACCGAGGATAGGTACTTGACCCTTCGGAGGCTAAATATAATCATTTTCTTCTTTTATACATTTTAAGCGTTGGTTTCGTACACTCTACTTACTCAGTGTGACGTGTGTGCGTGTGTATTTTTCGTCTGTCTGTCCGTAAACAACTTTTCTACCAGAAAACTCGCACCGTCATTGCGGCCCGGATGGTTTATGGGTAAACGGTTTTGTCTAGTCGGAAAATTGTTTTTGGTTTTTTTTTTTTCGATTTCGTTTTCCTCCTCTCCCCCGCCGTTATTCGGTTAAAAATAATCGCAGACACCCGAAATCGTTCTTGAGCGCGGTACAAATTCGAAATCGTCCTGGGCTATTGTTAAACTATTTAAACCGCCGCCGTTTGAAATTGATAAGTTTTTTTTTTTTTGAAATATTCGAGACGAACAATAACAGTTGTTAATTATTTTTTTAATTACACATTAACATAATTTTCAATTTAAATTTATCAAACCCCCTCATAAAAGATCTTTCCGTCCTTACTCTCACGGGAAATCCTAACCGCAGATTAAAAAAGAAATGGTGCCGTGACCTTTTACAAAACTTCAATATCTAACGTCTCATTGTGGTAAAAGAACAAAAAACCTAATTAATCAATAGCCAAAAGTCACTAATGGGCGGCTGCTTAACACACCTTTCATGTTAATATTATTATTATTTTTTTTTTTTTTATTATTCTCATCATATAAGCTTATTGTGCTAAATTGTATGGATTGTATGGATGTCAAATAAAAATAAAAATAGTATTTTATCCGAACTTTGCTCAGAATCGTTTTTCGTTGACAATTATTTATCGTTGCGTACAGATATAAATTAAATTCCCTGTACTATATACCACCTACAGTATCCTACCTCTTTCTTTTGTTTTCTCGTACACCGCACTCGTGTGCGTGTGTTTTTTTTTTTTTTTATCGCAATATTGTTTTCTTCGTAACTCGCCGAAATTACGCCACGGAAAGAAAAGACAGGGAAAAATTCCCCGCGATATTATTATTATTATTATTTTTTTTTATTTTTTTACCCTCTTGACGGTAACGGAGACTGCGACATTTGTTATAATATAGTTTTACGGCGGTTTCCCCCCATCGATATATTACACGAATACGTAAAAAAAAAAAAATAAAAAAAATAATAATAATAATAATAAAAATAATGCACTCGACAGGATTTTTTTTTTTTTTTCATATTTAATATTCTCTATCATGCACATAATATTATTATTATTATTGTTATTATGCTCGACCGCCGCCGCCGCCGTCTATATGTATGGTATGCACATTGTGCAGTTTTTAGAAAGACTAATTTCAGATTAAAAAATTGTATACGTATACCTAAATACGAATTGTTTATCCGCGCGTTTTCCTTTGTCGCGGTCACCGAGAGCGTCACAGTAAAAAAATGTTATGTTATCTCCGCCGCGCGCGCGCTGGCAAAAAAAAAAAAACTATATTATTGGGCACGGACTGGTTTGTCGAGTCCGTAAAATAAAAAAAAAAAAATAAAAAAATATGACTAATTCGGCAATGACGAAATACTGCTGCGACTGTATACGTAATTATATATATATATATATATATATATATGTAGGATAGAAACCGATTTCTTTTGCACGGTTTTTAAATATAGGCTACCCAAAAGAATCGTTGAAAATGTAGAACTACACAATCGTATACGCGAGCGCCCCCTCGGAATGTTTTTTAAGCCCACCGACGGTTCTTTAGTCCGTCCGTAAAACTTCTTAATTAATTTGCCAAAAATTTTAGTCGTAAGATCAAAATGTACATGGTTTACATATTCTGTGCCACAACTATAGAAAATGTTGAGCAGTAGAAGGAAACGTAAAGCCAGAATAATTTTGTTTAAAATCTACAGGGTGAAAATGTCCTTCTCCCTCCCACCCCGAAAAGTTAAAAAGGCTGATTTTTTCTTAAACAACTACTATTATTTACATAACTTTTTTATGAATATTGAAGAGAAATCACGAGGCCATGGGGTGGTAGGGGAAATATATAACCCCGTTACAACCGTTTCACGCCCTTGCTATTGCAAAATTAGTAATTCGAATTAGAACAAACTCTGTAAGTAGGAGGTCTTTTAAATTCGGGAAAAAAAAGGTTACGAGTTACGCGTAGGTGTTAACACGTGGCGGTAAATACACAGGCTGAGTTTTTTTTCTACATATAAATTGTTTTTTTTTTTTTTTATTATTATTTATTCCAATATATTCCATATTTATTTTATTGTTATTTTATTCAGCGTTGGTCTCTAAAACGATTTTTGTTTTATTCTATGTACAAGAATTTTCACTTAATATTGCGTGTATATATATATATATGTTATTGCCCGGGCATTGTGTAGATTCTACACTGTAGAATACCCCGCATTTTTGGGAAATCGTTTTTCTATATTTGTATATTTTCTATAGAATTGCCAATTAATAACGGGCAATATAAACTTAAAAAATATAATATTTTGTGTTTACTAAAATAACCAATACGCAACTGAAATTACCAATGTAACTGCCTAACCAATTTGTCTAGGTAATAAAGATAGTGAATTTACTCGATTATTTTCAAGCTTTCGTTAGATTAGAATACTATTATAATCAGTATTTTAGTTTAATTTGTTTTTTAACATAATTAAATGTGGACGATTTTAATTTAAAATTTAATGGATTATTAATAAAAATAAAAAAAAAGGTTCAAATAATACGTTTTTAAGTAAATCAAAATGTCACGATTTATTTGTTCATATTAAACAATTAAACAATTTAAACCAAATGAGTACTTTAAGAAAAATTAGGGAAGGTAATGCAATAAAATATTATGTGCATAATGAAGAATTGTTTAATATTATTAACAAAGTGCATTTATCGACGGAGTATGAAATTAATATAAAATTCAAAAATGTAACTAGAGATTCGATTGTTCTGTACTTAGATAACTGCGAATCGTGCCACAAAAAAAAGAAAGTACACAGGGTTAATAGTAAAACCTATCGTATCGTCCGAAATGAATTCTCTTTGCCAGATTGATTTAATTGATTTGCAGGCACAAGCTGTGACGGCGAATATTTAGTTCATTTTAGTATACCGAGATCATTCAACAGAATACGTTTTACCCGGACCATTAATACAGACAGACACGTGCTGAAGAAGTGAAAATTGCACGTTTCATATGGCCCGCTAGGCCATTGTATAAAATACTCGGGGGGGTGGGGGCCAAGTGTGATAATTTCTACATTGGGCATTCTATAAAATAGCACGTTTTTTACATTGCCCGTAACATATACGTATATATATATATATATATATACTTCCCTCGATTTCGTCCCGTTTCAGGACAATATGTTTCTTCGACCGTGCACCGCTAAACTTTCCAAATCCTTTTGAACCACCTTTTCCTGGACCATCCCTGGCTCGCTCTTCGATCTCCCGCGATCGTCCGTCCCGTCGCAGTTAACCATTTCTGACCCTTCACGCGGAGTTTACGACTCCGTCCGTGTTCATCCCGCACTCGCTCCTGTAATTCCTTATTGGATTCCCTGTTCTTCCGCCTCTTCCGAAACTATTGTCAAACCCCCCCCCCCTCCCCCCCGCCACGATAGGCTAACATATCGACTATTGTTGTATATTGAACGGGTTTACCGCGAATATAATATATATATACTCTCGTAGATTTAATAATACAATATGAAAATTTTTCACAATTATTGTGCCGATACGTCATATTATAAGAGAAAAAATTGCCTACCTATCCAAGTGATTATTTTTTAACGTCATTTAAAAAAAAAAAAAATATATATATATTTATATATATACACGAATATACATAAACTACAATTGGCATTTGTCTATATTGTAACGACGACTTTCCTTGTAATTCGTTTCCGTATACCCACGTGGCGTTTAATATTCCGCTAATATTATTTATTACAGTGGTTCCCAACCTTTTCTATTCTACGCCCTTCTTTATTTTCATTCTGATATGTTTAGCGAATAAACTATACAATATACGTCATGACCGTTATTTATTTACGTTTTTTTATTATTATTATTATTATTATTATTGATAATAAAAATTATAAAATATAAATAATAGTCAATAATAATAAAATAAAATAATTTGTATTTCCCCCCCCCGTGTATGTAAAATAAAAAAGTTCGATAAATACAAATATTATTCCGTGATTGTTCACCCCCCTCCCCCGCTCCTAATTGAGAAATTCTGATTTATTTTAATATCGAGAGATTAATGCGAGTATAACGATCGGGTCGTCGATATTAAGAATTTACCAATTAAAACCGTACAAACAATTAGAGGTTACTTATTTTGCATTTTCGCATTTATTATTTGTAAGATCTGTGCTGTTGAAAATGTATAATTTTATAATTATTCCAACCTTGACCATATAGTGCAAATAATAATCAAATTTGACAAAATGTTATTTTTTTTTGCAAAACCAGTGACTTTTTGAAATGACCGATTCGAATAGTTTAATATTCTTTGTACACGCACGTAATAATATGTAATTTTTAAAAAAAAAAAAAAAAATGTTTCAAATTGACGTAGTCAACGTGACGATTGTAACAGTTTGCCAAGGCCAAGTTTATCTAGTGAATTGTGCATATTATATTTTATAGTGACTCATTATCTGCACTGAGCTGGGAACAGGGTCTAGTGTGCCAAATATTCAATTTAAAAAAAAAAAATGTATAATATTTATTTCCATAAATACAACGTGTAAAATGGCGTGTGCAGGGGGGAGGGAAAGGACGTTAGGTGTTATACCCCTCCCGACAGCTTTGAAATACATCAATTACGAGTATATTTATTTAGTAATTCAATTTTGAAACGCGTATATATTATTATATTTCAGCCAAATTACTACAAGTTTAATTTTTATTGAATACAAATTGTGCATTTTTGGATCCGGTTTTTGAAGTCCCGCCGTTATGTATAGATATAAATAGCCGTTTTATGTAAACTCCTACACATAAACTTTTTTTTTTTTTTTTTTTTCGAAATTCAATAACACGTTTTTAATAACCGATTGCGAATCCGAAAACGTTAAAATTGTTCAAAACTGTGCCGTTGTATGCACGCACGCGTAATGCACTAATATTAGAACGTATATTTAATTACCAAAGCATTTTTCGAGAGAGAGAAAATAATTTTATAAAATCAATAGTTGTTCTACACACTTGGAGTCTAATAACATGCAATGTGTTTGTTCTACGAATGTTCAAAGAGTGTGTTGCGAAAGGTTCGACGTGTATCTAGAGAACTTTGTCTCCGCGGACCTAAAGACATTTCTTATCAGTATACCGATGACAAAGTGATTATATTGTATCCATAGATAACAGAAACGTAGACGTTGATTATAGGTGTTTGGAATCAAAATGGCGGCCCGCTAATATAGATAACAGGTTGACCACTATAAATATAGGCTCACTAGTTAGTATATCTATTTGTACATATATATTTAATCAGTTTTTCTATCGGCTTACATAATATATTATATCGTTTTTTTATTATTGGTGGTTCTGCTCAATTAGTTGAACCAAAAAAAAAAAAAAAAAAATACGCCCCACCCGATGTGAGTAACACGTGATGCGAACCCGTTTCTGTACCTATATAAGTTTTTTTAATTGTGTTCCTAAGATTAAAATATCGAAACCTACGAGTACCTACGGCACCACATAATATTTATTATTGGTACTCTGACGACTACCCACGGAGAAATGATTAAAATAATAATAATAATATAACATAATAAAACGTTGTGTGATGATGCAGTAGTGTATAGTGTACCACTGTATGACTCGCATTGTAATTTCTTATACGTTTCGGTCGTTATGAAATTATATGTATCGCGAAAACGGTGGTTATATTATTACGGTCACGGTACCGGTCGTACGGGTTTTCTGGGGAGGGTTGAAAAAATGTAATATGTTCATAAATATCATAATTTATTACTCTTTAGGTGTACGTACATAATATATATATATATATATATTAATCTTTTTGATTTAAAAATCTCGTGGGAAACATTGATATATATATATATATATATTGAATTTAGTAGGTCGGGTAATTTTTTTATTTTTTTTTTTTTTAATTTTCCTCGATATTTCAGAAGGGGTTTGAACCCACATCCTCCATGCGCTCGCCCTCAGCGGTTGTATAGCCCGTATATTCATCAGTACGTCGCTGTAGGGGGATATGCAAATTGATTTTCATATCCGATATTTGATGAATCTTATATAATAGGAGGAATCCCGACACAGGCAAAAACAAACAAACCGTTAATAACTAAAATTCGGGTTTCTTTTGCGTTTAATAAAAGGAATGGGTTGCAAAATGCCTGCAAGTGTTGTCGTCATTCAATGTTGCTCTCTTTGAAAAACCCCGGAAAAGTGATCGTACAAAATTTTAAAAGCGCGATTGTTGTTGTAATTTGATTTGTCTCGTGCTTGAAATAAATAAAATGTTGAACAAATTGTATTCATAGTAAAATCAATGTTGTCGAAACGATTACCCATTTACCATCTGCTGTGAAACTCCGAAAATATATAAATACCGATTTTTAAAGCTACGGGGTGGTCCGGAGGTAAAGAGGCGAGATCCACCTGTGGACTCCCTTCCGCCCCGTATTATTGACCATGATCTATGGTAACCGTGACTTTTATTCCAAAGGAGAAGTATTTACGGTACTCCTACCCATAGTACATTCGAATAGAATACCATTGCGCCAATGGTTATGACTACGGTTTTATAAATTATCGGATAGATAAATTTTGATTTTTCATCTATTGGAAGGTTTTTTTTTTATATATACTCGACTTTGTGGTTTCATGTGTCGTTTTTTTTTTTTATTTTTATAGGGCGCAACGAATTGATCGCCAGGTATATAAAACTTCGCACCGGCAAGACACGGACGCGAAAACAAGTCAGTTCGCACATCCAAGTGTTGGCGCGACGCAAGTTGCGCGAAATCCAAGCCAAACTCAAAGTGGTGAGTACCGTTGTCCGGGGTTATCATATATCGAATCATACACGTTTTTTTTTTTTTTTTTTTTTAATCGTCGTCGACCATACATAATCATGATACACTATGCGTTTCACTTGAATAATACAATTGTTATCGCGTAGAAAAACCCATAGACTATTATTATTATTATTATTATTTTGTAATGATTTTTTTAATTATTATTAGTGGATTAGTTAAGTTTGTATTTAAGTGTGTTAGAGGTAGAGTGTAACGTGTGTTGTGGGGCTGTAGGTGGTACCCACGGAACACGCGGCCAAGGAGAAGGCGTTGCAGACCATGTCGGCAATGTCCAGTGCGCAGATTGTGTCGGCTTCAGCAACGGTCGCGGCCATACACACCAAAGGATTGGCCAGTCTGACGACATATCCACCCGGCGCACCGCCCCCGCCGGTGAGTATACAACGCTCCCAACGCACGCTACCTCTTGTATATGTTTGCTTCTCTCGTAGCTTGTTTTGCCGTCCGTAGCTTTTTTTTTTTTTTTTTTTTTTTTTTTCGCCCATCCGAATCTGATCGTAGCAATAATAATAACTAACATTTTTTTTTTTTTTTTTTGGAATTTTTTTACAGTTCTGGCAGCCAGGATTACAACCGGGCACATCGCAAGAGTAAGTTTAAATAAAACTCGTTTATTAAAACAACTATAGCCTCTCTAACGCGTACAAATTGTTTACAGCGTTAAGCCTTTCGCTCAAGGATATCCCAGCGGTGGACCGACGGGCCTTAAACCTCCATCTACCGCCGTATCGTCTGAAATCCAACCACCTAGTGTCCCGCCATGGGATGGCAGAGCAATCGCCACACACAAGCTACGTCTGGTCGAGTTCTCTGCGTTCATGGAACACCAACGAGAACCAGAAATCGTAAGTATCTTAAACCAGTAACGTCGTATACCATATTCGTACAGTAATCAATAATGTAATTCAAATGTTTATAGTATCAAAAACATCTTTTTGTACACATTGGAGGTCCTGTAAGCTATTCGGATCCTTTATTAGAAGTGAGTGCACGTAATAAAACATTTTTTTACAATACAACAATACATGTCTATCGAATAATTTGTTGTGTTTTAGTCTGTGGATGTACGACAAATTTATGACAAATTTCCAGAGAAAAAAGGAGGCCTCAAAGAATTATATGACAAAGGTCCTCAAAACGCATTCTTCCTTGTTAAGTTCTGGGCAGATCTCAATTCGAACATTCACGATGAAGCCGGTGCTTTTTATGGCGTCAGTAGCCAGTAAGTATCTACATTACGCCTATTATATTATATTATGATTACCTTATGTTTATCTGTAAAGGTACGAGAGCTCTGAAAACATGACCATAACGTGTTCAACTAAAGTGTGCTCGTTTGGCAAACAAGTGGTGGAAAAAGTTGAAACAGAATATGCCCGTTTTGAGAACGGCCGGTTCATCTACCGCATACACAGGTCTCCCATGTGTGAGTACATGATCAATTTCATACACAAGCTCAAACATTTGCCTGAGAAATATATGATGAACTCTGTGCTGGAAAATTTTACTATATTACAAGTAATGTCATTATTTTGTTTCGTTTTTTTTTTTCTAACAATCGGTATCTAATCATTTTATTGTTTTACTACTAGGTGGTTACCAATCGAGAGACTCAAGAGACTTTACTTTGTACCGCTTATGTCTTTGAAGTATCCACGTCGGAACATGGCGCACAACACCACATGTACAGACTGGTCAAAGACTAAGAGAATAAAAATTAATGAACTATCAAAAGTAGTCGATTGGTGCTGTTTGGTTTCAGTCGTGCCTTTGTTTATTTGATAGACCTTCCAAATAATGGAACGTATCCCAATCGATAGTCTTATTTTGTTTGTAATTACCCAATACCAAAATACTCTTGTGTACAGATAAAATTTATATAATTGGATTATTATTATTATTTTATTATTATTATTATTATTATTATTATTATTATTATCGTTCTTGACAATTTGGATAATCAAGGGGCTCAGTATGACATTATTCAGGAATAATTATGTACAGAAAAAACAATTTTTCTCTCCCTTCAACTTTTAAGTGATTTATTTTCTAGTTCATGTTTTACTATTATATAAAATTGAAACACCACATAATTTATTGATATAAAAATAATCATATATACCGTTATGTTTCTAACTCATTTGTGATGGCATCAGAGGTGACACTATAAATTAATAAAATAACATAATTGTTTGGTTTTTGTGGTGAAATTCCACATCAATCACCTTTTTAATGTGTCATTACCGTACCCACTGGAGGGTACTAATTAATTGGTGTATTCTATCATTTTTTAAAATAAGAAGTAATAATAAAATTAGTGTCCTTCCTCCAACGAACATTTTTTTCTGGCTTCAGCACTGTAATGTATCGAGAATATCATCGGGTCTTACTGATTTTAAAATGAACCACACTAATGCCACCGGTCATCACAAATGAATGTGAGAACATTCGGTTAGTTTGTCTACAATGGATTACTACTTTGGTACCTTTAAGTCGTGAAAATTATGACTAAGGTTTTAGGGTTGAAAACTATTAAATATTTTGTACTTAAAAGTCAGGTCGACTGAATCCTGTTGCAATTCTTATTGAATGTTGTAAAAACAGTGTAATTTTGTAGATTAATTTGTATATAATACATATATAATATATTATTTTTTAAAGTAAACAATAAAACAAAATTTACAAAAAAATTAAACATTTTAAGATTTAAATATGTAGACAATTTATATAAATGTATTATTTTTTTTCAAGATTTATTAATTTTATTACATTGTAAAACTATACATAGAAATGATTTCATTTGATCTCTGGGTTTTTCCTTAAACAGTCTGTTTGAAAATTAAGAAGAAAGAAAAAATTAATATTACACGTTTATTTATATTTTATTGAAATTTTATTTGGAAAACAAAATATTCAAGATATTTTTATTATTTTATTTTATACATTTTTTTTTTCTTTTATACACACTATTATTATTAGTAGGAACATACTTTCAAATTTGTAAGATAACTAAATTTTTTTTCATCTAATTATTTATTATTATATACTTTACTATATTATTTAAAAAACGGTTATTAATTTTAAAAAATATTAATTTTTATTAAAATGTTACCAGAAATAAATAAAATGAATCGTGCTTGCTCCCTCCCCCCCCCCAAAAAAAAAAAAAAAACACGATTCTGTAAAGTCCAGTGAGTTGAAAAACCAAAATGAAATTCTACTTAAGGTAATTACATGAAATCAATGATAGATATTTTGTATATGTACGTATATGTGAAGTTGTTAACACAAAATAGATTTTATCTATTCTGCGTTATACTGGTTTACTGTTGACAGCTATTATCAGTATTTTTTGATAATGTATGTAAGCATATTATTTTATGTTTAATGTGCAATGTTATAAAAGTTTAATAATTATTTTGTATATTTTATATTTTATTTATATATATTTTAAGTTAAACTTTATTTTTTTTTTCTAATTATAATTTCTCCTTTTTTTAAGAAAAAAAAAAAAAACTAATAATTTTTTGTGTCCATTAGTCCAAATGTGTGCAAGTGTACAAACGCTTCCTGAAATCGCCTTTGTACACTTTTTTTTTTTTTTTGAAACAATTAAAAAATTATTTATTTTTTTGATAAAAAAAATATTTGTGTTTATCTAAATAACATTCAATCAATTTCCTTTTCATTGTTACTGTTCTGTTGGAATGTTTTAAAATATCATTTGTGTACAGAAATCCTATGAATTTGTATGAAAATTGTACACAAGAGTGGAAAATCAAAAAAAAAAAAAAAAATGTCTCAGCCAGTCTTGGTATGAAGACAATTGATTTTTAATTTTTAGAACATTATTTAAAATGTAACTATTGCTATAGTAAGATTAAACCAAACTGTATCTAATGAATATTAATTTATTAAATACATGAATTTAACTGGTTTGGTTTTAGGAGGTATTGAAGTCGATACTACTAATGTGAAACTACAAAGAATTATGCTGATTGAACTAAGTCAGTTTAACCTTTGCTCCAATATATCAGAAAAATGTTTATATATAATATATTACTGATATATTTTTGTTAGCAAAATGAGTACTACACAACTAAAATGTACTCTTTTCGTGTATACAAGATAAGTCGGTATGATAATGTTTAAAAATCTGTATCTATGGATGAAATTTACCATTGTGATACACTGAAGGTAGTTAAATTGCACAGTACAACAAAATATTTTACTTTATTTTTATATAAATATATTGTTAAAAACAACAAAGAAAAGATTACTCCATGTTACTATAACCAAGTTGTCACATTATAATGGAATTAGTTTAAAAAGTATGAAAATATGTGTTTATAATATAAAACTAAAGCTCAGTAGTAAATAAACTATATCAGATAAAGTCCTGGTACTTTTCATTGCACTTCTACATACTAAGATGATTCTAATTAGAACCAAATAATAAAGTCCATTCGTCAATTATTTCAGAGATGGCTAAAGAAAACTTTAACTATAAAAAGACAATTTTTTTTTTTTTTTGTAATAAATCAAATAATTTATTTTTAATTCATATTTTGTATTTTCTTGATACAAGCTCTTTCTAAAATATATAAAATCAACTTTCTACGTCTTATAGAAAAAAACAATAGAAAATGAAACGCTTATATGATGTACACGCAGACTATTTTCAAATTTGAATAAAAATCAAATATATATTTTTTTCCATTGGATTTAAGTTAATGTATAAATTAATGTCAAAGTATTTTCCAAGTATAGTAGTATATATTATATTTAAAAAAAAAAATATATGCCAAGCTTAAAATTTTTTTTTTAAAATTAATTTTGTGGTTTAACTTATTTTGGTTTTACCGATACCACTGTAACAATAATATTATTTATTTAAAATTTAAATTACAAAAAAAATAGTGAAATTTTTTTATCACCCAACTTAATTTGTTATTACTTTATTTATGGCTTTAACAAGGCTAACTAACAAACTAATATTAATTTCAGTTGAGTCATAATTATGTTAAATAATATTAATCTTTAAACTTATTAAAATGATATATATAAAAATTGATTCATTAAAATAACAAAAAATATGTTTAGAATTCCATATTGATATCTTCATCTTGGTCTAGTGATTTGTTTAACATATCTAAACATAAAAAAATAATTATATATTTATATGTATTCGAATAACAAAAATTGAATTTATTAAAACATATTTAAACTTTACTTATAGGGTTTTGTTTATCTTCCACACCCCATATCATGTCTTCGTAGTTATCTTCGGTGTCGGCATTATCATCACTTTCGATACTAGAAGATGAATCCGTTTCACTCTGTAATGATGTGCTATTCGCGTGTTCCTTATAAGAAATTCCACAGATTTTACTTTTGTCTTCAATTTGTTCCCCTAAAATCAATTCTAGTTAATAATCAAGTACAATTAGACTCAGTGGTTCAGTACTTTAATTAAAAAGTTTTACTGGAATGTATGTAAACTACAGATATAATTTCATTTATTTCCGTAATGTATATCAATCAATATTTGAATGATATATATATATATAATTATTTAAAAAAAAAAAAACCTAATAAATGTACTTAAAAATAGTTTTTCAGTTTATTTCTTAAAATCCTGTATTGATTATATTGTCGGTCCTTATCATTATGTTTTTAACTTATCAATATAAACCCATTCAAATTACTTGACACCTTCATAATCTATAAACCAAACAATGGAAATTATCCTGCAATATCTAACAATTCAATTTCGCCAAAGTTTAAACTTCTATAAAGTAAATAGTACTCAATTTGAAACATACTTTCTCGTAATCAACATGGGTTTCATTCAAAACATTCAACAAATACAAACTTAATCGCTTTCTATCAAACTATTTTGAACTACACAGACAACAACTATCAAACAGATATCATTAATACAGATATAACAAAAACATTTGAGAGTAAACACCACTTTTTGCTCACAAAAAAATTAAATACTATTGGAATAAGTAAACCCGTCCTGTTTGGATTATAATTTTACTCTTTGATTTGGTTTTCCTATGATCTGTTTCCGCTAACTGTAAAATATATAGAGAACCACCTTCATCTTATACACTAGAGTTTAGTTTTTACATTTAAAAGTAAGAAGAAAGAAAGTGGACTTCAATTTTTTATACAACTAACCTAACCATTCAATAATTTGATTGATAGCCCAATTCTATGACTAATGGTGACTTTATCATTTAGAATTATTTTATTTGTCTTCATCAACTTAATATTTACTTCACCGATTAATCAAATTACCTAACTGGCTAATGTGTACAATGCAGATTTGTTTGTAAATTATATATATATATATATATATGTTCATTTAAAAGACATGTCAATTTAGTAAGCAATATTTTTTTTAGGGCATACGAGTGCAATTTTAAGATGAAAAATTGTTGACAGTAAAATTCTGATATTTTACAAATTTTCACACAAGCATGTCATAATAACTCACATGTACTTATTGTACTCAAAGTTGAATTCTTTTGTACAGGTTTTGGTTTTGTTTTGGATTGGTGAATTTTCTTTTTTTTCTTCTTAGTGATCTTAATTGGTTCGCCAGCCATTACAACCATATCATCGAGTATATTATCATTTTTCCCGGGAAATGCTATAGTCTGTTTGTGTTTATAACGTGTTTGTTTCGAAGAAGAATTTTTATAACTGTGTTCTTGGATTTCAGTTTCATACTTAGTGTCATTTTCAATCTGTAATAGTGCTTGCGATAACATTGGTTTATACTCTGAAGCAACTATATGTCCTAAAGTCATTTTACTCAATTTATTAATGTATGCCAATTCGGTACGCATCTGATCTTCCATTAGTTTCAGTTTACTGAAAGGATTAAATATTGTATTATCTTCATAGTCTGTTAGAAAATAACGGTCGGCAACACGGCCTAAGTGCTTACGGATTTCTTGTCTTGGATAATTGGCCTGTAAAAGAAGAAAAATTACAATCAATCAATTTGTAAATTTGTTTCATCAACCAAAGAAGTATCTATAAGTCTCACTTCCAAGGAGGGACTGAGAGCATTCGCACAGATTACTATTTGCTTTCTGATATCTAATTCGTAGAAATAATAAGCAGGATGCACTAGACCTTGATTAAGATACGTATCGACCAATTCTTTAGTATTTTTGTAGTCTTTAGGTTCCATTTTTATTCTTACTATATAAGTTTTTAAAGGCTGTGTTTTATGCAGTGTGTATAATAAGTATACAGCACCGATTCGTGCTTCTTTCGATCTTGACCTCAGAAACTTGGACGCAATTGCAAGAGCATCCTGCGCAGTTGAGATGTAGTGATGAGGTGATACGTACAATTGATTTGCTGCTTTTTTTTTTTTGGTATCCGCATAAATTTGATGAAATTTAATAGAATCAAAATATTTTAAAAATGAATCGTATGTGAGTTTTTTACTTTTGACAAATAAGTCAATCAAGTTAAAACAATCAATGAATAAATTTGAATAGTAAAGACGGAGTTCTTTTGTAAATCGTGAAATAGTTTCAGGTTTTTTTATTTTTTTACTTAAGATAGCTTCTTCATCATTATAACCGTCACTACTCAAATCGCTGTATTCAAATTCCGACATTGTACAAAGGCCTGTAAACAAAATCAAATTGAAATAATTGACAATTATATATCAAAAATACAATACCATAGCAAACATGTATGTAGTCCGTATAATAACATGGTTATTTGTATACACCGTCACTGTACGTCATAAAGTATATTGTGAAACAATAATATTATAAATTAAATAATCTATATCTAATCCATACAATAATCATATATAAATACAACCGTTGTGACCAAGGGCCTGCTGGAACTTGATGTATTTGCATATTAATTAATTTTTTTGTATTACTCAAATACGTTGCTCGTATACATGGAAATTTTACTGAAGCTTAGGGTCATTAACTAATACATTTTTCTACTTTCAGAACGATATTATACATTTGCGATTTCGTCATATATATTTTGGAAAATTCGGTACGTAAAACCAGTATATTTAATTCGAACGTGTTACGCATTAAATATTTATCATACTGTTATGAACCCCTGATTATATTATATTATAATAAAAGGTATCGGGTCACCAGACGATCTACAGAAATTGTACGACAGGTCGTTGGGGGTTTTTGCTGCAATATCACATTGGACTGTATCGTCGTGACACGGCCCGGTTCCCACCGTGGGATAATTAGTCTGGTATTATACAGAGCATTGGGCCGAACCTTTGTTTATTTGGATATATATATATATATATTATTTCTTTAACATTGTAATTTACTTAATACTAAAATATAGTTGTATAATTTTTACTAATTCGTGTGTGTTCACAATTTATTTATTTGTTGTGGATTCGTTTAATAAGTTCATAACAATACTCAATATTAAATGGTTCTTCAATAATATCATGTTGCCATTTTATTTTTACTTACTAAAAACCGTTTGCAATCGAAATGTACATGATCACCAACGGACGACCGGCAATAAACGTCAACAAGTCTGGAAACTCGCTAAACCGCAGCAGAAAACCACCGGCAATACATTGCGATCGCACACTACACTGGCGATAGCGATAACATAGAATTGCATACTCAAGATAATACGCACAAAATTGTATTGACAGTGTGACCAGGACACGGAGAAAGACGTATTACGTAGGCGTCACGATTGATAAGATAGTAAACATTTTCAAGTATATCGATTCGGTTTATTTTTTAAGTTTATATTCTACTTCGCTAATTTTATTTGTTGCCCGTATGTTTGTTGAGGTCAAAACTCGTATGTGAAAATCGTACGTTACGCTGACCTACGATGTCAAATGTTGACGTGTTGTCGCACGTTTACCTCACTTCGTCCAGTGATATCTATATGAATCATAGGCGGATATTGGAGGGGTCTTTTGGGCTTTAACGTTTCCTGCCCTCCTCCCGAAAGTGTTTAATCATCCAACTGCACATATAACATACAATTGTAGAAAATAATCAACATTCTTCAATCATTTTTTTCATCGTATCAAGTCGCCCCCTGCAGATGTTATTAAAAATATCAGCAATAGTATCTACGGATACTATTGCTGATATCCAAGCTCCTAAAATATAAATAATTATTTAAGCCGATGTGGGGACGTGTATGGCCTCCAACTCTGGGGAAATGCAAATATATCACATAATAACGAAATTCATGATTTCCAAAATAATATCCTACGCAAAATCACTAACGCCCCGCCTTATATCTCTAATCAAACACTTCATTCTGATCTAAAAATCAAAACCGTTCATGAATTATATGCGGTATCTATCTATAAAAGATTCCACACCAAACTCCCTTCTCGCACCAACCCACTCGTATCTAACCGTGCCACGCTTACAAATCTCCCGAGGCGACTCAAACTTTTGTCGCGACCTTCTCAATAATTTAACTTAAATAATTAAAAATAAAAAAAAAAAACAAAAATAAATCAGATTTAAAAATAATACTTATTATTAAGTAAAAATGTTTTTTTTTTTTTTTTTTTTTTTTGTTTCCTTTTAACTTACAAGTAAGAGTAGTGTTACCACTGGGTAGCTGCTTCCATCACGTCTCCATTAAACTTATTGTCGTGTAACGCTATTATTAATATCCCCGTGGGAATAGATTGTATGATTTTTCGTATAATAGTTAAACAAAAAACAATATCTACGGATGATAATCGAGATATCCAATATCGGATAAAAGACGGTAAAGACGACAGACAGGGAGAGAGAATGACTTATTATTCTTATAGCCATAATTTCTCTAAAATTTTACTAGAGAATTTATATGTTGGTGGTGTGTAGGGGTGGAAATAGAAATAGAAAATCATATTTGTCGATTTGACGCAAACATAAATCAATCGGGTTAATCTATAAATATTATAAGCAACACATGTTAAACGTTTTTTCAAACATTTCGAATCTATATTTGAAATTATTCGCTAGTGGTGCATTGGATATTATTGAGTTGATACATTTTAATTAATATTATTATTATTTTTTTTTTTTTTCAATATTTCGTGAAAATTGCCTATCCGAAACCCTTTTAAATAAGAAGACGTGTGGTATAACGAGCAGTAGTCGAATTGTGGGTGGACGGAACTCTATTACTATTTGTCTGGTTTTTTTTTTTTTTTTTTAGCGTAACTATCTCTATTAATTATTTCTATTGGAGACGGAGGGACACGAACCACTTATCAACCAGAAATCTTGCTAAGATTTTTCAAGTGTAACACCTGTACTGAGCGCATCTTTGGATCCAGTTGTTGTATCGGGGAGGTTATTCTTTTGATTTTTGTTGTAGTCGGTAATTTATAAACGACGCCGAAGAATGTTAAAATGTGTTTTTGTCCAGGATTAAAGAAAGGTATGTATAATAATGTTTATTTTTATATATATATACAAATATTAATTATTCAATGTTTGTCGAGTATTGATTTATTATTATCATAAAATAATATACGAGAGTGAATAAGTAAAAAAAAACTATGATAAAAAAAACTAATAATAATAACAATAATATTAATTGTACAATAATATGAAGTTCATAATTTAAAAACAAAAAAAAAAAAAAAACATATTTCGTATGTTTTAAACAACAAATTTAATTGAAAGATAATCTACATGTATAATATACATAAAAAATAATGAAAGGCCAAAACGCTAATGGTGTTAATCAAGTAGTTTCAAAAATTTCTTTCCAAAAATTCACTCTAGAACTGTATAGTAATCCGTCAACCATACACGTATCGTCGCCGTCTAACGATAAATATTTGGGATTACTCGCACTTGTACTTTTCCATTCAAAATTCAAATCCTCCGAATTCGGATTCCTGAAATAAAAGTAGTTTAATATTGAACATTATTATTTATTTAAAATTTTTTATACAGGAACGCAACATATTTCAGTAAAATAATTTATACATTTCGGTCACATATTTGCGGTATAACTTGTAATACAGTAACATTGTTAAACGTACCCAGTTTTCGCAAAATTGGACCACAGCGTACATATTATTTTGCACATTTTTAATTCTACAGAATTAACTTTTGGAGTAAATCCAAGTAATTGACTATGGAATATATAACTCAATTCATCCCCGTGGCATGCCCCTATAACAATTTTTATTATACATATTATAATTGTTGTTTAAACAATTACTATAGATATACACTTAAAAGCATTTAAGGGGGTGGAGCGGGTCGAAAAGCATACTTAAAACGACACAAAAGCCAGAGGAAAGTGCGAGACTTTGGAACCGACGGGTTTGAATTTCGAAAACACATTTGATATTGTATTCTAGGTTTCGGTTAAGGCGATTTTTGGTATTCGGAAAATTCAATGTGTATCTTGATATACGAATGATGGAAATTTATGTATTTTTCTTACCGAGTTTTTACCTATCAATATTATAAAGTTGAATATCGAATACCGCCTCGATCGAAAATGCACGAACATTTTACGCGAGGTACATCGTACGTTGTACTTACACGCGGGAAAAAAATTTGATCGTAACGTAGTAGTTTTTTTTTTTTTATTTAAAGTTAAAATTGTAATTGAAATCAAAAAAATCACGACGTTTCAAAACATGACACCCGGTAAATACCGAGATTCGGCGACGGTACACCGGGGTATAACAATAGCTTAATGCGAACGTATACGACAATCCGATTGGCCGAATACTAAATATTTTAGCCGTTGTCACTGCGTATGAAATAATCGACCGTGAAAATTAAAACAATTTTAAATATCACATTTCGGTTGTTCACTGACAGCCGTACGTACGGTGCGGGTCGTAGCGCGTGCGCTTTATTTTCCTCCGACCCGGTCGTAATATGAGTTTTATAATAAATTAACATGGTAATTATTATCGTATGAAACATCCGGCCGTCGAAGTATTAAAGAACCTTAACGTCAAGATGGTTTTCACGCGAACTGAATAAAACCCATTTGTTATTTTGTTACGTACAAAACTCAAAAGCCCTGAGGGCACCGGAGAACCTGTGCTCATTTAAAAAAAAAAAAAAAAAAAAATTATTATATTGTTACCTAAAAACAAATGCCCAAGGGCACCGGGGAAACTATACCTAGTAATAATAATAATTGGACCTATGCCCATTTATTTATAAAATTATGATTTCGTGTCATTTTCAAAACTTAAAAGCGCCGGGAAACTTCTGAAACACATACCCAAGGACGGTGATATCTATGTAAATCAGTTTCGAAAATTATTATTTTATGTCACTTTCAAGCCGGAAGATATTGGATGGTTATCTAATTTTGGCCAATTTTTTTTTAAAATTATTTTATCATGTCACATTAAAAAAAAAAAAAAAAAAAAAAATGTTTTATCATTATTATTACTATTTTCTACGTGTTGCGTATACTATTTTCTGATTATTGTGAGTGAAATTTCCATTGGGTCAACATTGAGATACAAAATGGGGACGGGTTACATTTGTAATATTTGATATTAATGATGTGTTAGTTGGTTATTAGAAAATAAATTAATTTCCGTTGTAACACTTTTATCATTATATTATTACGTATTATTTATAAATTATGATAAAATAAATAATTTAATAATTTGTTTTAATGAAAAAATTTCAAAGGGGAAGACTCCCCTCCCCCCCCGGCTACAAAAAATTAGTAATGAATAAATTCCGCCTTATGATGGTGAACGGATTTTTGAGTTTTGATAGATACATTGTATTTTTTTCTTAGGCGCCATTGCTTAACTGAATTATTATTGTCTAAAACCATAGGTACCTAATTAATTGTTACCTTTCAATGATATCCACTTTGGCCTAGTGGTACATAGCAGTTTTTTAAAAATATTAATTTCTCCGTCGAATTTGAATTCATAATTGTATACTGGCGTAACATTTTGTTTAAGAAGTTGATTAAATCCACGATGAAATTCTTTAACAAAAAATATATCACTGATCATCTGTAATCAGAATAAAAAAATATATTATTATTATAATGCAATACATTTTAAACAGTTGAGAAAATAGGCAAAGCAGAATTATAATCCAATACAGATTACAACAAGTAAATATATATATACAAACGTGGCATATATTTTCCAAATTTGTTTGTTCATTGTCATCATTGTCGTTGAAATAAAAATTCTTTACTTTGTTAACAACTTCTTCACTATATTTGTTCTCTAATAATTTCCTGATTTCTTCGGGTTTTTTAAAATCGTTAATGTTTTTCACTCTTTCTTCTAAAGATAAATAAATAACAACATCTATTACACGACAATCTCTACAGGGTACACGGAAAAGACGATTGTTTTTCGGCTTTAAACAGTAATTTTTTTTTTTTTTTTGTCAACTTTATCCCGCCATTATATTTATAAATTATTTAAAAATGTATAAAATGTAAATATAAATCAAAATTGAATATCAAATAGATTTTACATTTTACAGTGCATTATATATGTAAGTATAATAATATTATAAAAAATTGCATGCACGTCTTACGGTACACTTGTATTTTTATACAAGCAGCCATTTATTTGATAATATAATTTAAATGTTATTTACCTCCAAATCCTATCAAACCTTCCATATTATTAAGTCCAGAGATGATAGGTATTGGATTTATTGATTTAACTAAAACATCAGGATGATCGGGGAAAAATTGTTCGGTGACTGCATCACTCTCGACAGATGGAACAAACTCGTAATTTAAAACTATCATGTCTTCGTCTTTCTTAAATGAAACAGAAATTTATAAACAAATTAATTTGATACAAATCTAATAATCCGATTATTTTCAAATTTATAATTGTTCAGTAACAAGAATGAATAACAATGTTCAGTGTATACGGTGGGAAACCTCTAATAAAACAGAAATGTTTATAGGTGACAATAATTTAGTGAGAATAATTGAATATTGTCTTTCAATATTTATTTGGCCATATTTACTAAAACAAAGTCGTGTAAAATCAATTATTAGTTAGGTTCGTCCTAAGTATAACACGTGTAGTAGGTAGCTGAATTAGGTAAACTGAATTGTTTAAATATATAAATGCAAATTGATACACTGATACAGTATATTGGTACAATTGAAATAGTATATAATATAGTATACGTTATATTATAATATAGGTATCGATACCATGAAACGGTCATTTGGTACATAAATAATGAAAGACAGGATTAGAGTAATTTATTATGTATCGATTGTAAATATACATTCAATGTTGATAAAATAATAAATATTATTATTATTTATGATATATCTTCTTTTATATGGCATTGGACATCGATTGATTATTAGCAATAAATGTTTGTATTGTAAGTATTTATAGTATTTTTCTGTCGTATTTAGAGTGTACCGCGTCGTAAACATAACGAAACATTTATCATACAAGTAGTCACGTACTTCCAATTTATTTAGTTTGGAATATTCGACCAAATCATGGGCAGGAACGCTCAGCAGAAATTGCACTATTTCTTTCGGGTCGTCTTTTGTACATCCAAATTTTTTAGCCATTTTAAAGGCCACTTCTTTATGTTTTCTATGTAAAGCCCACGAATTAAAAACACATCCGCTCTGCATAATAGCCCTCTGAAATGATCCTACAGTTTAACATAAACATATTATAAAACGTCCAAACATTATCGTTTGGAAATATTGAACAGGTTAATAAGCCTATTTAAAAGTTGATTAACTTGTACATTTAAGAAATAATTCAAAAGCCATTACTCGAATCAAATTATACATTGTATAGTTAAAAATGTCGAAGTTAACATATATTTTATATATTCACGAAAATGATAATATTTGGTGAAATTTTTTTGATTTTCGTTTGCGTTTTAATGAAATATTTTCTTTTTGATTCACGAATCATATAATAATTATATATTATAACCGACCGCAAGCGCAGGTTTTATTTCAATAATAGTTTTATATTTATTGAAATTTATATAAAAAAAAAAAAAAAAAAAAAAAATAGCGTTGCAATAATATAGTACATATTGTATTTTAATAAAACATATATAGATAGATATTTTTAACAGATAACTAACCTTTGGACAACGGCGATAGTACGTGGCAATGGACAGATGCTGATCCGGCACTTTCGCCAAAAAGAGTAATATTATCAGGGTCGCCTCCGAATTTGGATATATTCGCTTTCACCCATTTCAGTGCGAATAGTTGATCTTTCAGGCCCATATTGCCGGGACATTCGTCAATGCCGAAGTTCAGAAATCCTAAAATAATACAATACAGCAAGTAAGTAATATATTGTAATATAATATATATGTCGCATAGGCACCCAAATATGTATAATATTATAATTGTTCAGGATATTATATACTCGCCTAGTACGTTCAGACGATAATTGACCGTGACAACAATTACATTTTCGTCGAGCAAATAGTCGGGACAGTACAAATCCGTCGAGGCAGACCCAAGATTGAACGCCCCTCCGTGTATGAACACCATGACGGATTTTTTTTCGTCCGACAATAGCTCTTGCTGCGGTTAAGCGACGATTAATATTCATATTGTTCATTAGGAGGAGGAGGAGGAGGTGGGTACAAAAATTTTAAATATTATTACGTGTTTACAACCTGTGGCGTGAACACGTTCAAGTATAAGCAATCTTCATTTCCGATGATCTTTTTTGTAAATAACACGTCGTACTGTAAACACGCGTTCCCTTCCGAATGGGCTTTTAAGACGCCTGACCACCCAGGGTGTTTGACGGGAGGCTAATAACGAAACGAACGTTAAGATTGCTATTTATTATAATTATAAAATCATACCGAGTTAATAATTATAGAATTAGTATTGCTTAATAATATTATAATTAAAACAAAGAAAATTACTAATTATTTCTCACCTTAAATCGTAAATCGCCAATAGGCGGCTTAGCATAGGGTATGCCTAGAAAACTGACGTAAGGGTTTTTCGATACGCACGTTTTGTAATGAAGACCTTCCAATGTACCTTGTTCGATGACGACCAACATTTTCTTTCGGGGCTGTAAAAATAATTTTTAAGTTAACAATTATACAATATTGTATGGGTTGATGCGCGCGAGTAGAAAATACTTTATTTTGTACAATTTAAAATATTTTAACAGTGAAAATCGTATTTCGAGTTGTGTAACATTGTGCTAATTCTATTCAAAATAAATAATAGTTATACAACAGAATAATAACATATCTGCGAATACAGTATAACACGATGTTATAGAGATAACAAGTTTTTGGATAGGTATTTTAGTCCATCCGAATAAATACTTTAAGATCATTTGGTTTCTCAACACTGAGTTGTTTTCGAAATGATTGCATATGAATTATGATAAAAAGAAAATACATAATTTAGAAAAATCGCACGTCTAAAAATGTTCATACAGAATCGAATGGACGGGGTACCGGGAAGCCGAATTTCCGAAATTCAACGTCTAAAGGGTGGCCAGACACAGGATTTTTGAAATGAAAATTCTAATTTTTTTTTTTTTTTTGGTTACCTTAGTGACACGGATCGAATAATAATAATAAAAAATTAGTTATTATTAGGAAAATTGAATTTTTTTTTTTTTAAAATTCTGCTTTTAAATGGTAAAAAAAAAAAAAAAAGGGGGAAATTAAATTATTGGCACGAGCAACGCCGAGAGGGCAGGGGGTACTAATGTTATGTGTGTAATAATCGTATAATTGTCGAATATATTACGAGTTAGTTCGTACTGCCCACGTTGCACGCAAGTATAATAAATATTTTCGTGTTAAATAAATGAATATTATATCATAATACGTGCCGCCTATCAACTAAATATATACAGTGCGATGTTTTCGGCCGGGAAGACGGTATTCAATTGGGGCGCGATAATATAGAGAGACAAAGTGACGCGGCGTGGTCGTTAACAATTAAGAGTAAAGACGTGACGAGTGGAAAGGAAAAAAAAAAATAACGAACGGCGTAGAGGGGAAAAAAAAAAAAAACCGCAAAGCGACAATACTATAACGGACACAACTACTGTGGTGTGTGTATACGCATGTAGGGATAGGGCGAAGGCGAATGTATAAATCGATACAAATTAAATTTAGCCAATTTGTAATAACGTTATCGTATAGCTCGGCCAAATCTAGTTCGTTGCCCATACGTAATGTGTCGATCTGTCTAATACGTATGTGTAATTTTAAAAAAAAAAAAAAAAAAAAAATTCGTTGTATCGTGTATTTGCGGACAATATAATAATAAAGTAATAATTTTTTTGTCGCGCAATATAATATGCGTAGCGGACGGACGACAACGGCTGAGTACGTTATAATACTACTACTATCGCGATAAAAAAATTGTTTTTCAAGTCCCACACACGCATTTATAAATAAATAAATAAATAATAATACGCGGGTGTGCCGCGTTTATCTAAATTCCGATATGCCGTCTATTATCGCGGGTCTAACAAAACAATATTATAATATGCAATTCGCAAACGTCCGAGCACCAGTATATTATTACGGACAATACGATATTAAAATTTTTAAATAAAATCAAAAAACGTTTTATAATCGATATAAAACATTAAAAAAAAACTAAAACCGACCAGTGTAATATATTAGTGAATATCATATTGTGTTTAGAAATTATCAAATCAGAATAATGTTACCGGTACCTTTTGCATTTGCTGTTTTGTTTTGTGCGTGGGCCTGAGGGCCGTGACTCGTGATCAGTACTAGGCTTGCGTCATTACCGGAATAACGGTATGGGAACATCGAGGGCCCACCGGAGAGATGCAGAGCTAGGTTTATAGGTTTGATGATAGTTGATTATTATAGAACGACTGGAGTTTCCGATGTGAGCGAAGTTTGAGAAGGAGTTTAAATACAAAGATTTGAATGCTTGGGCGTGGGTTGAGTCCAAGGAGTTCTGGTGGAAATGGTTTGGACAGCTAGAGAGACTAGAGTCTGCGCGATTGATGTATCGGGGGCCCATCAATTGGGGGGGGGCTATTTAATTTAACTTCAGTATACTTCGGTTATAAATTAATATACTAAAATATGTAAATCAAAATTGGTCGGCGTTGAACTTAATATCAAATACAAATGTTGTTCACGCCTAGCAAGGCTCAATATTAATATTTTGTGAAAATTTCAGGTTCCTATGACTAATATACATCAATTTGCAATAAAAATCAAAAATAAATGCCGTACATTTTCACAGTTTTTCTCTCAATTATTACAAGAAAACTACAACGAAAATAACAATAAGAATTCTCATTAAATATTATTAGTTCAAAGGCAATATGTCATTTAGTAAACATGAAACAGTGGAGTGGTACACAACGTGCTTATGCAATAATATCGTTTTACAAAAATAATGACAGTTATACGGCCGCACAGCGTTCATTTCGTCTTCGTTTTAACATTAAACGCCATGATTCGGCTAAGGCTATTAAAATATGGATAACCAACTTTGAAGTAACGGGTTCAGAATAAAAAAAAAGCCTGTACGAAAAAAAAAAAAAAACATTCGTACACCTGAAAACGTCACTGCTGCCAGAGACGCTCTCACTATGACGTTCTGCACGAAAACTTGCGTCATCGTTAAATTTATCCAGTAGAAAATCTTCTAGAATTAACGTCGGATTTTGCACAGTAATCTAAACTTTCACCCATTTTATCTCGAAACGTTGATGAACTAAAAAACAAATTTCAATAAGAAATCGCCAATAGACGTTTGAAAGTGATACACCGCGTAGTGGGAAATCTACGAAGTAGGCTAGAAGAGTGCTTGAGAAGATATTGACCGTCATCTTGAGGACATAATTTTTAAAAAATAAATAACAAATTATGCGCTTCATTATAATAAATTAATAATTTATTTTTATTGGGTTTTTTATTTTACATTCAAACATTGAAAATCGACCGTTTCAGTGCTACACCCTGTATACACTCTAATAATATAATGTATACGTGCCTACATAACAGGGGCCACGTTTGCGGTATTGCGAGGTACGCGAACGTGGACCGAATTTTTTACCAGCTGAATCCCGTGACCTCCGGGTACGTTAAATATTTCAGCGCGCCCGACACGCCGTATTGATAATTTTATTAGTAAAAATGATCGTTTTACGGGGGGGGGGAGGGGAAAAACAATTACTTTTTATTTTAATCTTTTTAATCGTTATTTCCATAGCGCGCACTGGGGTAGTTCCATAAACGTATTAACAAAAAAGACTTTGTCTATTATATATTATAATAATCGGTGGTTTACGTAACTACACGAATGTTAAAATATTCGTATCACCGAAAAAACATTCGCCCCCAACCCCCCCCCCCCCAAAAAAATGGTATTATTGATACGGAAAACTCTGTTGCCCGTACATAATATTGGCCTGATTAATACCTACATTGTTTCGGCCTGTTAATTATTTTGGCGAACCTATTAAAAAAAACTGAAATAACGCCCCTGACCTATATTATATTATATGAATATATGTATATATATCGCGACCTCCGAATGGTCTAAAATCCGACGCTCATCATTTTTCAATACGCAATGACAGGCACGTAGCCAGGGATGAATGGGTTATTTTCCCTCTCCCCCGAAATTTTTTCTACGATGTCTTTTTTTTTTTTTTTCAAATCAAACTCTACTAACAATAATATTATGCAATTCAAACGTGGTGCCAATATTTATGTGGAAAGTCCCGGGTAAAGAAAACTTCGTTGAAGGCCTAGGAATAGGTGAATTGACGTGGATTCCTTAAGAGGACTCGAGGAATACGGGAGTGGACTAATGGATAATGAAAATATAGTTCACGGCCGGGATAGATCGCGTGATGTGTTTGTTAACGGCAAAAACTGATAGCTACAAAAAGAGAAGAAGAAGAATTCAAAAAAAGGTATTGAGAAAATATTAATAATAATAATAATAAATAGAGGAACAATACACCCGCGGCGATAAGGAAGTACACCAATATAGTTCACATTAAAAAACAGACCATCATCGATTTTGTATCTTAACTGCAGGTAATTTAGGTAAAGTAGTTACAGGAGAAATGTATGATTTTGCACCTCCTCCCTTAATCTTTTATTCAGAATCCCCCTCCCCAATACTAATCACCTTTAGTACTAAAAAACCATACAAATTGTTTAAAAAATAGCCTTTTCCTTCTTTTCTGTTTTTTTTTTTTTAAATCGTTCTTTTGACCATATTTTATATATTATAAATATCATAATAAATACCGTATACAAATAAAGGCATTTGAAAACACGATTTATCGTTACGTACAGATGTAAATATAAGAAGTATTTTTTTTTAATAATTTTTATAATATACAAATAATAGTTTTATTGACTGGAAGTTTAATTGTTTATTACTCATCCAGTGAGCTATTGTTTCAGAATATATAGGGGAGTTGTATCTATATGGGCCTTGAAAATAATGTATTATTTTATCGAAAGTTTATTTAGTTCGGGTTTCGATAGAAATACGTTTCAGAGAAATAAATTTTCTTTATACGTTGGTTTACAACGTAAACTTCGTAATTTTTAATACTTATTATATACACCTAATAATTCTTTTTTTTATTTTTGGTAAAATGTCTAAGATAATGGTTTTACGCACGCTATATTATAAACCGCATTACCGCGTCGGTGTTAAACGAAATATATCTCCGCGTTCTCATAGTGCGGTGTTCATCACACTTTCGTTCATAAAAAAAACTATATATATACATATTTGTTATTTGACCATGTCGACTCGCTGACATTCAATATTTGAACTCTGGTGAAATGGACACGTTTGTTTGAATAAAAAAAAAAATTAAAAATAATTTTCTACAACATTAGCGTTTATAAAATAATATTATGGCACTCGGTGTTGATGAAACTAATAATATCGTATATCTCTACACAGACGATGAAACGTTGAAAATATTATTGCCTTGGGACATTGTAAATAATACGAAATTCCCGAAGATTAAACACTGTTGTACAATCGTAGTATAAGGCATATTCTCTCAAAAACATTTCTCATTTAGTCTGGTGTATCGTTAAAAGTAATCGCGTGTCGGCCAAACAGAGCAGACGGAAATATTATTCACTGTCCTAGTCAATCTGTTATTAACAAAATTTCTGGTCAGCTATAATATTTTTAAGAGGCAAACATTAAACGTTGCAGGGTTAGTCCTAACTGTCCAATGTTTTGCCCATGGTCAATTGTACGTGATTTTGTCACGTGTCACATGCAAACAAAATCGATTTTTAAAAAAACACACATTATAATAAAACCAATACATTCCACATTTCGCTCTGAACTTTAAAAATATTATGTGCGGGACAGCTAGACGATTCTGGATAACCAACAAACTTGACCCGAGCAAGGCTAGGTGATGGCTACTAGTATTATGATAAAAATTAAAAATTAATTTAAATCCAACAATTTTGGTAGTATAAATAAATAAAATAAAATCGTTGCCCATGGAGAAAATAATTAATTGTATTAAATATTTCTCAAAAAGTATAAAATGGAAGAAATATGCCCTAAAAACAAAATATGTATTTATATGCAAAATAATATTAGAAATCTAGATTTGTCTTAGCGTATTTGTGTTTCCCGCTCTCCTATTATCTTGATTGTGTAAAACAAATTTACAAATGCTACAAGTTCTCTGTTCTAATTTTTATTATTAAAATATTAAAAATTAAATTAAATTAAAACACCACTTGTTTGTTTTGCTATATGGACATCCAAATGTCGGAATAAGTTCCATATTATGTATAGTTTAGATATCCGTTTCACGAAATGTTATCCGTATTGTGGAGAAACCGCTGTCCATTTCGTGAAATGGACGCGACATATATATATTATATATAATTATATATGTTTCAGTGAGTGGAGCTCGCTCCAAGGATTGTGAATTGTGATTGGTCTTAAAAGATGGTAAAAAAAAAAAAAAAATCAAATTTTTCAACTGCCTAACGAGTAATATTGTATTGTCCGACATGGGATATCTAATAATAAACACTATAATTTATATTTGATATAAATAATACTATAATTGATAGCATTTTGTGTACTGACTTGACGTAATTGTTTATGTTCTCGGTATTCTTTGCTGTGATGAGCACATGCATTTCTCAACTCAACTATGTACGGAACAACATTTTTTGTTTACGATTATATTCTTCAAAACAAAATTTAAAAAACACGCGATTAGACAGATAAAATATAATGAAAACCTTGGTCTTTAGGCAGTAACTTTTAGAGCTCGTTTGTAACGTTAAGCATAAACGAATTATTATTTATTTGTCCAAAGTCAGACGAAGGCGCCCCAAACGTGCCCCTAAACTTCTTTGATAATTATTTCCAACGCATTTGAAAAAAAAAGATCTAAAAAACACAGATTTTCAACAAAAAAAATTTGAATGTTGACTGACTCAGGATTTCCATAAAGTGAGATAAAGACAAATGTCGATGTTCATCGATGTCAATATTAGTAACTTTACCGGTATCAACAGCGTTATTAGAAAGGTCCTTTTCGACAATAAAAAGATTGAAGTCGTACTTGAGAAATAGTACAAGCGATACTCGACTAACAGGACTATCCCTCGTGATAATTCATCGAAGTATTTCCACAGACACTGAACAGGTAGTTAATAATTTTGGAAATCTGCCTCGAAAATTAAATTTTATTCTTTAATTCAAAAAACATAATAACGCATTTATTTATATTTTTTACAAACCCAATATAATGACCTTTTTTAACTTTATTTTAATTGTGATAATTTATATTAATTAAATCTATTCTTATTTTATAACCTCCTTCCCAAAATTAAATCCTTAATATGCCACTGATGATGGTTATTACGAGAGCAGTCGACATCGTGGAAATACGAAATGCAACGGATATGGAAGAAAACACAATTTTTAAATTGGGTAAAATACATTACAAATCGGTTATTTTGAAAATGTTGAAAAGTAAACGAATAAAAAGTATGAATTTTATAATATAGAATAGAACAAAAATGATTGCGTTTATCAGATATTCGTGGGGCACCCTGTATGTGGTGCGTGTCACGGGGTGATTTAAATATAATTCATAATTTTTATTTAATTTTTAATAAAAACAAAAAAATTAAAAATAAATTATAATTGAAAATAATTTCTTTTGGATTTCGTTATTTTAATGTTAAATACTTAAATAAATTATAATAAATATATCAATAAAAATTATGTATTTATATAAATATGTATAAAAATGTAACAATGAATAAAGTCCCGTTTACGTGTTTATTATTTAAGCAACAAGCAAAAAAAAAAAACAACATAAGATCAGCAAAGTTACTGACACGCAGGGTAAATAAAATCAATTTTTATTCGATATGCGGGTACCAAAATGTTCGCCATTCCTGCTATAATACGCTTATAAAGTCAGAATCTTAAATGTAACTCATCCCATACTTCCACGCGTCTTCACTTTCCAGCGGGATGTGCTCGGGGAGAGGAAGGGCAATAGGGGGGCGATGAGGGTGTCATATCTTGAACTATTATTTTTTTAATAACTATACTTAATGCTTTACGAATCTCCAATAAATATTGTCTGTTTTATTGATATTGGCTTTTTTATTAATGGCTTATCGTTGTTGGCCGTCCAATAATAAAGATGTGTCAATTTTATTACTCTAGGCTCAACGAAATGGCGGAAACACCTAGGCGATTTGGTGTTTTTATCTTTTCGTTACATTAAGATTCTATAGATGTGAATAAATAAACGAATATATTGTTTTGCAAAATGACAAACGAATGAACAAATGTTTGAAGGAGTACACCGAGGTACCAATACTTGTATAGTAACGATCTCTACCCGAAAATATATGTACGTTTACACCTATTGCTAGTTAAATTCAGATTTCCCTTTCGTATAAATATGCCGAGCGCGCCACTGATTTTCCGAACCGTTCATTTTTTTTGTCCCCTCTGTTATACTCGTACAATTATCGTGCGGTATTTATTATTTATTCGTATTGGCGGACAATATGTAATAAACATTTGCAGGTTGTGAAAAATGAGGAAAAACAGGGTATTTTTGTGCATCGTCGCTACGCTATACTCGTACAGGACAATTGTTTACAATACAATATAAGTAGACCACCCGCTGATTGTGTTGGATATTGAACGGGATTTGATTTACGTCTTACGTCGACGATAAATACCGTTGTTAACGAAAAACAATATTCAAGAACGATTGTGTTCGGTTAACCGGGTTTTGGAGTGCAAACTTGATATTTACGATTTCCTTCAAAATTTAAGCACGCTTAAAAAAAAAAAAAAAAAAAAAAATTACTACATTTACACGCCGAGATTTGTTTTTTTTTTTTTTTTACCATTAAGTACAATTTACGACGGACGTCGTGTGAAATTTCTCTGTTTTTCTGCCAATAAAATCGTATTCACATTTAAACTTAATAAAAAAAAAAAAAAATACAAATCGCCGGGTAATCGTTTGAAATTTTTACCGCGTCTAGACAACAGGAACGATATTTATTTCCCGATTTTTTTTTTTTTTTTTATTGTTGAAAACCTTCCACAGAGAAATCAAAAAATAAAAAATACAGCCCTCCTCCGATGCGCCGACTAGATACGGTTCGCCACCGGAAACCGGCACTGTAGTCGACGGTCGGCGCGTACACGATTGCAATGATTAAAAAATATTGTTAACATCCCGAAACCAATACGTTTTCTCGACTACGTCGGGAATCTAAAAAAACAGTGTCGTGTCGTCGTAAACAATTAAAACGAAAATTATAATAATAATAATAATAATAATTTTTGTTGTTGCCTTACGACGATCCGGGACAGGTATTTCGCCAGTTTGTTGAACACGACGATGGCGGCTAAACGCCACACGACGAACGCCTGGGACAATTGCGACGACATGTCCCGCGGGCACTATCGTGTCCCCTGAACGCGATTTAAATTTTTATCTATACGGAAGTAAAAAAAAAAAAAAAAAAAAAAACTGACGTAGCGTAATTTTTTTATTATTATTTATTTCGTTGTACGGCAACAGTTATCGAAACGCGAAACGTCCACAACTATTTATTATAATAAATTATATCGCGGAGGGAATAACGACCGGCGCGGCGGGCGACAACGAGAAACGGACAGAGCGCGTCTGCCGACTGACGCGCGGTCTCGTCGGGCGGTGTTGCAATCGCGCGATGTCGCGTCTGCGTCGCCGTAGTCGCCCGTCGTCCGGGGAGACTAAACGCCCCAGGTCCGACGGCTGCGCGGCGCCATCTCGTAACGTCGTCGTCGTCGTCGCCTCGGCACACGTAGCGTTTTGGAAATATTGATTTTTTTCTTCTTTTTTTTTTCCCGTTGTTGAAATTATTGTTGATTGTTAATATTGTCGCCTGTTGGCATATTACGGTAGTAACGCCCGGGGAAGACGACGGTGTTTTAGGTGTTTTATTTTTTTTGTTTTTCATTCGGCAAATCGTATGCGCGGCCGCAGGTGTCGCGAGTGTTGACGCTCCAATTTTTTTTTTATTCTAAAATTATCAATAAAATAATTCAATTTTCAATACGGATTTGTTTTGGACAACATCGTCACTCCCGTCCGGACGATTTTGGGAACCGTAGGGGTTGAACCATAAAATCATTTTTGAACGCTCGAGAAAACTGACGTAATTCAAAAGGTCAAACAATTATTTCGGAAATACTTTTTCTTTTTTTTCTTTAGCGGGACAACTGAAATAAATACCTATAGTAACTTAATACATAAAAAACGGCTACGATAAAATAATACGATTTTTTTTATTATTATTGTTCCAATTGTATTCATTTTATTTCAGTCTTTCACAAAAAGTTTATTTTAATCATATTTTCGGTTTAAGGCCCCGTCCGAATTATAGAGGCTTACATAAACCTATATGTGGGATAACAGCTGTTCGTTCCCTCGTTGCTTCGGCGCCCCTGCTCTCGTCCCGGGGCTTTAAGTTCGGAAGACGAGTTTTGCAAGTCGTTTGGTTTATTTTTTGTTGTTGGAAGACTTAACAATTAATAATAATAATATTATTTTGTGACTGTATTACGTTACATAAATCGACGACCGGAAAATACGTAACGTGAAACGACCATAAAAAAAAAAAAAAAAAATATTGAATTTCGTTCCCGTAACGAAATTCAATTTCAGTCGATATAAAATAAATATTATTACAACGGATATAAATACGCGAGTGATTGAGTACGGTTAACGTAGAATAAATATCGCGAGTCGCGGGAACGGGTGCGGAGCCCGATGATTTTATTAAGGACTCTATACATTTATTAGTTTATAGTTATTTATTTAGTGTGTTATATAGTCATTTATAACTAAATCGTTGAAACACACATATTTTCTAGTATAGATCTCTTTGTTACGTTGATTTTAATAATTACAATTATTTTATGTACTATTTTTTTTTTTTTAGAAAATTTGTTGAGAATCTATAGAAGACAAAAAAAACAACTATCGAATAAATTACCGCCGGATGCTGATAGAGATAGTACAGCGAGAGAAAATAAAAATTGTTCGGTTCCTTTATTATCGGGGGGGGAATAAAAAAGGCGGCCTGGAATCGCGTTCACGCTAATGATGGCTAAATTAGACAACGGATATCCGTAGAATACTATGTAACGCGCAGTTATAAATAGGATAATAGGCAAAATATGGCGAATATAGTTCTATAAAAGAACTTACTGGGTAATAAATACGATTTTCAATATTATCAATGAATTAATCCGCAACGAAACATACGAGTGTTTCGTTTGTGATCAGAAGTTGCATATGCACACGTACACGTCACCCGTTCAAAAGCTAAAAGTCGAATGTACCGACGGGATAATTTTGGAACGATGTGCTCTACGCGCCAACCTACAAAACAACGAAACGTTTCGCATTTTTATTTCTATACAACATTAATAGGTATTATTATCCGTGTAATTTATTTTAAAAAAATTAATAATAAATGGAAATATTTACTCGTTACTCGTATTTGTATATTACTTTCGTACGGATAAAACGATTGGATATCGTACTCGTAAATATCCAGTGTATTGGATTTTATTACGTCTGGACTCGTGAACTTGGAAGAGGTAACGGACCGTCTTACCGATCGCCGCGCGGCGCGTTATATAACTTTATGTCAAATCAATACGGTTGTGCGGGTGCGCACGAACAAATAACGGCCCCACAAAAAAAATTAATATTTCCGAATGTATCTATATGATAGGAAAAACGATTTTTTTTCGATCGGTGCTTAGAGAGCCTCTACTAGTGCATTAATCCGATCCTGGTAACAATACATAGGCGGAAATCCATTGAAATTTCTGGGAAGGGGAGAGGCTAAATTTACCAAAAAACAATAACAATAATAATAACCTAATACAAATAAAACGATTAAATAAGTCAAAACATAAACCTCATAACATCGCGTATTTTGTTCAATTTAATTAATAATCATAAAAAATGTTAGTAGCCTGTAGGCTGTAAGTACACGAAATACACCAACAAAATAAGTTTAAAATAATTATAGTTATTATAGTTAATTCAAATTATTGTAAAACAATTGTTCTATTTTTTTCCTACAAATTTGTTAACTATGTAGTCAATGTCAATAGTTTTTTACAATTTCTTTTTCAATAATAATAGAGATTGAGTTAAAACGATTTTGATAGATGTTCTTAACAAAGTTTTTAAACGCTTCATAGCAGAAAATCTTCGCTGACATGTTGATGAGCTAATTAGAAGTGTGATTGTCACATACAACAATTTGTATACATTTAGGTAGACTTGTTTCAAGACATAACTTTTAAAATCTTTTAAGTTTAAAATAATTATTTTATACAAGAACTTATAATACAATTTTTGACGACTTTCATTTCTGATCTTATAATTGATAGTTTTTCAGGTATTAGGTGACTGCTTGATTTAACATATCGTTCGCCTTCAAATTCTTCTTATAATTTTATAAAAAAACAACTTTTTGAAGGTGGGAAGAGGGGGCTATAAAGTTTTTAATACTACGCATGACGTAACGGGATATGTAACGTGATAATTAAATATAAAAAAAATCACTCATCAGTAGTTCGCCGACAGCCGTACGGTGCGGGTAGCATTCTAAAAAATTAATATTATTCAACAGTCCATCGACTGCTAAGGTATTACAGAATATGGAACGGATATGAAATAAACAAAACACAAGCAAAAATGTACTTATAAATTATATATTAAATAAATAAAAAAATATATAATAAAAAAATTCACAATAATGAGTAGGTAACTTTTGTTCTTTACAATGTATGGATTTTATAGATTTAAAAATATAATAAAAAAATGTTTTACATTTTTTTTTCTTTTTTTTTTTTGGTGCATAAGTCATTAAAACAATTATTGATTTTTAAAAGTAATACTTAAGCACATATATATATATATATAAATTAACAATTGAAAATAATAACACAAACAATGATAAATTGTAGACAAAAAAATTAAATAAACAAAACTGACTTTTAAATAACAGATATAAATAAAAACGAAACAAACAAACAAATTGTATAAAAAATAATTATGAATTTGAAAAAATTATGAAAAGTTGAAAAAAACATAAATTTTAATTCAAGAAAAATTAGAAAAATCTACCATTCCAGGTTGTTCTTCAGCAGATACAAGATCAACAACAAGTCTGAAAAAATAAATTTGTTTTGATTAAAACAACATAAGACGACTTAAGCGAGTATCAAAATAATGTAAAAATAAATGTTAAGATAATATTTTCTTTTCAATAAAGACTATTTCCATCGTGTGTTAAACTAGTTGATATATTTTAGATTGGTTATACTTATTAAAAAAAAAAAAACTAAATTTAAATTGCCTTTTATTTTGAAAAAAATTCAAATTAATATTTCCTACAAACAAAATTACAAAAGACCTAAATATTCAAATGCATAACAAACTCAAAATGTAATGCCCCTAGAAACATTAGAGTATCTAAATTTATTTCATATTATTCTATTATTACTTGAGTGCATCTCTGCTGATTCCACTCGTACTGGAACTAATTTCTTCTGGATGAGACATCAAATAATCAATTGACCGTTTCAATTTATTTCTCATTAGCTAAAAAAATATAAATCATAAAATTAACTTTTTGTTGTTGGTTATACGAACATATATATCCATGCCGGTCACTATAAGTTATAAGTAGTCGGGGTTTAATGTAAATACTTTTTTGTATCATACAAACTCTATTTAGATTCCATACAAGTTGGCTTAACATAGCCAAAATATATTAATTTAAAATTATTTATATTAAAATATTAATTACTGAATATGCTATTGTTAAATATTTTTTATTAACTTACACTTTTTTAATTTGTACCATGATTTTTTTAAAATCATTATTACAAGTATGAATTATATGACAATTTTAAGAAAATAAATTATTTTTATAATCACCAAGATTAGATTCGCTGTTCTAGGCTTGCACGTGAAGTTTATTTCAGGGTTTAGACTAAATGTAACACTGTCTGACTTTACATTAGATATTTGTAGTTTATTTGCGAATAGGACGACTGGAATTGGATTAACCATAGTAGTATCATATAAATATATCGATTTGGTCCTTAGTTTAGTGCGGTACAATATCAATGGACTCTTGTAGTAGCTATCGACAGTGTTAACAGACTTCGGGTGAATTTTAACATACCCATCTTCAGCAGTTATAAAATTTGCAAATTTACAACCACTTGCTTGATCCTCAGAACTTCAATATAAAACAAAGTAAGTAAGTCGCACAAATAAAATAAAAAAAAATTATAATCATTTAAATTACCTGCGAACTGCAATCTTCGGGCATAACCCAGCAACAAGAACACTTTTCAAAATTTTTATGTTGCATGAATTGCGGTTATACTCAGACGCAGTATAGTCTGATGTTTTGATAAAACCAAGATCGAAAAGACATTTTGCGTATTGAGACTTTAGGTCGTGCAACATGTCCATTGTATTTAACATAAGAAAATTTTCCTGGCAATGTTCTTTGGCGTTGTTTTTCATTTTTGCTTGTAAAAAATTACTCATCGCTCTTGCTACAAGGAGGTGATCACTTTGATGACCTTCGTCCATTTCTTTTTTATGGCTATGACATTGCACTTCTTTGTTCACCTGTTACATTTAAAGTATTTCCCCGATTTTATTTAAATTTATTATTGAAATTAACATTAATCGACAACCTACCGGCATCATAAAGGGGTCTTTAAAGTTTAGACTAGCGGCAATCGTCATTATTGGGTTCAAGCAACTGAACATGGCACCTAAAATCATCATTTTACCTTCGAGAGGCCCAATCGGTAATTTTGCCAAATGGAAGCCCAGTGGCGTGAGATTTTCTCTTTCATCCAGAGCGTTTAAGTCAACTAATAGCTAAACAAAAATAGGTCAATATTAACATAACAGGATAATATAATGTAATAACATTTTGGATAATGATTAATTATTTGTTTGTTACATGTTCAAGTAATAATTTACTCACTTTTAAGGCCACATCAATAGCTCTGGTTTCCGGGGGATTCATAAGTTTTTCTAAAAACGGAGTAACCATACCCACTTGCAGTATTTTAGCCTGAAGTATAACTTCTTCTAAACTCGTACGCATGATCTCGGGTAGTACATAATTATTAAATGATTTTTCACGTCCTCTTGTATACAAATGATAACATACGCCGGGCTTGACACGACCCGCTCTACCGCGACGTTGTCTCGAATTGGCCAAGCTCACCCATTCTTCTTGGAGAGTTTCGATGTTATTCTCCGCGTCAAATCCTTTCAACTTCATACGACCATTATCGATGACATAAACTACATCGTCAATGGTAATTGAAGTTTCCGCTATATTTGTAGACAATATTATCTTACGGACACCTGTAAGATGACAATATTATTTAATAATAAAATTACATAAATAAAACTAGTTGGGCTTACCTTTAGGTGGAGATTCAAATACACATTTTTGAGACACAGTCGGTAACATGGAATGTAAAGGAATGACTACATAACGAGCTGCATGAAACAAAAAACGTATGGTTATATATAAACATAAAGTTATTAATATCATTATTCGTTTTATATGGATAATACTTTACATTTATTTCCAAACCCTTTGTTATTCAATAGTTTAGTCATTTTTGATATTTGCTCCCACCCTGATAGAAACACAAGAATAGCACCGTTCTCTTTATTATTGCAAATGTAGCGAATAAGTTCTAATATAAGTTCGTAATCAGTCTCCTCAGACATTGGATTTTCCAGCCAATTCAATGTCGATTCAGGGTATTGCTTTAGACTTTTCATTTCACTGTAAATCATAAATTATTTACATAATAACATTGTAAATTATACTATTCATTTTATAATAGACTATTATTAAACCAATAGCCAGTTGCGTAGCGAGGCATATGAAAGGGCTGAGAATTTCGGAAAAAGTTGGTGTCGGTTATCAAATAATACTGGAGAGGTAAGATAAAAATATGATTATAATTGGATAGAGCACAATACAATTTTGGCTTTTTTACAAGTTCCTTAGTAATTCAAATTTTAGATAGGCTACCAAATTTGTCGCTACAAAACAGTTATTGACGTTAAATAAGAATATCTATTGTCCTACTCACTCAACATAGGGAATAACAAATTCATGAAATTGATCGTCATTGAATATTTCGCTTCGACGTACAAATTTTTTAGGAAAATACCTAAACCTGTTTAGAAAAAATATTGATTAAAAAATAAATACGCATCGTATAAAGACATATTTAAAGAAACATACCTATTTAACGAATAAATGTCTTCGAGGTAAAGCTCTTGGACAGGATACGTAAAACCAGGTATATTCAAGGATGGGCAGTTATTGTAGTATTTTGAAAATTCTTCGGCATTCAATGTTGCACTCATTAAAATAACTTTGATATCAGGTCTCTGTAACAATAGTAAATAGATGATAAATAATTTAAAATTAACTGTTTTTTTATGACGTTTTATGTAATTATTTATTTACAACAGTTATGATGCTCTTGAGGATTGTTAATGTAAAATCACTGATAGTGTCTCGTTCGTGTATTTCGTCTATTATTATGTGCGAATAATCATTTAAAGCCGAATCATTTTGGATATGTTGAAGTAGAATTCCTGTAGTGGAAAACAGTATTGATCCAAATGTACGTCCCAGTTTACTAAAAAACATACAGTTGTAGACTTTATACATTTATAATCATATTTTTGTCTTACCTTTCCAGTCTTATTTGATAGCCCACACTACCTTCTCCAATACGTTCAGCCCTTTCGTCGGCAACACGCTCTGCCACGGATATAGCACTTATCCTCCTCGGCTGAGTACAAATGATTCTACACGTAGATCCTCGGCCAGACATAATGGCGTCATCTAGAATGAATTGGGCCATTTGGGTAGTTTTACCACAACCTATGAATCAATTAGACAAAAATAAATAATTGTATTTGAATGAGTATTTATAGACTACTCACCTGTTTCACCACTTATCAGAATTACTTGATTGTTGCGAATAAGTTCTAAAATTTCATCCTTCTTCTTATACGAAGGCAATTTTCTTCTAATTGCACACATACTTCTGTACTTAGGATTTCTGTTCTTAGCTTCAAGTTCGTTTTTCAAATATGTGTTTTTCTTTTCGTCATTTTGCAGTTTCTAAATAACGTAAATGCAATTTTTTATTTTTATATTTTATTCATATAGTTTAAAAACCTACAAGACATACCACGTTACTCTGAATAGAAACAGCAAGATTTCTTTCTATCGATCCAGTTGTATGATTTACAAATATTCTTTTGAATTTTGTATCTTCCAATTCTTTATATTTGTCCAAAATGAAATCCTCGTTTTCATGTGTTCCGTCATTGTTAGTTGAATGTTTTAGGGTTCTATAACTTAATTAATTTATAAACTTACAACCCTGTCTAATAAAATTTAACATATATGCGTAACGATTAAAATAATTTACTTATATCTGTCGTTATCTTTTGTATTCAATTTAGAATTTGGCTTAGCACAAGCTTTGATGATTCCATTGGATTTTGGTATTCTATTTCCGATTTTTTGATATCGCTTTTCGACGTAATCAATGCCTTTAATTCTTAATTGAATACCCTATAAAAAAAAGTACATTTTTAATTGAATTTAATATTGAATTATCTGGAATAATTTTTTACTTGAACAAATGCAAATATACAATCAAATTTGTATATTGTGTTATCATGATTAAACAATAATTACGTTATCATTTTTAAAAATAACCAGTTGATAACAATACATTTTATCGCCTAACTAGCTGAATTACCAGGTTTCGCCATAGTGGTACACATGTATGATTTCTTACAAAATGGCCGACGTCGTGTATTTATATATATATACATAAACGTATTTTATTTATCCTTTGTATAAACTATTTTTTTTTTTATAATGTATTAAAGAAAACTTACAGATTTTCCTGTTTCTATGTTTGGCCTTTTTTGTATTTTCGGTCCAGCCATCAACCGCAATTCTTTCTCGTCTCTCTTACTTGCTGCCTTCCGGGCATACCACAATCCTGAAATTAAATTAATAAGACACGATTTTAAAAATAAGGTATACCTAATTAGGTAAAGTCAAAAGTATCTACCGATTTCTCGTCCTTTCAAGTGTGGCGGATGAGAGGTTTTTAGCTGTGGTCGAACATTTGACTGCCGGCCATCCAACAGAAAACCCCCATCTCCACGACTTTTTGACAAACATGTTCCTTTGGTTTTGTCTGAAATAATATTTTTAAGCTTAATAGAACAGATTTAAAAAACTTTAATTTTTAATATGAATATAAGTATAACATAGTAAATTATAATTTTTGCTAGTAACTACTGAAACATCTCGCGTATCCCATGCACATCTAAATTCTACGATATATTCTAAGTACTTACCGAACGAGTAACTCGTCGTCGATACCTGACACAAGTCCATATTTGTAAATATTTGTCTTCAACAAATTCCAAATACAAACCTTTTCCCGTAATAATGGTTTACGTTTTTCTTAAAGTAAGACTTTAAGATAGCGCAAGAATAGTTATAATAACACAAGTAAGCACAAGAATGTATGTTATAATTATACTCATGAGAACGACATGCGTATGTAAGCGATTAAAACCGCGCAACGAAAAATCGAAAAACAATCCGCCTAGTCGATATTTTTTGTTTATTTTTTGTTTACTTTTCGTTGCATGGCAGCGTTCGGTTGTTATTTTGGCCGACTATTATTATAAAAATAATTGTACTATAATTAAATAGGTTTTGCCGCTTTTTTTTAAACGCCGATTAGCACGTAGTGCGTACCCTAATAAGCAGTGGCTGATGCTCGGTGTGTTTGGTCGCTTCTCTACAACCGCAGAATAGTATTGTCGTTTGAAATATTTCCGCGTTTTTGGACTCGTAATCTACTGTTATTGAATAGATAATAGATGAGTTCATAATTTTTTTTTCGTTCAAATTTAATTTTAATTATTGTTATACAAATGTTTTACAATTTAATGACCATTTATCTCTTCTATGTATGTACATAATTTATCTTCAATTTTGTTCTACTAATAAATCTATTAATTTAGTGTGATATATTAGGTATGTATTATCTACTACACACATGTGCATTATTGTATGTATTTTACTATATACTCAAAAGGCAACATGTATTTTGATTCTACATGTAGCATATCGTGTTTCACCATTTTATTTTATTTTTTCTATAAACATCTTGCTGAAGAAATTTGTGTCGGAGTGCAAGGCATTTTTTGTCTGACCCTGGTAGTAAAATATCAATTTATGTTGCTGGTTATATATATTTATTTATTCGTCGTATATGATAATTACAAGGTATTTACAATAAATTATTTTTGGGTGATATGATATCCTACCGAAAAGTAAAGCATAAATTGTCGATTAAATCTTTAACCAATTTGTAATGTGTAAGACGTTCTGCTTATACATTAATGCGAATAAAAAAAAAAACTACATAAAGCATTTTTATTATGCTTTAAAAGTAAAAAGACAGTAGAAATAAAGATATTTAGGGATATTCTTCTCCTTATTTGACATGTAAATCTATATCTTTTTTTACGCAACATTCAGTACATGCTATTCCCGAATACTCTACTAACAGCACTTCCACATAAACCGGCACCATTAAATTATTTTTTCTCAGTTCTGTTAAACCTATGCTACAGTAAATTAGCAAAACATTTGCTAAACTAACTAAACCTAAGGTAGACTGTAACCGAGAAGAGATTATGTTTGCCATGTTATTTATTATAGTAATCAAATAATGTATATAAGCATTTATTAAAATGATTTAGACTAATGTCACTGTACAAACTATATTCAATCAAATCTGGGAGTTTTATTTAAAGTATCAATTGTTGTCATCTTTTACTCTTATTAAACTCAATACCTACATCAAAACTAAACCGTAAACACAAATGTACCTTTGGAAAGTAGGTTAAATCAGAGACGATAAATAAGTCAATAATAATAATACAAAATTGCATTTAAATTATGTCAAAAGCCTTTATTACAAAAAACAATTAAATATTTATAATATATAAACATGGATTTCAACTAATTACAAGCTAATACCCACGTAAAACTATTTACAATTTATAGATATTTATAAAATTAACAATTTATTTGTATAATTTTGATTGCTCCGTTATTAAAAATTGTAGAATAACATTTGCATTGCCTGGATCTAACGCTGCAGTGGGGAAAAAATTTTCATTGATGAATAGTTGTTGAACAGGCCCGAGGTAATTTATATTATTAAACAGTAGAAATAAATTAAATACAGTAGAAGCTCCTTTAGTCATTAAAACCAATTTGGAAAATATAAAATGCCTAGAATTTTATAAAGAAATTTTGAAAAATAATGTTTTGCTCATTCGAGTTCATAAAAATTGCAAAATATTCATCCACAAATCAAAAATCAGTAACAGAAGCTTCAGCAAATGAAGTGTTAGATGAATTATGATGCATACATTAACAATACACATATTAGTAAATACGCTAGACCACTCTGTTTTTAATTCAATGTTTAAATGGTGTACCAAATTTAATTTATTTAGATTTAGATTCAAGATCAACACAATAGACACTGAAATATCGTTGAATTCTTACATAAATTTAAATTTAATGTTTTAATATTATTATTATTATAAAAATATTAAATAACGCATGACTACAAAAAATTATTACTGAAAATTCAGAAGAATATGCTTAGGGTGGGAAGGAAGTGTCCCGGTTTGTTTTTTTTTATAAATAGCAACCCTAGTTTAGTAAGTTTGCATTGTCCTCTAAATTTTTAAGAAAATCGTTGTTCTTAATATAATATATCAGTTAATCTAAAATAGATAAATAATATAACATCATGAGAGTAAATGTGTCTCACTACTCCAAAATACTTGAAAATTTAGACTATCGTCCAGACACCTGCATTTCACAAATAAATGTATTATTCTTTATCATTTATAACAGGATAAAACATTTATTTTATAGTCGACAAAATTTGTATTGTGTCCTGTCAATCGATTTTCGCTAGAATATGTTTAAATACTATCTCACTACCACCCAAATATTAAAATCAACACAGCCACACAAACATACATACACATACTCGCCTACATATATTTATACATACAAATATAGATATAAAGCTATCCATTATAAATTTATAATCCAGATATAAAGTCATCCACTTCTATGACCAGCCACAATACATCCGACTATATAAAATAATTGTTTACACATACGCGTACAATTATTATTATATTCCTAAACAGCATTCATAAAACTTTTAATATGCAGATGAAACGTTCAAAAAATGTAGCGCGCCCTTTTCCACATGCCATAACCAGCACCAATTCCCGTGAACAAATATCCGCAGTGGTCTCACTGTCATTCCCCATGGATATTAATTTTCGTTCTTTTGGCAACACTGTGAGACGATTTTGGTTTAATTAAATATGGATTATTAATGGCGTTGCTCACGCACGCGCCACCACCAACACTGTCATGGAAAACGTGTTGTCTGATTATTACTATTTATACTTGATCGTCTCCAGATAAATGTCGACCCAGCTCTCTAGTACAACCAGAACAGCCCAGGTTAACTACCTTCCACACAGGTAATATACAATTAAACTATTCATATACTTTGGCCGGTATCCGCCTACCCCTATTTCTATTTTAATATATTATTCATATTTAGTTTGTCTTTTTATTTGGACGAATATTTTATGCCTCACAGCTCTTCGTCGTCGTAAAACTTAACTTTATTTGTACTGAACGAGTACAAAATATCCCCTGAAAGTCGAAATTTCGACAAACACCATTGGATTTTTCTTTTTCTATTTTTAGTCCACGTATATTAAAACAGCTTGAGTTATTTGGCCCGGCGTTGAATAATCTTTGTTACTGTTAACATCACTCTTAATATTCTTAGATAAAATCATTTTACACGGTTGTTTTCTAGGAATATTGTATTTACTATAATTCATTACCAATCAGTTTGTTGAAAGGTAAAGTCGTTTTCTGCGGTTTCATCCCTATAGTGTTAATAGTTTTTTTTCATTCCGAGTAATCATGATTTCGTGTATGTGTATGCGATAAAGCCTACATTAATATTTCTAATCTACGTAGACATGACAAGTCGCACGGTGCAACCAAAAGATTTCTTGCAGTTTTTGTTCAGAAATATTCATGTGAAGAGATATCTTCATCAGACATAGCTAGGAAAAACATCGTAAGTTTTTTGTTTAAAAATTTGCAGATTTATTAGATAAAAAAAAATATATATTTATAATTATGGTTAAGTATATCATGTTCAATTTTTGCAATAGAACATTGATGCATTATACTACCTAAAAGCAATATATTCCAAAGGAGATTAACTAAATACAAGTTGTTAAATTAATTTTTTTATTTTTGAGTATTTATTTAATATAAATTTGTACTATTTCTAGGAGCAAATATTGTAATTCAACAACATCCAACCATTACCAAGAGAGAAATTTAAGATTTGTTTTCACCAGCTGAACACATTTATGATTATAATGGTTATTATCCTATTAATAACTTTATAGAAATAAAAAAACGGTTCATATAGGACTACCAGAGTTAACGGTGAATTATAAAAAAAATATTTATTTATACCAAATTATTTAAAATCAAAATGCTATTATTTCTTTTTTAAATACATAATTACATACAGAATCATTTACATTTTAACAATAATAATATTAAATATCCTTAGTTATATATAATCATGTAGAAATATCATAATTTAAATAAAATCCCGTATATATGTCTTAGTTAGAGCTACAAAGAGCATACATATTAAGAATGTTACGTAGTAAAAATGTTTAATAATTTTGTTAAATACATGTTACAAATATTTCCTTGCATTTGTCATAATGCCATTATACATATACAAATAATGTAGACATAGATATTTTGATATATATATATAATAATAAAATATAAATATCTTATTTTTCTATGAAAATATATTTATATGTTTATATTCACATTTTATATAAATCCTTATATGCATTTAGGTATAATAGTTACACATATTATTTAAAGTTCTGGATTAGGTTTTTTAAAAATTACATAATTCACACCAGAATATAATTGGATATTTAACATTCCTTTAAAACTTTAACTCATATTTTCTTTTATCAGATTTGTAGCACATTTTATTTCACAAAAATTCATGAAACGTACTAGACTATGAATAAATACAAAGAAATGTAGGCCAGTTTATCGATATTCAAGCTATATTAAATGAACACTTTTTTAATTTATTTCTTCATACCCTTTTTTAAACAATAGATTATTTATTTAATTTCAGTTCCATCTGCTTCAAATCAGAATTGGCGTAATGGTGTGTATCACGTGTTATATTAAAATGAAGCAGTAAATACTTAAGGAACACACATGAACATTGACAAAGTTTGCAGTTTTGTTAAGATATGTTAGTCGCTCTGTAATAAAGTCAATTAGTATTACATGAATAATGCAAATAATACTGTGAATGATTCAACCACGATATCCTTTATATCTAATTGTGAACAGAAAAGAATATCATTCTCAAAAAATATATGCAATGACTTTAAAATTAGGTTTATAGACACATTACGATTTAAAGCTACAAGTTTGATGACTGAAGAGATTTCGTAAAACTGTGAGACATTTTTCGGATAAAGATACAACACATGCACTTATATATCGGAAATTCAATACACTGTGGCCTCACACAAGCAAGTATGAGGTATGCTAAAGTCAATAATAAAAATACTTCACATTATAATCCTACAAAGTCAAAGTCATGGATATTTTTCCAAGATTACAATAACTTGTATAAATTGGCAATGCCACTGGACATGCTGTACAATGGCTTTAAATTAGTTGAACCAATGTCTGACGAACTATATGCATAAATGACTACCTTAGATTTAGGCAATATATACGAGGTAGACATATTGTACCAGAATAAATTCCATGACTTATACAACGACCTTGCAATTTTACCAGAAAATATAATTCCACATGACTCAAAAATTCCGAAACTTATTATAATACCAAACATAAAATATATTATTCACTATAGCTATTTACAACAAGCCATGACAAATGTACTAATTGTAATAAAGGTACACAGAGTATTGGAGTTCCAGCACTCAGCGTGGCTTGCAAAATTTTTACAGTTAAATAATGAAATGAAAAAAAAAGCCGTAAAAGAGTTTAAGAAAGATATCTTCAAAATCTTAAATTATGTAGTTTTCATTAAAACCACGATGTCAATGAGAAAGGGTTTTAAGATGGATTTTATTTCCAAGAAGATTTTGCCAAAACTCATCAACAATCATACTGTTATATGTAACTATCATACATAATGTTATTCTACAATTTTTAATAACGGAGCAATCAAAATTATACAAATAAATTGTTAATTTTATAAATATCTATAAATTGTAAATAGTTTTACGTGGGTATTAGCTTGTAATTAGTTGAAATCCATGTTTATATATTATAAATATTTAATTGTTTTTTGTAATAAAGGCTTTTGACATAATTTAAATGCAATTTTGTATTATTATTATTGACTTATTTATCGTCTCTGATTTAACCTACTTTCCAAAGGTACATTTGTGTTTACGGTTTAGTTTTGATGTAGGTATTGAGTTTAATAAGAGTAAAAGATGACAACAATTGATACTTTAAATAAAACTCCCAGATTTGATTGAATATAGTTTGTACAGTGACATTAGTCTAAATCATTTTAATAAATGCTTATATACATTATTTGATTACTATAATAAATAACATGGCAAACATAATCTCTTCTCGGTTACAGTCTACCTTAGGTTTAGTTAGTTTAGCAAATGTTTTGCTAATTTACTGTAGCATAGGTTTAACAGAACTGAGAAAAAATAATTTAATGGTGCCGGTTTATGTGGAAGTGCTGTTAGTAGAGTATTCGGGAATAGCATGTACTGAATGTTGCGTAAAAAAAGATATAGATTTACATGTCAAATAAGGAGAAGAATATCCCTAAATATCTTTATTTCTACTGTCTTTTTACTTTTAAAGCATAATAAAAATGCTTTATGTAGTTTTTTTTTTTATTCGCATTAATGTATAAGCAGAACGTCTTACACATTACAAATTGGTTAAAGATTTAATCGACAATTTATGCTTTACTTTTCGGTAGGATATCATATCACCCAAAAATAATTTATTGTAAATACCTTGTAATTATCATATACGACGAATAAATAAATATATATAACCAGCAACATAAATTGATATTTTACTACCAGGGTCAGACAAAAAATGCCTTGCACTCCGACACAAATTTCTTCAGCAAGATGTTTATAGAAAAAATAAAATAAAATGGTGAAACACGATATGCTACATGTAGAATCAAAATACATGTTGCCTTTTGAGTATATAGTAAAATACATACAATAATGCACATGTGTGTAGTAGATAATACATACCTAATATATCACACTAAATTAATAGATTTATTAGTAGAACAAAATTGAAGATAAATTATGTACATACATAGAAGAGATAAATGGTCATTAAATTGTAAAACATTTGTATAACAATAATTAAAATTAAATTTGAACGAAAAAAAAATTATGAACTCATCTATTATCTATTCAATAACAGTAGATTACGAGTCCAAAAACGCGGAAATATTTCAAACGACAATACTATTCTGCGGTTGTAGAGAAGCGACCAAACACACCGAGCATCAGCCACTGCTTATTAGGGTACGCACTACGTGCTAATCGGCGTTTAAAAAAAAGCGGCAAAACCTATTTAATTATAGTACAATTATTTTTATAATAATAGTCGGCCAAAATAACAACCGAACGCTGCCATGCAACGAAAAGTAAACAAAAAATAAACAAAAAATATCGACTAGGCGGATTGTTTTTCGATTTTTCGTTGCGCGGTTTTAATCGCTTACATACGCATGTCGTTCTCATGAGTATAATTATAACATACATTCTTGTGCTTACTTGTGTTATTATAACTATTCTTGCGCTATCTTAAAGTCTTACTTTAAGAAAAACGTAAACCATTATTACGGGAAAAGGTTTGTATTTGGAATTTGTTGAAGACAAATATTTACAAATATGGACTTGTGTCAGGTATCGACGACGAGTTACTCGTTCGGTAAGTACTTAGAATATATCGTAGAATTTAGATGTGCATGGGATACGCGAGATGTTTCAGTAGTTACTAGCAAAAATTATAATTTACTATGTTATACTTATATTCATATTAAAAATTAAAGTTTTTTAAATCTGTTCTATTAAGCTTAAAAATATTATTTCAGACAAAACCAAAGGAACATGTTTGTCAAAAAGTCGTGGAGATGGGGGTTTTCTGTTGGATGGCCGGCAGTCAAATGTTCGACCACAGCTAAAAACCTCTCATCCGCCACACTTGAAAGGACGAGAAATCGGTAGATACTTTTGACTTTACCTAATTAGGTATACCTTATTTTTAAAATCGTGTCTTATTAATTTAATTTCAGGATTGTGGTATGCCCGGAAGGCAGCAAGTAAGAGAGACGAGAAAGAATTGCGGTTGATGGCTGGACCGAAAATACAAAAAAGGCCAAACATAGAAACAGGAAAATCTGTAAGTTTTCTTTAATACATTATAAAAAAAAAAATAGTTTATACAAAGGATAAATAAAATACGTTTATGTATATATATATAAATACACGACGTCGGCCATTTTGTAAGAAATCATACATGTGTACCACTATGGCGAAACCTGGTAATTCAGCTAGTTAGGCGATAAAATGTATTGTTATCAACTGGTTATTTTTAAAAATGATAACGTAATTATTGTTTAATCATGATAACACAATATACAAATTTGATTGTATATTTGCATTTGTTCAAGTAAAAAATTATTCCAGATAATTCAATATTAAATTCAATTAAAAATGTACTTTTTTTTATAGGGTATTCAATTAAGAATTAAAGGCATTGATTACGTCGAAAAGCGATATCAAAAAATCGGAAATAGAATACCAAAATCCAATGGAATCATCAAAGCTTGTGCTAAGCCAAATTCTAAATTGAATACAAAAGATAACGACAGATATAAGTAAATTATTTTAATCGTTACGCATATATGTTAAATTTTATTAGACAGGGTTGTAAGTTTATAAATTAATTAAGTTATAGAACCCTAAAACATTCAACTAACAATGACGGAACACATGAAAACGAGGATTTCATTTTGGACAAATATAAAGAATTGGAAGATACAAAATTCAAAAGAATATTTGTAAATCATACAACTGGATCGATAGAAAGAAATCTTGCTGTTTCTATTCAGAGTAACGTGGTATGTCTTGTAGGTTTTTAAACTATATGAATAAAATATAAAAATAAAAAATTGCATTTACGTTATTTAGAAACTGCAAAATGACGAAAAGAAAAACACATATTTGAAAAACGAACTTGAAGCTAAGAACAGAAATCCTAAGTACAGAAGTATGTGTGCAATTAGAAGAAAATTGCCTTCGTATAAGAAGAAGGATGAAATTTTAGAACTTATTCGCAACAATCAAGTAATTCTGATAAGTGGTGAAACAGGTGAGTAGTCTATAAATACTCATTCAAATACAATTATTTATTTTTGTCTAATTGATTCATAGGTTGTGGTAAAACTACCCAAATGGCCCAATTCATTCTAGATGACGCCATTATGTCTGGCCGAGGATCTACGTGTAGAATCATTTGTACTCAGCCGAGGAGGATAAGTGCTATATCCGTGGCAGAGCGTGTTGCCGACGAAAGGGCTGAACGTATTGGAGAAGGTAGTGTGGGCTATCAAATAAGACTGGAAAGGTAAGACAAAAATATGATTATAAATGTATAAAGTCTACAACTGTATGTTTTTTAGTAAACTGGGACGTACATTTGGATCAATACTGTTTTCCACTACAGGAATTCTACTTCAACATATCCAAAATGATTCGGCTTTAAATGATTATTCGCACATAATAATAGACGAAATACACGAACGAGACACTATCAGTGATTTTACATTAACAATCCTCAAGAGCATCATAACTGTTGTAAATAAATAATTACATAAAACGTCATAAAAAAACAGTTAATTTTAAATTATTTATCATCTATTTACTATTGTTACAGAGACCTGATATCAAAGTTATTTTAATGAGTGCAACATTGAATGCCGAAGAATTTTCAAAATACTACAATAACTGCCCATCCTTGAATATACCTGGTTTTACGTATCCTGTCCAAGAGCTTTACCTCGAAGACATTTATTCGTTAAATAGGTATGTTTCTTTAAATATGTCTTTATACGATGCGTATTTATTTTTTAATCAATATTTTTTCTAAACAGGTTTAGGTATTTTCCTAAAAAATTTGTACGTCGAAGCGAAATATTCAATGACGATCAATTTCATGAATTTGTTATTCCCTATGTTGAGTGAGTAGGACAATAGATATTCTTATTTAACGTCAATAACTGTTTTGTAGCGACAAATTTGGTAGCCTATCTAAAATTTGAATTACTAAGGAACTTGTAAAAAAGCCAAAATTGTATTGTGCTCTATCCAATTATAATCATATTTTTATCTTACCTCTCCAGTATTATTTGATAACCGACACCAACTTTTTCCGAAATTCTCAGCCCTTTCATATGCCTCGCTACGCAACTGGCTATTGGTTTAATAATAGTCTATTATAAAATGAATAGTATAATTTACAATGTTATTATGTAAATAATTTATGATTTACAGTGAAATGAAAAGTCTAAAGCAATACCCTGAATCGACATTGAATTGGCTGGAAAATCCAATGTCTGAGGAGACTGATTACGAACTTATATTAGAACTTATTCGCTACATTTGCAATAATAAAGAGAACGGTGCTATTCTTGTGTTTCTATCAGGGTGGGAGCAAATATCAAAAATGACTAAACTATTGAATAACAAAGGGTTTGGAAATAAATGTAAAGTATTATCCATATAAAACGAATAATGATATTAATAACTTTATGTTTATATATAACCATACGTTTTTTGTTTCATGCAGCTCGTTATGTAGTCATTCCTTTACATTCCATGTTACCGACTGTGTCTCAAAAATGTGTATTTGAATCTCCACCTAAAGGTAAGCCCAACTAGTTTTATTTATGTAATTTTATTATTAAATAATATTGTCATCTTACAGGTGTCCGTAAGATAATATTGTCTACAAATATAGCGGAAACTTCAATTACCATTGACGATGTAGTTTATGTCATCGATAATGGTCGTATGAAGTTGAAAGGATTTGACGCGGAGAATAACATCGAAACTCTCCAAGAAGAATGGGTGAGCTTGGCCAATTCGAGACAACGTCGCGGTAGAGCGGGTCGTGTCAAGCCCGGCGTATGTTATCATTTGTATACAAGAGGACGTGAAAAATCATTTAATAATTATGTACTACCCGAGATCATGCGTACGAGTTTAGAAGAAGTTATACTTCAGGCTAAAATACTGCAAGTGGGTATGGTTACTCCGTTTTTAGAAAAACTTATGAATCCCCCGGAAACCAGAGCTATTGATGTGGCCTTAAAAGTGAGTAAATTATTACTTGAACATGTAACAAACAAATAATTAATCATTATCCAAAATGTTATTACATTATATTATCCTGTTATGTTAATATTGACCTATTTTTGTTTAGCTATTAGTTGACTTAAACGCTCTGGATGAAAGAGAAAATCTCACGCCACTGGGCTTCCATTTGGCAAAATTACCGATTGGGCCTCTCGAAGGTAAAATGATGATTTTAGGTGCCATGTTCAGTTGCTTGAACCCAATAATGACGATTGCCGCTAGTCTAAACTTTAAAGACCCCTTTATGATGCCGGTAGGTTGTCGATTAATGTTAATTTCAATAATAAATTTAAATAAAATCGGGGAAATACTTTAAATGTAACAGGTGAACAAAGAAGTGCAATGTCATAGCCATAAAAAAGAAATGGACGAAGGTCATCAAAGTGATCACCTCCTTGTAGCAAGAGCGATGAGTAATTTTTTACAAGCAAAAATGAAAAACAACGCCAAAGAACATTGCCAGGAAAATTTTCTTATGTTAAATACAATGGACATGTTGCACGACCTAAAGTCTCAATACGCAAAATGTCTTTTCGATCTTGGTTTTATCAAAACATCAGACTATACTGCGTCTGAGTATAACCGCAATTCATGCAACATAAAAATTTTGAAAAGTGTTCTTGTTGCTGGGTTATGCCCGAAGATTGCAGTTCGCAGGTAATTTAAATGATTATAATTTTTTTTTATTTTATTTGTGCGACTTACTTACTTTGTTTTATATTAAAGTTCTGAGGATCAAGCAAGTGGTTGTAAATTTGCAAATTTTATAACTGCTGAAGATGGGTATGTTAAAATTCACCCGAAGTCTGTTAACACTGTCGATAGCTACTACAAGAGTCCATTGATATTGTACCGCACTAAACTAAGGACCAAATCGATATATTTATATGATACTACTATGGTTAATCCAATTCCAGTCGTCCTATTCGCAAATAAACTACAAATATCTAATGTAAAGTCAGACAGTGTTACATTTAGTCTAAACCCTGAAATAAACTTCACGTGCAAGCCTAGAACAGCGAATCTAATCTTGGTGATTATAAAAATAATTTATTTTCTTAAAATTGTCATATAATTCATACTTGTAATAATGATTTTAAAAAAATCATGGTACAAATTAAAAAAGTGTAAGTTAATAAAAAATATTTAACAATAGCATATTCAGTAATTAATATTTTAATATAAATAATTTTAAATTAATATATTTTGGCTATGTTAAGCCAACTTGTATGGAATCTAAATAGAGTTTGTATGATACAAAAAAGTATTTACATTAAACCCCGACTACTTATAACTTATAGTGACCGGCATGGATATATATGTTCGTATAACCAACAACAAAAAGTTAATTTTATGATTTATATTTTTTTAGCTAATGAGAAATAAATTGAAACGGTCAATTGATTATTTGATGTCTCATCCAGAAGAAATTAGTTCCAGTACGAGTGGAATCAGCAGAGATGCACTCAAGTAATAATAGAATAATATGAAATAAATTTAGATACTCTAATGTTTCTAGGGGCATTACATTTTGAGTTTGTTATGCATTTGAATATTTAGGTCTTTTGTAATTTTGTTTGTAGGAAATATTAATTTGAATTTTTTTCAAAATAAAAGGCAATTTAAATTTAGTTTTTTTTTTTTTAATAAGTATAACCAATCTAAAATATATCAACTAGTTTAACACACGATGGAAATAGTCTTTATTGAAAAGAAAATATTATCTTAACATTTATTTTTACATTATTTTGATACTCGCTTAAGTCGTCTTATGTTGTTTTAATCAAAACAAATTTATTTTTTCAGACTTGTTGTTGATCTTGTATCTGCTGAAGAACAACCTGGAATGGTAGATTTTTCTAATTTTTCTTGAATTAAAATTTATGTTTTTTTCAACTTTTCATAATTTTTTCAAATTCATAATTATTTTTTATACAATTTGTTTGTTTGTTTCGTTTTTATTTATATCTGTTATTTAAAAGTCAGTTTTGTTTATTTAATTTTTTTGTCTACAATTTATCATTGTTTGTGTTATTATTTTCAATTGTTAATTTATATATATATATATATGTGCTTAAGTATTACTTTTAAAAATCAATAATTGTTTTAATGACTTATGCACCAAAAAAAAAAAAGAAAAAAAAATGTAAAACATTTTTTTATTATATTTTTAAATCTATAAAATCCATACATTGTAAAGAACAAAAGTTACCTACTCATTATTGTGAATTTTTTTATTATATATTTTTTTATTTATTTAATATATAATTTATAAGTACATTTTTGCTTGTGTTTTTTGTTTATTTCATATCCGTTACTTTATGTATAATTATAATATACCTAATCATTAAAAAAACTTTTACTTATTTGTATTTATATAATTTGTTGTGAGTTTTAGTTTTTAAATATTTTGTTTCTGATTTAACTACAAACTACTAGACTATTCGGTTATCATCTTGTGTTTCTGTTAAGTACGATACTACGTTTTTTTATTTTGTGGATTTTTTTGTTAGCAAATGGTGTGTGTAGTTTACTACCGGATGATACATCATTAAAAATAATTCAAATAAAAAAACTAAACAAATTAGACTTTGGAATGTGTAAGTAGTGATGTTTTCTTCTACGAATCAAATTTTTCGTTTTTTCCTTTTCAGATCGATTTAATTTTTTTTTTTATTCATTATAGTTTATATATATATAATGAAGAAATGGTATTGAAAAATTATAGTTTATTTTCGTTTTTTTATTTATGTTATACCGTACTGACTGGAACAAATTTTTCGTAGCTCAGTTCATATTAATGTTTGTACGTCAGACCTCATATACTCGTACAATCCCTTTAAAATTGTACAACTCTTATTAATATAATCCTTTTAAATTATACTTATAATGGCTTTAAGTTAGGTATACAAAAAAAGTAAAATCTAAATAGCGTGTGTGGGAGATCTTAAAGCCGTGCTTATGTTTATCTCTATATAATTACGAAACAATCGTAGTTCCGTTTTGGAACATAATTATATTATTATTCCAGCTCTATACATTATCAAAAGTCTTTTCCTCGACAAGTGTGATATAGTGGTGTCCCATTACTCCTAAATACTACTAAAACCAAAAAGCTTTTACTTATTTGTATTTATATAATTTGTTGTGTGTTTTAGTTTTTAAATATTTTTTTTTTTCTTTTCTCGATGAAAAACTGACATGGAATATCCACATAAACAAAAATCTTAACCAGGGATATGCCAGGATGAGAATTCTCTACTCCTTTGTGAATTACAAATCAACTCTCCAAATAAAATCTTCTCTCCTCTACACCGCAATAATCAGACCTCTAATAACTTATGCCTGTCCTGTATAGTCCGCTGCCTCTATAACTAAAATAAATAAAATACAAATTTTACAAAATAAATTTTTAAGGATATGTCTCAAAGCACCGTGGTTCATGAGAAATCGCCAGATCCATAATGACACGAAAATACCCCTGATAAATACATGGATTAAAGCCCAATTTAAAAATTTCCACGCCAAACTAAAAAACTTAGACAGTGCTCGTCACTACAATATAGGGAAAAAAACACTTAATAGACGTCTGCGGCCTCGACTTCTCCAGGACATCCTTTTAACAGACACGGAAGACTCATCATCAGAAAATGAAGATCATTATTAACATACTAGACCTTATCGTTATTATTATTATATTCATATATGTAACACATTATTATATCATTCTCACTATTAATAATTATGTCATTAATAGATTTATAATCATCTTAATTTGTAACAAATAAAATTGTAAAAATTAAAAAGTTGTAATAGCACTAGTTGTGCTGAAACATTTTATAATTATAATAAATAAAAAAAAAAAAAATATATTTTTTTTTTGATTTAACTACGTACTACTAGACTATTCGGTCTACTACCGGATCATTAATTATAATTCAAATAAAATAAATAAATAAATTAGACTTTGGAATGTGTAAGTATTGACGTTATTTATCTATGGGTCGAATTTTTTGTTTTTTCTCTTTCAAATCGAATTGTATTTTTTTTGCATAATATTCTATATACATAATGAAGAAATGGTATTGGAAAATTATAGTTTATCCTGTTTTTTTTTTTTTTTTGTTATGCTATACTGACTTGAACAAATTTTTTGTAGCTCAGTTCATATTAATTTTTGTACGTCAGACCTCATATACTCATACAACTCTGATGGATCGAAATCCTTGTTGGTTTGGAATAAATGCCGGCCTCGATTAATCGAAAAAAATAACAAATTATATAGTTAAACTTTGTAATTTCGAATTTGAAGGGACTAGCAATATAATTTTTAAATGTGTTTCATAAGCCAGTATAATATGTATTATAATATATTTGATAATAATTTATTATTTTTTTCATACATATCATTAAATGTATATAAAATAAATGAATTAAATTTTCTTTTGCGTTTTTTGCGTTTATACTATGGGAAAAGTTCGAGATATTGATGATTTCAAGTTACAAAAAATTCCAGTTACCCAATTCCTGCTATACTATAAAAAAAAGTATCCTTTCGCAATGCTAATGGCTCTGCCCTGACAAAAAAACGTGTATAAATAATTCCTATCTTGCTTATGTATTTGGCAACGACGGAAAATCATCGCATCCAATTCATTTCAGTTCTTAAGTAGAAAGAGAATGAAAATTTTGGATATGCATCCTCTTAAATTTACATGTAAAATAATATCTTTTTTTTATAGTCAACACGCAGTACATGTGTCTTCCCAAATACCTTTGAAACTACAATAATTAAATAGTATAGGCAACCTGCAACAAAAAAATCGCCTATATACATTTATACATACAAATATACGTAGATATAAAGCTGGTCATCCACTTCTATGACCAGCAACATTACAACCGACTACATAACGTAATTTTTTACACATACGCGTACAATTATTATTATATTCCTAAACAGCATTCATCAAAGCTTTTAATATGAGGATGAAATGTTTAAAAACTGTAGCGCGCCCTTTTCCACATTCCATAACCACCGATACTGTCCGCGACGACGACTTGTCTTGTTTTACTGTTTAAAGTACAACGTCTCCAGAGAAATGTCGACCCCGTTCCCCAGTACAACCAGAACAGCTCAGGGTGACTACCTTTCACACAGGTAATATGCATTTAAACTTTTTATATACTTTGCCGGTATCCGCCTACCTCAGTATTTCTATTTTAATATATTATTCATATTTAGTTTGTCTTTTTATTTGGACGAAGATTTTATGTCTCACAGCATTTCGTCGTCGAGAAACTTAACTTTATTTGTATTGAATGAGTACAATAAATTCCCTATTCGTATATCCTAATTCCAATGGTTGTTTTTATTTTTATATCCATCAATAATTTTCCGGTGTACCTCTTCCAGCGGTACATAATATAAAATCCTACGTACTCTGGCCTCCAGGTCTTGGCCGTAGGTTGGCGACCTTATTTTCCAAGCACGTCTTTTAAAGCACTGTCCGGACCGACACATATTTCATTATTTGAAAAGGCACGAGACGATACAGATAACGACCAGAATCGTAGACGAGATCCGACGATAATTTCAATATTCTTTCATTATTGAAATTCGAATTTTTCTTTTTTTTTTTTTTTCATTGAAAAACCTCGACGAATCAATGAAAATTCCGTTTCCCCGTGAACTTCGACTTGCCAGAGGTTCCACCGTGATGATATTCAAATAATCTTGTCGGATTTCTCTACGTCCTTGCCGAGTTTTCGTTATGACCGGGTTAATGCGACTAACCGCACCGCGGCGCTTTCTTTTGTCGGTGGTGCGTGATGCACCAGAACGTAGTTTTTATTTTCGCCGGTCGGTGAAATCGTACCGCGTAAAGATTTTCTTCGTTTCGCGATGTTCGCCCGTTGCCGTACAGGTGGCTGCGCGGGGCGGCCGTGGACTTACGACTCTTATTTGAACCCTTCTGCTGGTGGAGGATTAGAGTCAACCCTGCCTCCCTCCACAACTGTCAAAGGTTTGGTTTAATATTCTCGTGATATTACGTTGAGGTGGACCTCAAATTCACCAACATTATTTGTTTTCTACACCTGTCTCACGCAAAAAAGGCATTCCGAATTTCCACGATTGCGACCACCCTCTGGTTGAATTTATGGCAAATGGACCTAATATTCGTTGTTTATAGTCGAGTATTTGCTAAAGATGTCTTAGTATATAAATAAATATTATACTTAAAAATACATTTTTTTTTCTTTATTTTTTTTTTTAATCTTTATGGTTATTTTATTTTTCGGCCGAGAGGTATTCGACTATTTTATAAAAAAAAATGTGTCGGATTATAAAACTACCAATTTTTTTTTTTTATTATGCTTATAGATTTGTTTAGATAATATCTTCGTACATTTTTCTATGAAGGTTATAATACTTAATTTGTAAACAATATTGTTTTTTCTTTGGTTTGGCACATATAGATTCTTTTTCTAACATCCGTGAGTAAAACAGGGGTTCGTGATGCCTGCGACCTTCAGTGTCTGTCCCTACGGCTTATTGATAGACACGGTAAAACAAAGCTGTACAGGATGATATTTAGTCAAACCAAACTGGGAATTCATTAGTAACCATCGGTATCTGTACCGGTAGCTGTCCTGCACGGTCTTGCCATTATTCGATTACTATTATAAACCACACTCACTATTTTTAACCGTGTCGTCGGTTATAAATATTCGGTATGTCGTATGATCAGGTTTGACCGTAATCGATCTGGAAAGTTTCGTGTAATCATCGGGGTTTAAATATAGTTATATATGAGCAAATATGTCGAGTTGAAACCCGGCCATTAGTGCCGATCACGGAGATGTTATTTTTTTCTAGTTTCAGTCGTAATGTCATAAGCGATAGCGGGATAAACGTTCGATAATATAATGCGTTTGGCTAGGTGAATTAGTTTGCGTAACGGTATTTTTATATTGTCTATGTATATTGCTAGACGGTTGTTAATTATATCTTCTACTATTTGTTTATTTCTTTAAAAAAAATGCAAAAAAATACGGAAATAATGTAATATGACTAAGTGCAACAATGTATTGTATATGTTTAATACCGTCAATTGAATTAATTGCAATAACCTGGTCCATTTTAGGTAAAACATACATAGTTTGCGGTTATTTCTGCGAAACTTTTAGTTTGAGTGGTGATTGTAGATAAGTTAGTGGTGGTAGAAGAATCGTCGGAGTTACATTAAGAGGGTTTGTTAATTTGAGTTGTTTTTTGTTTTTTGTTTTATCATTGAGTAATAATTTAGTAGAATTTTGTGGTTCTATCCGCGGTTAATCAACCGGAGAATAAATCATTGCGAGTAATTATTGTTTTATTTGCGAATTGTTTTGTACAAGAAAACATATTACCAGTTTGGCCTTGTTGTAGAGTCACTTTTCTATCAGTAGATATAAATGCAAACACGGTAATTCTACACACGGTCGGGAATCAAACACGAACTATAATAAAAATATTTAACTCATTTTATAATTTTAAAAAAATTATCTAAAGGATTGATTTTAAGATTTGAAAATAGAAATCTGTACGATCAAACCCACATTTTGGATTTTAAAATTGGAAATACAAATTTTCGACAATTATTCGACAATTATTGAAACACATTAATAAAAAAAAATAAATGTTTATTTATGTATGTCATTGTTATATTATTATTATTATTTATGCGTGTGTCGTGTATGCGTTTCGTTGGAAAACCGACGATATTTACTTTTAAAGTCTTTTTTTTCCCTAATAGAGTTGACAAAATAGTCAATCAGACTGCTAAATTCGTTGTGTCGATTACTCTATAGTATATTATCTCATTTCTAACAATCGCATTCTACAACAATGGTATGAATACACCTAACCGCAATATTACATAATAATGTTCAAAATAATTTTAAACGCGCGAATTCTTAAAGAAAAAAAAAAAAGAAAACAATAATTACTCGAGAATTCAAAACCGTTTGGCGATAATCTCTTTACACAGTGTAGAGTTAACGGTGTCCAATACCTATCTATATACGTGTACAGAATGTGTATATGCAATATTAATTATAAAACAAACGCATTTTTTTCTTTGTTCGTATAGAGATTATTAAAAATTGTCATTATTATTGTTTTATATAGATTCCGCGAGACGGAATATCGTGCAGTTATATGGGTTTTATTATCAACGTTATCACGTTAGAATAAGTTTCAAGACAATAATAGTAATTACTTGAAGAAATTATAGCGCCTTATAACTTCACAAAAGTGTCCCTCCCCTACTACGATAACGCTGGCAAATACATTATAGACTTAAATGTAATTGTAATAAATTTGATATCGACAAAAAAAAAAAAAGGAACTTTAAAACTAAACAAAATTTATGAGGGCTTCTCCTAATTATAGGAGAGACTTGTTTTAGATCAGTGTTTCTCAACATTTTTTTTTCTTTCGCATACTCGTTGACCTCTCCTAACTGTTTTACGTACCGCCCTACTGTCAGTCAATTAATTTCCATATAGAATAGTCATAGGATGAATAGAAAAAGTGTAGTAACGGACATTTCGTAAATATGTATTTTATTTAATCAGCATACGCCTACAATAAATGATAATTACAATAATTTAATTTTAATGCGAGGTTGTTTGGTTCCATTTATTTTTTTGAAATCAGGATCCACCGACGATAAAAAAAACCGTAAGACTGAGCTTACAGAGAGTCTATTACGATACTTATTATTAATGAACGTGTACAACGAAAAAGCCCTCTCCACCAATACAGGGCTCGTATAACGATAGTAGAACATTGAGTGCTCTGTATGAAAGCTCAATATATTTTTCTTTCTGGTCGGCCCAGAAAGCGATTTCAGGCCTCATGTTACAGTAGAAAGCTGAAAATTGTTCAACTTTCCAAATATTGGACATGGTCATTTTAAAGCCACAGAAGGTATTGGATTGTCCATGATTATAATGAACTAGAACTATAATCGTGTATTCGTCACGTTAGTTTTTAAACATTTAATTGACTGTCGTAAAATGTCGTCATTAAAATGGTTTACTAGTGTTTTGTGTATCCAGAAATCAATGAAAAGTTTGATGAGACATTACTTCTTTACGTATGTTACAAAATTATATATTTTTAAATTTTTTTTTTTTTTTATTAGATTACGTCAATCAGTTTGCACGAGTATACAAAACATATTGTTTTGTTTAGGTTTCCAAATAATTGAGTTCTGCGTCAAATTTTCGTTTCAATACTTAATAAAAAAGATAATGTAGATATTTGAACTGACTGAATATTATGCAATCGTTTTAATGGCGACGACTTCATTAAAACGTCAACAAAAAGACTATAAATCAGTTGCGATCCCGTCTAAAATTATCGATGTAATTATTAAATTGACTGTTTCATTTCATATTATCTCAAACGAGAATCACTAAAATATAATCACCTCATCGTGTGTGTGTGTGTGTGTGTGTTTTTTAATCTGTCCGTACACAAATTTTCGCTCCAATCGTCAAATGGTATTTTTTTTCTTGTTGGTCCATTATATCATTGAATTCTTCGTTTTTTAAATGTTCCTTCTACCTTTTTATTTTTAATAAACTGAAGAAAAAAGCGTCGGGAAAACGGGAATATTTACGGTTTCTTTAAATTTAGATTTTGTGTTTTTGTAGTAATTCAATGGGAAAACAATCGTAGAAACCTGAAGTTTTCACCGAATATTAGCAATAAAAAGATATAAAGCGATTTTTAACATACATTTAGGCAGTTTTTGGGTTAGATTATTTGAAATTGTTAAGTTTTTTTTTTTAGTTGTATGTGAATACATTTGTTTAAACACTTGTTAAATGCTCGACAACTTTACGAAAGATTATAATTTGATAAGTTTCTCTTATAATAATATAAAAATATCGAAAATCTCTAGTCAAGAGTTTATTCTATAAGCGTTAGAATTTCAAATGTTAACGAAACTTGTAAAACTCACAGAATTTTGCATACTAAAAATATTACTACATTCTACTCTTTCTAATCATAGATTTTCAATTAATGTGACTAAATTTTTTTTGGCTTTATAAAAATATTTTTGAGATTATATTTTTTCATATCTATTATCTAAATAATTATTTCATATTTCGAAATTTTAAAAAAAAATATATTTCTTTTTAATAATCTTAATAAAATATTGTAGAATGAAAATAACAATATCGGAAATACAAAAACACATTTTTGCTATATTTCCCGTTGATTATAGACAATCAGTAGACGGCAAATGTTACCGTGACCGTAGTCCTCTTAACGAAATGTTAAAATGTGTTTAGAAAAAATATAAAAAAATAAACGAAAATTCATTGTACCGTAACTATTAGAATTCGCTATCAAATGTAATAGTTTACAACAAAAACTCTTATGGTAAAATGTGGTGCGATATAATATTTCCGTTTATGGTGTGCCGAAATGAGTACACCCCGGAACCCCAACGGTAAAACGATTGTAACACCGTAAATCGTCTATACGTTGTGTGCACTCGGCGATTTTTTTTAGAGCTTTTCTGAATATTATTAACATAAAACACAATAATATTTAAAAGCTCCGCGATATCAGATGTATGGAGGTATATACCCACGCAACTAGGGAGGATGTTAAAACATTGGGTGTTAAAACAATCCCCCCCCCGCCCGCTCGGCGGTATTTGTACCAGAAATATATTAGATACACACTAATAATGTTTCGGGGCTTTTACATTACGTGTAGTTTATAGATTTTTTTTTTTGTTTTCACAATTAAATACACAAACTATACAAATAAATGCACAATAAGTGTATAAGATAATATAAGACTATATAACATGAATTTGTTTGAATAAGAAGCCACCCCATTAATGACACTTGGCTAGGCATAAATATTATTTATCGAGATATTTTTATTTTAATTGGTCACGACACCATTTCCTTTTGAGTCTGCGTTGTGGATTTTCAGGAAGTGTGAAGTGTATGTAACTCCCTAATTAGTGGGTTGTGGTGATTTTCTAGTATGACAAAAAACCGATTGTAAAATAATTCAGCTTCCGGTTTTGATACCTAGATCTTCGCGGAGAGTTAAATTAGAAACAAAGAAGGGAGCGTTAGTGATTTTTCTTAAAGACTTGAATTTTATTTAAATTAGATTTTTTTTGCCGATCCCCAGAGTTGTATTCCATATGTCCATATAGGACATTTAGGAGTTTTGTATAGTAATAGTTTGGTTTTTAAACTGGTATATTTATATTTTGATAATAACGTTTTCAGTGATCTAGATCGAGCGTTAAGGAGTTTATAGATGATTCTATTTCATGTTTGGTATTATTATTATTGTATATCGTGAAAATTGAAGATATTACTATATCAAATACTTGATAACGTTTAATGGGTTGTCATCTATACCGTATACCGTGATGGTAACCTATGCACCCAAGCACCAGCCGATGTTGGACATTTTTTTATCGATAAACGACGACGACGTCGCGGACAGCGGACCGTCTCGAAAATCGTAGAATTTTTCAGGCGAAAAAGGATGTGTGAACTCCCTCCGGCCACCGCGAGTTATATATTTAAATAAATTAAAAAAAAAACCTATCTTTAAAATGTCCGGGGTACGCGGTCGCGCGATATAACAAAACCCGAAAAAGAAGAAGGAAAAAAATGTGGTTCCGGCCGACAACGAGTTAAGAAACAGAAAGTGCGATATTATAATATTGGCGTTACACGTAATACGATACGATATTATTATTATTTGTCGTGTTTGCGTAATCACGGGCGGGCGGCCTCTAGTGACGTCCGCGAGAGGCGCGCGCGAACAATGCAAAGTCGAGGCGCGCACTTTGCGAACCATTGCCGCGGTCGAATTCCTCCGCGTGCGCCGGAGCAAATAAGACGAGGAGTAGACTTTGGCCCCCGGGGCGGTCGGTGGAAAGGAGGGGGTGTGTAAGGTCTTCATAGGAGTGGAAACGGCGCGCGTATAGAAAGTGGTCGGGCGCGTACAACCAGAGAAACCTGTGGCGGCGGCGGCGGCGGCGGCGGTGGCGGCGGCGACGACGACGACAACAACAATTCAACATGGCCGACCGCGATTGTCGTCGCGCGTAGGTTACTGCCGCGGAGCGTATCGCAACGATCTGCCCGCCGCGTCGGTTAGTACTCCGATCAGCAGCGCGTCGTTCGGCAGTTGTTCGCAGTGCGTGCGCTCCCGTTCACCACGTCGTCGTTCCGTCCGATTATACGCAATCGCGGCGTAACCAGTTACACCAGTGTTTCGGTGTGTGTGTGTGTGTGCGCGAGCGTCGCACCGGTTCGACGGTTTTCCCGATAGTATCGGCGGTGCTCCGGAGGTTTTTCGTATTCCTCGCGTCCGGCGGCCGAACCGTTCTCCGGCGGCCCGAAAGATATCCGCTCTCGTTATTATGGTGTACCGGCGACTGGTACACCACGACCGGATGACGGTGTCGCATCACCAGCAACAGAGTTCGGCCGGCTCCCGATGAAGTCTACGTCGTCGACGGCGGCGGCCACCCCGGGCCCCCGAATTTGGGCGCGGGCGGCCACTGTCGCGATGCTGGTCGTCCTGTACGCGCCGCAGCCAGGTTGGTCTGATATTACATAATAGAAAAAAATCCCGCCTATTATAATAATAACAACAAATGTGGACGGGAGGAAAGTTTAATTTTCCGAGCACATTTTCGACTAGTGTTAAATTTTAAGACGCGACTACTCTTTGGAAATAAACTCACGGGTTCGCGTCACGTCTCGAGACATTTTCGATTCTGAGCGACACGAAACGTGTATATTATAATTGCGATTTACTGCGTTGCGTTATTTTTTCCTGTCTGCCAAACTTGTTTGGCAGACATGTCCCGTTCAAAACCATAATTACGTGAGAACATTCGTCTAACATTATTTGGATCCAGTCGGTCGGTACGGTAAAAATCCCCTTAGCTTTTCATAACGCTAGGAAAAATACTCGAGATAAATGTCGGTAAAACCACTCGGCCGGCCATCCAAACGAAACCTACGCAATTATTCTATCGGCATGCCTACACGTTCGTTTCGCATTCTTAAGCGTTTTATCAAAACCGTGAGACTAATACGTTCAATACTGATAAGAGCCGTTATGCATTTTTTCGACATTTTAGGTTTATTATTTGATTCAATTAACCCAGACCTTGGGGTTAGCCGCAGTAGATTTCAGAGGCTAACTCTAGAAGTCGAAAATATACTACCCATACCCGTACACGGTTTCGGACGACGCCCAAATGTCTGAGGTCGGCCCGCCCCGGTAATTTCATTGCCTCCGTGCGCATTGTATTGTAATTTATAAATATATAGAATCGGTTATTTATTATTTTTTTTCGAACGCCAGCGCCCGGTCAAGGTGCTTTTGGCTGATTTTTTTTCTCTCCTCGCGAGACGCCGTCGTCGTCGTCAAACGGCCTCGTCGTTTGCGCAACGTCACACGGCTACCCGTCCCGAGGACCGCGGGATCCCGGAGGTGTCCCGGGACGCGTCCGGGGTCCCCGAAAATCGAGCACGGTACTCCCGCCACGCACTCGGCACATTGCGCCCGGGGCGTTGAAATCTCCGCCGGTCACGCGAGTTGTAATCGTCGGCGACGACAACGGTTACAATATGGTTACAACGACACTCGGCGGTGGGCACGTTTCTTTTGTTTACGAGGTCGAGTCGGTTTTTGCTATTCCTCAAAATATTTGTCTGTTTATTGTTCGGCGCAGTCGTTTTTTTTTTTTTTTTGTTTTTTACGTAACGCCGCCCGCGTCGACGGACCTCGAGTACGTTATGCAACCGCAAGCGTTTGACGCGCCATAAAAAAATACGACTTATAGGACGAGCAGTGCTTAAAAGGAACCGTAGTTCTTTTTCGCTAATTTTTTTTTAATCTTTAATATAGATACCTAATTTAAATGATTCCGTTGTCTTGTATTTTCCGGGAAAATAAATTAACTAAACGTATAAAGTCCGGACAAATACGTAGTTTAATTTTTAGATCTCCAGATATATAAATTTCCAACTATTAATAATCGCATCCACAATATGTGTAATAAGTATTAAGTAAACCGCAATTAATTTGTTTTAAACATTCGTTATTAAGTTATTAGTTTGTCTCCTGTAAAGTACATCTACAGTGGTTAGATGTTTATTGTCGATATTATATCAAAATTGAATAAAACATAATATACAAATTTACGATTTTTATATTTATTTGAGGTACGAAAAACGTTCCTCTTTGTTTAGAAGAAGAAACGGAATGAATGCCTTTCTTCAAACCTATAACGAGACTGAAATTATTAGTTCCTTTTTAACATGGTGAACGTGAACTAATTATTTTTTAAATGATACTTCCCAAGCACTGTAAACGAGTAATAATAATAACAATAAGTAAATCAGAACAAGTTAACCAAGTTGTTTCAAGTTATCCTGAAAGAAATAACTAAGCAAAGTTTAAGCTTAGTTTTCAAATACAAACGAATTTGAGTAACTGAGCTAAGTTATAATATATCAGGAACTTAGTATCTTAAGTTAAGTTAAAAGTTATTTTTTTTTTAAAATTACCCTTAATGTGTTTATACATAGCCTATTGTTTAGACTTTTACTATACAAGCTCGTATAGGGATGTCCATAGGCCCACATGCCCGTCTTATTATTTATTAATGATATTCAAGTAAAAATATATGTACATTTTGTCAAAATAAGTGCAAAACTATTGGTAAGTACACTGTTTTTTTTTTTTAATATAAAAATCGTAAACCACATAAATTTCAACAGTTATATTGTAATATTCTATTTTATTTAACTAGTTATTGTCCAGCTTTGATAATAAGACGTCGACGTCTCTAGCGATTTTTCGTCTCGCAGTTATTGATACCAAATATTAAATAATAATAAAAACAATTTGTCCGAAATTCAATTGCGATCGCTTCGAAATTTTAACTTGGTCAGTATTGTCGCATTTCTTTAAAGCGTGTACAAATTACGTTTTTATCCGGAAGTTACAAGCAAGGTTCTTGTTTTTATAAAGTGCTTATACACCGGGCTAATAAATCTGTGTAGGTTTGTCGATCTTGGCTCAACGGGAATCGCGGATTGACTTCCTGATATCCGATAACAGTAATCCGGTATAGTTTTACAGTATTTGCACCGTATTGCCTGCACATATCACATTTTGTTTTTGACTAACTTAATCCATATAATCGATGGCCGTGATAGTACAAACTGAGTAATATAGAAATAATAGTATTTCACAGTTCTTCACTTCCGGGCGGTGTACATTTTATATTGTCGTACAGTGTTCCCAGTGGCGTAGCACAGCAATTTGCTCTCCAGAAAAAAAAAATGGGCCCCTAAAATATATCTTGGGTAAAACATAAACCGACGTATATGACTTTTCCGAATTACAATTTATTATACAACGTACGCACAACAATAATTTTAAACACAGATTAATACTAATTTAATTTGAAAAAAGTTAATTCTTCAGTATTTTTATTTTTCTCTTAGTAGAGTTCAATTTACTTTAGGGAGTGTTACACAAGGGCACCAAAATAACGTGGTGTCTGCGGGCCATCAGTTACGCCACTGCGTGTTCTCCGATTTTATTCCTATACTTTGGGTCGGCCTTATTATAATAACGTTTTTCAAACTCGAGACGTACGTTTTCGATAAAATATCAATTGCCAGGGACGGATTGTCAAAAATGTTCGGCCGGGCACTTGATGTATTTGTCCGCGTGAAACCAAATAAAACCTAAAATGACACGAACACACCTAGAACGGACATTAATATTAATATTCTGTGAAAATGTCAGGTCTCTACTAATATTTATTTTTAACCGAATCGCAACGAAAAATAAAATCGAAAATAAAGAAACCGGTATTTTCGTTCATTTTCCCGTTTTTCCTACGTCTTAACACAATTATAAAGAAAACTCTTCAACGAAAATCGAAAAAACGCACCAACTAGATCCAAATTCTTTCCGAAAAGATGTTATAAATCTTTGAAAATCAAAGCAAAATTTCTGGTAGAAAAGTTGTTCAGACGGAAGAAAAAAAAATAAGCACACGGGTCATATAGTAAAATAAATACATTCCTCGATTCGTTCAACGGACACCGGGAAGTTTTTCACCGGTAATTTTATTAGTAAGGTTAGGAGAGATACAACGTTTATATAATTGTTCGTTTTGGTGACAAAAAAAAAAAAAAAAAATTCTTCGTCCGAGAACGTTTTACCCCGCAATTATAATCATTGGAATCGTTTCGTTTTCTAACTGACATTAGAAAAAAAAAAATAAAAATGTATACTTGTACAATGATTTCAATAATATACGAGTATTGTAATAAAAGTGTACAACCTCGCGTGATGTTATTGTTAGTGGATCTTGACCGTTGAGGTTTTACTTGTTACGTCGGAATAAATCTTTGAAATATCGCGTTTTCTGCGATTGCCATCGCATAATAGTTTTTTAGACGGGGGAAAACCCATAAAAAATATAATTTGCCAAGGATATTATCGGCGCATGCTTGGACAAAAAAATACGAATAATTGTTTGATTAAAAATGGAAATTTCGACTAAAATATTTGAGTAATGTGTATTATGCAATTTAAAACTACACGGCGTAATATAATAATATATTATAGCGTTGTGTACATTGAATTAAATTTTTTTGTTTTTTTGCTATTCCTAATTTATAAATGTTTAGTATTTTTTATATTTTTATTATCGTTAAATCAATTGTCCGTAAAATACGCGGATTTCTGGACACTTTGATAATATAAGCAACCGTCACCGAATTTCTACAGCTGCATATATGTCGAAATATGGATTCTATTCGAAAATATAAAAATCGGTTTTATCGGCCGCGGACGAATGGGCGGTGTAGTAAACGATATTTTGAACTCGATTCCGACACAATAATATTTATCAAAATATAGGTAAAAAAAAATATATATAAAGAAATTCGTTAAACAAATAGAATGTAAAAGTTGATTTTCCTATAAAATATAATTGAAGCCTTTCTCTTTTTTTTTTCTTCGTCTATCCACTCGAACGCGCTTTGAGAGATTAAAAATACAATTTATTCGAAATAATAATATAATATTAGGTAGATACTTTATATATAGCAAGCAATGCTGTATGCATACTCAATGACCAAAACCGGTCATGATGTTGTTGTTTTTACTATTATTATTTATTATTATTATATATTTTTATTTTTTTTCTTCTAAACCATTTGGACTTGTTGCTTATAACACAGCGGAACTTGGTTCCGATACGAAAATTACCTATTCGCAGAGGATACGGATCGGTTATTATGTCGTACAATCTAATAAAATAATTGTTTGTAATTAACACCGCGGGATTTAAGCGATTTTCTTTCTCTCGAAAAATATAATTCCTATTTGTGTATAGTTTTTTTTAATATTTTTTTTTTTTTTTTTGTTTTATAATAATATTACAATCCGCACAGGAAAGCATAGCATAGCATAATCGATCCGTCGACACGGTCGGCGTCGTCGAGTGCATCGCACGAGAGAGAGAGAGAGATAGAGAAAGATAGAGAGAGAAAATACGAGAAAAAAACACACGATATTTTCGCGGAACAATATAATATACAACACGGCCATGACGTCACAGCGATTTATTATAATAAAAAATATAATATCCGACGGTAATATTATACACGAGCTGCGTGATGTTTAATAGTGTTTATAGATACCTCGTATACTATAGGCGGACGACAATCGATTTCGGACGAGGATATACAAAAATAATAATAGAAGGACTCGCGTTAATAACGTGCAATTGTTAACACAGAGCGTGCAATTTTAAATGCAATATCAGAGGGCAAATAGCGCCCTCTAAAATATATTATTGGATACCGTCGTGTGATTATCTCAACGAATACCAAAGATCTGTACACCGATTTATCCTCTGTCGTGAAATACTGCGCAGTTCTTAAACAACATTATAAGTAAATTGTCAAAATTAATAACCCCGGGAAGGAGTATTATTTAATATAGTAGAATATATTAAAAAAATTACAAAAAAAAAAAAAAATGAAAACAAACTATTGTATGACAATATGGACAAATTTATATCTTAGTAATAATTTTGATTATTTTTTTTTTTTTTTTTTTTAATTTTATGAACTGTTTCATATTAAATGAAAAAATCAAAATTATTAAAAAAATTTCGGAACGCTCCACAACTTGACTACAAAACAAAAAACGAATTTTTTTTATCGTACGATGACTCCCATTATCGTTTTAATATTTTAAAATAGTGAAATTTTTGTCGAAAAAGACAAATTTAAATTGACAAAACAAAATGTTGGACGTTATTGCAATAAATGATAACGATAATTAGGGCTCGGATTTTAATGTAAATACTACACTGTAATTTTATTGATTTTTAAGAGTTTGAACTTTTCTTTCAATTTACTAACCCGGTCCGGACTGAATATTTTAAATGTTCTAAATATTTTATCGAATCCGAACAAAACTTAAAAAAATCTGAAAAGGCTTAAAATTCAAAATATAAAATAATTGGCGTCATTCAGACGGCCACGGAGATCATAAACTCAATTCTGTGATTTGACTAGAGGTTGAGTTTATATATTGTGCATTATTATTTACTTGTGTTATAATTTTCACGAGGATATCAAATTGATTGGCATATAGCTCTAACGATTAAATTCTATCATATTTATTATTTTGCCATCATACCGCATAATTATTGGTTAATGATTATTACCTTATAAAAATAATTTAAAAAAAATCAACAACGAAATTTAATATTTTAATATTACAACTGCATTTGTATAGATACATACGAATTAAAATAATTAATATTCGAATTTTTTCGTATTGTAAAAACACGAGTTTTTCCTTTCTGCAGTCCGTATAACCACTCGTCCGGCTTTGTAAAACATTCGTTCGGAATATCCGAATTCGATTCAAATTCAACCCGTTTTGAATATTTAGTTCGGTTCGAATATTGACAATTTTCAGTTCGATTACCGAACCGAACCGCAAATGCCCTTTTGAAGGAGGCTCTGATTTACTTACGCGCAAGCGGTGGCACAAGCATTGGGCCTCCTTCCTATTTTGTATTTCTGTACCAAATGATTAAAAAACCAATGTTATTTTTTGCAGTATTGAATATTTAATAAGCAACAGTTATGGAACAGAATGTAAACATATTTATTTATATACCTAATTATTATGTATAGTTTTTATACTCATACATAATGTTTAACGTGTGTTCAGTTTATTATAACTAGAAAATATAATAATTAATATTATAAAATCAATGGTAAAATTGTTTAAAAACGATAAATACCAACGTGTAGAACGTCTAAAACAATATTGTATTAAAATCTTAGTTATAATTTTAAATATATTCGAAATATCAATATCCATCATACATTTCCCAACGTATACATTATATTAGAAATATACTTTGTAACATACTTCACTAATACAAATTGCAGTAGTGAACGATCATTTTTCGCACATATACGTATAAAAACTTGCATGCGGTTTTCTTTAACACAATTAAAACTGGATTCATTATCACCATTACTGGTGAATTTGCGACAACAAACCCCCCCCCCTCAAGAAAACAATTGTTTGTTAATAAACAATAAACAAACGTAATTAAACATACGGATTAAACTTTTAATAATCATTCTTAAATATTTTTTTTAAATTTTTAGTAAAAAAAAAATGGCCGCAAAGTCAATAATGGTATTACTTTAAACCAAGACCGGCTCGCGAGACCATTGTCCTCTCGGACGGCCTCTCGTAGACATATGAAATTGAAATCCGAGCCCTACCGACAGTAATAATTACCGAATCGCTTCGAGCGACGCATAGGAACGTACTCGTATAATATTATTAATTTCCAGTAGAATAACAACGGGCATTGGCGAACGTGGAGTATATAGGTATTAAATAAAATATACCGAGACGCACGAGCATGCCGCTCAAGGTGAACGTATCCGACGCGCATAATAATTAATGCTATTATAATAAAATAATAATAATATCCTCGTGTCCGGTATCGATCTCATACAACCGCGAATTTAAACAAGACGACAACAACAGCGGCGGAGTAGGAATAATACCGTGCTTACCGTGTGTTCACGATAAGGGGCCGGGAATCGGGCGATTTCAGTAGGTCGTGCTCGATATTTTACCGGTCCAGTATCCCAATATATATATATATATATATCCCGACAACAATAGTTCATTGTAGGTCTAGTTCGGTCAATTTAATTTCAATTTAGTGAAATTGAACGAAAAATAAAAAAAAATAGAGACACCTTGGCTCGGCGGCCCAAGTTATTCAAATCCTGGCGGCCCGACGCGATTGCACGCTGGGCCGGAAACAGGGAGATCGACCAGAGATCGAAACCAGAGAAGTTTTCGGGAGGTGATGTGGTGTACCGAAACGCACATCTTTAGATCGATTTCAAATTGTTAACCCTTTCGGTAAACGCATGCGCAGCACAACTGACTTTTTGTTTTAACGGCATCTCTAATTTTTTGCTTTTTTTTTCTCTACAGATTTGAGTACAGTAATCTTTTTTATAAAAAGCTTTTTTTTTTTTAATTACAAAATTGGCAAAGTTACGTACGGGATGTTGAAATTTAATATTTACGAATAATCTGTTTTAACGAAATTTTAACACTAATCGTTTTTTTTATAATCTTATATAAAATTTGTTTTTACAAAAATGAGAACAATTTTTATAATAATAAGCAAAAACCTTAGCTCGCAGGAGTATTTATTAGTTTTGTTTTTTTGTTCTTTTGTAAACAATTAATTATTGAATTATGTTTGAAAAGCGTCGTAAGGTGGTTTGGGAGTGGGGGAAAATCACCACCACGATTGGTTACGTCGAGTTCAATACTTGCAAAGGACGTTGAGTGATTTTTAATTCTCATAGTCTCCTTCAGTATTGATAATATACACGTATTAAATGTAATCGATAAAACGTTTAATACTTCATGTTTCAGATATTAAGTTAGATTTTTAATTTTTATATTTAATATAAATATATTAGTTAAAAAATAGAAAACAATAAAATATTTTTTTTTTTATAATTATAATTGCACACAGGTTATATTTTGAAATTGTGTTGATAATATAAACTAATTCACTATAATATTAAACAGCCGGGTTGATAATATACACGTATAAAACGTATAATATGTGTTTGTTTTTGAAATGAATTCTTGAAAAATTAATAATTAAAAACACTTCGTGACTCAGCCATTAAGTAAGATTTTTAATTTTTATATTTAATACAAATATATTAGTTATAAATTATAAAAAAAAAAAAAAAAAAAACTATTTGTTTGCAATTTTCTTATCTCATTCTTTCGAGTACCAATTCAAATAGAAAATAATAAAATATTTTTTTTATAATTATAATTGCACACAAGTTATAATTTGAAATTGTGTGTTGATAATATAAACTAATCCACTATAATATCAAATGCTCGCCTCTTCTTAGGCCACAATTTGTCCCGACCCGATTGCTGCGCCTAACCCGATACCGCATCACTGACGTGTCCTGCGTGCCACTTCAAATATAATATAGCCGAAATTGAAAATAAAAATGTTCGAACCGTTTCTGTCGGTTGTGAGATGTCGCGTACAGCCGATGACGACGGCGCACGCGTACCGGTTAAATAATTATTATCGCCTGTGCTCTGACAACCGCGATTCTCGTCGACTGGCGACGGCGGTGAACTAGGTCGTCTTCGGGATGTGTACGCGACGCCGTCGTCGTCGCATGGATTTCGAAGAGAATCGCTTATAAACCGCGATATACGAAGGTACATTGAAAAAAAAAAAAAAAAATAATAATAATAATAATATTATCCGCGGCACGTGTGGAAAATTCGAACCGTGTGTGTGTGTGTGTGCGCAGGAATTTATGTCACTCCGCTCGGCACGGAGTATACCCAAATATGACGGCGTTCAAGCGAAATACGCGGAGATGACATACCCGATACGGTGTGCTTATTAATATTATATTATTCGACCGACAGCTATCTGTCGATTATAGCCAACGAAAATTTCGTCGGGTCGCGTGTAGCGACGCGAAGAATTCCCGGTGACAAATATAAAATATCCGATATGTTTATGACGCGAAAGAAACGCGTTGAAAATATCTAATTTTTTTCACATATTGCCAGCCGGGCGGCCGTTAAGGACTGTATAGCATTGGTTTTGGCTCGTCGACATCCGAGATACACTATGATACAAAAGAAACTAAAGGTCAGATATCTCAGATATCTTATCTTTCCTTACCCAAACCGACTCGCCGGCGACAAAGTCTTCGCCTTGGTCGCTTTTTTGTCGGGGTTCCGCATATAGGAGTTCCGTCCACACCCAAATATCGCCAGCCCGATCGTTTTGCCTTTTAGCAACATTCTGATGTTCGATTTGTCGTGTACAATCCTTTCTAGTTTAGCGTATTTTTTTTTATTATTAATTACTGTTTTTAATTTTAATTTTTTATATATATATATACTTTAAGTCATAGCTGACTATTTCTCGGTAAAGTTGCGTCATTTTCAAAAAAATAATATTAGTCGATTAATAATTAGTTTATCCTTCTCCGTCGCGCGTAACTCATAACTAATAATAAGGCGAACATGTAAATATACAACCTGCGGATTACCTAGGAAATCGTAAAAGAAGAAAAAATATAAAAAGATAAATACAACTACGCGAACTTATTGTCCATTTAAATTCAAGGGCGGAATATCATTTCAGACACGATGACGGTGTTTGTAATTAGTATTTTTTTTTTTTATTATAATTATTATTATTAAGTTTAATTATGATTAATAATATATGTATGGTACAGTGCACAACTGTACACGTTCGTTTCCCTCGGAAATTTATTAGACACCGCGTATCTGGTAAAAAATTGATTTAGGTGCACGTACACGTTGTATTTTCCGGAAACGTGCGTACAGTCACCATCACGAACTATATTGTAATTTATTAGTAATCAATAAAATAATTATAGGATTCGGTTTCAAAACGTATACGAGTTTTCGGAAGTTAAAAATTTGATTCGAGTCTTTCTCTGACATTAGCAATTTAATTACTATATAATTCCACGGAGATTTCTGAATGAAGATAATCAAATTCTGGTTTTTTTTTTTTTTTTTTTTTTTTTTTTTTTTTTTTTTTTTTTTTTTTTTATATATATACGACTCACAGTGATATTTAGTCTATAAATATTCGTATATTAATATTATATTTATATGTTTTTGGTAAAAGATAATTCTTTATTTGATTGTTTTCGACAAATTTTAAAATGACAGTTTTATAGAGTTTATTCTGAAAATGTTTACGTTTTGACATTTTATTTTCATTCACCTCGTTATTATATATTTTTTTCAGTAAACTATCGCAATGCGTATATCTTCGGCACCATATATATATTATTTATCCACAAAGACCTGTATATTTCGAGACGCTCGGCGTTATTTTCAATGTCAGTCTGAGTCTAAAAGCCCATTGTGAAATTTGGAAAAGTCAAGCTTTAAAAGTAATTGAAACACGAAGGGCTTTTTTTGTTTTAATAAGAAATACACAATCTATATAATCATTAGCATAATAAAACGTATGCGATGATGGAGAAATTACAGAGTAAACTGTAATTTATGTTATGTACATGTGAAAGGAGTCACTCATTAGCGACACTTTCAATATGACAAGGTAACCATATTTTATTATTTGCATGCAAACACATTTTGAACGAAGCGAGACACGTATTGGTTTTACTACGACGTGTTATTTGTTTTAACATTTTCTACTTTTAAAAACAATTATAGAGACCCGGAATTTTTACCAAATACTTGTTTGTCATTTATAGCCATTTGAAATTGTCGAGTTTTTTCGGCCATTTATTAAATTACTTATAAAAATAATAATAATAAACGGGCAAAACATTCAAAGCCCACGAAAACTACGGAAAAAAATCAGACAAACCGTAACTGTTTTGGAAGTAGGCTAATTTTATTATGCTAATGTTTGTAAAGATTGTGTATTTCTTATTACAAAAAAAAAAAAAAAAAGATTTTTATTATAATTTATTAAATATATAAAACACGTTATAGTAAAATTAATACATTATCTTCGTTCCTCTCGGAGTCTAGAAAAGAAAAATCAATTCAATGGGAAGCCCTCCGTGTTTCAATAATAACTTTTAAAGCTTGACTTTTCCAAAAGTGTTATCAATTGTAAAATGTAATAATGTATTTAATGGATAATCGATGATTAATATCTATGTGCGATGACGACGAAACGATAATTAAAACCACGGTTATAAATCATCTATAACCGCGGTTACCGCACCGCCAACCGCGGTCTTGGTTCGGGATCACGGTGTTGGAAGATAAAATCGGACAATTTCCTCCTTATCCGGGCGTTCCGCTTCATCGTACGAATGTGTTTAAAATGTATAAAAAAACGAGCGCTGCTGTTTTATATAATATAACGACAATGATAATACATGCAGTTTTCATCCTCAGTGCGGTCGTGTTACGTTGACACTATTGTTCCGTACGACGCGTTATGACACCGTATGTCGTTAAAAAAAAAAAAAAAAAATGATTTTTTTTTTATCCTAAACAAAATTATACCTACCAATATAATATTTTTTTTTTATTATTATTATGTATTTAGAACGGACGGACGTGCGTCGCCTCGATCGCGTTGTGGTGGCAGGACCGTTATCCCGTTAATTCCGTTGCGTGCGTTACAATATCGTCGAAACACTTTCGAAAAGAATAAAAAAAAAAAAAAAAAACGTGTGAAAAACCGACGATGTATAATAGAAAACCTTCACAATGGATTACGGACAGTCCGTCGTCGTCGTATTTCCGAATTACCGCAATGCACGCGGGAAGCTTATCCGTCGCGTGTAAACCATAGTGTAATAGATAACCAATAAAAAACGAACAAGACGTTCCCTATACATTTAGGGTGGCCATGTTAAAAATATGGCAATACGGGTCCAATAACGAATCGCACGGTTTCTTTTCAATATGTTTGTATTTTTATTTTACATACGTCTACGTTAACACAAAATACTTAAATATTTATTTACTTATACGTCATAATATAACTGTGATTATTAAAATATAAATAATCTGCAATAGCCATATTCGATAACATTTTGTTTTTAAATGACTAGTATAACAATTATTTGTTCGGTATAATTATATAATAGGCTAATCAAAATGAGATTCGAAATAATCAAAACACTCGAGTCGGGGACGTCGATAGTACGAAGTCGTTTTTAATAAATATTTTTCAAACAAACGAACTTTTTTTTTAGCAACGTTCGATTTCCTATCGCAACGGCACTGCACACACGAACGATTATTTGAATTTCGCCAACAAGTGTAACCGGTGTGGGTAAATCGCTGATAAAACCCGTGTGTATAACAGGATTCCAGAATACCATAGGATTTTTCGACGATTCCTAAAAATGTCCTACGAAATGACCAAAGATTTGTATTTACTGATGTCCGTTAGCGATTCGTCTTGTGCGTGTAACGGTTTACAATACATATACAAATACTATTTATTAGTCAATACTGATGTGTCTACAAAACTCTTGTAGGTATCCATTATTGTAATACCCGAGAGCACTAGCCGGGACGTTGAAAGTAAAAGTCGTTAGCGCCACTCCCACCGAAAAATATCTTTGGATACGTACCGCCTGCTGTCCGGTTAAATTTAATACATAATTTAACATCGTTTAATTTATGCCAATAGCGTCGTAGCAACCGTTTTTTACCGTATTTATGACGGGAATCCTATAACGTCGCCTTAGTCCGCGCTTATCACGTGAATATATATATATATATGGACATTTTTAATAATGGACACCATTGTGGATAGATCGTGTTCATTTCTTGTCACTATACATAGACACATGTGCGCGTGGGTCAAAATTTACTAGTTTATCGTCACGTTATCAATATACCGCCTAATGTTGTCTCGCCCATAGACACATAATACTATGGGCCGCGAATAGCAAAATAACTATTAGACCACGATATGTGTGAAAGAGAAAATACTAATATGACGTTTTCTCGTTGAAGAATCAATTAAAATGTTTGTTTTCCCAAGTTGAATTATGTTTTACACGGGAATATTGTACACCATGGCCTTATATTTTATAATACTATAGTGTATAATATTCAAACTGTGTATATATTGTACAAATACTTTTTTTAAATAAACATGTGTAAATTATTAAAATAATCAAAGGTAGGAAAATATTAATATGGAAATATTTACCCGTGAAGTATGATATTATCTGGTCTAGCCGAACTACAATTATAATATATATTAACCTTATCACTATCACTATAATTTTACCACGGAATAAATAGTTTTTTTTTCTATTACCACGAAAAAACCTCTTCAGAGTCTCTTTCTCGCACATATTATTGACTTTAATAATTTATACATGTAATATGTGTTGTTCGCGCGGTCTATAGCATTATATGTCCATCGGGTCTTAAACGCGATTTCGTGTTTTTTTTTTTTTTTTTTCTAAGATTACGTGTTCGATTCGAATAAATTCCGAAAAATATCCGTTTATTTTTTTACGGCAAACGAGAGTAGAAAATTAACAAAAAAAAAAAAAAACGTCGCGTTCTGCTGCGCGAGTCATCTATCTCTCTTCCCCCCGGGGAGATTAGGTTTGGTTAGGAGAGGGGGAGGGCGAATGAAAACGTACCAAAAATACAATTATACCGCAAGTGGTTTTTTTTTTTAAATTTTTTTTCGTCCACCTTTTTCTCCCCGACTGCACAGCTGCAGCAGGTGTACGTTATATTGTTACGCACGCGGGCCAGCTAGAGAGAAAAAGAAAACGAACACTCGTACGAACCGAAAATAATATTATTTTATCGTTATATTTTTCATACCGCGGTGTGACGGCCGGCACGTGAAAGTTATCCGCTCGCATAGTTCCGCGCGCGCGTTTCCTAATCAGAAAGCATAAAATTAGCCTTACAACGTACGGGCAAACGTCCGTGTCCGTGTGATACGTGAATACTTATAATTAAGTTACGATAGTGTTCGGACTCATGCTTATATTGTAATATGCTAATTTCTCGCGTAACGCAAGACGAATGCAATACAATAATTATTATGTACGTCCCGTCCTCGCAAAGTTTTTTCTTCTTCTTTGCGACGTTCTGAACGTTCGGATTTTCCAACTAAAAAAAAAAAAAAACCCCTCCTGGCGAAAACGAAACGGCAGCGTAATACAACATTTTTCTCAAATCAATCGAAAATATCGGTCGGAAAATCTATTCGTTTTGCTAGTTTTCGATCGAGTGACAAGATTTTCAGAGGCCGATCGAATATTTTTATCATTTTCGCATCGTCGAATCGCTCGTCTCTAAAAAGTTCACACGATCGTTTACGTTATTTTTATCGTTTTTATGTGCCTTAATTTCATTTACAGATATTTAATTATCAGTACTCAACCCCCCCCCCAAAAAAAATATATATATATACATTTATTTTCCATTCAGAACACGTATTGGAGTATTTGAATAAATATTCCTAAAGATGAGCCCGTTTCGAAATTCGCAATTCAATTCGATAAAACTGAATTGTTATGTTCATCATTTATTATGCGGCCGGACGATTTAATATTAAACCATTTTTTTGTCGGAAATTTAAAATTATTTTTCTGCGTCGAGAAAAAATTTTTTGATTTTGATTTTTTACCGAACAAAGAAAATACAAAACAACATAATAGTTTTTTCGGATGCACGGTAGTCGGAATATTTGTTTTCTCGAAAAGTATTTAAAAATAGTATTCGAATATAAAAAAAAAAAAATACCTAATATTTTATACGAATATTTTACAATACCAGTAGTTACACACGCACAGGTGGTTTTCACCTCGACAATTGAAAATCGCGCGGTCTTTCGAAAACCACTTACGTCATCGTCGAGTATATATATTATTATAATATGTATACACGTGTTCTATACACTTCGTTCGTAACGAAAATTCAACGATTTTCTCGAAAACTCTTTGATTCGGGTTTTAACAAAACGATCCGAAACAATATAGCCGATATTATTATTATTATTATTATACGGACTGCTGTGTCGGCGCAACAACTGGCAGGTGCGATTACCCGACTTTTTATAATATTATACGAAATAAATGTAAATTTCGTATAATATTAATTTATCGAATAGGCCGCACAGAATCCGATATTATATTATATAGATACGCAAAAAAAAAAAAAAAAACACTGAAAACATAATATACGTATTATTGCCACGACTGATAAATATATATATATATATATATATATATATGTTCTTAAGCTCAGCTAGGATTTTATCGTTCCTAAACTCTGCTGCATAAATCATCAGCAATCCGACGATTTACGGATGAACGGAGTGATTAACCATATCGATGTGACAAATTTTGTATTTTATTTTTTTTTTCTGATTAACAATATAATATTACAGTACAATCATTTTGTTGTCAAGTACTGATAAGAACTCTATAGGCTACACTGTCCGTGGACACTAAATGGCGGTCCGTTAAGTAGTGATAAGCCGAGTTGACCACTTTGTTATTACATATATGTGTAGTATAGGTTGTCTACCCACGGGTATCGGATACGCGGTAATTATACCGGGATAAAAGGAGAAAAAATAAGCCGACACTAATGGCTCGCGTAGAATAAAAAGGAATTATTGGTTATTATCGGCGGGTACATTGCAATCGGCATTATCGAAAACCTATTTGATTTTGCCGCTGTATACATTTATGTAGGGAACGTATAATTTGAACAGATAAGTTAAAAAAAAAAAAAAAAAAAAAAAAACCTCGCTGGCCCCTCTCGACGATACTCGTTTTCACAACGAGAAAAATTGCGCCGCGATTACAACACGACCGCGTGGTTTTTCTCGCCGTCTCCTCTCCCGTCGGCCGTAAATAACGCGAACAACGTGAATGGAGAGTGGGGTGCGGGCGCGTTCACGCGGATTGCCCGTAATTTTATACTTTTGTTTCTTTTTTTTCTTTTCTATTTTTTTTTTTTTCCTCTTCCTGCCATTATTATTCCGTTCGCCGCCGCCGGACGTTTCATTGTTGAATTTTCACCGTTTCCATTCCTATTATCGCGAGGTCGTTTTCGACCGGCCGACGACGACGAAAACGTACACAATGATCTTTCTTGACACATTGTTGCGCGCGTTTAAAGACGTGTGTGTGTGGATGCTGTCAATCCGGTTTTGTTCCCGTCCGCTACGTCGCCGCCCAGTTCAAACAAGCCCTGTCAAACACGGTGGCGTATCCGAAAGGGCGCCGATGCGTGCACTTCCCGCCCCCCGTAATATATTTTTTTACCGCTAGTAATTTCCCATCGTATAGACCAGCGATTCCCGATCAGTATGAAGCCACGGACCCCTAGCTAAAATCTAAATTGGTCCGAGGACCACCTTTTTGTAAATACGAATTTCAATTTTGTTTAAATGTGAAAATGAAAAATAAATGTTTTTACGGTTTATTTTTTTGATTTTACGTGCCCTTTTTGTAATAATATAAACACAGATTTTCTCAAAAAATACTATATACAGAGATTTATTTGATTGAACACGTTACTGAACTTACAACACTATTGCAATTACCTTATAAGTTACTTAAATTAGTTATTGCATTGATTTTATGAGACGAGTGAAACCTTTATTTTTTGTTCAAAATCTCGTTCAGGTCCGGCTGCGCGCTTGATATTTTCACGTTTAAATCAGCGTCAATATTAAGTCAATTACGATACTTGTAACTTCATGTAACAGTAGGTAAAAAAAGCTCGTTCACATCTATACGTTGTGCAAAAGGGGATCAAATATCTTAAAGCTTTCTCGGCCAGTTGTTTTTGATCATTTTGAACAGTTAACCAAAAATCAATTAGTTTTTTTATCGTTGCAAATATATTTTTCATCGTTCCGTTAGTTACCAGATCAATTATTTCATCTGGCTCCACAAGCGCGGACCCCCCTAACATCAACACGCGGACCACCAATTGGGAACCACTGTTATAGATAATAATAATATGTACTATACAATATAATACATTCGACTTTTTTATTTTTTTTTTTTTTTATCGTATATTCTTCTTCTTGTGGTTTCCCAATTTTTTTTGCATTGTGTCGCAAGCATCAATTTAATTTTTTTTTTTCCAATACAATATTCTAAATATTTACCATTCGTTTGGGACTTTAAAAGTAAATTGTTTGATAATTTTAAGGTGGTTTTGAAGGTCGATTTATCAATATTGTCGAAACGTTTACTTACTATATTATAAAATACTAAAAGATGTTCGCGTCCTTATATAATCATTTAAACAATCTGGAAAAAAATTGTGGAGTGTTATTAAACTTTGAATAACACAATATCACGAAAAGATTCTTCCAATTGAAGCAGAAATGATTTTCAAGAATATCTGATAAAAAAAAAAATTCCTGAAGCACATCTTCTTAGGTAAATCGGCCAATAAGACCGTCCCATCGTCTCCAGTTTTCCCTATCCGACGCCTGTATCTTTCATCAGTCCACATCTCCTTCTAATGCTTCCACATTTGTTCTTACTAAGTCCTTCCCCCAACTTAAACGTGGTGTTTTTCAGTAAGATTTTTTCAAGTGCTTTATGCGTAAGAACGGATACCTACGCCAATTATGCCAAATCCCACTGCAATCTTTTGTCTCTAATCGTTTCCAGTATACTCGGTTCGCGGAAGATTGTCTTTAATTCATCATTTTTCTTTATCCCCCACTCACCATTTAGCGTATATGTACATTTTTTTTTTTTTATAAACCGTTATAGACCGTCTAGACTCTTTGCTGCCAATATCAATTCCCTCCACTCTTCCCTGTTATACGCATGGTTTAGGTTTGAATTCCATTATGTATTTTCTGACTACATCTAACCACAATTGCTTCAGTCTATCATATTATTATATTTATATGGTTTCCATAGATTATTTATTGGTGTATCGATAATAATTTGTTGTTATCGATGTTTCCAAAAAATAGTGATAAAAATACCAGGTCGTTTTTATCTCGCTAATCGTATTTTACCGTTAGGTATATATGTATAATCTATAATTTCACCATATTACTTTGTTATCAGTGTACATCAGTTCGATATTAGTTAATGAATCAAAATCCGTCGCCGTTCTAAATAAAAACGGCAGTATTCGCTTTTAAAAATGATACGGAACTCGTTCGACGACTTGAAACTTAATTCTGTACTCAAATGTGTAATAAAAAATTGTAAATAACAACTAAGCTATCCGAGGATAGCTATTTATGAATGAAACTAAATATATAATGGTACAATAGTTCGTCGTGTCCTTGGCATTTGTCCCACGCAGATTTCTCCTTCTTTCAACATGCCCACATACAATATTCTTCCGGTTTTCCTGGTTTTTCTAGTCCTTGAAAAATATCTATACAGTTTATAGGACGCTCGTGTAAAACGAGGGTTGGTGATGACTTTATCGTACTATAATAAATTGCCGGTACGCGATTTCTCGGGTATACATATATAATATTGTTATAATAACGTTTTGCCGTTTCAGGGTTCGGTGATCTGACCAGAAGCCCTCCGAACATACGGGTGGACAGGAACTGGGTGGTCGAATCCACGGCTCCCGTGGGAACTGTCGTGACCCGGGTGCACGTAACCACGGAACCCGGAGGCGAAGCGCTGGTATACGGTCTGGAACACTCGTCGGGTTTCAACATGCACCAGGAGAACGAGGAACCGTTGCCGTTCACCATTGACGAGAACGGCCGAGTGACCACCAACGCGTCGTTGACCGACAAGGTATGGTTAAATAATCCTCGTCATTCAGTTGTAGTTACCCTAGCCTAAGGCCTATTTGCCGATCCTTGAAGTTTAAGAAAATTGATGTAAATTTTTTATTTAGACATACACGAACACTGAAACCTGTTTAACAAAATATCCATTTTAATGGTTTTGCGATTCCTTATTTGTGATTTGCATTTGTTTTTTTTTTCCTTGACTTGTCGCTTGTGTGCTTCTCGTTATTCAATTTAGATTACAAATCGTAGTTATTTGATTTAAAAGAAACAAAATTAACCTATATATTTGTCAATAGTTAGTGGAAAATATTGTGTCAATATTGTCACCCATTGTTGTGGCCGAAAACCCGTTTCAAGATTCTGGGCTGGGAACTCCGTCGGAGGGCTCTCTGGTACGGCATTTTCTATTCGGTCGGCGTGATGCGTTAAAGAGGAACTTAGGAGTTAAATATTTCCCGATATTTTTTTATAATATTTTATTTTATTTTAAAACATACAATCTGTAATTTAAATTTACAATAAGCATGTGTGAGGAAATACATTTATTGGTATCCGACGCGTGAAAAATGAAGCCATCCAATAGCAACACTTTATAACAGAAGTTTGTTTAATTTATAGAATTTTTATATTTTTTTTTCCTTTTTAATTTCTAATTATGGTTTAGATCGCGACACCATATTATTTTCTCGAGGAGGATTTCCAGGAATGGAGTCAGAATTTAGTGCTGATATTAGGGGATTAGGATGGTTGGTTAGTCGTGAACGAAATCGTTTATATAGTATCTTTGCAGTTTCGTCTACTGTGTTAACTCTTAGTTCGGTATATGTAGATTGTGATTCGAAACATTTCAAACATTTCCTGATATAACGGCGAAAACCGCCGACACCATCGGTTTTTTCAATTGCGGTGTAGTTATTATAATATTGTAAACTAGCCTAGATCACCATCCCGATTTCCCGCCTATATTGTCATAGCGGCGGTTTACGCCCGCATGTCCGTTCTTGTAGTGTTATTTGATGATTTTTGTTTTTTTTCTATTAACGATTGTGTTTCCGTGCGACGTTTGCCTAACTCTCGCGGACAACAAGAAGAAGAAGAAAATAAGAAAAAAAAAACCTCTTTAAGGCGTTTCTGTTATAATATACGATATTGGTATGAGCGAGGTGGTGGGGGGGTGAATCGCAGGGAAAAACACCACTGCAGCTAGACAAAAAAAAAAAAAAAAATAATTGGCAACAGCGAAATCGTATCGTTTGTATTATTTACGATTCGACGCGTGAAATCGTGAAACCTTGCAATTATCATACATTGACGTGTACGGCAATGATAAGGCGCTGCTGCAGGATACGGTATAAATATTATAATCGTTGGCCTGGGAAGGGATAATGGATAATAGGCGGAAAAAAAATTACAAAAAAAAAAAAGAAAAAAAAAAAATTACAATAAGAGAACCGGGGTACACATATGCGAAATAATACAGCCCGGTAATAACAAATATGGTACCTCCTATACCATAATATATATATTATTAATATTATTATTATATTGTACGAAGATGTGTAAAATGAACAATAATGTTTTTTTTTTTTTTTTTTCAATGTAAACCCGTTCCGAAATTGAAACGGTGAGCCGCCGCGGCCGGTACGCGGGAAATAATGAGAATAATATTTTAATAGCGACGTGCAAACTGTCCGGCGGAAAGGAATTTCGAATAACGAAATAATATTATATCGTTATACTAAGCACCGCGTTTTACGATTAAATGTTTAGGTACGGGAATATTCGGGTGTGTATGTTTTGAAAAGAAAAAAACCGATATAGTTATTAAAACGACTTCCAACCTAAACAAGTTGAATTCCATAAGTCCATATTGGTTTAATTATCATTACGTACAAGAGCCGTTTGCTTGTGAGGTCTAGTTCGGAATGTCTTCCGACCAGCCGATATAATTGTCGCATTTCCTTCTTAATTTGCAGTTTTTTTTTCTCTCTAACGCGGTGCACATCCAGTTGAGACGAGAGTCCAGGTGCATTCCTAGATATTTTGCCGAGTCACACCGTGGGACTTAACCAGTAATAATGATGTTATTATTATTATTATTATTATTTACGATTTTCAATCGGATTTTCGAATTGTCGAACACCACGCATATTATTATACTGTATAGTATAACGCCTGTATTACATTCTTGCGGGTTTTATAACGTAGATTTTTAACACTATTGATGGAACACAATGAGGATATTATTATTATTATTATAATCAGCCTATTATAGGTTCAACTTGTTCGTGAGCCAGAAAAACTTGCGTACGCTCACTTCAAAACACACGGTTGTAATATATTATTATTATTGTTATTTTTTTTTTTATATATATGACGTACTCTGTACAATAGGTAATAATACACAGACAGGAGTAATAATAGTTGAAAATCGTCTGTTTTTATATAACACCATCAAACACAACCTGTGTAGCTATAGGTATACGGACAGAATTTCGTTTAATTTTTTTACTCTATTTCTTCGCCGAGACGTACGCTTGTCCAGTATAGAACCAATCAAAACATATCAAACACGCCGGCACGGCATTTAATGAGACCTGCAGGATGATAACTAGATGCCTCAAACCAATTCCACCAAGAATACAGAGAGAAGTGACCACATACATAGAAATAACTAAACGTTTGTTTAGACCAAAGACACACCCTATATGCATAGCTATTCGAGAGTCCAATAGAGGCTTGAATCCTGAAGAAGTTTTATCGTCAATTCAAACGCGACCAAAGATTCCCCAGACTAGATCAGATTACGTAAACGGAGAGAAAAGCTGTAAGCTGAAATACCTATCCCACCCGCTAAACACCTACTACCTGCGGAAACCGAACATGGGCCATATGGAAGACAATAAATAGACTAAGAGCAGGGGTAGCCAAAACAAAAGCAAATATGTTGAAAATGGGGATAACAAAATGGATTGGATGTATACGAATGCGGTGAAATCCGGTCAGATATTCTTGTAGAACATTTACTACTACGGTGTATCCCGACTCCAATAGGAGTCTGACGACTGATGACTTGACTTTAACTAACGAAAAGGCCATATCAGTAGCCACCTATTGGCTTAAACAAAATATTTAAAACTTTCTATTTTAATTTATTAACTTTTAAATTTTTTTTTTTTTTTGTACTTTTATTTTATTAAGCTAATGACTGGGCTAGAATGTTTATGATCTTAAAAGTACTAAAAAATACATGTAAATATGCTCAATAAATATCAAAATATGCCCTTAAAAAAATCAAATATGACATTTAAAATTGTCTTTATTACTTAAAAATATACTCTAAATTTTAATATACAATTTTTTTTTTTTTTGTGTGTATCAAAGATAAATATTTGTGCTGTTGCTTTTTATCTTTAGTCTCCTTGCGTTTTAACGCCCTTAAATATTTTGTGCTTGCAATGTTTTGTCGTAAAGTCAATTTTTTTTCATATGCAATTTTTACTCTACATACTTTACACAGTAACACTGTTTCATCTGTTGAAAATACATCCTCCCTGAACTCTAAAACAAATTTGCGTAGTCGAACAGCATCGGAACTCTTTACTCTGGGCATTTTTAGTGAGAATAAAACACGTTTTAAAACTAAAATAATACACACTGCAGTCCACCCGTGGCCCACCGTACACTAACTAAAGATTTTATAGTCACTATGTCCGATCGACATCATCACTCAATCACGAATATCAGTCGTATAAACGATTAATAAACGTATAGATAGTAAAGATAAGTAAGTAGTAAAAATAAGATTATTGTATTTGAAATTAACAATGACCACCTATGGGTTTATATAATATATAAATACCAGTTTACTATTGCCAGTATATATATTGATTCTTGTCATAAAAATATACGTTTATTTTTATTTTTTTTTTTTTCAAAATATGCATCGATTCATAAAAACCATGAAAAAAATAAGAACAAGTCTTAAACATCCTAACCTTACTATTGTATGAATATCATAACATTAAAACCAAATTATCTAATAATCCTATATACTTTCTAGACTTTCCGCCTACATCACTGCAGACCTGCTGCAATTTTTAAAAAAGTTTAGCGGTGCAAAGAATAAACGGCTTCTTATTTTTATTTTTTTATTTTTTTTTAAATCAAACGGCTCAAACCACCTCCCCTCCCCCAACCCCACATCATCGATTGTTTTTACCGGCGTAAAACGGATTATTAAAAAAAAAAAAAAAAAACCAACAAACCGCACCACGCTATACACGGGACCGTTTTAATTGTTGCCGAAACACAGCAGCGTTGTTTAATCAAATCGAATAAAATATTTTTTCATAATTAAATCTCGCGACCGGGTTATTTTATCGGCGGTGTTAAAAACAATAGTTAGTAATAATTTGATTTATACGCGAAATAACTCGTGTTTGTGTGCCCGCGCGATGTATAGAGCAGGGGGAAAAAACAACACCTATAACGAAAGTCAAAAGTAGAACAAGCCGACGACGTGTTTCACTGTGCACCGCGCATAATAATATAATATTATTATTATTATTATTATTATTATTTTACTACCGGTGTATACAATTATTATTATTTTGTTGTGAATATAATATCCGACGTATTCGTATTGTATCCGTCCGGTTTCGCGTTTTGTTCGGCGGACTAGAAAAAAAAATTTAAAAAAAAATACTGCTCGTGGGTGGGCAGTGCCAGTAAAACTGGGTTAGTTGGGTTAGCCCGTGGCCGACACGCCAAAATTCGAAGCCCTTTTCGGTAAATTTTATCGGTTCCTCGTGCAAACTCACTCGTCTACGGATTTTCGATACTTGTTTTTGGCCGTAAAAACAGCGTTATATGAAACAGTGAACCTTATGTCAAATTTTCGTGCATTGTTATTGAGAAGCCAACGACCGATATTAAAAAAAAAAACTAAACCGCAAAAACTTCAACTGGCTATAAATAATTGCTTAAATTTGCCGGAATGTTTTGAAAATTGTACCACTTCTAGAAAGGTACAGTTATATATAATAAGTATCCGGTGAACAAAAAAACAGACGTATAAATAAAACTGACGCGTCGACAATACTGTTGTCGGGTTTTTAATTGTATAGACAAACTGTCGAGGAATCTATATATATATATATATATATATTTTTTTTTTTTTCAATAATGTTAACCACCGGGCAAAAAATCCGCATATTTTGCAGTGGGAAAAAACATCTTTGTACAATTAATACATTGGAGCCATGACCAGAATCCACAATTTATCCTCCTACATATTATAATAGCTATAAATTATTATTGCAATAAGACAGAGATTTGGAGAAAGGTCATACGCTTTGGTCACCCAATTATAAGTGTTTTTTTAATTTCCTTTTTTCGTCTGTTAACAACTTTTCTCCAGAAACCTTACTCCAATCAAAAAACTACATGTGTAGCTCACTTGCTATTTTTGTTTCATGTTGGTGTACCGGAATTTCCATCTAGTTTACTTAATTATGTGGGGAAAACATCGGAAAAACCGAAATATTTACGCAATTTCGGTTTTCTGTTATTTTTTATTTTGTACTTTTGTTGTTATTCAGTTAAAAATAACCGTAGAGATATTTTTCACCCGTACTTGGTAAAGTGATTTAAAAAATGTCCGATTGAAACGGCTGTTAAATTTGATCAATCAGTTGACCGATCGACTTCTATAAATTATGGATATTTGTATAGAATATTACATATACGTTTACGCGTTACAGGAGGGCAAAAACATTTACTTGTACGTGACCATCAACGACGGACACTTGATGTCCAAGACGCAGGTGTGGGCCAAAGTAGAAGGGCCCGGCGGAAACGGCAGGAAACCGACCGGCGGCGGCTTTCTGCCGCCCCAGTTACGACCGTCCCCGCCGCCGTCGATCCCGATCCCGATCAACGGCATCGGCGGAAATTTCCCGGGCATCATTTTCACGCCGCCCAACAAACCACCTCCCCCCGTGAGGAGTACGCCACCCAAGCCCTCTACAACCAAAGTTCCTACAACGCGACCGGCGACGACGCTCACAGCCGCCGCCGTCACGCAAAAAGCGGCCATCGTGCCCGCGGCGGCCCCGGTCGCCGAAGCGTCCACGTTGCCGACTGCGGCCAGTTCCGTGGCCGCCGCTACCAGCACCGCTATGAACGTCTCCGAAGACAGTGCGGACAACGTCTCCGAAGACACCGTGGTAAACCTCTCCGAAGACACCGCCGCCGCCGCCGCCGCCACGACTCAATCGAACGGGACGACGAGAAACGTCACGGACACGGCGCTTACCCCGCCGACGGTGACCACACAGCAACCCGTACAGAACAACCTGATGTTGGCCCTCGTGCCCATAGTGGTCGCGGCCGTTTTTCTGACTGCGGCCGGCGTGCTGGCCTGCTTGTTCCGCAAAAGACTGTTTTCCGCCAAGGTCAAATCCAAAAAAGTAAATTCCATCGTAAGTATATTATTATTATAATACATACACGCGTATATATATATATATATATAATTCGTGTCATTGTCGTCGGTACCCGGTGGTTATGTATGTTTAAAATGTATACTTACGTTATTATACCGTATCCGATTGTTACGATCGTACGCTCTGGTTATAATAATACACTCGACGTTTATCCGTAAAACCAGGGGAAAATGAAGAGCACGAGATCGGACGACCCGATGGTCATGCACCACTGGAGCGGGCCCAGGGCTTTCACCAGGTACGAGAGCTGGGGCACTGACCCGGCGGTGCACGGACAGTACACCGGTGGCAAAGAGTCGGCCATCAAGGAAACGGACCCGTGGGAGATCCCCAGACACCACGTGCGCGTGTGTTCGATACTGGGTGAGGGCAGTTTCGGGCAAGTGTGGAAGTGCGAGGCGTACAACGTTTTGGGTAAATAACATCACTAATAGCAAAACAAAAAAAAATAGAAAATATTTAGCGTTATTAAATAATGTTGAGTTGTTTGATCGATCCGGATTGACGGATTCAATATCTGTCAATCTGAATATTAAATAACACAATTGTTAATTGCGTGTACAATAATAATATAATAGGTCTGTAGTGTTTATTGCAGTCTAATCTACAAAAAAAAAACACATTTCACACGACAAAAATTGTGTTATTATCGTTATGTGTACGAATCGACATCGTTTCCGGTTGTAAAACAACGGAATAACAATCCGTGAATTGTATCCAGATTTCGGATTGATCCGGATTAAGCGTTCGGCACTAGTTATTATCATTCTTATTTTTTTTTTTTTTTTTGTTAATTATCGCGTCGGGTAGATATATATATATATATATATATGTGTTAACGGTCTGTTTATTCGTAGGATTCAAGGGCAACATGGTGGTCGCGGTCAAAACGCTCAAGGACAACGCGGGCGAACGGGAACGTCTCGACCTGGTGCAAGAGCTACAGGTGATGAAATCGTTGGAGCCTCATCCACACGTCGTCAAGCTCTTGGGATGTTGTTCGGAAAGAGGTAAGATCATATAACACGTGATTATCATCAAATATGTTTAACTATTGAAAGTCGGGAATAGATAAAACGTTTATCGCGTAGATAGTTATAATTATAAATATTAATCAGAGCGTTTCAATACGAACAATATATTTTCCTCTCGGCGGTATTTATATTGCTATCCGTGAGTTACGTTTATAGAAATCCAGAAACCTTAAAGAAATCGTATTGCCGTTTAACTTGTACAGATTATACGGAAAGAAACACGTAAAACCGCACGAATCCGATCACTAGTGGAAAATCTAGCGGGAATGCGAAATTTAAAACGTAAAATTTTGACCGGTAAATATCGTGTTTGTCGTAGAAAGGCGGCAAAAGTTACGGCGACGGCGTCCTCTTAATATCGTCCGTCGAAGGTTCTTAAAGTTCAACTTGTTTTGTGTTACGCCTCCAAGGTTTATCGAAGACGTGTTACTTACGACGTACACGGTAACCAGGTGACAATGACGAACGCGGTAACCGGTCCGGTATACTATATTAAGGTAACCGGACGGGTAAGTGTCTGATATGCGTGTGCGTCGCAAACGAACAATATGATCGTGTGTATTATTTTATGCGTCATTGATTCGTATTTATACGACGATGCTTACCCGCGCATGCCAACAAATCGTGTCCACCCATTCGAATCTCCGCAATTATTTCTTCTTTTGTTTTTTTTGTTTTTTTTTTTTCCGACACACATTGTTCATGTACCTACGCTATTTCCGATGTACAAATCGCTTAACCAGCCGATTCAGATTCTCCGCCAAAACTCAGCCACGCCGTCGTTGTACGAGTGTATACGAATTATACAGAACGACACTACCGGCTCGGGCAATACTAATCGATCAGTTAACTCTCTGATATCGATTGACCGTTGTGTCTCGTAATGTGACAATAGAATTTATTAGAGCAATGTTGTTATGCAATTTTTTCAGCTTTTGTTGTTCGTACAACTGCAATTGCATTATATTTCCGATTAAGTACTCGCCTATGACGAGGGCTCACAAGGAAAATGTCCACACCGAAGTTGTTTCGTTTATGAGTCCATATTGTAAAGAAATTATTATTCTATCGTTTCTATAAATATACTCGTATATTCGATTTACAAATTATAAAGTATAGCCCTCCCCCCTTTGCCCCCGAAAAAAATAATATGAACTTATAATTTATACGTACGACTTAAAAACGTTTATATTTTATTTATTATTATTTTTTTTTTTGGTCATTATAAGAAATCTGCTATCACTTATTTCCCCCACCCGCGAAATTGCCCGTATAAACACCCGTGTAGAGGACTAAAACCTCTACGTAGCCCCTGGAGTTGATTGCCCCCCGTTTTTTGGGCACCCCTGTAATCTGTATCAAAGCAAAACGTTGATTTTTTTTTTTTTTTACTATTTATCTTTCTATTCTGTTTAAAAAACCGGACTTTCTTCTTAGTGGCAACTAAATTAAACTAAATTAAATAGATGACAACAACGACGGTTATTGTTTAAATTTAATTCACCGAGGCGACCCATAAATCGAAAAATATAATTAATGATTTTCGTACTAAAAATACCATTAACCCCGTGCGACCCACCATTTAGGGGTGGAATTCCGGAATACAATATAGCCCATGTTACTCGGGGACAGCGTAGTTTTATATTGGTGAAAGAAATATTGGAATCGGTTGGGCAGTTCGCCAGAGATTACCCACTACGTGCACACTCGCAAACTAACAAATTGTACCTCTTAATAATATCATCAGTATAGATTACGTATTATATAATTGTATTGTGTAAACGCCTAACCGGGAGAGGTTTCGTTTCGTTTTCAGACCCCCTGTTCGTCGTCATGGAGTACGCGAAGCTGGGCAAACTCCAGAGCGTGCTGAGGAATTCTCGCGGCGTCAACTACTACACGAATACGCACGGGCCGAGTTCGTTGACGTCTCACGAGCTCATTATGTTCTGCTATCAGATCGCCAAAGGAATGGACTTCTTGTCGTCTAAAGGGGTACGGTACATTGAACCCGCTCGCCGCCGCCGACGTTAATTGCGTTTAAAACGGCTATTATATTACGCCGCTGTTATATGCTTTATTATTATCGCGATATTAATTTGTTTTATCCGGCCGCGGTTTACGAGGCCTGTAAAACAATACATTATCTATAGTCCGGCAGTTCTCAAACCGTGATCCGGTTGCCTCCCCCCCCCAGAACTATTCCGCAAGAGTGATTTAAGGGTTCCGCGCAGTCAAGATCCGAAATAAAATAGAAACAAAAACAGCATTGATTGCTGCAACTAGGACCGTGACGTCCGAGTAACAGTAGTTCACGGTAGTTCCCGCCGTAGTGTTGTCTACGAAGTTCACTAAGAAATATTTAACGGATTTTAAAGAAATCAAACAATTGCATAGATCATTTTTTACGTGTTGTGCAATTAATGAAAATCGAAATTCCAAACAATCGGGGTGCCGTAGATTTTGTTTGGTAACTTTGGGACTACGCGAACGAAAAAAAGTTTGAGAACCCCTGATCTATACCATAAAAATCTCGTTGCACAATAAATATCGACGAGATTCGCCTCCCTTTTCCCCGACAAGAGTTCCCCACTATAAAGGGATTCGAAACTTACTGTTTTTCCGACCACCAATATTCTGTTCTTCTCAGATGGGTTTAGTTACGCGATAAGACTTTAAAATACTGATTCGATTTCGCCGTAAAGTGTACACGAGATCAGCCTTGTCACATTTTCATTATTTCGGCCCGTAAGTTTTTCAATTGAAAAACTTTAAACGAAATTGTGGCAAAACCGACAGTATTTCCTCAAGTAGACATCAGAAAGAATTCACTTCAGTTTTTAAAAAGTCTTATCGCGTCATCTAGGCCGACGGACAAAATATCGAATGTTCTATTCGAAAAAACGAAAATATTAATTTCACCGCTAGAGCGCGTTGAAACTCGTAGCTGTCCTGCTACAGTGAACATAGAAATAATACTCTATATGACTGATACAACCCCGTTTACTAGTCCTAACTCTATGCAAAACTCGGAAATCAACTGTTTACAGCGCACTCTACCGGGCATATAATTTGTAGTAAAAAAAAAACATACCCGTCTGCATAGACGGCGGGGCACGTCTTTACCGTTTAAAATCAACTGGAATTTCGCATATTAATTATAATTCTGTCGAAACATTCATCAGACTGCTGTGTACCTGTAAAAGAGAAATTTGAAAACTTATATAAGACTCGCGGTGTTTTCTGTTTGTTCTCGCCAATGTGTTATTAGAATTGTATTATACACGGTGACAATATCACAATTTGTGCGACCGAATAATAATGGCGGGGTGACGCGCGACAGACGTGGAAAACCTACGGAAATAGGAATAGAAAAAAAATGGTTGCACAAGTACTACGGATTATATTGGCCTGTAGACTGACCGACGGTAACTGTAATCGTCATGAAAAAACCTAATCAAAACGTATGTGTCTTGGTAGTTTTTTTTTATTTTTTTCAATCGTAAACGACCGTTTGTTCCACGGTCGGTCGGCAAATCCTGTTGGTTTCCTTGGGGGGAGGGGGGAGAGGGAAATTAAATAGGGAGTGGGGCTCCCTAGTTTTCGATATCAAATATCGAAATGGCACCGACGACGGCGTGTTTAATTGTGTTTTGGCGTTTGCCAACCGAGTAAAAATAGTGTCGCGCAACACGACATTTCGAATCGCACCATTCATTATTGATATTGTACATTCCGCGCCGCGTTTATTGTATTATATAATAAATATAATGCATATTGAATAGTTTTGTCGGAAAGTAATATATATATATATATATATATATATATATATATATATAGACGCGATAATAGACGGCGGTGTTTATTATATATTATGTTTCGCGGCGGTCAACTACCCGTACGCGTTGCGCGTTCGTAGGCACCACACTATTATTTTGCCAGGCGTGTATTATTATCGTTATTATTACGAAATTGTAAAATATTACGACGATTCGATTTTGTAGGGCATGGAAAACAACCGTCGAAACCGCGGCGCGATTTATTATTATCCACATACCGAAATAATAATATACTTTCCATAAAAATAATATATACGTGTTATATAGACACGTATAGTTTATCGGTCGGAAATCGGAAATCGGAAATCGGTTGTTCCCATATAAATATGACCTACACGTGTTTATTATACGGACCCGGGGCGCTTAGAAAACGGTTTTTAAAAAGAAAAAACAATTTTCTCGATAGTAGTAATCTAGGGTAAGAACGTTTACTAAATATTATAAGCGTAAAAACAACGTGCCGTCTAGTAGACACGGCAACGGTGGAGTTTTGGCGAACGACGCGTTTTTGCGAAAATAACGACAGAGTTGTGTTGGTCGACTATAGCAACGTATTAATGTTTTTTTCCAAAACAATCATCAAAAAAAACTATCAGCATTGTCTTGACATTCGACCTCACTTGACGAGCTTTTTTTGTCTGAGGGGAAAATTTTGTTTTCCACTGAGATAATGGGAACTTTGTTTCCGGATCGTATCCATAAACCCACGTCTCGTCACCTGTGATAATGTTGTTTTTATGAAATTAACATCGGCAGAACGATTTTCAAGGTCTTGTCAAATCGTTCTGCCGATGTTAATTTTGCTCCAAAGTTTACAATCGCCGAACGAATTTGGCAGCTACCTTTTTTATCTGTAAATTTTCGGTTGAAATTTCATGACAAGATCCAATCGAGATTTCTGCTTCATTTGCTAACTCACGAACGATTAACATCTGCAGTCATTTCGCACTTTTTCGCTAATTTTCGCCACAACGTCATCGTTGTTTATAGATGTCGACGGTCTTCCAGAACGTGGATCGTCTTCAGTTGACTGTCGACCATTCTTGAAACGTTTCCACCACTCGTAATTATCCCCCAAAAAGCAGTTTTAACCATTGCGTACGTCTCCGTTTTTGCATTTTTGCCGAGTGTCCAGCAAAACTTGATGCACACACGTACGTTGTTCGTTAATTTCGAACATGTCGAAAACGGCGGACGGAAGTCAAACTGACTGAATTTACACGACCACGTGTAATATTAAAATGAGATGAGATAGCGACTTCGGGTTTTGTTTGAAATATTCACTAATAATACGTGAGGAACAAATCTATATATAATTTAGAACGTTATCACGTGTAGATTAGCCGTAATGACATTTGTCGTGGTACTTTTCGAACAGACCTTGTATATATATATATATATATATATATATATATATAGATTAATATCCATTCGTTTTTTATTTTTTTATTTTATAATTTAACTTTGAAAATCGTCCGTTGAAGTGCACCGGTGGTAACGGGGAGGTATACGGGTATTGCAACGGTGAGGTATAACTGTTTAGTGCTACTTTTTTATTTCTGTAACCGCAATTTATCGTGTCCGCAGAAATAATGACGATTGTACGCATTTTTATCGTATTTTCCAACGGTTGACTTCGGCGGTCACTCGCCGCAGTTATTATGCTCTGACGTGTTATTTATCATTATTGCGGTTTCCCATTCGAAACGTTTCGGATACGCGCGCACCACCTGTGCTATTGTGTACCGTATACTATTGTAATAGCCCTCCCCCAATATAACTAAAATATTCGTGTCAAATTAAAAACCGTCCTGTTAATTTAATGAAAACGCTATCGTTAACGCAAGACTATTGTCAATCGACGAGTTTGTCGAACCGATCGGCGGTTACTGTATAATTCGCAAAACCGTTTATACCAACCGTTTAGCTATAATTTTTCCTATCGCACTGCGCAAACGTTATTCAAACGGTGTATCCCGACTAAACCATACTAACCAACTGTTTTATCACTGATAACAGAGTAAGTCGGGTTATAACCGTAGATAACATGCATGTATACAAAGCTGGACGGTAACTAGTTAAAAAGTTAACTATTACTCGTTTCGATAACATTTAACTTGACTAGTTACAAAAAAAAAAATAGAACGTTAGTAAAAAAACTTGGGTATTACTTTTAATAAATAGTTATAGTTATTTAACTTAGTTATTATCTCAAAATTTAAGTTATTTTTATGAACTTTTCGTAAAAAAAATAATAATAATAATAATAATAATAATTAACTCAGTTATTATTTTCCTTGTAATTTACAACTCAACTCAGTTATTCGAATTCATTTATTTATTAAAATTAACTTTAATTCAGCTTGTTTTTTTTTAGGATAAAAAAAAAAACTTGAAACTATTTAAAAAAAAAAATGGTTTACATGTCCAGCTTTGCTAATAATATTATAATATATATTATCAGGAAAATAATAACTGAAGTTGAGTTAATTATTTTTTTTTTTTTTTTACAAAAAGTTCATAAGAATAACTTAAATTTTAAGATAATAACTATATAATATATAAAAAAATTTATTTATATATATATAAATACGTATAATTTGGTACAAAATCGTTGAATATACAACTGCGACAGTGGCGGATCTAGGGCGAGGGGGTGCTCAGGAGTTCACCTGACCTACGGTCAAAAAAACCGTATTCGTCTTACAATAATATTGTACGCGTAGAAGAGAAGAAAATAAAACGAAACCACGCCGGTACATCGAATATTTTGAATAATTTTTTTTTTTTTTTTTACGCTTTTTATCCGTCCTCCGGAATACACCGTGGACGATTAATTTTTACACAGCGAGTCTCGAAATACGATTTTGACGCAATAGTAAATATTATTATGCAGAGTGTCCCGCGAAGATTTACTCATTGCGATATCTTCCGGCATAATGAAGACCGTCAAATTCTGTTTTTTCTTCTTCTACATTACTTACAGGCATGAAGACTATACGAATATTCTTATTAATGAATTAAAATTATGGATTATTTTTTAGAAAACCTGATATTATTTCTACCGGTAAAAAATGTGTATACTTTTCATAAATACGGTTCAAGGGAGACGTCTAGACCAGTGATTCTTTACGTGGGCGGTACAGCCCCCTAGGGATAATTTTGGTCCCTCGAGTGGAAAGGTTGGGCGCTGGTTCAGCTTTTGAAGGGAGCAAAGAAATCGGTTGGATATTTGCAATAAAGGTGATGTGAGTTAAACTTTAACCCACGTCGAACCAGACATCGCAACATTAGCAGCTACTCGTCAGGCCCGGGGCAGTCCCTAAAGAGGTATAACGAATTATTCTGTTTTGTATGGTGAAGTAAAATATTTTTCTCAAGTGGAATCGGACAAAGTATTTGTTTACTATATAGTAAAATAAGAGTTTTTATTTTAATTTAAATTACTGGTCCATATCCTTACGAGAATTGTTCGATTGGTAGGAGAGGGGCGTTTACAGTCATTTATCTCGGTGATTGGGTGCTGAACCGAAAAATGTTAAGAACCACTAGGTCGAGGCATTCAAAACACCCCCTCTCGGTTGTGCCGCTGTACTACGGTACAAGGGCCCCATGAAATTGTTCGGTACCGGGGGGCACCAGACCTAGTTGATAAAAGTTTCTGGGCGCGCGCCACTTGACGTCAAATTTGATTTTACAATTTTCGACGCGTTCCCCTTACGTCCCTGCTGCGATAGATCGAACAAAAGACCGCGCGATAGAGTTATGGGGAGGGGAGGGGGGGCTCGGTTACAGTTGCATTATGTATACGTGACGCTAACGAACGGTCGTGCGAATGTTTGCAGATCATACACAGAGACCTGGCGGCCCGGAACATACTGGTGACGGAGGAACGGGTGTGCAAAATCTCTGACTTTGGGTTCGCCCGGGACGTGGCCAGCAGCCGGGTGTACGAGCGCAAGTCCGAGGGACGGCTGCCCATCCGGTGGATGGCGCCCGAGTCGCTGTTCGACAACATGTACTCGGCCAAGTCGGACGCGTGGTCGTTCGGCGTGCTCATGTGGGAGATCGTGACGCTCGGCTCGACGCCGTACCCGGGGATGGCGGCCGCGGACGTCATGAAACGGATCCGGGACGGTTACCGGCTGGACAAGCCGCAGCACTGCCGGCGCGAGGTGTACAACATCATGTTCTACTGCTGGGACAAGAGCCCGGACGGCCGGCCGGATTTCGCCGAGCTGCTCGACCTGCTGGACAAGCTGCTCGTCGACGAGACCGACTACATACAGCTGGACAGGTTCCCGGACAACGCGTACTACAACATCACAACGTGCATAAGCGGCGAGCGCCTGTGACCGCCCGGCGCCCGGCCTGTTCCCCGTTGCGGGCCGACCCCGAATTAATTATAATAACAATAACAATACCGACGTGTTATCATCGCGTTAACATTTTTTTTTTTTTTTATTGTTTTATCATTACAATTGTATTATTCTATAATTATTATACAATAACTGCAGCTAGTGGTTCCCAAAGTTTGTGAACTGCTCTATAATATTTAATAGTATAATATTCTATTGTGCGATTTGTATTTATTATTATTATTTTTATTTTTTATTTTTTTTTTTTGTCGTATTTTTATCTGTAAACGCATTGAAAAAATATTACCCAATTATTCTATAATATTCTCTTACGTGTGTGTGTACAGAGTGAGCGCAATGTATTTTGTTGTTAATGTTTTCTTATTTTCTTTTTTTTTTCGATTTATATATTTGAAAAAAAAAAAAAAAAACATTACTAGTCTTTATTATTTTTGTACTGTCTCGAGAGTGCCTTTTTATTTATGTTTTGTTTTTCTAACTTTTTTTTTTTTTTAAATTTAATATTGTAAAATATTATCCGTGTCGGATAATAGCGACGTTGTACGTATGTATAACTGTTTAATATTTTAAGTACCAAAAAATATATTCTTAATATTATAATAATATATTCATTACGCGTAATCCTAATTTCCACGGTTCTTTTTTTATTTGTATTTGTATTTTTTTGTCCGACACGTAATTTCGGACGACCGAAAATCCGAATGCGTGCTTGTGCGTTGATTTTTCATTTTCTTTTCAAAAAACAATTGTTTTTATGTACGAGGTATAAAGTTATTACATACATTAGAAATTTAGAAATGATACGTGTAATATTATTATAATCAATCGTACAAATTCTAAAAAAAAAAACGCTAAAATACCGCGCACCGAAATCGTAATTAATCGATATCGCCAATATATATTTTGTCTAATGTTGGGATTTTGTTGCACTTGAAATTGTACAAATATGCGCTGTAAAATTACCATAAATATTGGGTAGCCCAACGTTTTTGAAATCGATAATAAGTTATTTGATTTGATTTCAATTGTAAAAATAAACGTATCGAGTAAAATTAGTGCAATGTGTGAAAAATCGCCAAAATTGGAATTTATAGCTTAATATTACGTGGATTCTATTGTAACAGTGATATAGCAAATCTAATGAAACTTATACTAATATTATCATTTTTTGTTTTTTTTTTAGAAAATTCAATTTTTTATTATTTGTATAAAAAACACTTAAATATTTAATATTTTATTAACTTCCGACATGATGAATTCACCGAGAAATTTAGTCAATACATTTTTTTATGTACAGGATAATGTTCAATAAATTGGAACCTATACATTTGTACGCTTAACACTATAATTTTAGAATTAAATTAAATAAACTAAAAAACTACCCCCCCGTTGGCAATTTTCAACCATTTACGGGCCAACGTGAAGGGGGCGGAGTTATAATGACCGAATTTCTCCAAAATTACTTTTTTATAATATTGAACAATTTGCCCCCCCCTCGGGGCGAGACATCAATAATATTTATTTTATTTTTCTTCTATAACAAAGGACCACCCCGAGCCCCCTGATATACGTTTTTAGCTGACAATCCCCTCCCCCTATAGTTTTTTAATTTTTATTCCCTCCTGGTTTAAAGTCTAAATCCTGCTTCGTCGCTCTCGGGTTTTTTTTATCTTTGGTTTTTTAGGACTCGAGCTCCTGCAACTATTAAATCCCAGTTACGTCCATGCCCTCCTACACACACTTTTAAAAGTACCTACGACCAAGGACGGATCGACGTAAACTTTCGGCCCGGCAGTCAATAAGCCTGAAAATAAAACAATTCGAACACGCCTAGAAAGAACTACTAATATAAAATATTCTGTGAACGTTTTGCCTTTTTATCCCATTTACGGACAAAAATACAACGAAAATCAAAAAAAAAATGATTTTTAAATTCTTTCAGAAAACATGTGTGACACTGGAAAATCGAAGCAAGATTTCTGGTAGAAAAGCTGTTCAGACGAAATTAAAAAAATAATAATAATAAGCACACATCTCATTTTATGACCACGTCTATTAAAATATTTATATTGAACCTGCAAAAGTGAAATTAATTTTATTAGATCCGACGACACGTTCGAAGTATATTTTTAAACTTGGTTTACAGTTCCTTAGGAATATCCGGGATTTTCTGAAATTGTTAATTTCGTTAGTCGTACATAATTTGAAAATGTTGATTCTTATAAGGTTGTAACGATTATTTTATCGAAAAAATTAATTTATTTTTATAAGAATTACACAATCTATACTAAAAGCAAAATAAGCGTATATGAAGATGGTAAACAGCAGGATATACGGGAGTAAGAAGTCGCCCTTTAGCAGCAACGCTTAGCTTGTACACAGATTATGTTAATCTATGATTTGGTGGAGAGGAAGAGTAATGTAAGCGAGGAAAAAGAGCGTTAGGAGTTCATTAGATTAGGAGGTCCCTGGCACCATCTCCTTTTCAAACAAAGTCGAGGAACTTCGGGCAATGTTAAAGTATTTAGATTCCTGATTAATGGGTTTTTGTAGTGGTTGGCTAGATGTGCAAAGAAACGCTTGTGACAAATTACCGATTTTTCTCAAATTGATTTCATGTGCATGTCATTATGGAGAGTTTGATGATTGGATACATATGGAGGAGCGTTTGCTATTCTGCGTAGTGATGTTTTGGAAATTTTAAAATTTTAAAATTAATGTCTAACTACTTCAAAATGAAGCCACTGACACCAATGCGCTAGTCTTTACTACAACAATAAGTTTTGTACAGTAATATCTATCGAAAGCTTCACAAACTCTCCATAAAAACATTTGAATTGTTTATAGTATCACTAGTACAAATCTAGTAGCTTACACCATTGTCACTCCCTACTAAAATTAATCACTGTATCATGAAAACTAAAATAAATATTTATTTATTTATTTTTTGTTATTACAAATTAAATAATTTTTATACAATATATAGATAAACTGTCATCAATTAATTCAAATAAGGATTAACATCGTTTAAGTTCAATATAAACACACACATTGATAACTGTATTTTATACATTTATTATTCTAATGTTGTAACCAATATCTAATATAATTATCCATTTTTAATATTTCTATTTTTCCCACGGCCGTGTTTCGGTTTTTTTCTCATTGTTCCACTAACTTTTTCTTCTGTTTTTTCTTGTTCTTCTGTACTATCATTAGAGGTGGTATTTGTTTCAACTTCTTCTTCCTCGTCTGCTAATTCATCGTTTTTAGGAATTACATTGGAAAACTTTTTGAGTTTAGCCACAAAGAATCCGTCCATATTATGAGTATGGGGATAAAAACGCCGTGTAAGTTTCATTGAAGGATGAAATCTAAAACGAAATATAATAAATCACAATTTAATACATAAAAAACACACAATTTACAATACTGGTTTAATAAATATTATACTTTTGAAAATATAATGAATTGAAAAATAATTTAAGTACCTGTGATGACGCAGATTTGTAAAACCTTCGGTACCAAAACTTAAACCCGTGTCTACTAATTTGACATCTCGTTTTTTTAAAGCATAATCTATCACACATTCATTTTCTTCAGCCTGAAATAATACAATATTAAATTATAAAACATGATTAACCCTGCTATTCATCACGGAATCATATTTCTAAACAAGTTTTCATATTTTCCCCCCTTCTAAATCGAGAAAATTGTACGAACAAGAGATTGTGTTAATTCGTTCACATATACTAATAGCCAGCCTTGTACTGTTGAAGCCTTATTTTATAAAATGAAAATAAATAAAAATAACTTACTAGTACAGAACATGTCGAATACACTAAATAACCGCCTGTTGAACTTTTGTAATTCAAAGAATCAATGGCAGCTAACAATAATTCACGTTGTAAAGTAAAACATCTCTGCAGATCTGTTTCATCTTTACTCATTTTAACACCAGAATCTTTACTTATCACTCCAGTTCCAGTACATGGTGCGTCTAATAATACTCTGTCAAAGTTTTTGAATACCTGAAATATTAAATAATTGGATCAGTATAATTCATTAATGTAAACAAATGTCTTAGAAACATGTGCAGTTGAAAAATATTTAATTTTTTTCTTCTTCTGTGAGGTTGGCTAAGTTAGTCAAATCTAAACAAATTTATGTTACTCACCTGAGGTAAATGTCTGCCATCATATGTTGAAATAACAGAATTAGCAATTCCCATTCTATGAAAATTACCAACAATAGCCTTAGCACGATTTTTATTTACATCATTAGCAATTAAAACTCCTGTATTTTTCATTATAGCAGCTACAACAAAACATATTTATAAAATTTGATATTAATTAAATAGTACTACTACTGAATAAAAACCCACTAAACCATATTAACCCTACTTAGTAAAAATCAAAAATCTTAAAGATTATAAAGTATAATTTTACCTATATGCGAAGCTTTACCGCCGGGAGCGGCACACATATCTAAAATATGTTCATTTTCTTGGGGAGCTAAAGCCATAACAGGTAGCATACTGGAAGCAGCCTATTAGTAAAATATAATTGTTATAACAATAAATTATGGATATTTATTCAATATTTTTACCTGAAGCATATAATGTCCAGCCAAATATTCAGGAGTTGCTCCAATTGGAACTGTAGAATTGTACACAACAAGTCCCACTTTAGACCAATTACCAATAGGATCCAAATTAACTCCACGGTTGATTAATGACTAATTTTTTTTAAAAAAAAAAAAAAACAAAGAAATTATCAACAATGTATGAAAATATGGAAATCTGTAGATATGTAACAAAATATTTACTTGTGCAAGTTCACGTCTCCTTGTTTTCAAACTATTTGTTCGAATAGTTACTGGACGAGGTGTTTCACTAGCTTCCAAAAAGCCCATTAAATCTTCAAGTGGGAACAAATGCATAATTTTTTCCATAAGAAATGTATTGTAACTAAAATATGTGCATAAGTCCTTGAGTAATAAATCAGTGTATTCTTGGCGACTTCTAAACAGATGGAAAAAAAAAAACTAATGTAATAAATGCAAATAATAAATAACATGGGTTTTATTTGTTGAAATTAATTTACCGATTTTCTTCACGAAATTTATTGAAATTGGACAATACTAATAAAATATCTTTTATCCTTTGCTCTACTTCAGGTATAGGGATATGGTCATCAATTAGATCATCTGAAGGAAAGACAAAAACATCTTGGCTCGCAACGTTAATTTGCATGTGCATTTCTTCATTAGCCTCAGCTCTATAAAATTACATCAATAATCATTTGTCTTCTATTCAATTCATTGTTATTTACTTACTCTACTATTTTCTTTGCGGCTTTTAATTTCTTTGCAGCCCTTTCAATTGGTAATAATTCATCATCGTCACTTTCGTTGGTCTTCCTTTTCTTTGTAGCCTTTTTCTTTTGTTTAGGACCAGTATCTTCAATTCCAGATTCATTTGAACTATCAATATCATCTAATGTACATGCCTGTATACATTTATAAATATTTCATATTTATTATAAACTATTATAAAAAAAAAAAAAAAGTATATTACTTGATAAACAACATCTTCATCATAGCTTTCTACATCATTTTCCTAAAATAAAATAAATTTATTAAATAAACAAAAATGTATTTTATTAGTTATTTAGGATTCTTAGACTTAAGAACAAATCTTTATCACTGTGTATCTTTCACGGTTATCATTTGTATTCAAACTCTGGTTTTAATAAATAAAAAAATGGAAAATAATAAGTAAATACATACCTCTACTTCTTCATCATCAATGTCTGAATTGCTGTCGTAACTTTCTATATCATCATCTGCAACAGTAAATAATTCATTAAATATATCAAATACAATTAATGAGAAGTAAATATATATATATATATATATATATTAAACATTACCAGCTAATAATACTATTTAATATGTATTTTAATTTAAAATAGAATTATAAACCATTTATTCAATAACATACCTTTTTCAGGAATAACTTTTATGCTCTTTGATTTCAACCACTTATTATTACTATCGGAAAATTGTTTAACAATTTCATTTTTAATGTTCTTTGTAGTTTCTGCTGATTTCCCATTAGTATCTGCAATAAGAATAATTTATTTCATTTTAATATAATAAATATATTATTGTCCTTTTTGTGTGGCAAAAGAAGTACAGTGAAAAAGAATATGAGAATATTGCCTTTTCCCTATAAAAAGTAATATGTATATTCAATTTACTCTATACTATAGAGTAATAAAATTCACAACAATGAATATACTTATTGTAACTGAGATGCTTTCGCAAGGATATTATGCTTTTTGAAATAAATATTATATAAAGGCTGTTGTGGACAATCTGCTTATTTTTGTGATAAATCTAAATTACACCACAACATACCAAAGTGATTAAATAGGTTTTGTTTTTAAGTATAATAATTACTTACTTTTAACATCGACTTCATTTTTTAAACCTTTCCTTCTTTCTTTCTTTATTAACTTCTTTTCTTCCTTTTTCTTTGTTCTTCTAGAAGCACGTTGTTTTTGTCGATGGCTCAACTTTTTTGGATCATCATCGCCTATAATAAATAAATATAAATTAGATTGCCTACACCATTATACTGTTTTTAAAATCGTTCTAAAACATCAAGTATGTTACTAATTACTTTCGAGTTTCGGAAGTCCCGGTAACATTTTCGGTGGCTTTTGTTTCTTTGCTTTCCGGCCGGGTCCTTTGGTCTGTTTTACGACACCCAATTCTCCGAATTGCGCTTTTCTACCCATGTTTAGGGGAATATGTTAAAAAATATATAAAATAAAATGTAAACGAAAAGCGCGAGTCACAACACGGTAAACACGAGACACGAGGTTTGATTGTGTGTACCGCGTACGCATAATGTCCTTATCATCGGATAAGGAATAAAAAGAGTGATGATAAGAGATATGAAATATTTTTAATAAGGAGATTACAATGTTTTTATCAAGAGAAGTTGATAAGGATAAGTGACCGGATCTCTAATCACTGTTCCGGGTAAATGCTGCGATTTATCTACAATAATATTGTTGCCGACGTTTGTTTATACGTGTATTATTTCCGATTTAATACAAATTTAATTCGGTTTGTGGGTATACATTTGTCATTTCAATATCACGACGGCCAATACAGTGTTCACCGCTCGGAGCGCTAGTGTAGTTTTACGCCGGCGGCGGACTATTATCGTGGCCTATCGTCGGGCGGACGTCCACATTCGTAGAAAATAGATAATATCCGTATGTGTGGATGACGAAAAATAAAAACGTAAAAAAATCTTTTTTTGAAATACCCATTCCAACTGATAATATTAATAATCGGTACCGGTGGATACGATTTGACGATCGCGGATATAGCTAAATAACACGAACAGGATACTGACGAATCACTGCATTTGCGCCCCTCTCCCCTCCAAAATGAGAAATTCGCATTAGTTTAAAAAAAAAAAAAAACCATTTGAGATACATAAAACATGTATAAATATATAGTATAGTATACTAGGTAATAACTAATAAACTTCAATAACTACTTGTATTTTTATATGACTTTAAAATATAAACAATTACTACATTATAAAAACTTGTAATTTTTTCTAAAATGGTTTTTTTTTTTTTTCACTTGTCTTGCTCGTATAGGGACAAATTCATCAATGACATTATTAAATGAAATTGTTTTCACTATATATTTTTCTATTGATAATATAGCTATACCGGTGAGACGACTTTGACCTATTGTTGATTTTAGATAATTTGTATAATTTTCAGCTCGCTGGAGCTTCTTTTACATGTAGCTGTAGTTACAGGAATCGTTAAAAATATTCGTAGTGCAGCCTCTAAATTCGGATAAAAATCTTGTAAAGAGTACTAATGAATATGCTTTAGAATATCTAACTGGGTTGCATTCCCAAATATTGTCATTAATAATGGAGCCTGATATTTGAAACTTTCAATTTCACAACATAACTCTGCAGCATTTAAATCTCGATCGTATACTTCAATACCAATTCATTAACCCAGAGAACATTATTACATGCGTAGTGTTAAAATTTGTGCCCCTCTTAGAATTGCGCCCTGCCCTGAATACGACCCTGGGTACCTTATCATATGAGACAACATGCAACACTTTGGTGTCCCAACTGGCTGACAGTGGCGTCTTACAATCACATCGTTGTTGGGTTTTACTTTAGACACAATCACTTCCTCGAAACATTATTGAGTTTGACTAACAGGTCTGATTTTATCTAAACCCGTGAAGGGTTAGCTTTCATCGATTTAGCAGTAGGCTTACACTTGGGACGCTGGCTCCCCGTTGAAGCTCGTTAATGCGTTGTCTGGTTTAGACCGGCTCCCCGTCCCCAAAAAAAAGCTCCCGTTGCTGTCCCGATCCTCTCGTCGTTAAACAACCGACAATAATATAAAAATGTTAAAAATCGACAGTGACGACCGCCGGCGACTAGCGATTGTTGCGGGCCGGCGGTACAATCGACCGTTACCAGCCGGGGCTTATTATTGCCCCCCCCACCACCGCCACCACCACACCCGGGTACCGCTAGTCACAAAACTCGATTTCGCGTAGGCAATAAAACCCGCCACGACGACACGACGGATTTTTTTAAATTTTTTTTTTTTTATCGCGTTTTGTACACCTGTCGCTCGCTCGCGCGGTTTCCTGTCTCGGGAACAGGTGGCCGGGGCATAATACGGACATAACGGAATACGCGTAATAGTAACTGCCGCCACCGCCGGCTCCCCGTGTAGGCGTAGTTCTTTTCCGGGCCCCCGCGGTCGTTCCTTATAATATTTCTAGAACGTCTGCTTCGTATCTCCCACCCCTCTCTTCATCGCCACTGTTTTATTATTTTTATTTTTTTTTCGCCGTCTAGTTGTCTATGAATCGTAGTCACCGTACGGTTAGTACACAGTAAATGATGTCACATAAATCCGTATAACATTTGTAATTCAAATTTTAAATTCCAAAATTTAGATTAGACCGTACAGATTTCTGGTTTTTTTTTTTTTTTAAAAATCTTAAAATCCAAATACTTAGGCAATTCATGTTTTACATTATACAACATGATTTAAATAATAATTTTATTCATTTCAAGGCGTGTTACCCATAAACAATTTTTATGAGTAAAACAACGTTTGCCGCCGGGCCAGTTAGTAATATATTATATAAATTAAAGTGTAATATGTATGAATTCTTTTGTTGTACTTGTTCTTTTAAATAAATTTCTATTTGTTATATATTTTGAATTGTAAAAACGTATTTAATGTTGTACTCATTTTATTCTATTCGCAATAAAATAATAATAATAATAGTTTTATGGAACATTAATTAAAGAATATAAAATCAAAATTTTAAAAACAAAAATTTGGGTTCAGAGATAAAAATCCGGATTTTTCCGACTAAAAGGTGAAAAAACTTGAGTTAAAAAAAAAAAAATTGTAGTTAAAATTACTAATATTATAATAAATAAATAGTATAAATAATAGATAAAAAAAGAAAAATGTTAAGGGAAAGGTATACCTTATTTTATCTCCCCCCCCTTATGTCCTCATTTTGATTCAGTATTTATAAAAAAAAAAAATTATGTGAATAACAATAGTTAAAAATCAGCTTTACTCCCCTCCCCCCGTGGATAAAGTTAATATTGTGATAAATGATAACAGACAACAAGTTACCATCACGCTCATATTTTTTATTGCAACAGTAATAGGATAAGTATTTAAATTTCACTTGTTCATATTTAGTTTAAAAAAAATATCATAATTTCAATTAAAAATAATTACTAATAATGTGCATTTTCAATTTGAAAACAGCAGTACATAATATAATAATTTCTAAAATATTTTCCATATACATTTACGACATTATACACAAACTCTCAGGTATACTCTTTACGCGAGTTATTCCGAATTATAAATTCATTCAAACTCCCCCATCCCATTGTTCTTATATTTTTAACTCGGTTACGCACCAGTTACGTTTAGGTACCTTTAAAAATATAATACGTAATATAACCCCGCCTTTCGGGAACACACTGTATCTATTATTATTGCAATTAATCGCCACGTATGGACGCTAAAAGCCCCCCCTCAATACGTACAAACCGAGAGATTCTCGTTTAAAATTCATCGCGTGTACTTGGGTTTTACACGGCAAGACGGTTTTTGCAAGCGCGCAGAGCGACTTTTTTTTTTTATGTACGGTAAAATATTTTAATACATCTGGGCCCCACTCAAAAAACGATGGCGAATTCCGCCCATATAATATCCGTAAAACGTGTCGACTAGTCCGACAGCCAGTTTTTGTCGGACACGATAATAATAATTTAATTATTTAATCCGTATTTATTATATTGGTTAGGTTATGTCGCTCGCCGTAACGTAACCGACAAGCGTTTCTCGGTGTAATCGAATCGGCCAATATATATATATATATATATTTTTTCCCATTTTTTTTTTTTTCAACACGCCGGGTATTCGATTCGGTAATTTATATTAATACGTTTTTTTCTTAAAGATTTCGGGTTTGGACGATATTATTTATTCGTTTACGGACGGTTTACAACGCGTGCAACTACTCTGCGGATTTGGAACTTTGGTTGTTACTTTTTTTCGTATGTTTGTTTTTTTTTTTTTTTCATTTCCTACGCCGATGCACGATTAATATTTTCCACCTACCTCTGTATTACGGTATACGTATTTATACGTACGTATAGTTACTTTGTTGAAATTCCGGTCACATATACACGCGTCATAATATTATAACCTCGGCACGCAGACCGCCCGAGTGGCTCGACAAAAATAATATAATATTATTATTAACGTTAGTGGGGTGCAGCGTGGCGCCCGAGTCCACGTCTATAAAAATTCAAATAATGTGCACTCGGTGAAAAAAAAAAAAAATAATAAAAAACAAAAGTACTTGCCAGTGGTGTAACCTGGGGGGGTGGGTGGGTTAGAGCTTGGTACCCACTCCCCTCACTGGCCGTGATTTTATTATATTTTCATTATTTTTTTTATCATAATCGTTTCGTGCGTGCGTTTTGTTTTACGAGTGTATGTTACCGTGTGGTGTACGCGGTTTTATTTTCATTATTCATTGACTAAAAATGCAAATACAATAGAATCCGTTTAATCGGGACACATATAGGTGTCCCGGCGATATATTTGTCCCCATTTATCATCCCACTGTCCTGATTAACCGAATGGTTTTCAAAAAAAACTATTAATGTGCATATTATACATAATAACTTTATTTACAAAATACATACTTTAATTAATTCGTACTTTGTTTAAACATTGTTATTAGTCGATCGATTCATTATACATATTTATTATAAATTAATCGAATACCCGAATAATTTTTGGAAAAAAAATATGTACATATTTAATTCATACTTTGTTAGGCTGCAGAAAATCGTCCGTTCTTCTTTGCTGTAATTTATTAAGACTTATTGATAAAGTCTGCACAAACGTCTAGCGAAGTTGTTGGGTCACTTTCGTTATCATTTTTCATGAAATATAGTTTCAGCCGATCAATGAAATTTCCTGCTTCTCCTGTTGTAATTTTGACGGGTTGAATGTCGTCGTCATCGTTTTCTTCATTTTGCAGACTTCTCTCATCAATTTCGTCAAGTATGTTATTATCGTAATTCTCATTTTCATTGAAGCACTGCACACAATCGTCAATGTTTAAAAATAACTCCTCATTTACTACGCATTGCACTACGTCATTTTCAATAGGAGGAACGGGTTGACGGAAACAATCAGTGGTCTGAAACCGCAATGTGCAACACAATGCTGAATTGTAACAGGTGACACTTTTCTCCAGCTGTCAGAGACAATTAGTATTGCTTGTAGAATGTTTATTTTAGAACTGATATCTATAGCACTTGTAGATGTAGTCACTAAATTATCTTCAATAGCCTTCAAAACATGTGTTACCAGCGGTCCATGGTAATAAGTTTTTTAATTCTTGATGACTCCCATATCAAGTGGTTGAATGAGAGAAGTAGTATTTGGGGGCAGAAATTCTAGCGTAATATTTGTTTAAATCCATCAAGTGAGGATGTGGTCCCGCTTTAACAACAATTAATAACATTTGCCTTGAATGTTTTCCAAGCTCTTTGTCCCACTCTTTCAACCACAATGTAAAAATGCCCGCTAGGTAGTATATTTTTGAACGTAATTATTTGGAAACAAACGTCAACGTGCAATTTTAGGTAAAAGTACCGTTATTTTGTGTCACGACGAAGTTCCAAAGCTTTGAAAAAATATCGAGACCCTGTGCAGAGTTAATGTGGCCTCGGGGTTCTTGACGGGAATTTTGGTTTTCTTTTGTTTCGATAAATTCACGGTGTTTAAGGTTTAGACAAAAATGAATTCAATTTTAATAATGAAAAGATTGTACACAGTACACAAAGAACATAAATATTTTCGTATAAAACCCTATTCATTGATTATTACAATATGAATGAGTTATTCACAAACGGTTCTCGGATTTAAGAATCGGATTTATAACAGTAAATAATATTTATTTATTTATTATTTATTGATATATATATATAAAGACCATTCGGCTTTTTAAAATAAGTATAGTACATAAAAAACTAAATAGAAATTATGAAATTAATCAGTAAACGCAATCAAAGTGATACCGTGTGATATCTTGATACGATTATAAAAGATTATCGGTTGAGGAAATCGTTTTCATTATTAGTGCACTTTAAGCTAAGTCGATACGGTTTAAGGGGATAGATAAAAGGAGCACTGAAGCATCAATACGACCTTCGACTAATTTCTAGACTTCTAACAAGATCTGTTGCGACGTTCGGATAGTTGATTGATATTACCAATGAATATTTACCCCTAGGTCAACGATCAAGGGGGTAAATCATTTGTTTCGTGTACAGGGGGTCTGTGAGGCTAAAGCTCCCCATGGTTCTTATTTAAAAAAGCATTCATATCTGCCAAGTATTTCCACAAAATATTAGTTTTATTTTCACATGACATAATAATAACAATTAATTAACTGAGATAGATTACCGTTTTTATTTCTTGTGATTATTCACGATACTAATATTTTTGAAATGTTTAAACTTACAAGACAACAAATAACAATGTTTTTTAGACATCATAGTAATTGTTTAACGGACAATTTAATGAAAATAAAAATAGAGAATATAATATGGCAAGAGTCAGTTACTGTACAACCTGGCATTTTTTTTTTTTTTTGCTTAAATTGTTTAAACTGTACAAGGATATCTAAAATAGTGAACCGCCTAAAATAGTAATATTTTAAAAACCTGGAGCCTATGAGGTCAATAACTACTTGTGAAATTTTACTCTCTCGGTCGTATATCGCGGCGGACAATAATCGCCGGCACACCGGTAATATACGTACATGCTCGGCTTCGAATCGAAATGACGTGTTCTTCCGGATTTTTAAATTTTTTTTTGTTGAAATTCGACAGACCAAAATAGTTCCAAATCTTCACACTTCATTATGCGCTGCTCGTGTTATAAGATCATATTTATTCCTAGGTAATTATCATAGCATACGATGTACCAATACGCTATTGTCAATCGATACCGCGGCGTGGACACCAAACACCTACGGTGAAGTATTTTGTGATAAAACACACATTATTGACACATCGTATAAATGCCGTATAACTTATAAGTGTTATTTGTGTAAACCTTCGGTAAACACTTGATTGAATTTTAGTGTCCCAAATAATTAATTTATTGAGTGTACTCGACGATTGCATGCTGTGCCGTACACAAAATTCCAACTGATTTACTGTTTTTAAGTAATGTTTCACATACCTATAACATAATAAAAATATATGTATATATATATATGCGATAAGCTCGTGTTACAAAATAAAAATCGATAAATTCTTAGTCAATTCGAAATATATATATATATAATAATATTATGCCGGTTATTGTTGTCGACGCGTTGAAACATTTGAAATTCTAGGTGAATAAAAAAAATGAAAAAAAAGTATACATTTATAACCGGGTCGAACGATTGTGTGTTTGGTACGTCATTTAAATTTTGCCGTTATATACCTACGGCCGCCATCTGTATTTTATTGCGATAAATTGAGGAAAATCGTTGATTTTCGGAGCGTAGCGAAGGCGTCGACGGTGTAGAATTGTTAATGATGCCGAGTGTCGGATACACGAATAATATTACTCACGATCGACTATACGGGGATGGAAATATTTTTTTTTTCAATTTTTTTTATTTTTTTTATTTACGGTTGTGCGAACGACGTCCTATGAAATAAGACAAATATTAACGATAAAGCACAATACCCAAACCTATTACGAAATTATGGCAATTAGAGCGAAATAATAGTAAAAAATAATATCGTATACATTATATAAGAAACATACAAGTTATAGTTATTCGAACGTTAATAATTTTAAAATGTCTGCTGGTGTTTTGTACATACGCTCTTCGTACGGGATACTGCCGCGGGTAGGTGGGAAGTTGGGATGGTCGGTAATTTAGTTCCCCGTCGTTATGGATAATCAAACGATGACTTAACTAAATGCACAAACTAGACAAAATTTGCCGGTGCAAATAAAATATCGGAAAATATTTCGTCAAGACAGTATTTTAGGCCGAAAATAATTTATTCGGAAAATATATTCTCAGAATCGTATTTGATCAGAAAAGTATTGAATCCGAAAAATTTCGTCAAAAACGTATTTCGTTCTTATTTTATGTTTCATGACTCTTGGGCCAGGCGTCACGTTCAGGGCCGGAATGACGGGAATTTATCCCCGGGCGTATCGTTTTTAGAGGCGTATTCCGTTATTTTTGTTACGTATATATTTACTGATTGATAATTGCTTGAGATTTTTCAGTATCTTAGGGGACCAGGAGAGAAATTGTATAAACATTGGGGTCTGAAGGATATGGGAGAATACCACGTAGGGCGTATAGAATTTTTATCCCCGGACGTAAAAAGATAGATAGATAGATAGTTAGAAATTATTATAGTAATAAACGATAAAAATAATATTGAATACATCTAACAATTTTATACAGTTTTTTTTTTTTTTTTACATTTGTTTCTAAAAGAAATGTAGCCATTGTTATTATTATTGAAGCCTTAATTTTATGAAAATATATCGCGTATATTTTACTGGCTTCGCGATAATAAACAGAACTCCACAAGCTATACACTTATTACTTACCGTATACTAATAAACATAATATCCGGAGGTACAGAAAATCGTATATATAGGAAAATTTTTATACGTTACATTTGTTTTTTTTTTTTTTTAAATTGATTTACACCGCAGTGCAGTTATAATTCTTATAAACACAGACAATACCCGCGTGTGTGCAACATGTGCGCGAAACACTGTTATACATGTATATATATATATATATATATATATAATATGGTAGACACTGGCCAAAAAAAAAAAAAAATATTAAAAATTATTTTAATTTGTTATGACGATTGTTCTGATTTTCACTTTGCCCGCCCGTTATTATATATCGTGATCATACAAATATATAAATATTTCGTTGTGTATTCGCGAATATATAAGTGTAAATGTATACCTAGTAAAAGTATTTAAATATACTTGTGTTCGGTAGGTATTCGTACCAGAACGTTTCCCCGGGTGTTTAAATAAAATATTATGTGTTTATTGTTTGTCATTCGATTTAAACCACTGCACGTGGTGTTTAACATTTTAAAAATACCTACGTTTGTGTAAAAAAAAATAATAATAATAATAATAACAATAACATTATAATATTATAACATTATATTTTTCTTTTTTTTTTTTGTATTTTCAACTCGGCTAAACAATTTAGTTTGGCAAAATATCCGCGTAAGCTTATATTTATTCCTATAATAATAATAATAATAATAATAATAAACCCTGCAGAATCACAGTATCGCCATATCGGAATTATTTTTAATCTGATGATATTATAGTGCTAGAAATACAACTCGTACATAATAAACCTATTGGAAATATGATTACTCGAACACGGTGTTCTTATGATAACGTGAAACTTGAGCATAAAAATGAATAAGAAGTTTTTCCAAATACAAAAGTTTACATAACCATAGGAGTTTTCAATTAAAAAACGAAATCAATTTTTATTACCCCATTTTAGTACTCGTCACAGAATAATTTAATATAAATAATATTAGTAATACTTTTCAAACGCAATGCCATAAATTATAATTCATAAAACTAATGTTATTCTGATTTTTCGAATAAACTTTTTTATACATTTATTAAGATTGTCTAATATTTTCACTATATATCATATACTTTAATAATTGGTAATAAAAGTTTTTGTCGGCATATTTTATGCATATTTATGTTATGAACATGCGTATTCCATAGATTTGTTTTGCATATAAATCCGGGCCCTAGTAATAATAAATGAAAAACGGCTGATAAAGATAAAAAAAAAAAAAAACGCTTACGGGCTCGGATCATAAAACCGTTGTCACGAGTGGCGAGAACCGACAATAATTATATCAATTTTACAATACCATAAAATTATTATGTAATTGAATTTTTTGCGGTAAAATAACGACAATATTAAGTTTTTGGACTCTCGCTCCCCTCCCCTTGTTGAAAAAATCCTGGTCGCACCACCGACAGTTTTTTATACGTCTTATTACGTATTTAGAATTTCCCAATGGATAACCGAATTTTGTTAATAAACTTCCCTGTACTTCTGTAAGCCCTTATAAGATTATGTTATAATTTGATATGATTCACTCGTATGGGATGTTCAAAATATATACGAGTGACCTATAGCTTCACTTATACTGTATTATATACAGTTTTTACTCATATTTAGATTAGACATCGTTATGAAATCAATCAATTTCTCTGTAATTATATATCGATGTTTGATAGCATAAAAAAAAAAAAAATCAGATAACAATAATCCACAAAAAAAATATACAATTTCTATCCAAAAACTAAAACAGACACACAGTGTTATTGAGTTTGATGGTTTTTTCGCAATCTCGAAAAACATTCTATTCCGAAATTTCCAAGACTATTCAAAAAAAGCTCATTGGTGGATGTGGGGATGGGGGGGGTTGTAAACCTGATACGCCGTCCTTCATTGGCTACGCTCCCGGTCCGTTTTTTCCGGGGTTTTTCGTCCATCGAAATATCCCACCCGGGCCAGGTGTATACAACTGGTATTTCGCGGTGCCTCGGAACGGTAATATATGATAAAAAAATTATAAATATTATTATTATTACAAGCTGTACAATATGCGTAGATAGATTTATCCACTTAACCCACCCGGGCAATGCCAAAATATCGAACCTAAATAGAATAGAAACCTTCCAAAATATAGCACTCAGGAAACTACTCAATGCTCCACCTCACGTCTCGAACAGCACTATCCATACTGACTTAAAAATGAAAACAGTCCATGAAGAAGCAAAAGCGCATTATAAACACTTTTCATAACCGTCTGTCCTCTAACAACAACCCATTAATACGCGATCTTGCAGTCCCGACCATTCCTGGCAATCCACCTAGACGGCTCAAACGCAGCTGGTGCCGTGACCTTCTTGATCCCCCATATAAATTCAGATAATAATAATAGCAATATAAAATAAAAAATAGATTCTCTTTAAAGGAAAATTAAAAAATAAATATAAATTAATAGTGAGTGTCATTAGTGGATGGCTTCTCATATCACGTGTGTCATGTAAATATATGTATTTATGTTAGTTCTCTATTTTTAGATATATTAATGTATAATGCGTATATGTATTTCTTTTTCCCTTATCACATTTACTTATTGTGCCTATTAGGTATAGATTGTTTATTCCAAATAAAGAAAAAAAAAAAATCCACCCGGGGGATACATTCGCGTACTCGTTGACACAGAGTTCGACTATACGTATATGATACGCGTAATATACACACGCGGACGTATAAAACGTAAATAATTTGCGTGGAACTCGGCGGCGTCGAATTATTTTTTTTTTTTTTTTTTTTTTTTAAACATTTTTATAATAAATATTATAATATTGTATTATCTATGTGCGTACGAAAATGTATATGGCCGGACGAGAGTGCGGCGAGAACGGGCGCGCGCGCGCGTAGATTATATTACGTCGATTGAATTAACCTTGACCGTTTGTCAACGACTGCAGCGACAGACCTTTCATGCCGAAAATATTCGAAAATATTATAATATCATATATACACACCCACACGACAGATACGCTTGCTGCGATGTTGTAACGGTTTCGTGCGTCTTATATAATTTTTTTTTTTTTTTTTTTTCCAGTAAAATATTACAATATACTACTTATAGTATATATATATATATATATATATATATATATATACTTCAACAATAAACACGTATGAAATATAAATATAATAATTAAATACGGAGCAAATCTTACGGAGTCTCTCATTTACTCTCAGTACGGGTAATATTTTCAATTATTATAATTAGATTTTTTTTTTAAATACACACGACCTAGAGTATTGTACTCCGGGTGTTTTGATTCTTTGCCCCAGAGATCTCTTAGTCGATGATCGAACTGGTTAGCCCGTAGTCCACGAGCGAATAAAATAAATAAATAAATAATAATTACAATAAAAAAAATTCCCGCCGAAGTACTGTCGCTGGTGTACAGCCTCTTCAATTCATGCGTTTCATGCAAAATAATATTAGTGTTATTATATAAGTAGAGACTATTGTAAATACTTTTAATACTAATCACTTATACTATTGTTTTATTTCTACTACATTCGCTTATGCTTGTTGTACCATACGCGTACAGATAGTTTTCTTATTAATGAATAAAAATAAAATATATATATTTCAAGTCAAACATCTACCAAATAGTATTAGATGTACACATATATGAATTTTTCGGACTTCGGTTTAAGATTTTTTTTTTTTTTTTATCTTTTTTCGTCCTGCCTTGCTTCATTAAGTATAACGACCATAAAACCGGTTTTTTTTTTTTTTTTTTTTGTATTGTTTTTGCATAACGTTTATAAAAATTATTACGGCGTTTCATCGGCGTTAACCGCCAATCAAGCTAACCTTGTATTATTCGGACAGAATTGCGAATGCCGTATAATATTTTACACGAATACATTTCGGTCGCGAGCTCGGCAAATAAATCGTTATATTATCGGTCTTTACCGTGGCGGATTTATGATTTATTTTTTTGGAGAGCAAAGTTATTCATAATAGTATTAAAACCATAAAAAAATAAATAAAAAACACATTATTATAGTATTTAAAAACTATAGAACAACTTAGTAAGGTTTAGTTAAAATTAATAATATATAATACCTACGTACAAAATTGTAACATTTATAACGAATTGTCAACGCCTATAGGAGAGCGTTTAGCGAACAAATCTATTACATCTTCCGGTACTACAATAATTGTATTGTGTATAATTAATAGCGCAAACGATTTTCTCCCATCGTTGTTCTCGAATATGATTTAATTCTTTTCAAAGTTGAAAAAGACCACTTGTCTGCGGATGTAGTAACTGGTAATACTTTTTTTTCCCCTCAACTATGTTACATCTAAATTATTTCACGTTACTGTTTTTTAACCTAGACGTTAGGACGTTAGACGCCACTGTGTCTTTCTTTACCTATATATACCGTAGAGAATCTCGTTGCACGAGTCACATGTGATGTGATCCACAATTTTCCCTTAAAGTAAGTGTCCATTACATACGTGTACGTACTAAAAAATTCTTTGCTATAGTCGATTACAGGTATCAATGGTAAACTTTTGGTTTACCAGAATGTTTACACGTATTTATACACACCGTATAGATATTTTTACCAATTTTACCTTTAATAAAATGATTCAAGCTTTACTGCTTACCTTTTTCCAGATGTGGCACCAAATACATTTATAAGTTATATGTATACGAAACAAATAAATAATCGAGAGTAGTATTATACCTACTGTACCTATACTATATTTGAATGTAATCTTTTATTACTGTAAATAAATCGATAAATGTTGATACATTCTGGGGTGGGGGCTTAAAGGGGCTTAATGTCGTAGAGTAGTTAATCGCCAATCGGTGTTGTTTAATAATTTACTTTTTTACTGTAACGTTAATTTATGTATACAGATTAGTGGTCATTATTATACGTGTATTGATTCGTGTAATAAAAAATACACGCGTAGAATAATATAGGAGGTTTGGAATATTATGTTATAACTCTAAAAACAATTTAATAATAATATTTATAGATATTTAAAAATATACTCGTATTTATAATACAAATTATATATTATTCTATATGTGCATCTAGATACACGTGTAGTTTTTATAACACGAATCAATACACGTGCACACGTGTATTTTGAATACACGTCTAAATTGGTTGGTTCTAATACAGATACAGAGCTGATCTTGAGCTCTGTCCTCGTTAAATGTTGAATTTTCTATAAAAAAAAAAAAAATAATAATAAAAAAAGGCCACCAAAAATTACACTAACCACTAAGTACTATTGTTTTTGCCGGTTAACTATAGATATCCAAAATCCACTAGATTTAGTGGGAAAACCGCCAACTCGACAACACTGCACATGTGCGGGCTCTTGCGGTGTTACCAATGCGTATTAAATATTACGTCTATGACAGTAGTTCAACTTTTAACTATACAAAATGCAAGTACAATCGAATCGACAGTGTCGATATGTTGCTAATAAAGCCACGCGATAACGAAAAAAAAAAAATGATAATAATTACAACCACAGACTACTTTGTGATTACAACCCATGAACTTGTATAAGACGGGACAGGACTGGTTTGTTAGAATAATTGTATAAATTATATTATAAAATAATATTATTGGTATACTCGCTATATAATAGTATAATATAATATTATATTCTCTCTTCCGCGACCGTAGACGACCGCACACGCCACGATAATAATAAATTAATATACAGGTACGTACGATATACTTTACTTTTACTTGTATTTTTTTACATTTTTTTTTTTTTTAATAAACTTTACTGCAGCAATATAATAACTAACTTTTGCGCACGTACTGTCGTACGTTTCATATATATATATATATATATATAAATATATACAAATGTTATATTATTATAGACACCTCCTATTATAGAAAATATCGTAGAAAATTATAAACGACTGCGCGATGAATCATCCGCATAAATAGAAGGATTTCGCGTTCCGCCGCCGCATTCGCTCGCTCGCGGGTCACCTCACTCAACGCCTCCGATGTACGAACCGTTCTGTGGGCCCTAATTGAAAATAATAAGAAAGTAATGTTTAGGTTATAATAGATTTGTATATTAAGCGGAACGGATAAGAAAAAAAAAAAACATTTCGAGTCGTTAAATATATACTTGCGTATAGATATATACGCATGTAAAATATAAAAAAATGTAGAAATTTGATTAATACCCGATTATTTTATATTGATTTTTCATACAACAATTGTTTTAGATATTAATACTCTATACAATAACAACGAAATAAATGTTAAATATATAATATGTAATATAAATAAATAAAAAAAATATGTAGACAAGACTACACCTGGGGGGGGGGGTATTATTGGTTATGTGTATTTACGGCCGATTTTGATTTAAAAAAAAAAAAATCATCATCGTGTAATAGAACAAAAAAATGCGAAAAAATAATTCACGCCACTGCATATAGATTAAAAACGAGAAGTGCGTATAGAAAATATTATAATTTGTTCTCATTTTATTAGTCGAGAAGTAAAAAAGCGGATGAGATGACACGGAGATATCATTTTTTTCTCCTTATTAACAGGTTAGGTTAGGTATTAACTTAGTTAATACAAAGTCTTATCGGGGATCCTTTTCGGTCCTCCTCAGTTCCTTCCCACCGAGTTCAGCTCTGTCCCCGGTCATTCGATACTCATGTTTATGATATATACCTATGTAGGCATTACTGGTATTAGGTATACGGTAACAGTCGTTCGCGGTCTAAACAACAGGTGACCGCAACACGTATAAAATATTATTATTATAGTGGCGCCCACCGGTAACCTTGTAACCGCACTAACCGCAGTCTTGTTTTTCAAACTTTTGTCTTTCCGCGAGTACATTACAATATATTAATATTGCCAGTTTCCCGGTTGGAAATTCAACGAGTACTCGTCCAAGGGTGAGTAACTCGGTATTTTCACAATCGTATACTGATTTTTTTTTGTTATTTATTAATACGGTAGTATACGCGAAACGTATCGCATCCACGGAAACCGTATAGTTATATTTAAAGCCCGACTATGAATGCTCTAAAACCAATAATAATTTTTTTTTTTTAAAAACTGTCCGAAACGCATTTTGGCCACAATTATTCTTCTTAAAAATATCACTCAAAATAAATGGAAACTTGGCGAAAAGTTTAAAATTTAAGTTTCATTTTTATTTCTGGTTGTATGTTATAAAATTGTCCATCTTCTCCCTTTAATGGTGTTCATTAATGATCGTTTCTCTTCAGACTATTCCTAGTACTATTCTTGGTTGCTTTTTCGCGCCATCCAGCTAATTCTTTGCATGCGTCTCCAGCACCACATCTCCAGTGCGTCTAAGGCCTTTCTTTCAGTTTCATTCATATGAAACTATAGGTGTATGCATCGCGTTGGAATTGAAAATAGTCGTTGTGCCTCTACTCACTCCTCCCTGAAAATACGCCATCGGACTTGTCGTTTGACGGGCGCGGTTCGACGGTATACGTATAACATAATAATATACATATTGTTATAGTATGAATCATCCGCGTAAAAATATTGTACGTCTCGATATCCGAAAAATACTTCAACGATACACGCGAATATATATTACCGTATCACATTATAATATTATTATTTATTAGTTATAAGTATAATATTATATATATATATATATATATGATAATAATATTTTAATACTTACTATTATGTTATACGTATACCGATAGGTATGTATACACGCCCAATCGATGTGCACGGACGAAAGTTTATATAGGTGGGGGGTATACAGTGTGTTTCACTTGCGAATAGTACGTGTATTTTAAACATACATAATAACGCGCGAATTAAAATTTTTTTTTTTTTTTGAAAATTGGAGAAGAATCATATTTTCTAAATTTTAAACGGCTGAATCTCGGATTCGAGGCTCGGGAAATAATAAAATAAATAAGACTGTCTTGAATCCGGCGCTAAATATTATATACGTGTATATAACACACGTAATATATTAGGCGTTTCCGTTTGAAAAATGTAAATTTTATCGCGCGTTCCCGCAAAGGTTAAAGTTAAAAACAAAAATTTGCTCGAAATACATATTTCGGTATCCCGTATTCTTTATACGGGATATATATTAGTAATGGGAAACATCCGGATTTGCCGAAGTTCGAGAATCAGAATTTTGGTTTTTAGATTGTGAATTTGTATTTTTAAATTAATTTCTCGTAAAACTATTATTATTATCGTATTGTAAATAGCATTAAATACGTTTTTACGGTTCAAAAATATCGCAAAAAGGAATATATTTTTAAAAATGTATATAATATATTACTAGCAGACCGGCAAACGTTCTTTATCAATAAATAAACAAAATTTCGGATTTCGAAATCTGGATTTATCTCACATCAATAATATATATATATATATATATATATATATACGCCGCATATAAAATAACCCCATTTCAATTCTCGAGTACCCACGTCCGTCCGATATATTTCGTGTGACTAGTGAAACACACTGTATATATGTATGTATACACAGTACACACAGGACACGGGTATTTGCAATGACGGGTCGTTTTACATAAATTATACTTTTGCAGTAGGTAGTGCTAAATAAACGCCGATAATCGCACGTGATGATGTTAACATGTACAGGGTGATATTTTAACACGATCCGGCGATTTTATCAGAAGATTTCCTATGTAAATTTCTTGTTTTCGATCGATTATGGGATATTGTTTAAGGGAGAATTGCAAACTCCGTGGAAAAATATACCCTCCCCCCCAAATGCCCGATAAAAATTAAGGTACTCACTGGGGTTCGGTTTTAAAAAATGTAAAGACGTACCGATTTATTTATAAACTAGTTTACTTTGCACTGGCCGAAGTTTATTTATCATATTGTTTTATATTTAATTATTTATCATTGAAAATTGATAAATTTCAAACGTTTTATTCTCGTAAATGATTTGATAATATTGAAAAACACTTGTTTTTGAATTCAAAAATATTTTCATTTTTAAAATCTTATTACTATAAGTACCAACATTTTTATCAGTCGTATAGCTACTTAACGTTGGTAAACAACGTAAAAACGTAATCAAACGAGTAAATTATTGAAAAAGTCTCATCATTAAAAGGTAAAAAATAATTTTCAAATTTTACAAAATAGGAGAAAATGTGTAAAACCAAGTGTATTCTCCCTTAAGCTTTATTTTTTAACACTATTTTAAAATGTATACCCCGGCTCCTTGAACCTTAAACGAGTATTGATTTTTCAATTGGCATCACAGCCACCGTTTCCATTTAACACGGCTTTGAAAAAAAGTTGTGTCTTTTTTCGAATCCGGTTCGAAAAGTGAAAGTCGATGTTTGAAAAATCAAATGTTGGTAAAACGTTGTAAACACAGGCAAAAATGATTTTCAAACGATTCTAGCTATAAGGTATACACCTATATGGTGTATTTATGTATTATAAAAATGAACGTCGATTGTACTCATTGTCTCCGTTATATCGATATACAATCGCTAGATCACGATTACAAAAAAAAAAAAATAATATAAATAAAATAAAATCACCCTGTATGGGAAGTGGTATGCGTCGCGGTTTTCGCTGATCTCTGCGGTAGGCAACGCGAAAACACGCGCGGCGTCTGCACATCCGAAAACGGCTGCGCGTAATACCGAGAGCGCGAAACGAGTCCGCCGCGCCGCCGGCCCGTGTAGCAATAACTATTAATTGTATAGGTATAATGCAATATTGTCGATATACAAGTCCGAAGACCTATTTTTCGAGATCGATTCGTATTTTTTACGGCCGATCATAAAATACGTATATAGGTATAATACAATAATACGAGTGTATGTCGTATACACGCCGGAGCGCGGTCGCCTGTGACGGACAATCCGTGTTTTCGTAATAAAAAACAAAAAAAAAAAAAAAAAACAGTATACAAACGATTCGAATTAAAAACCGTTGCGGCGTTCCGATTTATTGTTTTTTTTTTTTTTTTTTTGTAACTTGCCACGTTTTCGAACATCGTCGTCGTTATAATATATAATTTATAGTATATACTATATCCTACGCCCCTTACAGTGGTGTGCGCCAGGTCGGACGAAGGACGATTTTAGGGGCCGTTCGAGTATATTTATTGAGTAAATCGAATCTTGAAATTATATATCGGTCGAGTTTCAAGGATATGAGTTCGATTTGTTGAATAAAAGTTTACCTCGATTTGATCGCCTTGTTGGCACAGAAGAAGATTTTACGGTTTATTCACGATTATTATTTACTATATTCCCTCCGATTGGAAATTTCCGGACACGTCACTCTGGCCCCTTATTGCCGTCGTACATATTATACTACTGTATATGGGGGTAATTTACTTTATATACGGAAAGGTTAGGTCTAACCTAACCTAACCTAACGATAAATCTTTGCAATCAAAAAACGATTCTGAGCGGTGGTCGGTAGTATTATAGCAGGGGCACGATTTTTCGATGAAAAACCTGAAGATGCCGGAAGCCCCAAGAAAAAAAAAATCTAATTTACGAATTCGTGACGGGGTGAGGGGTATACTTTACACCATCGTATTCTACTACGCTATGTTGCAGCAACAAACTATTTTTTGATTCGCGATAAAATATCGATGACATCGTAACATTCTTTTATTTCGCGTGTACACGGTTAATTAAACGCGATGCGATTTTTTTTTATTGTTAACAAGCTAATCGGATTAATATTAAACAACGCAACTCGACGAAACGTAAAATGAAATATATTGGCCGGTTTTACTCGGACGCGGTGGCGTATTTCCAGGGTGTGATTTCCATCACCCACTATCACGTCCGAGCCTATATAACAAAATTATTTTTAAAAAACATCAAAATAAATTGTGTTCAATTTCGTAATATTTCACTATCCGGTCCGCGTTCAAGGATACCGTACACAACCGGACGTTTTTGATTGGTAGTCTTACGATGGTGTCTCAATGCGTTATCGCGTCGCTCATTTAATCGGTTTTCCCCGATGACGTATACCCGGTGTGGTTGTGGATGACAGACCGAGGGTTGTTTTCGATTAAATTCGGATAAAGCTCTAAAGATAACATCGGTGGCGATTGGACGTGTTATTTAAAACCGGTCAATCGTAAACGCGTATTTTAACCGCAAATTCAAACAACTAGCCAATGAAAACAGCGTTTGACAACAGACACGTTTGTGAAACAATCATGTACACGACGGCATCATCTGGACCGCGTCGCATAGATTCATCGTTATCAGGTCAATATTGTTATCATGATATAATATCGTCATGGGTCGTCCAGTCGTTGAATAACATTTTATTTTTTCCGACATGAAACTATGGTTTGATTTAAAAATATTAGTGTACCCTTATCGACAAATGGATACTGAAATGCGTTCGTTGCACGCTTATAGTTATATAGTATAAACAACAGTATCAATATATCATTTTTGAAGTAAAAAATTTGCCGGTATATTTGAAAGACCTTACGGATACGATGTATAAAATAAAAAGTAAGGGAGCAGATTTTTATTATTTGGTCTCCTCCGGAAAAAAAAAAAAACAAATTGTATTATAAATACGGCACTGCTTAGATTTGCAATATTCGGGAGACGGTTATGTTATTTTTCTTCTTGTTATTAGTATATGTTACACTGTGGAGTTGTGACTGGTTGAACTGCAGGCCGCCAACCTATATAGGTATTACATTTTTTAACCGGATTGTAAACTCATTTAATGTCTTCTATATTCGCGACGAAAAATAAAACCTGAATAAAATTCAACATCACCCGACCGAAATATTTCGTTTCGCCATTAAATGTGAATACACAAACAACTGATGGTACAATGTATTATAATATACGTTCATACGTTTTGTGGTATTTTTGTCTCGCGACAAATCCATAAAATTGAAAAAATTACATGCCTGCCTGAGCGTTATGCACAGACGAATTTACCGCACGTAGATGTCTGATATTATTCGTACAGAAACCGATTTACTGGTACGTGTGAATCTAGAAGACGGATTTTCGAAATTCAACCTTTAAAGGGCGATGGCTGACACGGGGTTTTCAGTATTTTTGAAACGAAAATCTTATTGTTTTCGTTGATTTATGATGTGTTACCTCGGTGACACGGATGAAATTATTATATGGTGGGGAGGAGAGACGCATTCAATAGAATCACTTTTATCGATTTCAGTGTTTGAAAGAATTTATTAAAAATGTTGCTTTTAAATGGTAAACAAAAAAAAAGGGGGGGGGCTGGAATTAGCTACAGTGATTACGATTTTCTATTAAAATTAAATAAATAAATACATTTTTTTTTTTTTTAAGTTTTAATAATAAGTATATAAATTGTCCGCGAAAAATCTCCTTTAATTCAGTGAAATAAATTGTTTAGTTTTTGTAAGTCTATTACAGAGTACTACGTATATTAACAAATACGCATTTTTTACTATGTTGCCCGTTAAATAGACGGAGAGATGGCAAATACCGGTGTGGCGTCCTCACACCGTTTGTAAATCTTGTTAGCGTTTTTTACACCGCAGTATACGTATAGTAAAAAACCCAGTTTTACGTTTTATACGGTAACACACACGGCTATCCGAGCAATGTGCATTTCATTTATCCAGTGTACGCACAGAAAGAAAGTAGGTATGTTACTATACAACAATATATTAATAATTACACGGTTATAGCAGCTATACACCAGCTACACAGCTCGGCGAGGTTTTGAAATATTATTTATTCGCTTCGGGGGTTTTATACTATTATTTTTTTTTTTTTTTATACAATAATATATTATGTCCTCGAGTCGCCCGTCATTAAAACGGCCGGTAATAGAAGAAGAAGAAAAAAAAATAATTGTATTAAGCCGTATACATATTATGTATACGCACCGAGAGTTTAAATACGACGCGTAAATTATATATTGTTATCATTATAATTGTTATCATTATTATTATATATACATTGGTCAGGGGTGACCAAACTGCGGCTCGTGTCATACGCTAATTACATTTACATTACAAATATTAAATCGCACAGTTATTTATCATGGCTATACGTGGTTAATTTGGCTATTTATTACTTAAGGCATGGTTTTGATGTTTTTTTTATCTGTATTTTTTTTTCCGAGAGGAAAAGGGGATTGGCGGGGGAGGAGGGCAAATATAAAACGTCCAGAACAAATAGCTCGGTGATTTTAATCAATCTCGGCCGTCCGTTTCACGTCAATCCGGCTTTGGGGGGTACGGCCCCGATCACCCCCTGTGCACCACCGGGAAAAAATTATTTCGACTCGATACAGTGTAAAATAGTTGGCCACACCGGCCGCAGCGCAGAACGTACATAAAATATTATAATAGCTATACGAAAGAACATGAAAAAAAAAAAAAATAACAATAAAAAAAATCTATAAAGATATTATAATTGTTTCCTCGTCGGTCTAGTGTGTGTGTGTGTGTGCGTCATCGAATAGTATATAGGCGTATAGCGAATTCGTCGATATTATTAAATGGTTTTTTTTTTTTTTTTATATTATTATTATTGTTATTTTTTTTTTTACGTATAAAAATCCGATAATATTTTACGACCGGGCCGGGTCGAGATCGCGGCGGTATACACAATAATTTATATTCAACGACGATAGAACAAGAAGACGACAAAAAAAAAAAAAAAATAAAAAAATTGTCATTATTATGTACGTATATTGCGGTGAGCGGACCGGCGGGGACGCTCGCTCGTTTAATATTTTGACGGCGGCGTGACCGGCCGACAGGACTTTCGAAGAGGAGCCCGGCGGCGGGCGCGCCGTCTCGGTTTTTTTTTACCGGCCACCGGTACCATAAACCATTATATAGAATATTCGCATAACCCCGCCGACGCGATATTGCGTTATAATACATATTTTAATACCCGCGAACGGGTATTATACCGTAGTACGTGTTGTTCATATTACTACTGTCGGCCGCGAAAACGTGTGGTCGAAAAGCGCCAAAAACGTTATATAATAATAGGACACGTCGCGGTAACATTTCTGCCGTCTCTGTCTTTTTTTACTTTTTTTTGTACCGGACAACAATATAGAGCGAACGCGCGTTTTCGTACTTCCAACGGTACAGCAGGCAGTGTCGAGACTCGTCTAGATAATAGTTTTTTCGTTATCTATCTTTTATCTAAATGAAAATTTCGATAATTATCTGAGAAGTCATAGACAAAAAAAAAAAAAAAAAAAATATGTACCTAACGAAAACAATGAAACGTCCGATTGTTTTATTCGCGTTCCACAGTAGAAAATATTAAATATCTAATAAATGTACTTGTACTCGTGTGTTTTACTTTTAATCCAACGTCACTAGCTATAGGTGTATCTATACACCCGGTTTATAATGATTTACGAGAATTTACAGAATTATTTTAACCGTTTTTACATATTTACTTCCCTACTGACAATAGTGGATAATTAAAAAAAAAAAAAATTGCTTTTCTTTTATCTTTTGGAATCTCTTGATATAAATTCCACTTATCTAATCTGAGATAACTAAAATATTCGTTATCTTTATCTGTATCTAGACGGCGAAATTATCTTATATCTTTATATATATATAAATTTTACGTAACTACGTCTCAACACTGATAGTGGTGGGTTACTAGGGTGGCCAGGATTGTTTTATTTTCGCTCGTCTTACGACATTATTATGTTTGGCTGGATATAAATTTAAAAAGTTTTTACCCCCGTGCGTGGAACTGACCCGGAGAAATTCAGGGGCTAACACAGTACATGTGACAATGGCCCGTTCACTACTTTTTTTTTACGGGCCCGTGGAAATCCTAATACTCGATGGGCCGACACATTCCCTATCCGGCTCTGGTTTTATCGATAGTCGGGTTTAGCAGCATGCGGTCCACATACGGCCGATAGTTTTCCCGCCGACTCGCGGCGAATTGATTCAGCGGACACGTCGGGCGTAGTCTATGCCCTAACTGACCTACCATAACTAACAGTGCCGTAGGAAGCTTCGCTGTGGCATTCGTGGCAAACTTAGAAAAAACGCGCCTTTTTACCAATTAATTAAACAATTGTAATAATGTAATGACATATTTTTCTTTTGATATACAATTTATATCAATCAGTTGTTATTACAGTGTAAATTTCAAACTTTAAAAATTTGCTTTTGTTGCTTTGAGACTAGCGAGTTCGTCGATAATTTCTCCATATGAAATGTGTCTAGCAAATTCATGGTCTGTGGATAAAAATGCCACGTTTGTTAATCTCTCTTGTCCAACCGTTGGTCTTAAGTAATTTTTTACTAGTTTACTAAGTTTACTACAACTTCTTCTACAACTAGCAGTCGTTAACTAGAATGGAAACTTAAATAGAAAAATATTCTTTACTCTATCTCTACATTAGGATAAATATCTTGTTCATTTTGTTTATGAAATAGTTTTAATAATTCAATCGGTGGCAGCCGTTCACGCAGTAATCAATGTATAACAAACAAATTTCGTTTTGAGGATGGAATAAAAATACCATTTTTGGAGTACAAATTTGCGTCCCTGGCGTAGGCACAGTTCGCCTATACCCTTGCTACGCCACTGATAACTACGACAGTTCATAATTACAATATTAATACAATCTGTCGCGTATTTTTTTTTTTTCGCTTTTACCGTTCGCCAACCGCAATCGACAAAAAAAAGAATTAATAATATATACAAAAGTAAGGAGCGAGCCGAAAAAACGGGGAAAAACTTTACGTCGTTTGAAATTGCGCGGGCCTACTGGCTATCAGTGGCGGCCCTACCCGAAAATGCTTTGGCCGAATCGTAATAATTCGCCTGTGTTTGGTAGTGCTAAAACAAAAAAAAAAGAAAACCACGAATTGATTAATTAATTAACAATGATATTCTGCCGACGCACGTAAAAATCGCGGAATTATTTTCAAATAGTTTTTAGGTTTTCAGTATTATTGCCATAAAATATTGTAAAGAAACGATTCTAAATTATAGTTATTAACTCCAATAATAGTTATCAATTGTTGTTTTGTTTTTTCGTGCAAGGCTGAAATCTCATTTTTTTCACGGGCCGACCTTGTTTATATAATTGTCGGCCTCCTCTTGGCCCTGGCTAGAAGTCTAGAGACGAATCCTTCCGCCGCCACTGACCGCTATCGAAACCCGTGCACCGCGGGTAGTTTGATTTTCAATAATTTTCACTCGTATCGCGGCCGTCCGCGACCACCGACCGCCGACCAGTACGATTATTTTGTTATGATCTCGCCGTCATCGTCGTCGACGCGGCGGCAGTCGTCGTAGCAACACGCACGCACTCGCGCGGCGCAGTACGCAAACTCGCGCACGACACGACGACGACGACGACGCGGACGCGGACGACGGCTGCGGCGGCGGCGGCGGCGGCGGCGGCGGGCCACGGAGAACGCACTCACATCCTTCGCGCGGATTCGGTCGACATGACGTGCTGCTGTTGCCGCCGCCTTCGCCGCCACCGTCCACACAGCCACCGCCACCACCGCCTTCACCGTCATTGCTACGCTAGATGAAAAACGCCACAGGCCGTTTCCGTTTCACAGACGACGACCAATGGGTAAGTACTGCCGTCGACGGCCACTCGGCGGATGCTTTTGGCCGCGCGTCACCTTCCCTCCCAACGCCCTGGTCGCTCGAGTACCGTGACATCCTTAGGCCTTCGAGTACCCTAAGGTCGGCCGGCTTTTCCCCGTTCGCCATACAATATGTATTTCCATTATTTTGCGCAGAGGCTTTGGTCCAGTTCGACTACGAGGCCCGAGAGCCGGACGAGTTGACATTGAAAAAAGGCGACACCATCACCGACGTCAAACCGATGCCCGACGGATGGATGGAAGGCTTTAAAGACGGCAAGAAGGGAATGTTTCCGGACAACTATGTCAGGGTACCTACATATACCTACCTATACCGTCACCATGACCCTCCTAGTCATCATTTATAATTACCGTCCAATAATCTTTGTTGTTATCTTTGTCGTTACAGATCGTTCACAATTCTACAGGTGTCATTTTGAGAAAAAGTAAGTACACACAGTTCATAGTACTTGTAGCGTTATTTGTACACGTTTTAACAACATCATTTTTCTTATAGAAAATGCAAGAAAGTGTAAAGTGTTGTTTAGTTACAAACCGGCCAACAGGGACGAATTAGAACTGAACATTGACGATGTAATTGAAGTTCTCGGTGAAGTCGAGGAAGGATGGTGGAAAGGAGAGCTCAGAAATGAAGTGAGTACCTACCAATTTTTATGTGCATTGATAATCGTTAAATTCCCACCTCAAAGTATTTTGTTATTGAAATATCCTTTTTGAATTTTTATTAAACAATATTACTATCTATTAATTTTTCTCCATAAGATAACCCCTTTTTATCACAGTATACTTAAATTTTATTACAGTACTTATTTTATATAGTTTATTAACTGCATTCAATAATAATATGTTTTATGTTTAGGTAAATAGTAATATTTTTGTATTTATATCTGTTAACTACTTTAAATTATCTACATGAAAGCAAATGTTGATAATTATTAACCTTAAATACAGTTAATTGATTTTTATATTATATAATTGGTTTTGTTAATACATTCATTAGGTGATCTTTGATCACTAAATATTACACGGGAATTACGTTTTCAATGAGTTTGTGTGTGTGTTTTAATCAATAATTTAATTATGTTTTCATTTCAGTATTTATAAATATTGCCATTTTTAAATCACATTCAATATTGTTTTTTTTTTTTTTGTAGTTTTATGATTTTACTTTCCATGTAAATGCGTAGTACTAAACATTATTCAGCTTCTTAACTCACACATTTCGTTTGTAACAAAAATGAGTCATCCAGCGCATACGTAATATAAACATTCAATACTATACCTACACCTAACTAATTCTCATTAATCACATACTACATGTCTTTGCATATTAATTTAGTTGAATGTTTACGGTGATTTTTTTCTATATTTTAATTGTTTTTGTTTAATAAATAAAAAATATTTTATTCTATAATATATTCCTGGTAAATAAATAAGCACTTTCACCGTGTATTTTAGATAAAAAGAATACTTTAGATTCATTATCATCAAAATTCTGATTTATTTACTAGAATTTATAATATATAATTAATATATTAATTATATAAAAAATATCCAACGATTATTATACAGAAAAACAAACTTATAATATATATATATATATATATATATATATATATTATTATTATTATAATCAGCAAAAAAATAATGATTGGATTTTAGATAAATTTCTAATTTAGGAGGGGCTATCGACATTATTGGCTAGTATTAATTATTTACTTCTGCGCGTTAAAATGTAGTAAAAATATTACTACTAAAAATGTTTCCAAATATATTTTAGAATACAATTTTATATGCATTATGTTTCAAACACAGTAACATTTAAATTTAACCATAAAGTAAACACAGAAATCATTATTTTTGTCATTTGACATTGATGGATTGGTGTGGTTGTGTTCATAAATAAATATCAGTTTGGAATAACGTACAATAAATGGAAATTGTGTTAAATAAAATATAATCTTTGTTTCGCTTAAATTTCCAAATATATATATACTTCATTATATAATTCAAATATAATGGTATTTTACTGGTTTATGTGCGTTGTGCAGTAGATAAGTGTTTTTTAAACCATTACGAGTTATGATATATACAGTTATACAATATATTTTATTCTACTAGCCCAAGATCATGCAACATTCTTGACAATGATAACCATTAATTAGAATTTATTTTTATTTTGTATATTTAAATTAAAATATTTAGACATAAAATTATGAACTTAGTCACTCTGTTCCGCTTAATTTTTTATATTAAGCACTCAGATATATATATTTATAATAATTAGATAACGGCCAATCATTTTGTAAGTGACTCAATGGTGGCCATATACAAATTTGCCAATGTTTACAAATAATAACCGATAATATTACTCTATGATGCTGTTGATGTTGATTATATATTTTATTATTTACTTTTCTTTAGTATTTTTTAAATTAATAAATTATATTATTATTAATTATGAATTAATAATGAATATTATTCTTAATATGTATATATTATTCTTCAGGCTTTCCACTCAATGACTTTTTTTAAATAAATCTCACCTTTACTCACTATTTTCTCAAATTATTCACTATACTCATTATTTACATACAAAATCATAGAAATCATGATAAAAACCATAATTATTGATTAAATGATCAATTACCAAAGAATCTCAAGATATCAAAATGATTTATCTTTTTCTACCAGAATCCCATTTAATTTAAATCAAGTTAAATAGATGCAAGTATTTTATTTTAAAATCATTTATATAAAAATACAATATGATAAAAGTTTCTAAAAATGTTTTTTAATAAATATATTTTATTATTATACAAATGTAAACAAAAAACTTGTTATTGATTACATATTAAATATTATTCAATTTATTAATATATAATTAGGTATTTACAAACAATAAACAAATTGTTATAATTTGAGAAAAAATATATTGTTATACATATTTTTTTAAAAACTGAATCAACTAACATATTTTAACATACTATTTTTTTTAATTCACTATTCTTACTATTTCTAAGAACATCAGATGGTAGAAAGCCTATTCTCTTATTATTCTCTTATTCATATTTTTCATAGTATTAATAATAGATTGCAGAATTTTAGTTTAAATTTTGTTTTCTTTAAAGATTTTCACTTAAAATAACCAACAAATTTATCTTTTGTTTAATAAATTAATTATATTATTTACAAATATACAACTAATCTGAAGATTAGTGACTATATCCCATATAATTTAACATAACTGTTATCAATTATATAATATAAACATTGCTGTATTTGTTTATGGTCACCGCTGACTCAATTTACACTTAACACAATACCAGCTATCAGTGGTCAACCATTATACAATTATTATATATATGTGGTTAAGCGCAAGAACCTTATTAAGAACCTAGAATATATAATATAATTATTAATCGTCATTCGAGGAGCAGCTTTAGAATTAATAAACAAACATAAATTTGTGAACTTTAATTATTAGACTATATTATTTATCCAGAGTAATTTATACTATCAACTGATCACAGAACCCAATAAATTGTTTTGGAAGGTGAAAATATTTATATTTATATGATATATATATATACTTTTTGGCATATCCTATTAAATTATTAATTGTTATTAAAATTTATAATTTCTACTATTTCAAGCAAAACAATTGCATTACTAGTTACATTTAATTTGTTATGCATTTACTGTTGGTTGTGTTAAAACTAATGTACATATTTTAATTAATAAATTTTAGATTGGTGTGTTTCCGTCTAATTATGTTACTGAAATATCAGATATCAAAAGTGTCAGTAGGAGTGACTCAAAAACATCTATTGGATCTCTTAAAAAAGAAGATTACATTAAAAAAGGTATTTTTGAGAATTTAAAAGTCTACTAATATTTGTAGCTTAAATTTGTACAATCTATCTATATCAAAAAATTAATTTTATACATATATTAATAAAATACTTATCTAAATATTATAATATTTGTAATGTATAATTTTTTATTTTTTAGAAATACCTATTATGGAACCAATCAAAACTCTGGATAATGCAGAATCTAATGTTCCTGTACTGCCTCCAAAACCAAGTAAACAATTACATTTAATTGTACTAATGTTACGTAAAACTATCAAAAAAAAATAATAACAAAATTTACATATGAAAACCTAAAATTTATAAAGTATTTAAAAAAATAAACAGTAGTTTGTGCATTATTAAAAATTCACATAAACTGATAAGAGTATACAAATTCAATACTACTTATCAATCACTTGAAAGATAATTATTACCATTGAGATTATTTATGTTTTAATTGCATGGTATTAGTAGTAGCTGATTATTCCTGTAAACTATTTCATTGTTGGTGACTTTTTTTTTTTATAAGTTTTATGGATAATACAATTGTATAATTTAATTAAAATAATAAATAATTTGTGTATTATTTTATATTAGTGTTATTAGTTGTATGTCCACTACAAAATTGCCTATCAATTATTATGAAGTCCATAAAACAAAGATGGTCGTGTTTGTTCAGTTGTAAGAAGGCTCTTAACATAATTCATAAATGATTTCTACAATTATCATCATTAATTATTTAAATTAAAATATTTTCATATTTTATACTATAAATATAATTAAATGTAATTAAATAAATAATATAATATTTAGTTGAGGTCAATAGAATTAACATATCTTTAATTAATTGGCCGGTGTTTACTTTCAGTCATTTGTCTGAACAATTTTCAAATAAATTAAATTAATACACAATAAATCTATTGTATTTTATCTTATTAATGATGTTTTGTCAATTTTTAATAGCTAAAGAAGTTTGTGTTGCGCTATTCCCATATGAAGCTGTCAATAGTGATGAACTAACTTTAGTCGAAGGCGATATAGTTACCATTTTATCGCGTGAAGTGGAAGACAAAGGTTGGTGGAAAGGAGAGTTAAAAGGAAAAATCGGTGTGTTTCCTGACAATTTTGTTCAAATCATGAATCAGGATGAGGTAATTCATTAATATTCAATTTTATACTTATTAATGGTATCATATTTCTATTATTATACTTATTTTAATTTTGTGTATCAAAATTCAGTTGGTAACTAAATCTGAAAAATCTGCAAATAGTCCACGCAGCGGTACAACGGCTTCTCTGCGTAAGGTTTTCCAGAGTCAAATGGAAAATAAGTCATTGGCACCAGTGGTGAGCAAAAAACCAGCATTGCCGCCACCACCACCAACGACCAAAAAACCTCCATCAACTAAAAGTTCTTCCACATCTTCCTTGTCCAAAACTCTTAGTGGCATCAAATCAATGTTAAATTCTGAACAAAATTCTCCAGAAAAGATAAAACATGTAGTGAGCGAAACCACCGATACTAAACAATATGGATCTATAGCAGTAAAACGTTCGGAGTCTGTGGGTTCTATGAAAAAACCGTCAGATTTACCTGACGGATCAGTCATGAGTAGATCATCGTATAATGTTACACCGTCATCTGTGCCCGAATCGTCTCCTTCATCACTAGTATTTACAAATGTATTTATATGCTTTATATTAATTTGATTAAGATAGGCACCCTTAATATTTGTAAAACTAATTATAACTGATACATGTTTTGTGATTAGCATGATAATATTACTGCAGCTGCTGAGCCTAAGAGTCCTGATTTTGATCAAATTGAAAGAGCTGCTATGTTAAGTCACCCTACAGCATCTCGAGTCAAGGCTCCCAGGAGGAGGCCGCCGTCTTCAGCGTTTAGTGTACCTAGTGAAGAAGATCCTACTTTGGATCCTCCACCGATAAACGGAATACCGGGTGTGGACAAAGAAAAAGCCCCTTGGGTTCAAGAGTTGAAGATGAACCAAGCGAAAAAATCATCAAATTCAGTGATAGGTAAATTAGCTATATTTGTTCTATACTGACCATTAATCATTTAATGTGTATGCATTAAGGAGGTGGTAAAACACGAGTAATGATTAGCCCGTCTACAACCACTATTACATCAGAGAGTTCAGAAACTACAACAGTCACGTCCCGGTCAGGATTGACTTCGGTAGGTGTGGGCGGTGTTGTTTTTAAACCTCCCGGTTATGTGCCACCTCTAACCACACCCGAACAGGTAACGGTTAGCACACCGACCAGTCCTGTAGCACCAGCATCATCTGATTTCAATTCATCTGCACTATCAGTGTTAAACGAAAAGGTTTAATTTTTTTGTTAATATAATTTTTTTTAAAATTATTTTTATCTTATATGTTCTTGCAGGTGAAACAATTGGAGTCCACTGTTCAAGTGCAAACCATTTTACTTGATAAATTGTCGACAAAATTAGAATTCGAGATAGAAAAACGAATAGAGATGGAAAAGGAATTAAACAAAATAATGGAACTCGTAACGAGAGTATGACACGGATATTGGGTTTTCCATAAAAGTTAAAATTATTTAATAGCGTTATGAAATCATAATCAAACAAGTATTTAGGCTTCTTAACAAATTTTTTTTTTTTTTTTTACGAGTAGTCAATTATGGTTTTATGGTTATATGTATAATGTACATACGTTTAATCGACTAGTATTTAGCAAATCTATTCCAAAAGTATTCTAATGAATGAGAAAGCTCTTTTCTATATCCCAACACATTATTAGTACAAAAATCTAACCTAACTTCATTTTAAAATAATAGTATTGAGTTTTTGTTTCTTTGTACCCAGTGTACCGTATTATATATTATTTATGTTTAATATTCTAGTCTTCAATGTCCAATTATTTCCATCATTTCCATTAACATTATCATATAAGTATTATTATTAATATATTATTTCTTTGTGTTGAAAACATTCCTTATGTCGTTCAGTTTACTCTGAACACTAAATATTGTGATAAACAAGGGTGCATCTTCTAATAATTTCTAACCACTGCCTCTTGTTACCCATCAAAAAAAAAAAAAAAAAAATCCATTATATTACTAAACAAACTAAAATTAAAATACGAATTCTAAAATATTTTATGGAATAGCAAACTATTAATTTTGTAATTTATAAATGTTTTGAAAATAATGATAAGTTAAATTATTTTTTATATAGACGGTGCACCCGAGCTCATTTCCCAAATCATATTTAAAAGTTATTTTTTATACTTTTTTTTTTTTTTTAACATTCTTTAGGGTGACAAATATTTATTTTTATCTATATATATATTTATGAATTATTTATTGGTAAACCATGATAAATTGTACTTACCCATAATTGTTTTTAGTAATTTACAATGATTATTGCATAGATAATGTGTGAACTGTTAAGTTTCGTTATTTATATTATTGGACTCCATCCGAGTTACAGTGTTTTTTTTGAAAATGGATCTATGGAAAAATTAATATTGTTAATCAGTTGTTCTGTTATAGTTTATAAAATGAGTATGTGGGAATCCTCTAATAGTGGATTCCCTTAAACTCCGACATGAATAATATTATTAAATGTTCATTTCCCTAGTCCCATTTTTTTTAGAACCATATTTTGTGCAAAAGTATTTATTTTTTTAATGTAGGTACACATATTGAAATTAATTAAATCATGAAAAATCTGTTAAAACTACCACCATAATATTATGATGTTTATCTAAAATTATTATTATTTTATTTTGTACGAATCATTAATTTATTATTTAAATTTTTTTTTCTTAACTAATTTATTTTTAGACAAATTTTAGTTTATTTCTCGTTCAACGAATCATGTATATACAATTTATTTTATAGTATTTAAAAAAGAGAATTATGTATGTGCTTAAAACAAAAAAATTGGTAATTGACTGATTTTGCACATTATGTACAAAATCAAACATGCATTAATTTTTTAAGCTTTTTATCCAAAACTTGTTTGTCTCCCCCCTCCCTTAACATAATCCGTCCCTAAAACGACCAGTAATTTTGTATTCAACAAATATTTTTATATGCATAATATATATTTTCATAAAAGTGTAATTGTATTTGGAAAAAATAGAAATATTATATAAATTATGTTTTTTTTTTTTACATACCAGAGATTTGTACAAGCCGGTGACAATGTTATACGATTATATACCATTGATTATTATATATTATTTTTTTATTTTAGGAAAATATTATTACGATTATTAAAATATTATTATTATTATTGTAAGTTGTCCAACGGTGTCATATATATATATATATATTTTATAAATTGTTAATTTTTATTTTCAATAAAAGTATTAAAAATATTTTTTTACATATTATTTGTAAACCTGTAGTTGAAGTTATTTTATAAACAAAATGTGATTCTGGTAAGTTTTTTATTTTTTTTTTTTTTTTTGCCCACACCAAATTATAAATACATGCAACGGAAACTGACCTGCCGCCACTGTAATTGCCATCTATGTGCCGGAAATTGAACTTTTCTTTCCTAACGCCATTCATAAGAGAAAAAAAAAATTTTTTTAAAATTAATCGCGTTACTCAACAATCGTTACAATATTATATATGCACCAGTGCCTTAGCAAGGGGGGGGGCATTTACCCCCCCCCCCTATGAGCGTAACTAGAATTTATTAGTTACACAGGCTAGAGTCTTAGAAAACAAAAGTTCAAAAAATATATAATCATTGAATATTAATTATTTCACACAATGAACCCATGAGGTATTCTTTAGCAAAGATTCGGACTTTAACCCGGAGGGAATACAAATTAAAAACGTATAACAGGGGGCTATGCCCCTCCCCCGAAATCGTTCTTTATTCGCATAATATTAGTTATTTTTGCGCGGGTAGAGGAAAATGAGTATTTTATCATATAAAAAAAATAGCAAGTAACAATTTAAGTGTATTGAAGTGTACAATTTTAACGTGTCCGTCTATACAAGTCGCACCGCCAGCAGTCGGCCGTCGGAAGGAACAATGGCGCGGCAAAACCAAAATCGTTTACGTTCGTCGAAATTTCGGGCACTTTGGTCGACGTGTCCCGGTCGATTTGCCGGGGTGTTTCGGATAAATCGAACGCCGCCCGCCATCCTCCGACGAAACGTGTCGCGTTTTTCAACCGGACCCGGTTAATATTAATCGGATATTTTCATCTTTTCGTCTTCGAAAACGGTATACCGCGTGCGCACCTATACCTACTATCAGGGGAGAGAGGGGAGGCGAACTTTATCGGAAACAATTGTATAAAAAAATGGTCAACTCGCGCAAAAGTCATCGTTCGTCACCAATAAAGAGCACCCGCGGGCCCGGCGCTAGTTAGCGAGATCCGCGTCCGGTTCATAGGCGCCGACAGTTCGGTCGAACGACGACTATAAATACAATTGCATATTACGAATTCGCTATAGGGGACGTGAGGTGTGTCCGATAAATTCCCAGACGAAAATGTATTAAAAATTATATTTCAAACTTACAAACTATTATTTACATCGATCCACCTTTGGATTTCCTCCAGGGTTACACAGCCTTCAGTTCTCCTGTTGCGTTGTCGATGGTTTCGTTAACGTCTTCGAATCTCTGACCTTTGAGGGTAGTTTTTAGTCTCGGAAACAAGAAAAAAAAAAAAAAAAAAAATCTAACTCCTCTGTGAATATACTATTGGTATACCAAATTGGATGCCGAAAATTCACGTATGGAAAGTGTTGAATGAGCTGGTGCATTGTTACGGTGCAAAATCCACGAATTTAATTTCGACGGTTCTGGCCTTTTACGGTGTACTTTCTTTATTAATATTTCCAGTATTTATTTATAGAAAACTTGATTTACCGTTTGTACCTGCGGGTACAAATTCATAATGGACTAAACCAAAAAAATCGGAAAAAAAAAAAAAACAAACAATGCGCATTACTTTGATGTTTGACCGGACCTGACGGCATTTATCTGGACGAGGTGAATTTGTCCGATGTGGTCTTCCATTGCGACGATTGACCACGTTGGTTTCGGGATCATGTCCATATACCCGTGATCCATCACCCGAAATAATTGATTTTATAAAACTTTATAAGTCATTAGAAACCCGATTTTTTAGTTCCAAACACATTTCAATGCATTTGTTCCCATTCGTTCCTCGATTAACAATTTCGACACCGTTTTCGTACACAACTAATTTGATAAAATCGAATGACAACGAGACGTCTCAATTTATATGCCAACTCCATTGGCTACTCCTCTGATGGTTACACTCGTCGGTTATTTCTAATTTTGTTTCGAACAAAAGTAACGGTATTATTTGTTCTTGATGTTGATGGATATTCGACGTTCTACAAAATGTTTGAACCGGTCAAAAGTTACACAATGACTTAGTGAAACATCTCCGAAAGCTAACCAATTCAATTGAAAAGTTTCCGTAGCATTTTTACCAATTTTGTAACAAGATTCAACACGGGCGCGGGTTTTATTATCTATCGTGAAATCGCGATTTTATACAAGACGGCCAACATTGAACGCACACTGTCAACATGACTGATCGGAGATAACGATTTGTATTATATACTGAAATGATGGACGTTATATCTAGTTTATTTCGGTATAACAACATTGCCGATAACATTAGAAGCTTTTCTGTAATAATTTTAGTCTGGGTATTTATCGTGCAATAATATATCACGAGATCGCTGTAGGCGGACGTATTTCGAAACGTTTCTGAGCTCTTTTATTCCCCCGCAATACAAACATGGGCGCGAACGGGAATATCAATATTGGCCTGCTGTCGGTAAACATTATTATACGATGTAAATAGTACACCAATATATAATTATAATTTGCGTGTATACGTCGCGGTGTCGTAGTCATACGTCCGCCTGTCAGGTTAGGGTCTAAATACATTAAAAAAAAAAAAAAAAAATTATTGTTAGAGGTATTCGTACTTATTATGTAAGACGGCGCCCATTTTTTTCCCATAAAAATTCGTAACTGCGACTGATAATTTACAAAAGTCAATCGACAACATTTCTGCCTGGACGAGACGTTGGAAAATTAAGATAAATGGTGATGAACACGTTAACTATACATGTTAACGTAAAACCGAAAACATCAAAATTGTGTCTAATCAAAACCTCGCAAAAAGATTTAGCGAGATACCTTGGAATGCACCTTGGCTCTCGATTAAACCGGAAACACCCACGTCCGCCAGAATAGAAATACAGATTAAAGAAAAAATTCGAAAGCTCTATGGTTTTAGTCGGACCACGTTCCGAGTTAACTATAGCAAACAAACGTCTACTACAAAGCTATTACAAAATAAATTTGTACTTTTGGCATTCAACTGTGGGGTTGTGCGAGTAATTTTAACATTGATATAACACAACGTTTGTCAAACCATCGCCCTCCGGACCATCACTGCAGCCCACCGTTAGGTGAAAGAAACGACGCAATTCACGATGCTCTGGTATGATGTTCTCTACAATAGCAGACGAAATCCAAAAATTTGCTCGCAAACACCAGACGAGGCTAGATCACCATATCAATCCAATTGCCATCCAATTACTAGACGACTCCAAGGACATTAGATGTCTTAAGAGTCGGAAACCTATACGACTAAGTCGAAGAACTTTTATTAATGTCAGGAGCCACTTCGTTGAAAGTGCGACTTCATCAACGTGTTAAGTATATATTAACATCTAGTATGAAATATATTGTCAAACATATTTATAATGACCTCGGCACTGTTCAAATAATAAAGCGGCGGGGTATTTAAAAACAAAAAGAAATTCGTACTACGCAGTTTGCCGGATATATTGAGACGGAGATACGGAGGGCTACGCTCCAAATCAATTAGGCAATCATATAAAATAATTTTATTCTAATCGTGTTACTTTGCCATTGTAATTTTTTTTGGCAATCACTACTACATTTCGATTTGACAAATGGCAACCTAATAAATAAAATAAATAGACAGAGTACACCTAACCGCAGGAGTATGTTTACCCAAAAAAGCCTTTGTGGATCGACAATGTGGCGGTACAAAAAAAAAAATAGCCGAACAGCTAGCCGTCGTTTACATACTATTGAATTTCTCTGTTGAAAAAACTTGGCAAAACTTGTCCATTTTCAAGGATTCTTACGGAATCTTAACTTTCCTCTTACAAAAAATGTATGAATTTCGATTATTTAATTTTTGTTTAAAATGTTTAAATATTTTGTTTAATACTTAACAGACAAATGCCTTTTTATTTAAAAAATTTCCGGTTACCAAGACCAGATGTACTAAAAAAATATATATTTCACGGGGAAATAAAATAAAATTTGGAAAACACTGCGATATAACAAATTTTAACGAGTTATTACGTATATATTTTTTAAATCTGTAATTTTTTTTTTCTATGCCCTTACCCGGTCAATAGCGTTGTCCAAATTTCAAATGCTAGAAACACACAGAGAGCACATTATTGCATAGTAATGGTCAACAAAAAACTTCGTAATAGCAAGTTGTTTTTAGCTATATATTTCGTAGAGTCATTGCGCACTGGCAGACGTGTATCTAATATCTAAATAAAAATTAAAAATTCGTAATAGCGAGCTCCGAAATCGGAAAAAGTCATTACATCGCGTGAGCTTTGGCCAAAAAATAAACTCCGTTAAATCGAGGTTGGCCAAGTAAACATTTCGTTTTTTCGTTATATCACGAGATTTTCAAGGGAACGACAATTTCATTTGTTATACCGCGAGTTGACTGTATATACGAGTAGTTCGCATTGTCCAATATTTAAATATTGCACGACCGAATAAATTATAACCGGTGGGCACGTATACCATTGATTCGTATTGTGTTTCGTCTGTTCCGGGGACGGCTGGACATCGCTAACAAAAAAACCAAAAAAAAAAAAAAAACAGCTGTATAAGTTTATACAAGTGTACACAAGTTTATTAGATTTCGGTGCCGACCGATTGGATTTTGCGCGACAATGAGTTAAAATAAAATATTAAATTGCAGACGAGAGTCAACGGATTGCATAATTGATATAATAATAATATAATGTAGACGGCATACTATACAATACCGTATTCACGGTTTCACGAATGTCGATTTTAATGATGTACGTTTTTTTAAATTTTTTTTCGCGTCGGTGTTTTTATTATGTTAGCCGGGTGTGTTTTCGATATTTCGAGCGAGCGATCCGAGTACCATTGTTTATAGGTACCTACAATATATACCACGTATAGCTACGCCCGAGTTACCCAATGACTTTTTTTTGTTTGTTTAGCACATAAACGAATAAAACGCATTTTTAAATTTAAAAAAAAAAAAACTCATAAAAAGATTTTATCGACAATTTTCGTCGAATTCAATCGAGTCAAGGTCGACAAAACAAAAAAAAAAAGTTCAACGCGGATACTAATAGTGATTTTACATTTGGAATTCGAATTTATTGAAATATTCATAAATTTTCACTTGAAGCTAAAAAAAAAAATATTAAACCCGGGTACTGATAGTTTTATGAATAATAATAGTTTTCGGTACATACAGGGTGCGGCAGAGCCGACTGACGAGTTTTGATGGGCTATAAATAACGAACAGTAAAACTTAGAGGAAAGGTTTTTTTTAAATTTAAATCAGTATTCAATCCCATGTTTAAAAATTATATCTCAAAGATGGCGGCCGTTAGCATTGATACACAGTTGTAGACGAACTCTGAAGCTCTCATATGATTTTCAGCACATTTCGACTGGTATGGCCTCGACTTCCACGGTGATTTTCTGTTTAATTTCTTCTATGGTATGTGGGCGATGTCTGAAAACCTTATCCTTAAGGTAGCCCCAGAAGAAAAAATCACACATGCTTAAATCTGGGGACCGTGCTGGCCAGCAAGAAGAAGAATTCTCCTCAAAGAACGGTCTGAGATTCCCAAAGCTACAGCGTGTTTCCGGGCTGAGCGTCTTGGTGATTGATCAATTGACTCTCTAACCGACTGCACATTTTCGGGGGTTCTTACCGTTCTGGGTGCTCCGTGTCCAAGTCTACTTAGGATACTTCCAGTTTCTTTCAAATGCCGTATCCACAATTTGATAGTGTTAGCAGAAGGAACAGATTCAGCACGTGGAATGCCGAAGTGTATACGAAAAGCCCTTTGTGTAGCGATCACAGAACGATTATTTTCGTAATACGCACGCACGACGAAATCACGATGTACACCTGTCCAGACCATGATTACGAATAAAAACGGCATTACCGTACAATTCAAAATATACCACTTATTAAGGCCTGCTCTTATCTTATCACAGGCTAATGATCTCATTAAACTCGTCAGTCGGCTCTGCCGTACCCTGTATAATACTTCTTGGTGGTATACTATATTTTGCTAGTTTTTCGATTAGGCGCATAAATATACGTAAAAATTCTTTTCCGAACTAACTCTCGGGAACATGCGACATGAAATTGTGTCCACGAGTTAAGCACCAGGGATCCAAATTGTCAAATGATCTGCTGGTTTTAATGTTTTAATGTTTAATTATAGGTAGAATTATTGGCGTTTAACGGGTTGCCTATTTCGTTTCGTTATAATCTGAGGAGCTCTGGCGTATTTGCCGATTATTTATTAAAAAAAAAAAATAAAATAAATAAATAATTACTCGATTGCGTTTAATGGCTTACAAAACCGAGGAATTAGTTTAAAACCTGTTCCGCGATGTATTCTATCGTTAGAAAAAAAAAAACCAAGTCGATCGATTCAATAGTTTCGGCGATTACCCGTGACCGACAAAATACCATTTCACCACGTATATATAAAATATATATATATATATACAGAAACACTGCCGGGGAAATCGGTCAGTTTTCAAAAAAATAATTTCCCTTACTCACCTTACTGATTATCTTCATTACTAACAGTACCGTCATTATTTTCGTGCAGCAAAACCGATCAAAAACGTCACGTAAATATGTTTGCCGTTTGAAAAATTACTTGAAAAAAGAATGAAAAAAAAAAAAGATAATTAATTTATATATATATATATATTTCAGTGTATAGTACTTTCGAACTTTTCAAGAGAAATGTTCGAAAAATCGAAAAAACTACCAACCCAGAAGAGACACGGAAAAGCAATACTAAACTTGATGTTTAACTGAATAAAATATAATTTTTTTTTAGGTATTTGCCCTACTCGAAATAGTTTTAATATTTTATTTTTAACAAATATGATATATTATTATTTTCTCAAAATGTACAAAATTACGGCGCGTTAACCACAATAATCGGATAACGTTTAAATTTCTCGTTACGTTCTAACGATGTGAAAAAAAAAAATGAAAAAAAAAAAAAAATGTTATAACGTCTGAATAACATTAAGCATACGGGTATATAGTTTTTAACTTAATATCGGGACTTACGAGCGAAACCGTTGTGCCTAATCGAACGAAATGAAAGAGAAATGCCGTACCAGCACTATACTTACCCGCACGTGAAATATTTTAAACCGAATTATACCGTAAACATAAAAAAAAAAAAAAAAAAATATCCAAAGTATGCGAAATATTAAAACAAAACTGTACTAAACTTATACGGAATACCCGAGACGACGTCTTTCTTTAAACTCTAATCGGAGGCACAAATCATTATTATTATATAATAATAATAATAATAAATAATATCAATGGCGTAATAATGATGATGTTTTTTTATTCCCACCAAACGAAATATGATTCTTATATAATTCATATAGTTGTGGCTAAATTAAGAATTATTTTCTTAACATTTTTAAAAACAAACCTAATTACGAAGTTAACTCAATATCGAATGTTGCGCAACGCTGGGAGTATAATATTATTTGTATATATTCGCGTTAGCGTAAATAATTATTATGCGTGGTAAAAAAAAAAAAAAAAAAAAAAAAAAAAAAAAAAAAAAAGAGAGAAAAGTTTTATTATACAACACAATAGTTATAGAAATAAAAAAAAAACATAACAAAACATAACCGCATCACGTCCGCCGCTCGTTAACATGATTATCATTCGACTGTCGCAAATTTTCGTTAAACAGTTTTTACGTTTTTATTCGGTTTCAAACCCGGATCGTGTACGGCTGTATTTAAAAAACCGATATTAATAGACCAAATAGATGTATTGGATAACACTCTGAATAAAATACTATACCGTATCCAGTGGCGTCGCGGACACATTTCAAACCCAGAGCAAAGCATATCGCTACGGTCGACAGCAGATTTTTAATACTCCCGACGATAATGTCACCGACGGTAGATACATACACTGTATTTTAAATATTTTTTTTCAAAAGTAACAATTTTGTTTTGAAATCGAATACGTTATATTTTAAATTCGAATCGCATCGTCCCACGCCGTGCTTAAATAGACAATAGATACAAACAATTCCTGCTTGCAAGATCTATAACTATTGTCTAACTTGTATTAATGAATTGGTGTGCGTTAATAATTGTTCAATTCGAATCAAACCCAATGACGTTGTAAACATATTTCAAATCAATGTATTGAAAAAAATACGATCTAAAATGGTCGCCCCTTTCGTATATTTTTAGGGCTAAACCAATTGCAATGGGGAAACTATCGGTATCATATAAAGATTAAGAGACGTACGTGCTAGAACAATAATTAACATTAAACGAACTCGGCTCAGAATCGTAGATTTCGTTAGCAAAACTATCGGTATCGTTGCGCACCTACACACAGATATAAATTAAATTCCTCAAGTGTCATATCAAACTTTTTCATAGATTTGTATGTCTCAAGTGTTATTTTTCGGTACTAGTTTTTTTTTTCTCTCGATGCAGCCGAATAAAATTACACCCGTAGATCCAATACGATTTCCCGGTTTGCCTATCATACACGCCTACATTAAAATATTTATCGTATTTTTAATTTGGGCTCCCAGGCATAATTAATTTCGTATACTAATCCCGTCTATGGCAACCAAATGGTATTTTATGCGCCTGAAGTCTTATCTACCAGAGTCCTTATGGTCCCCGCAAACGCCTATACGAATATCGTAAAAGTTAAAAATTATTTTTTTATGTCCACCTTAATTAATGATAAGACTTTTCCGTTAATCTACTGACCGTTTTGCCGTTATTTATGGACGTAAAGTAGCTGCACGCCTGACAACAATTTCGGTACTTCTTATAGTAGTTCGATTTTAAAAATTATAATATGTTTGAATACATAAACGAGTTAAATTTGCATAGGTCGGAGCGCTTTTTCAATTTTATCAAATTATTTACGAAAATAAAAACGTTTCAAAAAAAAATTTCAATACGAATAATATGCTTCGACCGATGCAAAGTAAATTCGTTTATAAACGATCTGAAATTTTGTCAGGCGTTTAGGTATTTTTGACGAAAATTCCACAGAGTTTTTCACAGGGTGTGTGTGCGTGTGTGTGTGGGGGGGGGTAGTACTTTTATAAATTACAATTAATCTATAAAGTATTTTTGGCAATAATTCTTGTTCAAACCTGCGGGAAAACCAACAGTAGGTCGTCGACACGATAATCGACGTAATAATGAAATATGCGGTAACGGTAACGGTAAAATACCATTTTTGATAACACGGCAGTAATATATTTCAGATATAGCAATTGGTTTTATTGTATAAAAAAACGCGGCAATTGTATTTTCTAGGAAATTCGATTTTACACCGAAGTATTACGTACCTACTGCCAGAGTTTAAGGCCACTTCCCACGCACTGGAATATACGTCGATGACGTACGTCGTTTTCGTCGTGCACTATTACGATGAGTGCGTAAAAAAAAAAACATGCGTTCGGCGCATTTAGGCACGCCGACGGATCTCAAAATAGGCAGTAAAATACACTTTGGTCGGCCACGATAATTATTTTGATCGGTGCCTATATAATAATAATAATAATAATAATAATAATATCGGTTTACACGCTAATCTTTAAATAATCGTACATATCTAGGATGAGTCGACTATACACGGCTTCTAGGCTATATTATTATTATATGTATTTATAAAAATCAATTGTCGCATGTATGCAATATCATCACTGTAGAGCGGCTCGACCGATTTTGGCTGATTGTTCGTAATTGCCAGTCGTACGTTTAGATGGTAGTTTTTAACATTTCTGCCACTTGGGGAAAAAAAACATAATACGTCGGCTAAGGAAACTTTCGTTGCTTAGTTACCCCCCCCCCCTAAAAAAAAAACGTTGTATTTTTTTGTCGTAGTACTCAAATTTAACACACAGTTTGCGTGGTTTATTTCTTTGGAAAAAAATGCCATCAGTGAGTCGTCGAAATATACGATTGGCGTACGCGCAACACAAGACAAGTACATGAGTAAATACCATATATTTATTTTTATACGTGTACAAAACAAACGTACGTGAATCCATGGAAACCGTAGTCAACAATGCGTCACCGACGGACCGATAGATCTATTTTATAAACATTTTATTAGCCTTTAAGCAATTTTTGTGTTTTGCCTTTTTTAGAAAATTAAATTCGTATAAAACGGTTACCTGTAGTAATATTCATTCCGGTGCGTAGTGTAGATCAAACGAATAGGTCTTGGCAGCGTAAAAAAATGAGGGTGAATTTTTTAACATTCTTTTTTTAATTTTTTTAAAAAAATATTATTAAAATATTCAAGGAAAAAAGATCATGAGTGGTGGGGGGGAGGGCGTTATATGATCGCCTCTTCCCCGGTGTGATAAAGGGGGATATATTTTTATAGTTAACCTATACCGATAATATTATTGGAAATTCTCGTGTTTTTCACGCCGTGTACGGATAGAATAATTTTTAAATGGCAATAACCGATTATATTCTAGTCGATACTGGTTTGACGCGTAATAATAATTTAACCGTAGATAGCGATTGTATATATCGTATATAAACGTCGACGTATCAGCAGCAGTGTACAGACTCGTATTTAAAACGAGTGGAATTAAAAAAAAGAAAAGAGTATGTCATCGCGACGGTTGCCAAGTGATGATGCGGGAAGGCCTAGCTATAAAAACAAAACTGTAAATTATTTATATTGGAATAATAATACATATATATATATATATATATATGAGTATATATATCAGTAGCTTAGCCTTAACTCCAAAACGTTTCAGAAAACTACTTTTTTTAAAAGTACATATTGTCATTTGTTAGATAAAATTTAATACGATTTTCTATATCTACTGTCTTAATTTATGGAAAACTGACTTTTAAAAAAAAATATAATGAGATTATAGTGATATTAAACGACCTCCTCCCACTGCACGGATTATTTTCTGGCTACACTGCTGAATATCTTTCTTTCTAATCGTCTGTTTCTCATCCGACCAAGCGTGATCGGCGTGAATCATTGGCGATGCATAAAGGATTAAAAAACGGACCCTACACACAAGGTTAAAGATTTCGAGCTACTTAGGCAAGACCTATTATGGTTATTATTGAGCATCTTATACGATTTATTACTTTAAACAAAAAAAAAATTCTGCAGAAAAAACTGCAGGGACGTTCCTGGAACGTAATTTGTGAGAAGGCGATTTTAAAACCACCTGTTACAATTTTTATTTGTGCACAGATTTCGAAGTAAACCGATTGATACTCTGCTGAGCACTAAAATACATTTTATTGTGCTAATAATTTAGTATTGATCGTATGTTTATTTTAGTGTAAGTAGGTTAAGGATAGAAAAAGCACAATAAATTACTATACAAACAATCTTCACTAATACATTTGTAAACCAGGAAGGGGGAAGATCGCCTCTTCACCACTTCCCTACTCCCCCCAAAAAAAAATTATGCTCAGTTTCCGATGTCCCGGTACGGACATTATCGATTTCCCCCCGATTATGTTAAAAGTACGAAGAACTTTTGTAAAAACTACCTCCCGACGGTTTCCGATACCCCGGTACAACTCAAGTACGAGAACAGTCCAAAACCTTCCTTTTTTTTTTGTTTTTCTTCTGATTTATATTATGATGATTTCCACGGCATAGGCACAACCAGAACCCGAATATTGGGCGTGCTGAAATTATGTAACGCTCACAGACCCCCACACCGCACCCCCGAATGAACAATTATTCAAATTACTATTGTTGGACGATGCACAATAAAAAAAAAAAACACACAAGAATAATAATAATAAAAAAAAAAACCGGTTATTATTTCAGAGTGTTTATTATGGTTTTTTTTTTATAGGACTTTGGGTGCCGGTTATAGAGCTCGGGGACGCTTCAGCTGGTGCCCAAGCATTCCCCTAGTTGCTTGCGCCTATGTTTCGCGGGATAACCATACGATATTATAATAAAAAAACATGACGAGGTAACGAGCTATACGATAAATAGAGATTCGCCCGTGCCCGAAATACGACGTGCGGTTCGTGGTTTTAAATACGAATTATATTATTGCGTTATTATAGTTATTCGTACACGTGCTGTATGTATAGCTACGGCACGTACAAATATAATTTACTTGCGTATATCGATCGGTACGCGATTTCTCATTGAAAGTCGAAGGTTATATGCGGCGTGGAAGCTATAAAGCGAGAGAGAGAGAGAGAGAAAAACCACCCGAGAATCCTGATTACGGGGGGGTAATTTGCCGGTTTTTTTTTTTTAAATTTGTATTTTGTTTCTACCCAGACCACAATAATCCTCCCGATGTAGTGCCTCGCGGCGTTTCCGTGGGAGGCGGGGGTATTGCCGGCTTAAACAAAAAAAAAAAAAAAAAAGGACCATTGTAATCCGGGCGTATTAACTAGGATACCCATATGACATTATAACGTATAATACGATATTCTATAAACACACACGGGGAACGGTCAAGACGTAATAAATAATACGCGCGTACTCGTCGAAATATAAATCGCGTACGGTTTAACCGGCCGGAACGAGCCCGCGGTATAAGTCGAGGTCGCCCGTAATTCGATTTGTATTTGTATTTAATTATTATTATTATTATTATTATTATCGTTGTTGTGGTCCGCGTCATAAATCGTAGGCGTGTGTGCATGTGTACCGGTGTACTCGTACACGTTGGATTATCGTTATACACGCGCGGTTTATTAGGTTTATTTTATTCGCGACGGAGATGGCGAATTTTTTTTTTGTTTTTTTTTTTTTGTATTTTTATTCTACGTAAACTATGCAACGTTTTAGCCACACAGAGGCGTGTTGTGACCGCCTGCACGCGAATGTATCCGCTACAGCAGTACAGTACGTACTCATTATGCCTGTACACTTATACAGTGGCGTCCGGCGTGGTGCCCGGGAATTTAAATACAATAATCGCGAATTAATCGTAGAACCGACAACTGGAATTTTTAAAAAAAAAAAATCCGACTTTTAATCAATAAATTAAAAAGCTTTTACTCGACACTCGGCTGAAATATATGTATATATATATATATACCTATGACCTTATGTATTTCGAGATTAAATTACCAAAGCTGAGCGAGTTAACCTATTTTTTTAATTTAGTTAGATTATTTTAACAAAAAAATAAATAAATAAATAACTAAGCCAAGGTAAAATATTGTTTTTAAAATTACCCTGAACTACACTCGTAAACGAATTTCGTACTCTATCGTATTTAGACTTTTATCAGGGGCGTCAGGCGCTATTAATTTATCAATTTACTGTAATTGCAACAGTTTTTGTCGAGATTTCACGCCACAGAATTGACTGATAACAAGGTAAGGTATTCGTGACAGCCGCACATTTACGTTGTATGTTTTGGTCTGTTTAAAAACACCCGGCGGATAAATAATCGATAGTATTAATTTTGAAATATTATGTTTGTTTTAGGTTTTTAAACATGTATTTTTAGAATATCTGTAGGAAATCTAAAACAAAAATTTCATATAAAGTAACACCGCCATGAAATTCGACATTCCCCCTCACCCCCAGGGTGAAATACCCGCATATTTTAAGACTTTTAAGGTACGACGTGAAGACTTTGAAGCATTTTAATTAACCAAAAAAAAAAAAGTGTTAATATCTCATCTTATTAATAAAACACACAGATCTAAAAGACACTAATAATACAATTATACCAAATATTGTATATGTATTTTATATGTTATTATAATTTTTTTTTTTTTTTTACTGAGCGAAGGAAACATTTTTTTTTTTTTGCATTTCCGATTTCCTTGACGTGGAGACCGCCCTTCTGCAATCGGGTTGTTGTTATCGTCGGGGAATTACATCGCATTTAACTAGCTATACGCAAACGTGATTATATTTTATTTATTTTTTTAAAACAACAATTCATACTGAGATAAAATTCGAAGGTCAAATATTAAAAAAAAAAAAAAAAAAAAACCGCACACAATTGTGTACATTTTTCAAATGTTCGTATATAATAATCGTATAGGTACGGACATAATAACAATAAATTTACGAAAAATTATTTTCAAATGCATAAATTTATTCGCATTCGTAATAACGACGTATACTACCTACCTATACTTCTTCGTTTTATGAAAACAATACACGGAGTCTCACGTTTAGATACTTAATTTTTAATTATATGCCCCAGAATTATATTATGCGCGTTTGTTAAAGAGCTTTTGTCTTATGCTCGCCGTTCCGCTTGTAATTTACAGATAATAAAATTGATAATAATATACAAAATTAGTGACGTATTTAGAAATATGTCACAGCGGGGGGGGGAAGAGATGGAAATAATTTTCAACAAAAAACAGTAGTATACTTAGACTAACAGCATAATTCTATAATAATAATAGGAATTATTTCGAGTTTTATTACTATTGGCAATAGAATAATATGTATGGCGGTATGTACTTTTTAAACAGTGATAGTTATAAATATTTGCTTAAAGACGGCAGGGATGGAGGGGAGGGAAGGACTGATTCCTATTATCCCTCCACCCCCCCTTCTAAAATACGCCATTTAATATATTCAAAACCAACGCGCTTAAGCCAAAACCCGGAAAATTTACGGCAATAACGGTATTAATTATTTTCAACTTTTTTTTTCATCTTTTTATTATAATCAATCGTAGAGATTTTAAATTTGCGCAGAATTGTAATATAAGGCATTTCCAGGCGTGGACAAATTCAAAACATTCTGGCGATTTTGAAACTATTTTATACGCATTTTAAGCTTTTAAGTTTTTTTTTAGTTATTGTTTGGCCGACCAGAAATGCTTGATATTATAACACGAGGTTCACGGTCAGTTGTACTTAGTAGCCAACAAATGTAATGTAGTGGTTTTTTTTTAAAGCATTTATAATTAAAATTTTAATGGAAATAGATTTATCTATTTTTCGAATTAATTGAACAAAACTGTTTTGGCCGAACAGAAATGTACGAAAATTTAGGTTCATCATAATAGTGAAAAAAAAAAAAAAAAAATACATATCCTAAAATTTACAGCATTTCAAAACATTATTAACTGAACTACGCTCAGAATCGTTTATCGTTAACAATTGCGTACAGATGTAAATTCCTCTATATCCTATTTTATACCTTCCGAACTCTCACGTACAACACTGGCTCACTCATGGTACGAAGTATGTCCGTATCTCAGCCATTTTTTTTTTTTTTTTAATTCAAATGAAAACAAAATTGTAATGTATTTTCAAGTGCTGCCTCAAGTGAAAATTCCGTTTTCAGTTTAATCAATTTCTCTTTTTCTCGGACTGATAAAGCCGCAGATTGGAAATGGTTTTCACTTAAAGGCAACGTAATCAGTGATCTTCTTTTCCACGTGTAGGGAAGTATTTTTCGAAAGCTGTCTTCAGCCAATTCAAATGTTGAATAACTCGTTATTTTATGTGTTATGTTAAGATCATTGTCAGAGAGAAAATCATGCAGTGTTTGAAGTGTTTAAAAAAAAAAAAAAGACTATATTTAGTCAGTTACGTCGAAACTGCACTGTTCCGAGGGTCAAATTAAGATGGTTTATTTAAAAAAAAAAAAAATCATCGGACGAGTATGCAAGTAATTTGAAGCCATTCATGGTCGTTCAGTTTTGATGAATGTCGAAAAGGGCGGTCTTCAAAGAACATTTTTACATTTATAATATACATATTCATGGTATATATTTTCGGTGTCCTGGAGCAATACTTTACCCACGTTGGATGGCTAAAGCAATATATTCATTTAAAATATTTTTATTTCGTAAACAATATAAATTAACAAAAAGAATTCTTTTCGTGATATTTGTTTTATTTATAATTCAATTATATATATAAAAGCCTGGTTTTGTGCACCAATTGCTTCTGTAGCTCCAGTCCAAGACTTAATTTTTTTTTAAAAAATATTATTGAATATGAAAAAATTGATAAAGGCATATCTCGATCGACTGTCAAAGAATTATGTGGGCATTTATGGTACCTGGCCCCTGAGACAGTAGCGTTGGCATTTTTTGACAGTAATTTGTCTAAACTGATATAGAAATAAAAATGGTTGAAGCTATAAAATCAAATAAACTAAACACCGAAATGAATAAACAAATTGCTATTTCATCCAGAGAAGCTGGTCAGTTAAAAAATAAAAATATTAACGACTTCATTTACGTTAAATCCGCCGCTTTTTTTAAAAAAAGATATCGAAAAAGATACCCAGACAGTTTTAAAACTACGGTTTCGAAACCGCTATGAAGAAAAAATAATAACTATGTAAGTCTGTATGTTACTACGAAATTTCAATTTTTAACAAATAAATGAAATATTTCGTAATTAATACAATAATTTGGAAAATAATGGGCTTACGATATATGCTGTCCCGATATTTTTTATAGGCAGTAATAAATTCTACAATTGACTCGATATAGAAATTTTCGTAAGTTGCTTAGTATTTTAAATAGAATTAAAACACAGAAAAACTACCATTTTCGTCCAATTTTTAAACTCCCAGGGGCACCTGAAGGGATGATTACTACTCATTGCTAAACTTCACCAAACCTACATTCTTATGATAATGAACAAAATTGACGGGGGTAAGAAATCAAAAATAACAGACTTTTTTTACTTTTCCTATACGTAAAGGGCCATATATATATTATGAAAAACAGACATTTATTTTCATGGCAAAAATCATTAAATTTTTACGTATTTTATCACAGACAAACCAGTTGAAATATATCGAATTTTACGTTTTCCGCCGTTATCAATTTTTTTTTTTCTATCGAGTATCGCCGGGTTGAGACGAATCGTTTTTGTATCTCAATTCTGTAACCTAACCGCCGGAATTAAATGTTTTCCGACTTCGGCAAGCCCGACATATTATGCATGTATATTATAGCGTATACATTATATGCAGCTGCGCCTGCAGCGATTACGATTTTATTACAATCGCGCCTATAATTTTCGTCGGGCGATGCTTATATTATTATAGTGTCCGGTGCACCGCACAATACAATCGTATTAAGTACATTTGTACTTGCATAATATAAAAACGTATATATATATATATATATGATATTATTGGGCGCGTTCTCGTTTATATATTTATATAGGTACAAAATCGACCGGAAGTATGGGCACACCCGTTTGATTTTTTTTTTTTTTAGTATTTTATAAGTGACCGAAGGACGCGCACGGACGGCAACAATTAATTTCGAGCCGTATACGCGTGTCGTGCTCATCGCCACAAGGATAATAGCGATTTACTTTCAGTTTTTCGGGCCACCTGAAAACGGCAGTTTTTTTTTTTTTTTTTTTTTTTTACTCCGTTTTGTATCGACAAACCGTAGGAAACTCGCCGTCGTCGTCGCGTTTCTCGGCCTTGTAAAAAAAAGCCATATTATTGACGTGCATACAGGGTGAGACACGAGCGCTGGTCTCTTCTCTGCATTGCAAGCAGTGAAATACCGATATGAAAATTATTATACTTGAATAACTGCCCGTTATAAGTCTTTAAACAACATTTACAGATAGAAACGTCATTTTAACGTTTTTGATTTTATGATTTTTTGAAATTTTAATAAGTAAATAAAAACCATCTGTAAAAAAAAAAATAATGCACAATTACATTAAGTGAGGGAGGAATTAACAATAGGCGTAAAGAGCCGTGAATGAAGAAGCCAGCCATATACTTCAGAAACCTACGTAAAAATCGTACGCTTTTTACTTTTATGATAGCGACAAATTAATGTTTCTACAAAGGCTATAATCACCTGACCTAACGTACAGTAAACTATAATAAAATGAGTTTTTTTTTTTTTTACGTTAAGGTTTAATGTTTAAAAAAAAAAAAAAAATGAATATCTTGACGTGCCGATTGAAAATATAAAAAAAAATTTTTTGGCGGAGTCTTGCAGGGGAGGCAGCTGCTTCCCTTGCCACCCCGTGCGCACGCTTGTGCAGGATGATTATATTATCATTACCATTATTTTATAACCAATTTAATTTAGCCTTTCCTATACTCCTCCGATCTAAATTCCAAACTGAACGACGCATGTATGGAAAAGAACATTCTTTTTTCGAATCTGTTTGAAAAATGGAATAGGCGGTTGCCGTTTGAAAATCAAAACTTAATACTCATTTGCGGCGGAGGGGAGTAGGCGTAAAAATGTGAAAATAAATCTTGAACGATTCATTAACGATTGGTGGAAAAAACAAATTTACGTAAAATTATTGACAAAAAAAAAAAAAAAAATCACCCTGTATAAAGGTGAATCGGTGTACACTATTTATACTCATAAATGTTTGACGAAACACGCAAAGTATGATAGTAAAGCGTTTCGTCATATTAAAACTAAACTGCACACACAAATAGTAAGTGCGATAATTGTGCTGTTTTGCATCAACTCGTATATAGGCACGGTGTTGTATATACCCATACTTCTGCAGTTTTTTTTTTTTTATATTTTTTACGCACTTTATATACTTTCGCGGAGCGGAACTGCGACCTGTGCTTTTTTTTTACACCGCCCGAAAGCTTTTATGATAACGATCAATGATAGTTAACAATACATTTCAAAGGTGTACATGAATACTTGCGGATTATTAGTATACACAATGCTACTATTGAATAATTTTCAGTGCCGTCGGTTTTGTGAGTTTTGTTATTTTGCTAATTTAAATCGTTTAACGAAAACCGTTCCTAAATTTTGCTGCAGGTCTTGTAAACGCGTGTCGAAGGCGGCGGCACGTTGGCCAAATTTCAATGTCATTCGAACAAATAGAATTTATTAGTATTTTTATATTTGTTATAAGTAATTCGAAGAAACAAATCGTGTATATTTAAGTAATTAATTGCCCGTGAAAGTTTATCACATCCGTGTTTTTAATCGGCGAATTGAAGAAAAATGTCGTTCTGCTGTTGCCGAGGTGGCGGGTAATGTTGAAGAGTATACGGCGGTAAATGATGAACGATCGGGAAAATCCCATAGCCGGCATTAACCATAGTTGCATTTAAATTTGTCTTTCTACAGGAGCCTTCGACCACAAGAGAGGAGAGTTATAAAACGACACTAGTAAAAAAAATTTAACTAGAATCTACAGGAACGCGTGTGGAGGAGGAGGATCGACCACCCCCCCTAGGATCCTTGGAACTATTACATCGTCGTAATCGACATTTATATTTCTGTGACAATGGAGTAACACAAGTCCATTTTAGCGCTCCTTCTGACATCCGTGTTTTTAATCGGCGAATAAAAGAAAAATGTCGTTCTGCTGTTGCCGAGGTGGCGGGTAATGTTGAAGAGTATACGGCGGTAAATGATGAACGATCGGGAAAATCCCATAGCCGGCATTAACCATAGTTGCATTTAAATTTGTCTTTCTACAGTAGTCTTCGACCACAAGAGAGGAGAGTTAAAAAACGACACTAGTAAAAATATTTAACTAGAGTCTACGGGAACGGGGGGGGGAGGAGGAAGAGGGTCGACCACTCCCTAGGACCCTTGGAACGATTTGGATAACGTACTGAAATTATCTTGGTGATTATCTCTGGTTTGTTTTGGTATATACTCTGTTCAGGTCAAGAGTGGCCAGTCGCTCGGACGAAAACGAGTTGGGTTCGCGCATGTGGCTATAAGCAAGTTACGGGGAGTGCTGTGTTATGCCGGGGCGCGTGTATACGTAGTGAGAATAGTGTCACAACGTTTTCGAGACGCACCGTGGTTTTACTAATTTGAACCTAAGTTTAACCGGCAATACCCTCGCCTCCCGGAAACGCCGTGAGGCACTACTTCGGGAGGCGGGTCGCCATCATTTATTAATTAAAAGAATGTACAAATAAATGTTTGAGCAAAATCCCGTTTTCCCCTAAGGCGGGGCGGGCTCACATGTAAAGAGTTACAAAAACTTCGCGACCCTACAGGAGAATGGGCAGTAGCCGGGCCGAAGCCCATTTGCTGCCCTTACACTAGTAGGGGGGAACACTTCCTACCGGCCCCGCGGCCGGCGGTCTGGCGTCTGCGAGGCCGCGATCAACGACGGCGGCGATGCGCTTGAAGGCTCGGCGAAGTCGACCACGGCGTTCCAACGGTCTGGGGATTCCAACATGAGCGACATCAAGTCGCCCGGTTCGAAAGGATCGATCCTCCAGACCAAGCGCTCCCTGTCCCCGTCAAACGCCTCGCAGCGCATGAGGGCATGGAGAACGTCGTCATCCTCCTCGTTCTGCTTACCGGGAAAACCGCAGTGAGAGCACCCGGGGTGCGGAGCTCGCCCGATCCGGTGAAGGAACGAGTTAAAGCATCCGTGCCCCGCGGTACTAATTTGAACCTATCCCGGTGTATACACGGCGGCGCGCCGACAACTCCGGTAGACAACGGCGGCGGTCACACAATGCCGACCAATCCACAGAGTGTTTGATCTCGCCCCGGGGGGGTCCGACAGTTGTCGGCGGCTCAGTATGCATGCGCGAGTTCGAGCACTCTTAGGCTGGGCGCACACTTAAAAAGCAAAACTGCTCCGAGCTGCGCGGAAAATTTTGTTCTAAACAGCTCGGTATAAATTCCATTCACACTGACAAAACAGAACAGAACAAGACACAATAATTCTGGATTAATTTTTGTTATTAAACACCAGTCGTCAAAATGAGTTCTGACGAAGACGACGTCATTGTGCCGCTTATGTGCCAATTTTTATTAAATAGCGAAAGCAATAAAAAACAACGCAAAATTTGGATGCATGAAATAAAAAAAAAAACCGGTTAGAAAATAATACGATGTTAAATTTTTTGGCCGAATTACGTGAAGACGAGTTTAAATTAAAAAAAAAATTCACTTGCATGAGTTCAGCCAATGTTCGACTTCATATTAAATGCAATCGGCGAGACTATAAGATCGCGAGACACAAAGTTTCGTAAAAGTATAGCTCCTGCTGAAAAATTGATAAACAAGTGACTTTGGTTTTCGTATTTTGCTCGGAGCAAAAATAGAACCGGACCGATCAAGACCGAACATGTTTTGTTTTGTCTTGTCGTGTGTTGATTATTGACTGATTAGTGTGCGCGCGTCAATTACTTTACACATGTTCTAATGATGTCCAAACAGCTCCGAGCTGATCCGGGCTGCTCGGTGCAGTTTTGCTCTTTAGGTGTGCGCCCAGCCCTTAAGTTGGACAGAGTATACATATAACACATTAACCGATAACATTTAAATGTTTTTCAGCGATAATTTCGGCCTGGGTGTTTATTGAACGCACACCGGGTATAGGTATATTTGTACACACACACACACATGAGATTATATAATCACGCAATTATAGTATCTAAATAGGTATTATTCGCGTATTGCGATATCGATTGCTCGCCGGTGGTGGTTGGCTTTGACCTCTGACGCTCGCCCGCGAATCGATTGGGATTTTATAATAATTAGAATAATAATAATAATAATAATAATAATAATAATAATCGTATAATATCAAATACGTACGACGACACGGCGACCTCGGCGAGTTTTTCGGTCGCCGAGTTTCTGCGCGGTTATTATAATAATATACCAATGTATGTATATATATATATATATATATATATATATATTGTATTCCCTTGAAACGAAAACCTACGTGTTTTACTCGATCGCATATATAATATATCGTGTGTATTATGTACGCATACGTATTATTATTATTATTATTATATAATCGCGAGATGGAATTTACTCGGTGACAAATAAACAAATAAAATAAACGCACCGCCGCCGGGCGCACAATGAGACGCAGGGACGCGGCGCAGCGTAGGGCAGCGCAGCGTAGTTTTCTGTAATCTATTAGTTAGAATGTACTAGCGCATATTGGCTGGCAGGGCAGAGGGTAGAGCAGAAATCTGCCCGTGTCGACCTGCGTCACGCAGTGTCCGCGACACAATTTACTACGAACGTGTCAAGTAGTTTTTAGTTAAAATTGAATATATTTCATATATTTTTTTTTCCTCTGGATCAAAATTGGTTTTTGAGCATCCATCTGAATAAATAGTATCATTGATAATACTAAGGACTTCTTGGTGAACTGTTTATCTGAAAATTCTGACGTCAGAACAAATTCACCGTGACTATTTCTTTTTTTCATGTACGCGCTTTTCCATATGGGTTTATTTCCTTTTGATAGTGAATATAAAAGTAAAAGTTCGACCATTTCTTCGTCTGAATCAGACCCGGAACTTATGTCTAGTTCGTTTAGTTCGGCCATAATTTGTACGTTCTACGACCGATTATACACAAAGATGGGAAGAAACTGCGTTTCAATGTGCGGTCATCTAAGTTGCGCAGTGTTTTACTGCTTTAACCTGCCCGGCTTAACCTAATCTACCCTGCGTTAGACTGCGTCTCAATGTGCGTCCGGCCTGATACTTTACTTTCGCGCGTGGCGCGGAGGTCGCGCGACGACGGCGAATTACACGGTGCCGGTACCACGGAATACCTCGGGTACGTACCCAATATAATAGAAAGAAAAGAAAGAAAAAAAAAAAATAACAAATAAAATACCGACGACGAAAAATTTCGTGACATTATATTACGCGGTTGTTATTATGTTGTCCGCTGCAATATGGTGTATTGTCGTGCGCGAGGAAATCGACCGGAAAACGTTTAGAAGGAGGGGAAATAAAAAAAATAAAAAAAAACCTAACCCTCCGCTCTACGTGTCTGCGAAAAAAATATACAGGCCTACACATTCTTAGCGCGGCCGAAACGACTTTTCTACCGGATCTCACGCCACGACCGTCGATGATTTTAGAGGGTTGTTTTTTTTTTTCCTGACAATTTCTTCTATAGTCGGTGCTTGGTCATTTTTCGATTTGAAAAAAAAATCAAAACGAGAATATTTACACGGTTTCTGGTATAGACAGATTTTTTTTTTTTTTTTTTTTACCGTATTAATTCAGTTGAAAATAATCGCAGAAACCCGGAACATTTATACATTTTTTTTTGGCGCATTCTACAGACGCAGAACAATTTTTAAAAACATACTGGCGGTTATTGAGTTATCGATTTGAATTTTATAGTTTTTTTTTTATTTTTTTATTTCGCTTTATGTTGTAATTATTTCTTTAAGCGGGTTTTCTTTGGCTAACCCACGCGCGACATAGGAATTCAGACGTGTTTTCATGCCAACTTTTACCGATTGATCTAGTGAAGTGATACGAATTCTGAAAACGGATTCGAATTTGTCGTCGGGTCTACTTGAGATCGACTTTTCCACTTTTTTAATATTATTCCATCAATGTCCCAAAAAGCCATACTAAAAAAAAAAATAGTATTAAAGTCAAAAACGTGGTAAGTCGATCTCTATATAGTAGACGCGACTACAAATTTAAATCCATTTTCAGAGTTTTTATCCCTAACAATATTATTGTAATTTATTTTTTAGTATTTATTTCTGTCACATTGAATTCGTGTAGACTAATCACTGTAGATAGTCTTGTTTATTACGGAAATCTATACAAAAATATTATTTAATCATAGTTTTTCGTTTATCAGTGTCAGCAGAAACGGTTATCTCTCTCGGTTAGGTATTATTATTTTGCGGAAGTACGTGGTGGCCGATACGAATGTTTTTTTTTTTTTTTAAAATAACCACGAGAGAGAGGCCGAGCCCCTCTTATAAAACACACGGAAGCTTCAGCTCCTCGTACATGGCGCCTATCGTCCCACCCTCTTTTTCTATTTTATTTTAGATTTTGAGCGGAAAGCGGAGGGGTCTTGAGGTTTTACAATGATGTTTATTTTCTTCTCTTTTCTGTAAACACTTTTTCTACCAGAAGACTTCATCCGATCTGTACACTCCCCTCGACTGTTTCCGGTAGCAAATTTTGTCTAGTTGGTACTTTAGAGAGGTCGTTTTTCGATATACCTGTTAGTTTTTTAAGTCCCCGCGCAACTATCACTGTGAACGTATCATTTTATGTATCTGCGCACATCTTATAATATAATCGTATATATATATATATATATATATATATATATATATATATATGTGAGTACTATTTCCCCATCTGCCTACGCTCGAGTGTACTGGTGTACATTTTTTGTGTGAAAGTAATTTTAGTATCATCTGGCATCAATATTGCAATAGATAATAGAGATCTTTAGATTTCATGGGTGATACTAGTTCCACATGTAAGTGCACTGCATTAATTATCTACGCGAGTAGATTTTTCATAATTTCACAGTGTAAAACATACTCATAGTCCTATATATATATATATATATATATATATATATTACACTGAAGCTCTGCTCAGAAACGTTTATTGAAAAAAGTGATTTCTTTCAGATTCAATACATCCACCAAGAATAACCCATCCAACGAGGTTAAGTGCCGAAGTACGCCCGGTTTTTCTTCTTTTTATTTTTTTTTTTAACTATGATACCGTGTTCAAATAACAAACAAATGTTATATTATACCTCCGCGTCGTCATCGGATAAAATTATACGCCGCCGGCAGCCTATAATCAATGACGGAGCGCATGTTATTTTATATATACGTGCACGGGTACCATTATAGAACACCGTGAAAATATCGCATGAAATACGAAAAGGTGAAATTTTTTTCTCATGACCCTCGCCCCGTATCGGTTTTCATTTCCGTACAGGGAATCGCAGGATGAGGTTTTGGGCGTTCAAACCTCTCCCGAAAATAAAAGAAGCAGAAAAAAAACGACTTTACCCACAAACTAAATAATTATTTTAAAGTTTCTCGTGAGGCTTTTACGCAAGCAAAATAGATTAATATATATATATATATACACAAGTACCGATTGAAAAAACTCAAGACCTCTAGACGTCGACAAAACCACGTCGGGTCGAAATATAATAGGGTAGGTGGGAATTGAAAATTTCACGTCGGACGGGTCACATTTTAAAGTAGAAAAGTGGCGCGACAACGACGGAGCACATGTGAACCGCGACGAGAAATTATGGTGTTACGTTATTTCGAAAGGGAACGGTTGGCAACAGTGAGTTTATAATATATTGTGCCGGAGGCGTTGTCCGCGCGCAGTGGTTTACACTCTAAAAAAATCGGCGGAAAATCAGCTGGGGGAAAAAAAAAAACAAAAAAAACTCCTCGCGCAGTCACGACTTTGCCGTACCACCGTAACACATAATATTATGTATAGGATTATTATGTCCTATGAGGCAGGGGGAAAAAAAACGCCCTTATATACTTCACACGACATTGACTATAATATAAGATCACGAGTTTATTGTATGTATATATATATATATAGTTATATTTTCAAAACAAACACACATATATATATTTGTTTAAATATATATATATATAATGTTTTCACACAAAAGTATATATTATAATATATTATCTAATAAAACTACATAAAAAAAAATATTTACAACTTTAAAATAACACGTATAAGTTCGAATAACAATAATAATATAATATTTTATAAATTTCTTTCTTTTTTTTTTTGTTTTAAAAAATAAATATTCTTAAATAATATATATTTATATGGTTAAAAAATTACAATAATAATAATAAAAATAATTTACAATACTATTTATTTATCACTTATCTTGACGTAATTAAAAAAAAAAAATAATAATAAAATAATTCTATAATCGAATAGTATCGTTTATTTGTTTATTTATCAATGAGCTTTGTTTTCAATTTATCGTATTTAATTATTTTAATATTATAGAAAAAAAATAGTTTTTAAAGAGAATAAAAAATTAAAATGACGATCGCGAATTATGATATGGGGACCGACGATCGTCAAAATATTATTATAATAACTAATGGAGAGCAAGACACACGATTTGCACATTGTATATATGGATTGCACAATAATTTATTGTTTATGCGTGTATAAAATATATTGCATATATAAATATAAATATTTATTTCGTATGGGTGCGATCGAACAAGTTGTATGGTGTTTATCGATTGGCTTTCAAAAACGTGTAAAGTTTGCGCGGGAAACAAACCCACGATTTTGAAAATTAAAAAACAAAAAAATTAAATATAAACCATCATCATTATTATTATTATTAAAAATATTATAATATTACGATCAATTCACGATGGCGCGGTGGCGTGGATTGATTAGCAACAAAAATATATAAATATATGTATACATATACAAGTGTTTTTTTTTTTTTTTTTTTTTTTTTTTTTTTTTTTTTTTTTTTTTTTTTTTGGAGGGGGAGCTCGAATCACATAATATTACAATTTATTACTATACGATAATCAGTCTAAAACGTACATAATATAAAATACAGTGATAACAATAGATGAAAATACATCTTATAATATTAAATATATGTATGTATAATATTGTCTGGAATGTCGAGACGGGGTACACGGGGGGGTATAGTGTAAAAAAAGTTTATTGTTTTTTGATAAAAAAAAAAAATAAAAATATATATATATATATAATAATAAAAATACACGTAATATTGCAAAATAATATCTATTTGAATTTCTTAAAAAAAAAATATTTAAGAGCACCATAAAAAAAAAAAAAAAAAAAAAAAATACAAAATAAACCCGTCATTTATACGATATTTTTTTTTATATTTATTTATACTAAAGACCGGGACGGGAATATTAAATTCTTGCACCGTCGTCGCGGGCGTTCATCCCCCCCTCTCCCCGATAATGGCAAACTATATATATATATAAACGCGTTTTAAATAATTACAATTTAGTTTTTTTTTTTTTTTTTTTTTTTTAACATTATCATATAAATATCGTGTACGTGCACGGGTTTTTTGTGTGGGCGTGTGTGTGTGTGTGCGCGCGCGCGCGCGCGTGCTATGGCATCGGGGAGTCGTTGAATGGAACCCGTCGTCGTCTGGTTATATATTTTTTTTCGCGACGCGTTTTTTTTTTTTTCGGATTACCCCCCGTAGGGTTTGTGAGCGACGTCGGGTGGCAAAAAGGACGAAAAATGGCGTAGAAATATTGATGGGTTTTTTGTTGTTGTTGTTGTTTTGTTCTGCATTATTGGGACGTGCGGTGATACTATATACATATATACGTATGTTTGTCATAAAATAATAATAACCGCGGTATAACGGTAAAAAGCGGCGGTTACTACCGGGTCCCCGGTAACGTCGTGCCCGAACATATATTGTCGTGTCAGGTCAACGACGCGTCCGGTTGTGACAGGTCGATGGAATCGCATTCGGGCGGCGGCCGCCTGGAACTGGCCTGGCTGGTGGCCAGGCTGCTCTCGATGCTGTCGAAGAAAAACTCGTCGTCGTCGTCGTCGTCCTCGTCGTCGTCGTGGCCGCCGTACCGTGGCGCCGGTTCACCGCCGCCGTTGTCCTGCAGGAGTCGGGCGGCCGCGGTCGCCAGCGAGTCGGGAGGTTCTTGGACTTCGTCGACGGCCGGTAGCGCCGTCTTTTTACCGTCCATCAGGCACCGGGTCTGGTGCCGGACGAGGTTGCGCCGCCGGAACAGTTTTTTGTTATTGGTGACGACGGCTGGGGCACCGGCCTGTAAAAGCGGGAAAAAAAACAAAAAAAAAAAAAAAACGTCGGTAAACAATTTCAATATAACACGGCGCCGATCAAGAAAAGCGTTAAATCGTATTATTAGAGGTAATTGTGGGAAAATAAAAATAAATTTAAAAATAAAAAAAGACGGTCGAGCAATTAATAAATTAAAATAATAATAATAAAAAAAAAAACTATACAACTTTTTAGATTATACAGGCTGTTCCGAATCATACACGTGCCGGTATTATGAAATATTTAAATGGAAGTTTTTGTTTTAATTTTTAATAAAAAAAAGTTAATACGTCCATTTGTCGTTAGCCATCTAATAAAAACGAACTGTTTCCGAAATAGAATGAGGTTATTTACATAAAAATAAATAAATATATATATTTCGTAGTAAAATCGTATATATATAATACTGCCGAGTATAATTTCGCAAACACCCTGTATAACATTAATAATAGTATTGTATTATGTGTATTAAGTCTATGGCCGCCACCAGCAGTGATTTTTAGTGTCGAGTCAAATTATTTATCTAGACAAAGATCATCTCCGAAATCGTTTAGAAACACGATAAAAATAATACAAATTATCTGGGATAAGATAAGAATAGACAGGGGGAATTTATCCAGATAATAAAGATAATTTTGTTGTATATCGTTGATAACGTTATAGCAAGAAGATAAAAACGTAAACAGTTAAAATGTAGCAACTGTTTGAATTTTTAACTAAAAGCAAAATAATACACTAGTTAGGTAATTAATATTGTCTATAATATGGGAAAAGCGTTTAATTGATTGTATTGTGGAAATTCCTGTAAAAATTGCAAGATCCCCACCCCCTCGATGACATTTCCCCAACATTTTTTAATAAAATCCCCGAACATTTCCGGACTTGTGTCGGCAAGCGTACCGGATAAACCGCGCAGTTCGCGCCCATCTATGTCAGTGGCGCAATCAAAGGGACTAAAACATTCTTGAATCGTATTTATGGACATTTTTTCGATGACCGCTGAAAATAATTTTCAATTTTTTGTTCTTCAAATTTATCACGCTCAACTGTCCGTAATAAATTATTCATATTAGAACGCTTTGTCTAAAATAGGATTACTAAAATCGTACGCGATAGTCGTTTTTCTGTAAATCGAATTCAGAAATAATTACGGTGGTAGGTTTGAATAAGATAATAAATTAAAAAAAAAAAAAAATAGTAGTCATTTTAAATACTATTATTATCATTGACTTTTCAAAATAAAAAAAAAATTGTACCGCTTGCGGACATGCCCTTTGTAAAAAAAAAAAAATCCAGGTTGCGCCACTGATCTACGTATATATACAGTTATTTAGCCGTTTTCGATATAAATATTATAATGTTATATTATTATTACTATTTTTTTTTTTTTTTATTATTATTGTCGCGTTATTATTGTGTAACCGTGCGGCGCGACAAAATTCAGTAGGCGTGTATTATTATTATTATCCCTCATTGTTATCATTGTAAACGCGGCGAAAGTCACTAGTTTTACCGACAGTGGCGGCGATGTTCCTATATAATAATAATAATAATAATAATAATAATAATAATAGTAATAATAATGGCGGACCGTCACGGGCGTTGATCGCGTACAGCGGGGCCGGCGGTTTTCATACGGATGCGTAAAATATTATTATCGTATGTGAGAGAGAGAGAAAAAAAATAAAAAATTCCCTAGCGTATATTATTATTATTATTATTATTATTATAATATTATAGGGAAAAAATTCACGGTCGCCGCGGCGGATTATATACCTACGCATCACCGGCAGCGGCGTGCACAGCGGGGGGGGAGTGATGGGAGGAGGTTAGAGATTATATTCCCATTGGCTTAAAAACACGACTTTTATGAATATTGATGTTTAGTAATTTAAACTCGAAATGTATATAATGGTTTTAATATAGTTTTTTGGGAAAAGCTCGATTAAAAAAAAAATCGACATTTTTGTATACGGTTTGAAAATTCACCAGATGATAATTATTACTCGGGTACCCTATCCCATTCTGTCCTATTGAAAATTCCCGGGGAAAATTTTGCACGCCACTGATTATCGGTAATCGTTTTCCTTAAATATAACAATCGGGGTACATGGGACAGGTCTTAAACTTAAAATATCCGACCGTTACCCGATAATAATATATTTGACAAAAAAAAAAAAAAAAAATTAACTTTTCTATTTGGTTTTTATCATTTAATACGAAAAAAAAGAAAAACATAACGTTCTGGAAATTCCGCAATTTTAAGCGGATTCCTCGACTATATTCCCTCCAGGTGCCCAGAAAGCGTGAACACGTTTTTACACCCCGCGACCGCAGTAGCGTTTTGGCCGAAAATCGTTTGATTTATTATTATTTTTTTTTTTTTGTTGCCATTTATAGCAACATTATTTTTTTTATATAGTAATAAAGGTGTATGTGCGGTGTACACTGCGCGTAATCGATTTACTCGTAAAACGCGAGGCCGACGCGATTTTCTTTTTCATATATATATATATATGATTAATTATATATTATGTTCGTTTTTATAGTTCCGTTTTCGACCGTGTGGGTGCGTGCGCATGCGATGCGTGCGTACGCGAAGAAAAATAAAATAAAAATAAAATGCACCGCGAATCCTCGTGGTCACGTGTATTAGGCTGGGCGCACACCTAAAGAGCAAAACTGCTCGGAGCTGTTTGGACATCATTAGAACATGTGTAAAGTAATTGACGCGCGCACACTAATCAGTCAATAATCAACACACGACAAGACAAAACAAAACATGTTCGGTCTTGATCGGTCCGGTTATATTTATGCTCCGAGCAAAATACGAAAACCAAAGTCACTTGTTTATCAATTTTTCAGCAGGAGCTATACTTTTACGAAACTTTGTGTCTCGCGATCTTATAGTCTCGCCGATTGCATTTAATATGACGTCGAACATTGGCTGAACTCATGCAAGTGAATTTTTTTTTTAATTTAAACTCGTCTTCACGTAATTCGGCCAAAAAAATTTAAAATCGTATTATTTTCTAACCGGTTTTTTTTTTTTATTATTTCATGCATCCAAATTTTGCGTTTTTTTTTACTGCTTTCGCTATTTAATAAAAATTGCCACATAAGCGGCACAATGACATCGTCTTCGTCAAAACTCATTTTGACGACTGGTGTTTAATAACAAAAATTAATTCAGAATTATTGTGTTGTTCTTGTTCTGTTCTGTTTTGTCAGTGTGAATGGAATTTATACCGAGCTGTTTGGAATACAATTTTCCGGGCAGCTCAGAGCAGTTTTGCTCTTTAGGTGTGCGCCCAGCCTTACACTCAATCGGTAGACAAGTGCGTATTTATATTATAATTACGAATTAAGATGTACAGAATGCGGAACAACGACGGCTTACCCAGTCGATGATAATTGTTTCTTACACGGCCTGCACGGTCATATTATACTATCCAGCAATTGTCGAAATTGCACCGAGACAACACTTGATGGGCTTGATCGACAACCTATCTACGCGAACGAGCCTTATCAACGTTAATTATTTTGATAAAAATAAATGGAAAATTGCGTGGTTCAAGGCTAAAACTGTCCAGTTTTCATCCTGATATTGACTATTTCGCGGGAGACAAACACTGCCAATAATCGCAAAGAGATTTTTTTTTTTTTTAGCTTTGATCACGTGTTTTTCAGTTAAATACAATAAACATATATTTTTTTTTATAAAAAATTGTTTTTTAATTTTTCTTGTACAGTTTGTTCTACCTGTATAATAAGTAAGTAGACCTCCAAGTTTATTTTTACAAAAATCGGTGGTCTGCCCAACTAAAAAGGTTGAGAACCGTTGGTCTAGTAGACACGAATTAAGATCTATCTAATTAAAATCTAGTAAAAAAAAAAAAAGGAATAATTGAGTTGTTTGAAAAATGTAACGTATAAATCGACGATAATGTAATTGAACTTTACAAATTGTTATTATAAGAGGTATGTGTTTTGTATCGCGATTTTTAGGACGAATCGAATAGAGTCGGATAAGATTTTGTCATTCGTTGCTGCGACGACCGAACGTTTGTCGGAAGAGAAATGTTTTTTGGACATATCTAAAAATCGCCAAACGCGAAAAACATCCGCTATATGTAACGAAGCAAAGATGATTATATATAGGGAGGAAATCTACAAACATCGAAACTCGTTGAACACGCACATTGTAAGTATACGTATATTATAAGATACGCCGCAAACGAAGTGTTTAAAAATCCATTCGGGAGACCCGGGAATAAACTCGAGAGAGGGTGACCGCGCCCGTCGCGGTGTCGGAGGCACGTCGCGTATGGAGAAATAAAAAACGATGTCCGACACGGTCGAAAAAATTATATTAATAATAACGACAATAAACACGACGGAGAATATTATTGTTATAACACGCGACAATATATTATTATTATTATTATTAGGTATTATAATAGACACACGAACGAGCGCGTACGCCTCGCCGCGTCCGCCGCACATGACACGACGACGGTCCCGTGGTCTTTTTGGCGCGCGAGCGATAATAATAATAATAATAATAATAATAATAGTTTTTTTCTTTCTTTCTTTCTTTTCTCTCGTAATCTATAACCATAATAAAAAAAAACCTCGGTTTTTATACACGGCCGCTACAGCCCACAGGTGTGCTTTACAGCGTTATATAAACGTGTTATATGCACGTATACGTGCGGCCGAGCGCCGTCTGGCGACGGGAAGACACGGTCGGGCGGACACGCGCGCGCTCGCGAGCGGTGGCGCAATCCGAAAGCCGCCGCGGCGGTTAGCGGTTCCTACGGGTCCAGGCGTTTCGGCACTGTAGTGATAATGGCCGCATGTAATGTTTTCAGAAATTAAACGGCCAGTAAGTAAGGAATCCAGAATGTAAAAATTCCAGAAAATATTTTAACAGTCTGTAGTTTTACAAGAAAAAAAGAAAAAAAAAAAACAACCGGCCACAAATCAGATATCACTTTCTCGAAAAATACGCGTTCCGGTCATATTAATTTCTGTGTAAATACTTTCGGGAATTTTTACGTTCCGGCTATTTTATTTTCTGTATTCCTACATTCTGCAAAACAATTTTCTAGCTATCTACTTTTTGTGTGTTTTTTTTCTGGTCATTTTATTTTCTGGATTTTGAACGTCCTGGCCAATTATTTTCTGGGAAATGACGGGGCTCCGTGATAATATTTACGACGATTTTTCGTCCGGTGTGCCTATACTAATACGAGTACGGGAGAAACGAAACGTTTAGGTATACGTCCGTAATAAATAATATAATAATGTCTGTCCCGCTGCCGCCATATTGCCGCGAAACGGTTTTTTTTATAATTTAAACTATTCTGTCCCCCCGTATAGGAAAACGGAATTGGAATTCGTTCCGGTGGTTGCCGTTTTTAAACGCGGGGGAAAAAAAATACAAAATACAAACAAGAGTCAGACCGTATTATACGAACGCCGGAAATCAACATTGCGATGTTAACGATCGGAACAAGACTATACCGGTCAAAATCGAGTCGGCAGACAGACAAAATATAAGTCGGAAAACATATCCGACGAAATGAATAGACGATAATATACAGACGGGTTCAATACTATATATTAACAAGGTAGCCAAGAGTCTGGAAACCGTGGGAATTTGTCAGGGAATTTTGCAATATTTACCGGAGTTTCTAAAATTTCAAATTAAATTTCCCCGATGCGGGTGTATTTAACTAATGTGGATTTTTGTCAACTATTTGTTCAGATGTTTCTCGTGTTTTTTTAGACATGTCTTATTATTATATATTTTGTTACCACGGTGTGGCCGGGTATAGGAAACGTTTAAAAACCGTCTGGCAAAGGTGGACAAGTCGGGGAATTTGAACAATTCGTGGCAACCCTGAATTATAAATCGTGTTTGAAAATTTTGTTTACAGCGTAAACGAAAACGTAACCCGCTGAGCGATGACCTCAGCAGGTCCTGCCGACCACGTTTGGCAATCGACTGCAATACAAAATCATTAACGATTTCCACCGCGTTATTTCCATTATTCCGCGGTAATTATTATATTATGTAGGCGTACGGGGTATACACAGCGGTCGCAGTGTGACGCGTGTCTGCAAAATGCTAGAAAAAAAATAAATTAAAAATAATAAATCGGTATGGCCGTGATCCGGTTGTCCGGGATTGATAAGGAAAAGAGTGATAACGCCTGGAAAATCCGGGTACGCTGATATTATTATTACGATTCGGAAACAGCCTCGCGACCTGCGTCCGATTGCCAAAGTGGGAAAAACGTACAAAAAACCATATACACCTTAGCGCAATGTATACTATTATTCGCAAAGCTGGGCAAACTAATCAATTTATTTTTGTTGATGATTTCTAGTATTTCGGGATTTTTTTTTTCAATTATTTTTACGTTTTCATGTTCGGCTGGGTAAAAGAGGTTTCCTTTGAATGTTCAAAAATTAAGCTGTTGAAATTTCAAGAGTGATTCATCAAAAATTCGATTTTACCCAAGCTAACGTTAATTTTCTGAGAAAAAAATATCAGCGTATTTCATTTGTTGTATTTTTCTTCTAAGAAATAAGTATTTAGACTGTAAAAAAAAAGCAAGCTTAAAATAGTTATTTTCTGATTAATTTGATACTCGCGAAATCTTTTTAAAAGATCTGAAAATTTGAGGGAAACCTTTTTCCTTTTTCCCAGCCGAAAATAATAAAACGCGCAGAGAGAAAAAAACAATCCTGACCAACCCTAATATATATATTATATATACAATATGAAAAATATAATATTTTATAAATAGAAATCGCCTCGACTCGGAACGCGCGTATAGGAGTAATTTCGGTAAAAACGAACCGAAAATAATAATTATAAATATTATTTACACTATACGCGACGCTACTGTAAGAAAAAAAAGTATTTATTTTTCGGAAATCTAATAATTAAAAATTATGATTTTTCGTTCCGCCGTTCCGAATGTGTAGAAAATGTCCGCGGTACGCCGAATGTTTTTTTTTCTTTCTTATGATAGAATATTATATTCTCTATGATTTTTGTATACGCAGTAATTAAATTATATGTACACGCGGACCGTGACTTTCTATACACATAATATATATATACGAATTTTGATAAAAAAAAAAAAACCCCCGTCAGAATATACGTAAATTATATTATTATCGATATCCGCGGTGCGTGTATGTTGTGAGTTTATCGGAAATTAACCGATTAAATGATTCGTTAATATTTGGGATTTCAAAAAAAAAAAAAAAAATTGTAAAAACGATTTCTATCAATATTATTATTAAACGTCCGATGTTCGTAGACAGACGTTTTGTACACGGAGACGGTGAAACAGTACAACACACCGCGAACATTCAGCACAAAAATTGCCGAAAACTCGCTGAAAAATATTATAACTTTTTTAACGTTATAATATTATAACGATTCAATATTTATAATAACATGTAGAAAAACGTTCTGAAAAATATTGCGCACCGTGTACGGTAAAACTAAACGACACACAAATAGCCGGAATACGACGATGTGTTCTCGTTATCAATTATATCATTTTGTTATCAGTGTTATTATTATAGTACGGATTTAAATTTTGTTCGCATATCAATACAGAATCCACAGGAAAAAACAAGATTTTTTTTGTTGTATATTTGAGTATAATTCGCTTATTTTGGAATATTTTGTAAACTGCGAGAAAAAAAAAATACTAATTAATATTATTATTATTATTATTAATTGTAATATTAATGTACCCGAAAACATTTTTTTTTTTGTTTGAATCATTTACCAACCAGGTAAGGTCAAAGCCGGGCAGCAACTAGTTAAAAAGATAAAATTTCTTTTTTTTTAAAATTAGCGAGTCAAAAAAAAAAAAAAAGTTAGATATTAACTTAATTTAAGTTATTACTTTCTTGAAAATGTCCAACTCAACGTTCGTTGACAATGTATTTATATTTCAAAATTAACTTAAACTTTGCTTAGTTCAGTTTTTTTAGAATATCTTAACTTAAACAGTTAGGCATGTGAAAAGTTGATTCAATTGCTCAGCTTTGGATAAGGTTTATAAAATAGCGCGCTGTAATTATAACGACAACGTCGTATTACTTGATAGGTAATATGTTTCCCGTAAAATTTCAATTTAAAAATCAATCCTGTTGATGCTTTGACAAAATTAAATCATCTATTGTGAATATACGAATACGTATACTATACAATATTTGCCAGTAAACATTGTCTCCGGGCGCGTAAGATAAATGTTGGGCCGCTCAAATAAAATCCTAAACTCCCGGACCTGAATTCGGTTCCCGCTCCGCCATCGACAGTTCTACCCGGCGGTAACATACATATTATTACAATACGGTGTAAACACATTCGAAAAACTATTTTCAATTTTTAAAACGTGCCGGGTTTTTATATATAAAATAAAAAAATAAAAAAATGTTTTATGGAAAATCCGTTCGGAATTTACGACGACGTTCGGGAAGTCTCGCGATTTCCGCGAGCGAAACGTAACAACGACGGCGTCGCGACCCGGTCGCGGTCAGTCGGCGGGCGTGATTAATTTGAATATATAATAATATATATAAATAAATATAAATATATATATATATATATATATATACGTTTTTCGCTTGGCAAAATGAGAAATTCTCGACACATAACGGCATTATTACTAGGAATGAAATAAATCAGGTTAGGCACGAGAAGAAATCACGCCGGCGTGGCCGAACAGAACGTTGTTTCTTCGACGTCGCTGCTAATAAAATACATAAACCTATAATATTATTACGATGGCGTTACCACAATCGAACGCAAATTTTCACTCGCCGATCGAATTTCGAGCGGGACACTTAAAATTACCATATACGTCATGTTATAGCAATCGTAAATCAATCGATTTTATAAGTTGATAACAATAATTATAGAATACTAAGCACCCCCCCCCCCGCCCAACAAGGGTCTGCTTTTATGAGCGAATTGGCGGGTGATATCTTAACTTAACCTTACATTTCTATTTCGAGTGTAACTACGCCACAGACGTATCGACGATCGCAATACATAATATACGAGGTGCGACAATAAAATAACGAGACTTTCTAAATATAACCTAAACTATTAACGTTATCCATAAAACGATTATTGAAATATGATTAGAAAACACTTATCTAAAAGTACTATGAACACTGATGGCATCGATTCATTTTCTTATACGTTAGTAGCCTTGTTATTAGTGCGAGTTCGACTATACTGCCGAAAAATGTTAGATATAAAAATCGAACATGTGTTAACATTAAATTTCTTGTTAAATTAAAAAAAACTGCCGCGGAATCGTTTCGTATGTTATGTGAAGTTTATGGTGAAGAATGTTTATCAAGAGCTCGTGTTTTTGAATGGCACAAACGGTTTTGTAGTGGAAGGGAGGACGTCGAAGACGATGATCGTTCTGGACGTCCTACCACGTCTTCAACAAACGAAAACGTTGAAAAAATCGACAAAATTAATTAATCAATATTATTATAAAGAGATATTAATTAAATTAAGAGAACGTGTCAGAAAGAAGCGACCAGATCTATGGAAAAATGGCTGGGTTCTTCACCAAGACAATGCTCCAGCTCACAGTGCATTTTCAATTCAACGTTTTTTAACTGAAAAAAAAATTTCTGTACTTCAACATCCCCCGTACTCGCCAGACCTTGCTCCTTGTGACTTCTTCTTATTTCCTTCTTATTTCTTTTCCCATTTTCAAACAGTTGATGACGTAAAAATGAAAACGGCAGAACTTCTAAAAGGGCTGAATGAAAGCAATTGGCAACACTGTTTTCAAGAATGGCAGCGACGTATGCAACAGTGTATTGATGCTGAGGGAAGGTACTTTGAAGGTGATAATCATTAAATTATAACATTTTTAAAATAAACAACTTTTATTCAAAAAGTCTCGTTATTTTATTGTCGCACCTCGTACACATGTCCGGACACGGATTATTATGGTAAAAGGTCTTCCGGATTTTATGTTACAATCGATTTCACAACACGAAATACATACTTTTCAAATAAAAAACAAATTATTTTTGGAATCATATTTATTATTCAAGTCCTAAAGCGGTACATATTATCGCCCTTATTCCTTATCACTACCGCATTTCAATGTTCTAGTAGCGACATATATTCAAAATTCCATTCAATCATTTTAGCTTAAGGGGCCGCCGATTTTCCATAATTTTATTTTATCAAGCTTAAAGTCGACGGTTTTTTTAAGGACATATTATTAAAAAAAAAGTTTTGGGATTAAAATATCGAAAACAGACAACCAGCTTTCGTTTTTCCAAAACAAAAACAAACATGCGAAATTGGGCTCATTCTATACGAGCCACGAGTTTTTTTCCGTTTTTTAACAAACCAACAAAAAAATGTGTTCAATTTGCTCAAGTTTCAACATCAACAGTTTATTTTTTTTTGAAAAACTATGTATTTCACGGGGATATTGACTGTGTAAACGTGAAATTTGGAATGCCCGTACAAAATAATAACACGACAATTTTTCCACTATGGACATGAACCGGTGCCGGGAATCGAACGGAAGTACCTGATGTGTATATGTACACGATAAAATATTATATCATGTATGAGAGTAGTGACGACTTCCGGACAATGAAAAAAGGCGCGCCGCTAAAAAAACCCCCCGAAGAACCGACACCGTTATTAAAAAATAATAATAATATAAAAAAAAAACCTAGTGACAACAATAAAAAATATATTATTGTATTCCGAGCGGCACAATACTGTACCCGGTCCAGTACATGCAGTATTTATAATTACGTATTAAACATTGATTGTGTTTTATATATATATTTATTTCGATTGTGTAGTGTATGTGTAATATAATAATAAGTAAATAATACAGGGTGATTTTTTCGTTTGTCCAGCAAAATATATACGAAGATTTCGAGTAAAATTGATTTTTTTTTTTTTTTCAGTAATTTAATAGCTCGGATTCATATGCATTAAAAAAAATCACGAATATGCTCTATGCAAAAAAATGAAATATGATAATTAATAGATTCGTTATACTTCCAAGTTTACACCGATTTATAAAGACAGTTCCGTCGTCGACATGTTTTTTTTTTCTTCAATATTTGTAGTAAATCCTACGTTTAATTTTTACCGATCATGTAGGAAAATTTACTCGATTTTAATCGGGCAGAATATTTAAAATTACGAAAATCACCCTGTATACTGTACAAAGCGGCTGCGGTGGCGGCTGCGTTCGTATAAATGTGTAAAAAAAAAATAATAATAATAATAATAAGAATAAAAAAATCCGTCTACGCAAGTGCACGACAAAATAAATTAATATAAATATATATATATATAAAAAAAAAAAAATTAAAACAAAGTGGAGGCCGTCGTAGTCGTGTGCGGTGTTGTGCTTCGGATGGCAATAATAATAATAATATCGTAATGTCGGTAAGGGCGAGGGGGAAGGAGGGCAATGAATCATTGTCTATTATATGGAAAAATTAAAAAATTAAAAATAATACACGCAGACGTTGTGGTTTGTCGTATACGAGGGCGGCGGATGTACTGAGACATATTATATATATGATATAGCTGGTACCGTTTTTGTCCTTGATTCGGAGTTTAAAATGAAAAAAAAATAAAAATGAAAACGATAATAAAGGACAAAAAAAAAAAATGATCGTAATAATATAATTATATAGCGCTCATATATATATATATATATATATGAATGGATGGATGAGATGAGGAGACGACGACGATGACGGAGGCCTTGAAATCTCTCTCTATATAGCGTCTACAATATACACACATACGCGTGATGCTAAAAATATAATATAATAATAATAAAAAACGGACTGCGTCTCAAAAATAATATCGTCTAGAGTCTAGACAATAAAGATAACTACGATTACGTTTAAATTATCTCGGATAAGATGTAAAGAGATAGAAAAAAGTCTATTCTCGAGATACAGACACTGGCTCGGGGATTGGCAAGACTGCAAATAGGGCGCGAAATCCAGAATCAATTTACAAAATGTACAGAAACATACGATTATAATGAAGAGGTATATAATAAAGATTAACTATATAAGAGTAAAACGTAAACAGTCGATTGATTTTTCTTCGATACGTGTAAAAATGTTAATTTTAGGTTTAATAAATTATTAATAAAATCCGATTTATAACAGAAAGATATCGACATTTTTATCCGACTACTTAGTAGTCTATGTTGTCCATTTTTTTTTAATCCTTTTTTCAAACGTATAATAGTATTATATTATTATCCTATGAAAAATAAAAAAGAGAAAAAACAGTTTGGAATATATAAGTATTGCAAACGTAAAAAAATACAACAGTAATTACAAGTGGCCTTGGGGCAGTGGCGACTGTGCGGACGGACGAAATATAATCCGCCGCCGCAAACACAATAGAGACTATCGAGAGATTCGAACAGCAGCAGTAGTTTTGGTATAAACCAAGGTTTAAATCGAAATATACTATACTGTTATATCGGTGGCAGTCTTGTTAAAAACTATTTTTCTAATGTATTCAGAGAGTAAGTTTTTGAAAACTCACGTGTCGTTTACATTCGAAATATCAATATAACAAATACTTGTTTAAAGTATTCGAATTACTTTTCCCCTAATAAATTTGATACGCCTCGAAAGATTTATATGTTCAACAAACTACATAATTACTACATGTAATTTACATTGTGGATTAAAATTACGATTAAAAAGTATTTTTAAAATTTTCAAAATATATACGTCAAAAAGTATTTAAATACAAGTATTCGGAGTACTTAACAAAATCGTCGGTCGGGATATTAGTTTTATTAGTAACGTCGCCGCGTTAGTTCATCGTGCTGGTCGAACGCCGCCAGCCAACTATGGCGACGACTATATTGTTTTATATATATATTTGAAAAAAATAATAAAAATTACGCGTTACGATAACATTATATAAAACCGACGACGTTTTTTACGAGAAATAGCTCGATTCGGCGTGACATTTCAAGCCGAGTAGGAAACCGGTGCTCGATTGTGTATTTTCCAAACTACGTAGGCTATTTAGCAAAATATTATTACCGTGGTTAAACATGCGGATATGTCGGTGAGATAACCAATAGAGATTACACTATCACTGCGTATTTTTCGCCAGCATTGCATCCGATATCAAACTGCTGTACAGCGGTTATACGGTAAAAAATAAAATCAGCTATAATATTGTTTATGCCATGATGTTCGCCAGTGATGGTTATGTTTTTATGCGCACCGTTATCTTGCCGACATGTCTGCAGATCACGATTTAATAAAGTACGGTTGCCTAACGATTTATGATATAAATCCGACCACCGAAATTAATCCAGATATCAAAAATTAGGGTTTTGGCGCTCGTAGTGGACTATATTTGTACTACTAATTACACGTTGTATCTATGATTATTATCTCATTCTGGTAGTCCCGGTATCAAATACAATGATACGGTTCTAAAAAACTATTTCTCATTTTAACTGCTAGTTGCGCTTACTATACATATATCACGTGAGTTTTGGATTTATCTCGTTGGGCAACCATACTATCCTTAATAACCGTGCTGTATATTTGGCCATGATTATTACGTAATTCGCGTTTGACGGTAATAAATTTCGTTTGAATATTAGGACTTGCGTCAATAAATTTGTCATAAATATTACAAACGAGAGGGCGACGTATACGCCAAGTTATTTATATTTTTTAAGTCCATCTCTTGCTGTTTCTCTTAAAAAACTGTCCGAACACAGTGTAAAACAAACACTCGCGTATTATACGTGGACGGAGGGGGGGACGTAACGGGCGGGGTACGAATATCATGCAATAAGCCACAATTCTATAAAATAATGATAAACAAAAAAAAAGGGTAAGAAGGTAGTTAAAAAAAAAAGATTTGAAACTTAGTAAAAGTCAAAAAAAAAACAAAAAAAACAAAAAAAAAAATATATATTATCAGACTTACGGGTTTCGGCCGACTTGAGTCGTCCAGTGTGAACGTGGCGGTAATTTCGGGGACATATGTATATATATATATATATATGTATATTGGTTTAAAAAAAAAAAAAAAACTGTAAAATCCAAAAAAGCAAACAAGCGTATACTCGAGAAGCTAATTTGTTTTCGGTATATTATATATATATATATATATATAACAGATTTTTTTGGTTTTTTGTTTTTTTTTTTTTTTTTTGGCGGTGACTATATTGTGTGGTCGCAGTGATCGGTATAAAAAATAAAAAAAAATAATAATTATAATATTAATAAAAATATTATAATGTGAAGTGATGCGATTTTCTCATTCTCTCTTCTCTATCACACACACACACACACACACAAATACTGGAATTAATTAAAACAAATTCGACGATACATAATTAAATAAAAAAATAGAATGTATCAGTAATACGACAATTACATGTCGGCGTGAATATATAAATGTAAATGTATTTTTGGTTTTTTTTCTTCGTTTAATGTGCGTGTGTATACGTCGCATGGGTCGGATATGTATTTTATATATATATACGGTATGTGCCGTATACGCCTATATATATATACATATATATATATATATATATAATAATGTATCGAGTAATTGCGTATGTTGATTTTTATATATATATATATATATATATATATATATATACACGTATACAAAAAAAACCTTCCGTTAGGATTTCCGCATCCAACTGTTAAGTATGTTGGCGATCCTCTTGGTCGGCCGTACCTTGTTGGTATCGTCGGCCGCCGACGACTGTGACGCGGCCATCGCGGTTCCGGTGGTCCTTTCTTTGGCCGTCGCGTGCGCGGCAGCGGCGGCAGTGGCCGCCGCACGCTGATGATGGTTTTGTGATTTGGCTCGCGTCAGAGATGTCCCGCCGCCGCTCCCGGAATCCCTCCGGGACCGGTGATGGTGTTGCTTGACCACATGATGACAGCTGTCCTGTAACGAGTCCTGTCTGCTGCTGCTGTTGGCGCCGCGCTGTAGTCTGCCGCCGCCGCCGCCACTGCCGATGGACGAACCACCGCCGCTCTTGTTGTTGATCGGTTCCCAGTTCCGGGGCAACGATTGGTCCGACTTGCACTTATTCCACGACGGGTACGGGTCCCGGGGCGTATGGTGCATGTGTTCCCGGTACGACGACGGGGGCCTGAGCACCGAGTACGACGACTTGACCACGGGGATCTTACTGGGCTGACTTTGATGATGCCCACGTCCGCCGCTGCTACTGCGGGCCTGGTGCGCTGATTCGGTGCTGCTACTGCCGCCGCCGCCGTTCTCGTCCTGGTGTTGGAGTTGTTGCTGCTGGTGATTGTTGTTGTGATGGTGGTGATTGAGATGCTGGTGATGCGAAGAGGTCGTAGCCGCCGCCGCCGTCGTCGACGACGACGACGACGGGGTGGCCGGCAACGCGATTTGAGGTAAAATCGGATTCGACGGCACCAAGTCCAACCACTGATTGGTCGTCGTGGTCGTCGTCGCCGCCGCCGCCGTCTTATTGCTATTACTCGACTGTCCCGCGCCGCCGCAGACGGGCCCGTGTTGCTGTTGCTCTTGGTGCAGCTGCAACAGCCTCACCCGAGCCATGGTCCCTTCTAGCTCTATGCGCTTCTCCTCCAGCTAAAATAAACACATATACATCATTTATATATATATATATATACATATACACTGCTATTCTCGTATCCTAGCAACCGCGCTGCTCTCTCACTTGAAATTTCAGTTCTTCGTTATCCTCTTTACTCTTGTTCAGCTCGGCCGAAACGTCCGTTTTCGACTTGTTCAGCGTATCCATTTGCCACACCAGGTTCTGAGGACAAAACACAATGCGTTATTGTTATTAATTTTACAAGTATGAAATATTGAAAAAACATTTTTGTTCAAAATATTCGTTGTATCGGTTTTAAAATGTATTATTTATAAGTCATAATAATCAGGTTGTCACGCCGATTGACTGATTTCATAAAATATCAATAAATAATTCCAGGGAAGGATCGAAGGATAATTATTATATATAAATACGTTTCGAATTGTTATGACTGCAGCGAATTAAACTTTATTTTGCTTTATTCCTAATTTTTACATCATTTTCAGGAACATTTCGCATATTACTATAATTTTGTTTTATTACTCTATCTTATTGCCAATATAGTGAATTGTAATGTTATTGACCGTTATACAACAATACAACACACGATAGTAATTTTTGTACGTAAAAATGCCCATAGTAAAAAATTATTCTACCATTTAGTGTTAGAGTTTGGTAAAGATTTTATTTTTTCAATCGATGGATCAATTTTATATTGCAAACTTTGTGGAAATAAGGTGCGGACAAAAATATAATGTGCGACTGCACGTTTATCTAAAATACAATTATTATTTTTGCTTCAAAATGTCGAGCCCTATAGTAATAATTACCAAAGAAAATAGTGAAATATCGTCGTCAATTTTCTGACAATTAGGCAATATCATAGAAGATAATAATAAATATACGGATAGGACACGCCTATGCTGATTTCATCGATGGCCACGGTTTGTTTTATTTTTTTCTGAGGAACAGAGAACAAATACATTTTCTACGAGAGAGATAGCATGTCGGTGGCCTTTTTGAAGGTTATGTTACAAAAAATTAATAAATTATTATTGTAATTTTATACTATAATTTTTATATAATACGATATTGGTATGTTATAATTATGTTCGTTGCTTTTGAAGAATATTATTCTCAGAAACTTTTATCAATAAAACGATAGTCCCTCATAACCTCAATTAAAAAAGAAAAAAATTCTCACCCGACAAGATCGAATATCCTTATCCATGTATTTATTATTTACGCGCAATATCCCAATGTATAATATGTTATGTATATACGTATATACACGCGGTGGAACTTAAATCACGGCCAGAATTTTCGCATCGTGGAAACCTTAGATTTAAATCCCATATATAACGCGCATCAATTCAATTTCAAAACCACGACCGGATTATAGATATAATACAGGTATAAATATATATTAATATATATAGTATTTTTTCATGCGTTCACGTCAAACGTCGACGCGGGTCTGCGCGTTATTAATCTCGGCGCACAAGGGCGTTGGCCCGTTTTTTTTTTTTTTTCAAGATTTATAATGTAAAAAATTCATCAATATTGCGAAAGTACACCGGGTATACAAGCTAACCTCTATACATACAAGTATTGCGGTACGTCCCGCTCGGCACGCTAAGGTCAGTACGGTTAATTATCGTCAGGCCAACGGTTCGGATAGTGTAACACACAACGACGTCGTCGTCGGCGTCCCAGATGACCGACACACCGCGGTGCGATTGCAATCGGCTCAGAATCCGAATAATATTAATATTAACAGTTCGGTTGTAATACGCACTCGAAACGATCTGAATATAATTTTTTTTTTTTTAGGTCATTCGATTTACTATGATTTTCATTCAAATATTCGACCATTGGAGAACTACGAACTCGTTGGAGATACGCTCGTTATCAAAACATATTTTTTAAAAACTAAAAAAAAAATTGTCAAAAACGTTACATTTTTTATGGTATTTGATTATTCGTAGAAAATAAGAAACGTACGATAAATCGTGTAAAATGCAATTATTATTGTTCTATAATTAAAGTCATTTTTATACTTTAATAAACGAGTGCTATAATACAGCTATAGTTTATGAATTCAATTTTTTTCTAAAAAAAACTAACTAACTAACTATGATCTCCCTCCGATCATTCGTTCAACCCTCGACAGGCACAAAAAAGGAGAGTTAATCGCAATCGAATTTTACCCAAATTACTTTCTTTTAGTATTAAACAAAACGAGAGGGTGAGACGTACAAAAAGAAGGACTACCTTATTACATGTATGCGCTAAATAATTACCTTTGCGCCTCACTTTATCTATATTAATATTATAAAGAGGTAAAATTTGTTAGTTTGTGAGTTTGAATATAAGGGATAGTAAGTCCGGAACTAAATATCCGATTCTGAAAGTTCTTTTACTATAATAGATATCTACATTATCCTATAGGCTATAAATTATATACGTAACGGTGTGTTTTAGCAGAGTTATCGCGGTTTTCGTCTAGCGAGTCGGATGTTCTGAGTGTATTTTGTTACCAGAAAATAAATAGACGGCATTGTGTGTGTACAGAGAAGCTCTAAACCTCTCAACCTAACCTAACGATAAATTATAAACGTCGAACGAAAAATACAAAAAAAATGCACACATCGTAGTAAAATCAATACGTTCTTCGCTTCCAGAATTTGTTCGCAGGCAACGACGTATGGGACAGCGTGTAGCGGTATAAAACTTTAAAAATAAAAAAATCGTTTTCCTGTAAAATTACAAAAAAAAACCACATCACTCGTGCGACCATTTTGTGCACTATTCGATATTTACGACCGTACTATGTAATGAATTATTATAACTCCTCCCGAAATGTCTTCGATACACATTCTTCTTTCAGACGATGTTTTATTTAATTTAACCAACAAAAATAATACCATATTAGGAATTAGAATTTCAAATGTAACTCCTCCCTTTAGAAATATTTTCCTGGCTTCGACAATGATTATCGGACCGTGCTTATAAAACCTCTACCTATCGATATTGTAGATATACGCGACAATAAAGTATACGCATAAATAATAATAATATATTATCCATACGCGCGTATATCCTTGAAAATGATGCATAATCATTAAAATATATACTCGCAATAATAATATATCGTTATAGAGAGGATTTTTTTTTTTTCGTATTATATAAACGAAAATATATTAAAACGGCATATGTATGGTGGTCCGCCTACCGAAAAAAAAAAAAATAATAATAATAAAAAAACAATGCGAAACAATGAATAGATCTTCGCGCAACAATATTATAATAATAGACTCGGTGTAATAAACTGGAACCGCGTGGGTTCTTACGCTCGTTCAGAATGGTGCGTGTATATATGGGGTTTGGACTTATTGTGACGAACTTGAAACTTCAATGTATTATACATAAAAAAAAAAATGTGTCAAATGTGGGTTCAGGAAAAAAAAAATTATTCATATATATATATAAGTAAAATCGTAATAATGTAATATACGATGTGGGACATCTGCCATATACGACAAAATGAGGTTCTCTGTGTGTAGAAACCGACAGCGGCGGTGGGCGGCAGTTATACGAATATGATTGATATTATCCTATTCGTAGGCAGGGCCGTATTTAATGAGGGGGGACATTTGCCCCGAGCGAGAAAATGTATCAATTTTGATAATTTATATTTTGTATTATTTTTTTTTTGGTAAAAATTCGGTAGAGAGTACCCTACAACTCCGGACGTTTCGCCTATAGCAACCGACTCGACGACAACGAAAGGTATTTTGCACCCCCTTTATTTTATTTTTTTTTTTTTATTACAGTTGTAAGCTATGTCGAGTAATATAAACAGATTTATCGAAAGCCGCCATTTGTTTAGTCATCTAACTTTTAAGAGGACGTCACACACCGGCGTTTGCCGTCTCTGTCCATCTAACGAGCAATATAATAAATTGTGTTATACTCAGAACGTAAATTGTGGTTGAATTAGGCGTTTGAACGCAAACAACAAAATGTAAAAGGAGAATATTTCCGAAGGTTGTACGCTTTTTTCTTAAAAATTGTCATACAAAATAAAATACATCAATTTAAAAATGAAATAAAAACAATAAACAACATGACTATAATTTTTTTGTCATTTTTCTTTTTTTTGAAAAACCTACAAATACCCCTAGGAAATATTTTCCTCTTTAAATTTTGTTATTAACGTTCTAACCCAGAGTATAACATTTGAACGTCACAATTTACGTTTTAAGTATATTGTAATTTGCTATATTGTCTGTTAGATAGACAGATTCGGCAAATGCCGGTGTGACATCCTCTTAAGTAACAAAATCGTTTCGATTATAAAAAAAAAACTATTTTCGAGTGTTTTTTTGTACGATAACGGCGAGGGCGGCCAGGTCGGGGTATAAACGGCTTATTGTTATCGCCGTAATAATAAAATCTACCTCTATACAGTCTGATATTATCATACGAATATAACCGGCTTCCAAATTTGCTAAATCACAATAAATCCGAATTTAATGTAAAATTGTCACAGCTCCGGCGGCCTAAGCCCAATGGAGATAGGACTTTTTTGTTTGAGAAGTTGACAGTTTGAGAAGCATTGTTCTTGTCTTATCACAATTTTGGAACCTTTTTTTTTTTTTAACAATTCAACTGTACTGGACATTTTAATCGATTGCCGACGGCGCGGTGTATTTACAACAGTCGTGAATACATATATAAAAAAAACATACACGCGGCTGTCGATTCGAATGGAAACGACGAAAGTTTTCAAAACGTCACGGTGACCGCGGTAATATGAGAAGACGTTATAGCGGGTATTTTGTTAAACCGCAGATCTGCAGCAGAAATTACGAAAAAAAAAAAAAAATAAATAAATAACCGTAATAATTCCTTAAGCGCGCGACGAACACCACCGCAAAATTGTTCGAGAAACAACATTGGCCGGGGAGAATAAAAATGCTATTTAAGAAACCGTTAAATATAATTATGCAATTATTTTCTACACGTGTAATAATTTTCGTTCGAGTATTGTAGAAAATGCGTTCTGTATGATGACGAGGACGACGGCAGCGGTCTAATTCGATTTCTCCGGCGAAATTTACAACCCGCGTATACAATTGACGAATAGAAAACTTTTAGCGCACACCTTCGACCGCAAAGAAACACCACACTATATCCTATAATATGTATTATAGCCGATTTATACCAAAACCTAAACAAATAATAATTGTGGCAAATTGAAAGCGACACATACAACGGAAACAGTACCACTACATCATTACAACGGAAATACAATACACACGCGTATTTTTCACAAAGTTCGTTGACCGGAACAACGACGGTTATGACAGAACGCACCGATTCATATTAATTATAAAATTCACCCGCCGGTAATATGGTCCTAATTTTTTTAGTAAGGACGGACCCCCATTGAGCAACACGTTTTTTTTTTTTGTTTTTTTTTTTTTATCATACTTCGGTGGGTTATTGCTGTCTAGTGCAGCGGCTCCCGACCTGCGATACGCAAAGGATCTTTTTGATTAGCGAAAAAAAAAATTTAATAATAAAAGGCTATATGTAAAATAACGTTTACGTTTTATTTATTGATAAGTAAAAAAAAAATAAAAATTTTAAATATGTAAGTGGTACGCGGACACAAAAATGTTGTGAACCGCTGGTCTAGTGTGAATGTTCCCTTGTAAAGCCTACACAGTAACGCGCGCTGATTGGTTAACTTGTCATTTTTATATCCACGGATCGCCATTTTGTTTCTGTTAACCATGGATACAATACATTTTGGTCTCGATAACGAGATTATAGTGTTATGGTCATAGACATATAATACTATACACTGCGAATAACACTTATAAATTATAGAAATCAATATATTTGTGAGAGATACAGATACTGAAGAGGTTTTTTCATGGCGGTAGAAGAAACAAAACTAATTATTCCGCAGTCAAATTATATTATCGTCTACCATAATTAATTTAATTTAAAACGCGAATTATTTTCTGACACTGCCGAGTACAGATTTTAATATTTGATACGCGAATAAACTACGTTTGAGTTTTTTAAGATACCTAATTCATTTAATAGATCCGATTAGAATGTTTAAAAAATGTTATAGATATGGTTCAGGATAGAACTTTCATATTCATATAATATACTTTTGATTATTTTAAGCATTTCCGCATGTTTTAAAAAAAATATATATATTTTTACAGTAAATACTAGTATTATAAAATATGTACAATATCCCGTGTAAAATATAATATAACTGGAAAAACAAACATTTTAATTAACTTTTCCATGAGAAACCTCTTGTAGTCTATTCTATCTCACACACATCATGGTTTAATAGTTCTCTTTCTATTCGCGGTTATAGTATTATATGCATATGGATACAGTATAATCATTTTATCGGCACCGATAAGAAAGTCATCTCTGGAGACAAATTGGCGGATCATTGAACATCAGTAATAAGCCGAGTTAACTACTATAATTATAAAATAGGCTAAACTCTAGCTCTAAACCTAAGCTCTAGCCTAAACAATTGGAGCGATTTCAACAAACGAGGTGTATATAAATTCGCGTTAGGGTCTCACAAACACCGGAAACGGCAACGATAGGAAACAATTGTATATTTGTGATATACATTAACACAACCGTTTTTGTCCGGAAAATAGTGCTAAAATTTAGGCGACGAGGCCGGGAATCGAACCTTTGCGGGCGATTGCTCAATCACTGAGCTATCCGGGAAACCTGACCTTAAACTATTTCCGCTGGATCAAACTGGTCGAATTTTTAAGTTTGGAAGGTTGTTGGATTGACCATATGTAAGGTTGAGAGGCCGTGTCAATATATATATATAGTTTAAATTTTTCATATCTTTCTATAGTTTAACAGTTATTTAAAGATAGGGAACCTAGAATTGTTATGAAAACATTAGCCACTCACCTTGTTTTCGTAGGATACGGTGATGAGGTGCCGCTGGAGCTCGATCGGATTGAATGTTTTCAGTATGGCGGCCAGCGTACGTTTTGGCAACGGCACCCCGGACCACCCGGGCGTCGCGGGTTTGCCAATCCGGTCAGCGGGGCTACTGACGATGCCGTCCAGGGCGCCCAGTCGCTTGGCAAACGTCGGCGACCCGATGTCCATGGCTGGCGGTGGTGGCGGCGAGGCGACGCGGCCCTCCAGGTTCCGGGATATGGGGTCGGACGGCCGGACCAGCAGCATCCGGGACCGCTGACGATCGTCGTCCGTCTCCGTGTACGATGATGAACACTGTTTACACAGTTCTATGGATGACAGGTTGCAGGCCGAGTGTTGGCTCGGCGTATAGTACGCGTCCCGGCCGGCTGACGACGAACTGGGCCCCGTCGACGACTCGTCGTGTTGGACGGGAGCGAACCCGCCGCCGTTATGACTAGAACATTTTCTCTGCATGGTGCCGCAGGTGATGGCGGACGCAGACGGTTTACCGCCACCGCACGTCAGACGTTCTTCGAGCTCTCTGTTCTCGCAGACAACCGACCGGAGTTCGGCCAGCAGCCTGTGGATTTGCGCTGCGTTCGACAGGCTCTCCGCCTCCATCTCGGTAACTCTGTCCAGCAGCGCGTCCCGTTCGCGTTTAAGGTCCGTTACGTGTGCTCGGAAAACGTTGTAATCGCTACAGTAGTCGTCCGCTACGCCGGGAGAGAGTCGCTTGCCGTCGTACAACAGCTGCACGTCGTCCAAGCTTCGGCACCGGCGCAACCGCTGCCACCGACGCCGCTGCAGTTGTTCGTCGTCCTGCAATAGCCTGTTTTGCAGGAACTCCACCTCCAACTTGAGCTTAGTGCCCTTGTCCTGGATAACCTCGAGCAGGCTCCAAAGCTCGTCCTCGTCCTTGCAACAGTTCTTCGTCATGGTCCGCGAGCCAGTCGAACTACTGTCTTTGCTCTCCGTACAGAAGCCGCTGTCCTGCACGGTGCCCACGGACGTGGTGGCCGGTTCACCGCTCTTGGGACCCTTCCCGTGACTGTTGCTCCGGCTCCGGGGGGCTGTGGCCGAGGTGGCGGCGGCCGCCAGCCCGCCGCCACCGCCACCCGCCATCCATCCCGACGACGAGCCCAGCTTCCGGCGGACCCGCACCCCGGGTTCCCACCGGTTCTCCCCGGACCCGACGCCCTGTGACCCGGAGCTCGGCTCCGGGCTGGACACCTGCTTTTGGCGCAGGTGCGGGAATGTGTCCATGACGAGGTCCCTAAACTCCAACAGTGCACCGACCTCATTCTGCAATTCCTGAAACAAACACGACGAGCGCACAGAGTTTAATAACGTAATATGAATTCTAGCGCGTGTGGTCGCGGTAACCATAACAGTTAGGTTAGGTTACCTTGCGGTCAAAATATATTTGGAGCAAGCCGTTCGCGGACCGTTAAAAAAATAAAAATATTTATTATATGCGATACGCACACGATCAAATTAAAAATAATAATATATTATATTCAGTGAAGCCAAATTACCCTAAAATAATTTTTTTTTTTTTTTTAAAGTATGACGTGTTATTTTATAATTGCACCAGCTTACCGAAAATTCATGTGGTACCGAATTTTTGGAGTGTCAAATTTAAATTTAACTCTACTCTAATAACCAAACAGCTTTTCTTCGGTGTTATTTAAATTTGTTAGAGCATTGGCAAATCAGTGATTTATTTTTTTAAAAAACCGTTCATTACATTTGATTAGATAATTCAACCCCCCTTAAGCTTATAAATAAATAAGTCATTCATCGAAAGAAACAGATTAGTAATAGCTATTGGCTTTTTTGTTATATTTAGTATAGGTGTTGAATATTTTTAATAATTTTATGTAAAAATTAATATTCAATAAATCCGGAACAATAGTATAGAATATTATATTACAGATAAGGCCACCGGTATAAAGTTTATAATACCGGTATTTCAGTATTTTCCATTTTTATTCGGAATACCGGTATTTTTGGTATAACAATAATAATCTATATACTCTGATATCTAACCTGTAATTTATATGTCGCCGGAATTTGAGGATTCCGTAAGATAAAAACCAGTCCGAGGCCAAGTGTTTATAAACTCTAATTTCGGACTAAGTTCTAATCGAATTTTCGAAGGTTTTCTAAAGTTTAGAGCGTTTCTTTAAAGGTCGTAAATACACAGATTGAGCTAGACTGGGGAATAAAAATCGGCCTCCTGGCAAAATAGAAAATACGGCTCGAAATATTGAATAATATCAATAAGGCAAGGCAATATTAATATATGATTATCTAAAACTAATTTTTCTTTTAGTTTAATTCCTCGTTTCGCGTTTTTCCCGATTTTATTATTTTTATTACCATGTATAGTTATTATGATTATTATCATTAAGAACACAATATAATATACACTTTCCTCAAATGTTAACGACGCTACGTACTATTGTATAATACAATGCAATACAAACAAAATCCAACATTATTATAGTCGCCGATATAATACGAGGTATTATATAATATACACAAGTATATCTCTGTGATTATAATATAGAAACTACACGTATTATTCGGTTATTTTAAACGAAAAGTATTATTTATTTATTTATTTAATCCATCAGCCCAAAAAGCAGTTCAAATTGAATGCGTTTTTGCCGACCGTCGTCCGCTCACCACTATAGCCAGTATGTCCCTGGATTGCAATGATATATGCAATAATATATAATATATATTTTATTACGCGTACACGCGTACGTTGCAATTCATGAGATATGAATTTATATTATATGGGTTTAATTTCTAAATATTTTTATTGATTTTACGAGTAGATATATAAAAAAAAAAAAAAATAATAATAATAATAGTAATAATTTTACGTATACGATTATATACGATAATAACACCTAAGAAGTGAACGATCTAAGCGGAGTGTGTAAAATAATATTACATAAATATTTTCCACCGCCTCGGTCAGAGTTCGTCACGGGTCAGACGTTCTAATCGAATCGCCATTGCCGCCCTCGCATTATTATAATTTTAGTATTTTTTCACTATAATGTTTTTTTTTCGACATACTCGCACAGTACACACGCTCGCGATCCGAAAAGTAAAAAAAAAAAAAAAAAGTTTCGGCTCCGGTAAGGTCGAAAATAGCAGGTAATATACAGGATGACATCTCACATGGCCCGAATATCAATGAATATACTTATTTTCAAAATGGTTAGGTGGCCACCCCGATCACCAGACTTCACAGCATACGACTTCTTTTTATGGGAGTATTTAAAAGGTAAAGTAAGACGCACAGAAATCTCAAATTATCGAAGAACTAAAAAACAAAATTCGAGAAGAAATTGTCAATACACTTTTGGAAGTGCTATGCCGTGCAATGGGAAATTAGAAGAGTGCTTAAGAATAAGATGGCGGTCGTTTGAGGAAATAATTTTTAAATAAAAATAAACGGCATGTTATGTACTCTGTTTTAATATATTAATTTTCATTCGTTTTTATTTTTTATTTTATATTTTAACTTTGAAAATCGGTCATGCATAACAGGAGACCAGAAGATGACGTCGATAAATTGCACTCGTGTCAATGCCGGCCAACCGCTGTCTGCTTCGCAACAGGTGTGCGTGACCCCGTACGGCCGGCCGACTTGAGCGCAAATTATGGACGTCAGCTTCTGGTCTCCTAGTACTCGATTTTCAAATATTCCTTAAAATAAAAACATTTTAATAAATGTCATTTATTAAAATTGTATGATACCCAACTATGTGCAAGGGGTCTGAGGCAAATTTGTTGGCTTTAAAACCACTCTGCTATCACCAAAACCAGCAGAGTTATCGGAAGGGGAGTCATGTGCCTGTAACAGTCCTATATATACTAGTGAAGATCCCACCCGCATACATTAAACAACAACCGATTTACGGTAATTTATTATAATGCCTTAAAATGTTTTAATTTTAAGGAATATTCAGTACCAGGATACCAAAAGCTGACATCGATAATTCGCGCTCGGGATGACACCTGTTGCTATGCAGACGACGGTCAGCCGGTGGAACCATACCCCCACAATAATTATAGCCCCCTTCCCCCGGTACAATTATGCTAGGATATAAGTATACCCCTTAAATTCATATGCCGGAAATAAAATTATACTAGGATTATCATACTCGGTAGAACCAAATTTCTAGGATTTATGGACCCCCGAAATTCATAATAGGAAAACAATACCTCCCAGGGAGGTTTGAAACTCCTATTCCTTTAATCATATACATTTTTAAACCAGAGTTATTTGGTAGACGGTACGGCGCCCGTATAAAAACACCGCAGCACACATTTTGGGAACCGCTGCTCTGAGGAACAATATCATGAAAAGAATATCTGATAAATCAAAAATAAAAAAAAAATCCTGAAACACCCTAATATATAGAATAGTGCACACATAATGCGTATTTGAATATATTTTTCACGACGGCTTAAAACCTCATTAGGAATGTTTGAGTTTTACACAAAACTACACAATATGTACGTGTATGCCCACGTCAATCGAAGTTTATTTATCGATTGCACGTATTATGCATAATTATGAGGTTCGACTATACAAAATAATCATTGTCACCCACATGCATACGCGTTCAATGAGTAAATAAAATAATTATGTGCAAAACAAACAGTCATTGGCGAAATCAAAACAATATATTTGAAAGCTCGACGATGTATTAGTTTTACCAATATCAAAAAAAAAAACTTAGGTTTTTTGATTACGCTGATTTAAATTAAACAACTCTATATATGAACTATGGCAAACGCCTATGAAATTAGGTAATCTCCTATACGGGTTAATTGCTATACAAGTTTTTATTAAATTAAAGAAAATTAATATAAATCAAATTCATTTTTTATTTTTAAATTATGATAAATCAATACAACATGTTTTATAACGTCAGTGTATAAGAGTCAACAGCATTTTTGTTTTGTTTGGGAGGGGGGGTAAAAAGATACACGCTGTGAAAGATTCACTATCTTTTCGATTCGGGTAAAAATATATATTAGTATATCTTCCCAACTTCCCGCCTGCCAACCGAGTGGCTGTGTCGGTCGGGCATTTTTTTGTGGAAATAATATAGTAATTAAAAGTCATTGTTCTCTGTTGAATTTGAAACGTGTTGTTTGCTGTAAGTTATTACAGCTGATACATAATTTAAATAAATTGTTAGACATATATCATTTTTTTAATTCAAAAATAATTGGACAAAGCTAACACCCTGTACAAATGCCAACGACTCGAAACATAATAACAATTATACGAAAAACGGTTTGTAATTTGTTTTCAAAACCGTCATCATTGGAATATTATTAATTTAATTGAATATTAATAAATAAAAGTCGTATAATAAATAAACATTCAAGGCCAACTAAAAATAAACGAACAATACAAATTAACTCTCACTAAGCTTACTATAGTATATATATATATATATATATTTTTTTTTTTTAAGCTTACTGTGAATAAAAAAAAATAAAAAAATAAAAAAACGAACCTTGCAGATAAATAAATAACGAAACTATATAATAAAAATAATTATTGTCCTACTTTTTATTTATATACGGCTAAAACATAAAAAAAAAAAATATATATATACACGTATATACATATATTAAACAAATTGAATGTCAACGACGATTATTATAATAATTAGTTCCTTTTTGATCGAGAAATCGTGTGGACTAGGTAGGATCGTACGTTATAGAGATATTTCAGATAACAATAAAAAGATATAAAAAATGTTTACGATATAACACGTTTTGTATAAAAATAAATAACACTGTAATTGTGTGCATATAATATAAGAATATATTCGTTTGGATTTAATATAATATATAATAATACGTATACAGTTAAATGCGAACATTTAGCTTTACAAATGCGAGTTGGAATATATTATTATTATGTATCTCTCGACAAATACACTTCAATAAAAATAGTCGAAGCAAGTTTTTCAAATTTTGTAAAATTTCAATTTTTTTTTTTCTACCATTTAACAAACCATAAGGACAAGACAGTTTTCCCCTAATCTATTGCCCGATACCAATTTAAAGGGAAGGGGTACAACCATTTTTATGGACAATACAAGCAATACGAAATTGCGGTTCTTGGGATTTGAATTTTGAAAACAGATATTATTTTGTATTCTATTTGAAGTTCAACTTTATCGTCAAAATATAGATTAAAAAAATTAAATAAATTTCCATTATTTGTGTACTAAATTATAAACGAAATTGTTCAAATATCAAAAATCGTTTTGATCGAAACCTAGATAACTAGAATACAAAATCAAATCTGTTTTCAAAAATTTAATCGGTAAATTCAAAGCATTTTTATCTGACTTTGATGTCATTTGAGTGGTTTTTCGACCGACTTCGACCCTCTTAAAAACAGTAAAATATCTAAGCAAACCTAACCCAATACTTCTGTATACAGTTCGACGCGAGTTTTATATTGAAAATCTAAACGTAAAGTTTTATAATCATATAAGTAGCTTCTTTTTTATCCATTCAACTCCCCTATCTCTAGTCTCTCTCTAGTGAATCCGTTTACGCAGAATGAAACTAACAAATCTACTTCGTACAATGGGTGGGCCACTATTAGTGGTAGGTGGGAAGTTGGAAAGATAGGATATATCTTAGGGTAATATTCTAGTTTATATCTGCACGCAACAATATATTTCAACTAATTGAAATTAAAAATTATATTCATTTTTAACTATAAATTGAATTACGACTATTACGAATTTTAAACGCTTATAAAAAAATAAATCCTGGTTATGGATTTTTATTATTTGTATATGGCCAAAAGAACAACTTACAATGAATCTTGTGTGAAACTATTCTCGCACTTTTGAAAAACCAGAAATTAGTTATATTTGCATAAAACAAACCAAAAAGCCAGAATATTTTGGAAATAGTACTACATTTAAAACTAGCTAATATAAATATTTAATGATAATTTCAGGTCTGTACGATTATTTATAACTGAATAAGAACAAAAAAGAATCGAAAATAACAGTAAACAATATAATAATATTCCCATTTTTCCCAATTATCAAGAAAACCACAAGGAATATCGAAAAATTACCTCCTCGTTGCACCGATTTTAAACGAAATTCGCTACCTGAAACCACTCTATGAAGTTGACTATCGAAACAATATTATTGGTAGAAAAGTTGTTCATCATAAAAAATACTACACACATCATAGTAAAACTAATTCGATCGCATAGATATAAATTATTTATTATTTTTATAATTTGTATACATTTTTATCCGAACACGTTGCAATAAAACACATGCGATAAAAAAATATTTACAAAGGGAATTTCACATTATCATTTTTTATTTTACTTTCGAAATGCATATTATTCCACATATAGGACCGTGCAGAAGATTTTGGCATTATTAATCGACTACTGCAAGAAATCGAAAGGCAAACGTTTTGTTTTACCCAGTTTATCGAAAACACACACACACAAAAAAAAAAAAAAATAATATATAACCGGTGAACCGGTCAAGTAGGCCACCGCGTGCGGAATGTCCAGAAAAAAAAAAACGGTCCTCTATTATTATCATCGGGAACTAAAAATAATTTTACACAAACGGAAAACGACGATACAGACGAAAGCGGAATATAATATTATAGCAGATAAAATATAATACACGAACAAACAAATAACAAATATTATTTGTACGCTATTATTATTCGATGTTTACGTAGGTATTATAATATTTTTGAGATTTGTTTTTACTTTTTTCTTGAAGGGGAGGGGTACTAAACGAGAACTATAAATTAGAGACATATTATTTACCCGCGCGATGATTTTAAAAACGTATATTTGAAATTCCCCGTAAATAGAAAAGAATTAATATAATATTTTTACCAAGTATATATAATTTGATATATTATTATTATTATTCCGAGTTCCGGCGACGGGCTAAAACAAATAATAAATTGATAAACGTGTCATTGTACGTGGCATTCGATGTGTTTTATGGCAATCGTTTATAACATCTGTACGGGAAAGTTTGATAAAAACGCCTAATCGCTTGAATATAATAATTGTGTTATCACAGCATAAAAAAAGAACGAGACAAATATTCACGGAACCACGACATGTGATCCGTAGAATTGATTAAACTTTATATTATCTCATACACAGTTATATAATATGGTAATGAAAAAAAATGGGAATGTAAAAATCGCATCAAAAGCGCGTTTAGAAAAAGTTTTCCGCGTTACGGAACATTGTAAAAAAAAAAAAAAAATAAAAACGCAACTAAATGTTAGCTAACATCTGGTCATTAACAACTGCGTCGCAGTGTGCAATGTATAATAAAAAACGATAGTTAAAAAAAAAAAAATCGACTCGAAACCAATAAGTAATAATATCTTCCATATAATATGTATTATTTATATTTTTTATAAATAACTATATACTATAACGAGACGGTAATTATCGCGGTTTCGTAACACGTGCTGTGGCGTGTCGTGTAACATGTTATTTTGCAGGCTTAAAAATAATTTAAAAAAAACTATTCTCTAAACAATATTAATATAATAGTTTACACTGACCTGGAGAGCGAGTATAGATTTTGCCTGTTCGTTGATGAGGTATTGAAAAGGCACAGCTTGTGCCGATGCTCTGTTATTGTGTTGGATGAGCTCGTCGCCACGGCAGTCCATCCCACGGGGGCTCGAGGCCCCTCAAAGTCTGTAAAAAAAACCATTGTTAGTATATATATGTTTTTTTAATACTTGTTTCGGAATTATTTGACCGATCTCGATGGTTAAAAAATCGATTAATCCCCCCCCCCCCCGTAACAAGCATTATTTTATAATACGCGTAAAATTCCCCGACTCATTTATTTTTATTTTTACATCGACTCAAATTCACCAAGTCGTGTCTTTTGTATACGTATATATATATATTAATTTAATTCAATAGTAGACAAAAAACATATCGATTTCCGCGGATGCCCGCCTATTGAGGGCTGGCGGACTGAGACAAGATATGATAACAAAATATTTTTATAACGTTTACCCATATATTGATTAATTAATTATTACCGACCGGATCAGCGGTATGCTGATCGATACTACAATGCTCGACGGTATGAAAATGATATAGTAGTTTTTTTTGTCCAAGATACTGATGACTCTATGGCTAATAAGTCTAAAATAAATCCTACAATTAACATCTACGGATCAAACTGAATATTCGTTATTGAGTGATGCTCGTTGGCCGTCAGTATTATAACAAAGGTGGTTAGGTTATGGATATGTCTGTCGATTTGTAAGTGCGTGTTTGGTGTTTTGAATGTTTTTTCATAATTTAATGGCACGCGGAAAAGGAAAAAAAAGAAAGAAATCCGGTAATTTTCGGCACGCGACGTTTGGAAAATTTGCCACTCCCGTTCTATACCTATACTAATTGAAAACCGTAATAACTAAGTGATTGTTATAATAATATACAGAACGAATTCGATCAGTGGCGTGGTGAACAACAACGTTTCCCTAATGCGATTGCATAGTCCTAGAATTATATGGAAGGGGTTTTGAGGAAGAGGGGTGGTCGTATTTTAATACTTTGGTTTGAAATACGTTGGCGACGCCACCGAATTTGATTAAAATCGAACATAAGTTTAATAATGGATTTTGTAAGTAAAAAATTGTTGTATACATCATTTGTTTAAGTATTCAAGTTCAAATTCAAAAAAAAAAAACCACCAAATACATTTGGAGAAATTATTTAAAATACGTGTTATTCGAATACTCGACCGTGGGTACATACCGCACCGTTGACAGATCCGTTAAGTATTTGAATTGAATCATCCAATACAATAGTAATCGAATACATGTTCAGTATTTTAAATACTTTTACAAAAACCTTTTATGAATTTTTTGAAAATCGTCGTTTCCCATCGTATTGTCCGGATTCGACTTTACTTTTGGAAAAAATAAGTATCCCGTAATCGAACGCTTATTTGGCGAAGTACCCATATACAAATATATACGTATAACTGAATACATTTCAAAATATAATATCTGTATTTGTACCTGTAGTCAAAAATACATTTTTACAAGTCTGTCCGTTAGGTATATTATTTTAATGAATATATATATTGAAGTACTACGAGTGTATAATATTCCACGATGTGGACGGTTCAACGGCATCGGCCCCCCCGAGAATAGCGTTTTCTATAGATTTCACGCATTATTATATACACTGCCAGTTGTCGTTTTATTATAATAATATATTACATCGTGCGCACCGAAACCAATTGCGTATATATATATATATATAAGTGTAGATGTGTTTTGTTTTTCGTTTTTTTTTTTTTTTTTTTTTATGTTTTTTCCACCCTAGTTTTATTAGTATTATTTTTTTTTCTCTTCAATATAATATATAGGTTTTATAAAAACGCTTAAAACAAAGAGAACATTTTTATTATTTTTTTTTTTTTTTTGCAAACTACAGTAGCAACGATCAGCAGCAGTGTATACAAATACCAAAATACAAAATCATTATTATTCGGCGGTCGAAATAATATTATAAAAAACAGTACAACGCGATATATTATTGTGCACGGTGTGGTATCCGGTATAGATGCGGTATATACCTATAAAATTATTTCGAGTCATCGGCAACCTGTGGTCAAATTTTCCATCTAGACGAAACCGCTATAAAATATATAATAATAATAGACGGCGCGCACGACCTGATTTCGCGCCGTTCCGTAGTACGCTGGATATTTTTATAATATTATTATATCGACGGTTTTCGTCGTAGAATTGGATATTTCTGTATCATTGTGTTCGGCGATACCGTTTTTTATTATATTATTATTATTATTATTTTTTTTTTTTTTTGAAAGGTTTCGTATATATAGTACGACCGAGGCCCTATTTACGCAAGGACATATTACGGGTATTTGTCTGGGGTCCAACTACTGGATTTAATTGTTCTTTTAATTTTAATGGAATCCTTGCAATACCTACATTCAAATAGTGGTTGTTTTTGCTATTAAACATTGATACTGGTTATTTACTAACTATAATTTACTAACTATAATTTAATTTATTTAGGCCAATTATTTTCTACTTTTGTCACAGGCCTCAACAATTCTACAACCGGCTCTGAGTACAGCCGAGAAAAAAAAATTACAATTTTCGTATAAATAATAAATACACATCGGCCTTCTACACGCACTCGTATATATATATAAACGATCATACCGAAATACAACGAATATATACCGCGTATTATGATTATAATAATATTATACCTGTGTTTATAATATAAAATATTATAGCCGAACGTGGAATGGAGAGAAACATAAAAAAAAAAAAAAAAAAAAAACATACTTATATATATATATGTAATTAACTGGTTTAGCAACGCTGCGGAAAAAATGCGCGCAGACGACGACGGCGATTTTTGCACCCTACTCCACTCTCCTCTCTCTCACGAGTCAAGTCGAAATATAACCGACTAAATCGAACCCGCGGCCACACGGTCTCGAAACCCCGAAATGTACGCGACGGCGGCGGCCGTGAAAGTTATCGGTATTCGAGGTGACCTAACCTATAAAAAAGAAAAAAAAAACTAAATATACGACGCATAGAGAGGTACGTACGGACGTCGTCGGCCGGTCGATTATTATTATTATAATAATATACGTAAACTAAACAATTTTCATATAGCGGAAGTAAAGAACAATAAAATAAAAATTATTATAATTTTTCGACTAATTAAAAAACGCGCGTTGTACACGTCGTTATCGTCTTTGGCGTCATGTGAATCGACAAACGCCCGGTTGCCGGCCGCGATATTAATGTCATGCGCAAACTTCTTACAAACTATTATATATATAATACTAATTGCACCGTCCGCGGACAATGATGGCCTAGATCGAGATTTTAGAAGGAAAAAAAACACACACACATACACACAATGGCGTTTAATAAAAAGTGAACGTTATAAAATAATTATATTCCGAGCGGAGAAAAATTGTTCCGTCCCCGATCCGCCGAGAAACGTTATATTAAAAATTAATTCAATATCTTCTTATCGGGTTCTTATCACGCGCAAAACACAGAATGCGGTAATAATTACAAATACTAAATAATATTATTATTAACGAGTTGGGAAATCGCGAAAAATCATGTTCGCGTGCTGTTGATAAATCTCTACAATATATCAAAACGAACGGTGGCGTAAATGCAGAATTAAAAATAAAAATCTCCGAAGACGATAAAAAATATATTATACTGATTACGCACGCAACAACGAAAGCGCGTAAAACACGATTACAAAACGTGATTTATATAATATTTTTATTTTATAAAAAGAAACTGTGTTAAAAAAAAAAAAAATAAATAAGTTGTACGTTTTTTCGTTTGAAAATATTTTAGAAAACCTGCCTTCGAAAATATTCAACCCCTGTAAATCCTGCCCATCAGTGTTGAAACTCATATTTCGTTCTAAACGTCGCGATTTATGTTCTAATAAGTAAACGTAAATCGAGACGGTTAGTCAAGAGATAACCAACAACTATAGAATTAATGAAAGACAATAACAATTAATGTAAAAATATTAATATTACACGCGATACAAATAAAACAAAAAATATGTGTAGAAAAAAAACTTGTCCCGGAGTGTGATATTATTATACGGCTCGTGTGTGTTTATTACGACCGGTTTTGATAAAAAAAAAAAAAAAAATCATTATCGTGTATCATAGCTTGGTGTACTACAAAGGCGAAAAATTAATACGTGACTGAATATAAACTCAAAACGAGCAATAACATTAATTACCATTTTTTTTTTCTGCATAGATAGTAAATTAATTTTATTAGAAGAGAAAATTGTATAAAAAAAAAAAGAGATGAGACGACATAGGTTAGACGCTTATTATAAAAAAAAAAAAAATTAATATTATATGATTATATTATAATCGAAACCAACAGGAATCTCGTCGTCTCGTCGCATCGCACGCAGTTTTTTTTTTTTTTTTTATCTCTCTAAGTGGGACACGAGTGTGTGTTGCACAGCAGCCAGACTCTTGTTCGTTGGCGACTCTAATAACCGATCGTCGGTTGGCCGATTTTTTTTATTTTTTTTATTATTATTATTAACGTACGTTGTCGAAACATCGTATCGTGTTTATAACGCAGTAGAAAACAGAATCGGCGCGAAAACATAAACCGCGCGTGTATATGGTATTAGTGTTTACGTTATACAGTCCGAAAATACATTTGGTTTTCGTATACGACGTATTTTTACATACAATTTTCCGGAATGAAAAACGATAAACGTCCGAAAAAATGGAATATTTACGCAATAACGCAATTCTGTTTTCGATTTCGATTTTCGTATGTAATTCGGTTTAAAAAACCGTAGACCTGAAATGTTCACCCAACACTGTGCTTATATATTTTCAGAATATTCGGTTGTTTTTTATCTTCGGGTTTTGTGGGAATAACATTAGTTTCGGCTTCTCAAAAATGTTCGAAAATTTGATCCATACGTTGTTCATGTGGCATTTAAAAATATCGAAAATCCGTAGCTACGTTTTAGGTTACGTTTCGATGAAAAATCGTAAAACTTTTGCGTACTGTTTACCGATTATGGATATAACTATTTTTGGCACTAAAAAAATGCTCAACTATTCTGAGACGTACAAACGCGGAAAGTCGCCATTTATTTTGTATTTATACAAAAAATTAATAACATATGCAACGATTTATTGTTGCGTATATAGATAAATAAACACGATTACCCTGTATATCCTACCTACCGACTTCCCGCCTATAACAGTGGCCCACCCACGGTGCGAAGTATGTCGGTTTTTCTAAACATTTTTTTATTATTTTTTTTTATATAGTCTTTTTCTTTTCCGTTTGATCGTAAAAACACAGCAGACTGTATTAGTAAGTAAGGAACGGCAACCCGCGACCGGTCTGCGGTAAATTGAAAGTAATTGACAGAACGACGACGCCGCCCTGGTTTTTTTTTTTTTTTTTTTAAATTAAATTAATGGACTTAACACGAGGAATAAAATATCGCGGGGCTAGTATATTATACGAATATATCGTGTTGTAGTAAATACGGTTACCCCGAAATCGGTGGAAAATATATTGTTGTAAATAATATCGAATAAAAATACCACCGATGTCGCCGTTATCAACAATATAATATTATTATGAATCCCGGTTACCGCGTATTGGACTCAATGTCGAATTCATTCGCCTCACAGCGCGTATGAAGTGTGAAATTGTACCTTTTCTTTTTTTGTTTGCTGTATTATTCGTTTTATATCTTGCTGTATACTATAGTTCGGTTACGATTGTGCGAAACGGAAAAGAGAGAATTTTTTTAAACATTAGTGTTATCGATATATGGGAAAAGAGAACGAGATTTTCTTTTCGGTTTTTCGAAATGTCTATACGCCGCTCGCTAAATTATTATTTTTTAATATTCCCAGTATTGTTCGTATATATGTATATACGTGAACTATAAAAATAACTTCCAAAAACAGACTATATGCGAAAACTCGAAAAAAATTCGGTTACTCCACACTAGTAGGCGATAATATTATCATTTTTGATCGACTGCACCCTGGGTGAATCCCATAGCCGAATTTATAATTAAACCCTAGACTTAATTGGAACTAAATCCAAACGGCTGCGCTAGTAACGAAAGTCACTGATTAAACGATAATTTCTATGGTACAAAACTAAGATATATTATATTCTATGTTTATGAATTTTAAATTTTAACCTATTAGGAGTGGTGGAATCTCGATCGTCGATTTCGTTGTTGTCGATAACGCCGCACCGTAGTCAAATAATAAGCCGTGTACGTAATAATAAACATAATTATTTTTCACTATAATATCACCGATAATCAATTAGTATAACCCGAGACTATAAGGTACTGTCGGCTTTTGTTGTAAAAGAGAATCTCATCACTCGATGCACTTAGCTTCGCACGGGTATCGGAAAAACGGTCGAGTCGGCGTTCCGTTTTAACGCGTTTCCAATAGCGTTCTGGGCGTCCAGTTTTGGCGCGATAATCGAATGCTCACGCAAAATAGAACGCCACTCGTCGGTATTGGACATATTAGTTCAGTTTTATAAGATTGTTACTATTTATGGACTTTTGTCAAGCGAATACATAAACTAGTTTTCCATCCGACCAATACGTATATAATTATATGTATAGGTATAATGATGAATACATATATATATTTATATTAATACCGATATAATATATCAACTGTATATAATATTTTATAAAGATAAAGATACGGATAGATCACGCCCACGTTAAATTATTTTGAAGCCGCATTGCCCGCGAGAAAGGCAATCTCCAGGCTCTTTAATAACACGTAATCGAAAAGAAAAACCGCCAAAAAAAAAAAAAAAATATATACGTTATGATTAAAATATCTAACTCTATTATAATATATATTTTTATTTTCTTCTACATTTTACACCTACATTAATATCATCAGGGCTTTGCGCCCAAATCATTTATTCAGGTGTTAGAAAAAAACCCATGATGTGTATCAATTAACATGCGAATTTTATATATTTTATTTTTAAAGTTAACATAATGAAGTACAGTAATTTAAAATTAATACTTCCCGTCCATTACTTCTTCTGACTGAACGTCAGGTCAGGCTTTTAATAATTCGGGTTTTGGATCATGTGGATTTATTCGGGTTATTTCGGGTACAAAGCGCTGACATAAGTGTTGATGTTGACATTAATGGTTGAAACGATTGGTCATGGAAAAAAAAAAAATGAGGCCTCAAATTCTCATCATTAAGTATGCCGATTGTCTTTATTATCTAAATATCTAAATTATATATTTATAAACGAATTGTAATTGGAAATAACGAACTAGTTAACATTTTCGGCGTCCGTTTTCGTCGGTCAATTTCACTATGTATATATATATATATATAATATTGTCCCGATTATATATAAAACAATCGTTTTATTAGAATAAAATATTTAAAAAAAAAAAAAAACGGCTATGCAGTCGCGTTTATAATAATATACGTGAGCCAAGGACAAGCAAGGGGCAGCAGAGAGCCTCGCTCGTGTCACATTTATGTTTCATTTCGTTTTTTTTTTTTTTTTTTATATCATTGTTTGTAAATACAACGGCTATAGGCGTAAGGCCAAAACGATCGTCCGACGACGACGTGTCGGGTCGCGGTTAAATCGAGCACGACGGCGGCGGCGGCATTTGGGCGGGAAACCGGCGGCGGCGGCCGTGGCAGGGCCCGTGACACGTAATCGTGTACGTATGATAATAATCATAATCCAGCTCCGAACTAGTTTTATTAATAAAAATACGAATACATAAAACGACTAATAATCACGACGCCGTGACATAATATTACGACCGTCGCAGCCACCGCAATACCCGTACAAAATAATAATATTACGCGACGATATTAGAAAAATCGCGATTACAACACGCAGCGGCCATTAAACAGTAATAACATGACATTTTGTTAAAAAAAAAAAAATATATATAATTTTCTAACTGGATCAAATAGTCCCCGGAGATCGAAAATGTTGATTCGGTTTTTTTTGTTTTTTTTTTGTAGGGGATATTTCGATCGATTTTGTTTAAAGTTTCAATTTTCTAACCGTTTCATCATAACGGCTATGGTTGGTAATACGTCACCGGGCGATGACAAAACGGATCAAAATGTCCTTGGGAACAATTTTATCCTGTGGTGACGTCATTTTGATCCGATTAGGAAATTTAATCTGTTCTCTTAAAAGACAGTGGCGGATCCAGAGTTAGGAAACTGTGGGCCACCAACTATTTTTTGAGAGGCCACTTTTAAATAGTTGTTTTGTAATTATTGTTCAAAACACTGAATGACATTTTTCTATTTTTGTTTTACAAAATATAACGTTCAAACAAATACATACGATTTTTTAAATAAGAGGCCAATAATTATACTGGCAAAAATGAACCGTGGGTCACGCTATAACCTTCTGAATTCTCCTCTTTGTATCTGCCAACTGAAAATTTTATCGAAAATATAAATTTTCTTAAAACTATCGGCTCAAGTAAGTATATATATATATATATATATATATATATATATATATATATATATATATATATATAAGTATGTATATACCTATTATACCTATAAAATAATAATAATAAAAATATATTTCACGACTGTAATCTGGAAATAAAAAATTTAAAAAAAAAAGTGTAACTTTATCCCCGTCGACCATGAAACGAGACATCCGAGAATATTATGTTAATCTGAAATTACCAAAATACATCATGGTAATGTTTATATACCATGATTATCTAGATAACTGTGGGATATACTTGCGTTTTTTTACGTAAACATTAATTCGACTTACGAGTAAACGAGAAGTAAATATAATAGGTATCTCATTTCTGCAGACTATTCTGTTTGTTTTGAGAAACTTTGTTTATTTGTTTATCATAATTATTTTTGTTTTTTTTTTTTTATTTATTTTTTTAGCTAAAAACCGTCTAAACGGAATTATGGCGACAAATTTTTTGGGATTACGAAATTTCAAATTACCTAATATCATTATCCATACGATACACAACAACACTGACACGTTAGTTTTGAAACATTTCACGTTCCGGTAACAATGGCCCCGGTTCGGCCCGTATTCAACGACGTATTCAATTTACACTCGTTTACCCATAGGTAAGGTAGGCGAGCGCTTAAAATATTTATTATAAAATAATATTTCACACGTTTCGCGCGTGCGGAATGTGTTTTTTTTAAAACGCGGTATGTGCAATTATTTTATTATTTTTATCATTATGATATTGTACCGGTAAAATATAGGTATATAATATAACCGTTTAGTTTTAAATATTTATTTGTTTAAAAAAAAATGCCCGAAAGCGGTATAATAATATTCTTTAGGTAGTAGAACACATCGATGTGCAACAAAACATTCTTTTTTAAACAGGTTTAGCATAATACATTGCAGTCTACCTAAATAGAGGTAGAGGTATACACGTGAATTGTGTGACCGGGTTATTAAAAAAAAAAAAAAAACCGCAAACAAATGGCGTACCCGAGTATATTTATACCTACCCATACCGGTATTATGCGTTTCATTATTTGTATTTTTAGGTAACCTGCACAGGATTTCTAAAAGTAGGAGACGATTAAAAAAAAAAAAACCTAATAAAACTTAAAAATCTTGTATATTGTTCACATATAATAGATATTATATATACACTAAAATGTAACTTTTATATACTCAAAAAATCAGTGGCATGGAGAATGTTTACGAACAATGATGCACCGGGTATATTTTAGCACCCGCCTCTCAGTTTTGTTTTGTTTTGTTCTTTTATTGTTATCCCCTTGAAAAAATGTCGCCGAATCGACTAATGAAAAACAAATACGACGTACCTATAGAAATATTTTATAAACCCACGGACGCACCAGGCATAGGTATTGAAAATGCTTTTCGGCACGCTACTGTTCGAAATCAGTCGAGCCTCCCTGGAACCTCCCCGACGCGAGGTATTCTATACATATAGGTCATACACGACGGTATTCAGAGGGTAAATCACGAGACGGAAATCGGTGTACAAACGTTAGGTAATATTATTATAGGAAATCTTGGTGATCGTTAAGAAATCCAATGGAATATCCGTCGACGACTTTCGACGATATTATTTGCCACCGAAAATTTGGCGTAGTTAGGAGGGGGTGAATGTGTTTTAACCCCCTCAGCCATATATAAGCCAAAAATATATTAGGTATAAATAATTAATAATATTTCGGGGTTTATATAAAAATGTGTAGTTATCTAACTACAATTTTACTACATATTTCTATTTCATATTTGATATTATTATTCATCATACAAATTGAGGATATTAATATATATTACTATATCGAATACTTGATAATGGTTATTGGTAATCTTTTATACCGCATACCGTAATGGTAACTTATATGGAAGCACCTTCTGCTGTTGGATTTTTATCGACAAACGACGTTGCGGGATCGTCTCAAAAATTCTAGAATTAATTACTGTGATAATGTGTGACCCATCCCCATAAACTGTATGGAAATAAAAATTAAAACACTCCTCCCGTTTAAAAAAAAAATCCTGGCTACGTACTTTGTTGCGGCGATACAGCATCACGATATAAATCTCATAGCGACATAGCGGGTGGACATGTCGCAATGGTTGTTTCGGTATCGGGTGGTAACAAACTCGTATAAGTAAATATTATACCGTCATGGTCGGGATACCGCGATAGCGTTCAAACAGTCACAGATACACGTTATTTACCAGTGTTGCGATACTAAAAATTATTATTTGTCATAATTACCACAAGAAAATTGCCAGCGATTGTTGTTACATACTTTTTACTCCAGTCTACTCGTATAATACGTTTTGGCGACCACGTGTCGGATTAATTTTTTTATTTCGTTTGTACCTCGTGTGTATTGTATGTATATTCCGCAATAACACAGGACGTCACAAGTTCGTTTATCGATTACTTTCAATATTCAGTCCCATAAACGGCATAATTTGAAGAAATACAATGACGTGTTCTCGAAAAAAATAGACGATATACGAGAAATAACGTACGGTTTGTATTCGGGGGCGGGTTGGCCTATCGGGAAATCGGGAATTTTCCCGACGGTCCATGTGCGGACTGTTATATTGTTTTGCAATTTATAAAAATATAAAAATATAAATATATATTATGTAGTATTATATTGAGAATGTTATCAATTGCGGTTTCTAGAATTTTACGATAATAATATTACGTAGTCGAACAATTGAAAAATTAAATTAAATTGCTTTATATTGTACCGTTTATGTTATTAAATAGGTTCTGGTATTTAATCATTTTAACGTATTGTATTAAATTAATTCAGTAGGTAGGACACAAACAATGAATAACTATGAAATCATCATCTACTATGGATTGTATCTGTTTTTATGGTCAAATCTACTAAATGAAGATTTGTTTGTGTTAAAAAGCAACAATTTGCAAAAATGGTGAATGTCTTTTTTTTCTGTGCACAAAATTAATGTTATATCCGTGGCATGGTTACAACTGACATAAGGGAGTGCGTATAAAAATCCCTGTTTTGAAATCGGCAATATATGTCGATAGTTGTTAGTACACATATGTAGGATATTTTGTTTCAATTGTAATGTGTGGTTTGTGGGCCGGTTCTATTTGTTATAATATTTCTCAGTTGAGAAAAAATCACCAATCCTCCCCGGTTTGTATCAACGCGTATTTGTCTGATCGATACCGATTCTAAAATGTTGCGATACTGTACAATAACGATTAATAACCGTAATATAGAACCTATAGAAATAATACAAGACAACTAGACCAGAAATGACTGGCTGTTTTACGTGTAATAGACATAGAAACAAACATATTATTACAAGAGAGTGAGAGACAATATAATTTTTTTTATGGGAGAAAATATAATTGGTTTTTGTTTTTAACGATAATTATTTGTGACTTTCAGTCACTTCAAATATTTTTAACGTACGTTTGTGTCATTATTACTAATGTGACGTATTACGATTCACACGAGACTTGATACCACCGTTTTACTAATCTAAAGAGTATTATATACAAATACGTTTAGACGGTCTTTGGTAAAATCTCGTATCTCGACTCATCGTGATTTATCTACCATTCATTCACATTCCCGGTCATCGGCTATAGTTATTATTATATGTCTACGTATGCATCGCGACTAATACCACCGTGTATGGAGGCCACTTGTAATAATAATAACAATAATAATAATAATAATAATAATAATAATAATATAATGATAATGATACGTTCTCTGCGGATATATTATTTTCTAGAAATCCGACAAGATAATATTGTTGTTGAAATCTATGTCGGAATGCGAATTTTCCGGGGAGACACGTCGGCGTGTAAGTGACGGGCTGTGTAGAGTGTGAATTCAATGAAGATTCTGCAGCGCGTTGTTTGCCCGTCACTCGGCCGTGTCACCTCGTACCTATACGTTTTCTATTGTCGTGCTACCCGTTTGTGTAAAAAAAAAAATATATATATATATATATTGAAAAACCGGAAAACAGCGAAATACACGACAACAAACCGGAAAATTATTTTTATTTTTTTTATAATTACCCATTTGCTACAATGGTATTTCTCTCGCCTGATGACAAATACACACACATAAACACAATAATATGACGTTAATCTTAATATTATAATTTTTTTTCCTTTTTTGGAATATTACGAGTTTTTTTTCTTCTATAGTTGTCGGAAAACTAATATGGGAAAATGTGACAGACTCGACGGGGACTTTTCCATTTTCCTGCCTCTCTTCTGTTTATACCCGACGTGGTTTTTCAACGATTAAAGGGTTTTAGGATTTCACCCGGGACACCACGCTCGACTTCGATTGGGGAGGAGCAATACGTATCTGGTTAGCGCGTGGCGGAATTCGTTTGTTTCTACGTGGCTCCAATTCTCTTATCGTTCTTCCGACAACTCCGAGTACGACGGTAATTTCTAAGTTATTATATAATAATATGACTGAACGGTTTGCCGAATGATACGATCGACAAAACCACGGGCGCAAACTCGTATTATTATAATGTTTGTGTTTTTTTTATAACAGGAGATAACTATCGGAACCATCGGAAACCCACTTACAATACACACGAGAGTATAGTAATAGAAAGCAGCTATATAATCCAACTCGACAATGACGACGATGGTTTTATTTTAATTATCTGATCTAGTAAAACAGACGAATCTCTTTTTATTTTTATTTTTTTTTACATTTTTTACATACATACACGCTCAATTCCTGTCCCTCCTCTCCCTATAGTAGTAAAGGTCATACATACTGAACAGAGTCGGTCATTTTTTTTTTCTCTACATTTTGGAATCGTGAATAACACATGACCGTAGTGTGTCCGGGACAGCGCGGCGCTAGAGAAAGTTACGCATTATTATTATATGGTACTTTGGCGGAAAAAAAAATAAAAATGAAAGTCGAATATATGCCCGGATATGCATGATGATGGTCAACTGTGCGTGAGGACCGAGGATGGTAGACATAAATCCGCACGCGTTGGCATTAGTGACCTTTAAGAGAGGAAAAAACCAATATAGAAGGTACTGTATGGCCGAGACAAGATAATATTTATGAAAAAAAGAGAAAAAACCTACATTGATATTTGATTATATATCATTATTATACTGCGGGAAATAATATTGCAATCGTCAGCGGCGGCTATCCGTCGCGGCTTTTATTGTCGAGTAAAAATCTATTCTCGTATAATGTTAAGACGATTTTTCTTATTTTATCGACGCGTTTTTCCGTCCGTTTAAGAGGTATTGACAAAGGTATAATATTTGGGATTTTATCGATACATCTGGTTTTGAAAAAAAAAGTATATTTTTGTCGTCAATTATGTGCTGTTCGATTCCGCTTAGGATTCGATCAAGAACATTTGAAAATGATTTCTCTGTTACATAGCTAGATGGTTCTTCTTGACGGTTTTGATACTCTAATATTTAATAATACTCGTTAGTTTAATATCTACGTGATTTTCGAACATATTTGGATTAAATTTAGTAAAACATAATCAATAGTTTGCGAAATCAATAACCGGTTGGGTAGTACGCAGTCTCTCAGGTCTCTGCAAGTAGAATATTGTACACTAGTTAAGCCTAAATTCTTAAAGAGCATGGGCGTGCTGCTTAAGAGGGCCGGGGGTCAAAGGGTTTGAATCCTGTCTATCGATGAAATAACATGGCAGGCATGTTGTAAATATACAATTACCTACTTTCATTTTTCGTTATCAATTATAACTTTATGATCTATAAAAAGATAAAAGTGCTCTCGACCCCTTCCATAGGTAATTCCCGATCACGCCCCGCTGATTACAAACGATACAAGACGTTTTCCATCTCATTTTTGCACGTTTAGGGTCGTCTGTGATTTATAGCTTATGGTAAAACACGGTTAATAATAGCTTTGTTCGATTTAACAAAAAAAGCGTACACTTTTTCTGGCCAAAAAACGTGTAAGGCCGGTTATCATAATTATTATTTATCAGTTATCACTCGCACGCGCCGATGCCGAGGGGAGCTGTTGTTTCACGACGAAAACCGTTCGTTTTTAAACGGCACAGTCGAGACATAATCGCGACAGTTTTACATTTATTTATAGCATAGAACACGGGGAACTTTTCATGAAAGTCAACGATTTGGATGCTATCATAGAAAAAAAAAAAAAAATTGCGAATTTACAAAACGCATTACAAAAGTATTATAATATCGACTGCACGCACTTCTCCGCTGCGGCCGACTCGCCGGCAAATCGATAATTAAATCAGACACAGCTGGATCGATAAAAACGTTCGGAATATCCGTACAACACACGATCGGCAAATATAATAAAATAAATATTATTATATTATTAGAAAATGAAAAAAACTGCGCCGAGTGCACGTGTATTAGTCCGTGTATAAATTATAACACAGTGAACGATATTAACGACCGGACGGTTCATGACGGCGGGTGTTGTAAAAATTAAACGGACAACATGCACGGCCAGTGGTTAAAGAAAATACGTCAAAGAAAATAATAAAAAAAGAAAATTAAAATAAAAAAAGAGTGAAAACTTTGGGTTGTCACGGTTTGGAGAAAAAAAATCGGTATTAAAACGATTTGAACGCATCAGACATCATCTCCATTTGGGTTGTTGCCCCGTAGTTTTCTTCGAAGCCGAGTCACGGTTATCAAAAACTCGTCGACGCGGCGAGTATAGGTAATTCGGTAGGCATCTTTTTTTTAAATTTTTTTTTTTTTTTTAATAAATTCAATATAGAAAAAAATACACAAGTACGCTTTACTCGATAATATAATATGGCATAATATATATATAAATTCGAACAATAGTTTATTATTATTATTTATTATGATTGTTGCACCAAAATGTCCGAGGAATGATTTCTGATCGAAAGTTTCAATAAATAAAACAAATTTTTTTAAAATATTCTGTCATAGTTACAAATTAATACAAATTTAAATTTAAATTTATCAAAACAGTGTTTAACCGAACAGAATCGTTTATTGTTTTCAATTGTTTATCGTCGCGTACGATTTAATATAATCAATTAAATTGCAATATGCACCTTCCCAATTGCCCACGTACAACCCGCCCACGGTGCAAAAAGTATGTCGGTTTATTATTATTATTATTCTTTTTAAACATTTTATTGTAAAAATATAAGTATTTAATACAATATAAAATTACGTGTGTATTTCGATAATAATAATAATAATATAATAAAAACACCCGCGGATATAATATGACGATAATGTAATATTCTTATAATTATGATAACAGAGTCAAAAGACTTTAGCCGTTTTTTAATTTGATTTTTTTTTTTTTTTTTACTCCGGACATTATTTTCTATACGCAGTCGCCACTGCGTTATGTTTTCGCGTATAGATATAGGCTAACACAATGATGATGAAAAACTGACACGGAACCCACGATTGATAATTATTACCATTTTTATTTTTTTTTTTTTCATACTTTTCCTATACGAATTTATTTAAAAGCTACGTCGCGGCTAGCAGACCACCGCACAACCGTAACATGACAATCGACTCGCGAGACTTATTATAATATTATATTGACCGGATAGTCGAGCGATAACCGTGACGGGCCGGACACGGACCCCGTTCGATTCAATTTGCTCGGCTCGCCGTACAATATAATATATTATAATATGTATACAAAAATAGCAGTATTTGTGTACAACAACACTATAGAATTATTTTTCGAAAAACTAAAATTAGATAAAAAATTTTTCCACACGATTCTCGCGGCGATATAGAGATTAAATCGCTATTATTATTATTATTATTATTTTAGTTTTTCCGTTGCGGTAATAAATAACGGAAATGATTATTATTTATATGATGTTCGTGTCGGTGTCATACTACTAACACGGATCCGACTATAATAATAAATGGCGGTCTGTCGGTACCCGGCGGTACCGGTGGCTGAGGTTGGTTTTTATTACGTCAGCGTTGTATTGTTATCAGTTAAACGCGCGGAATGTCATTTAAATAACCCACAAACTACCGAATAGTTTTTTAACATAGACGATAAAGAATGGGTCCACAACTCAGCCGTGCCGTGTAAAATACTCAAATACGACTGGCTTGCCGAAACGCGGTCAGAAAAAAAAAACACCAACACAGTGTATTCCACGATTACCACACAGATGGATATATAATATTCAACATTTGGCCGTGTGATTACCGGTAAAAAGTATGGTAACACGACACGGCTAGTTGTACCTACCATAACTAGCATTTGCATACAATCACACGACACGACGAGTTGTGAACCCACCTGGAGGCCATGTTGCCTTATCACATGTTTCCGAAAACCGACCGAAGTCACTTATATTTTTATTCCGTGGTTACATTTTCAATTGTATAACTAATTTAAAAATTATTAAAATGTAAACGTATCAAACGGAAAACACCCTATAGACAAAGTACTTAGAAAATTTAACCGAATGTTGGATATATTTTCATTGGAATATCGATTAACCTAACCAATAACCGCTGTGGTTCATAATCATTGTGGTATATTAAAGGTACCGTTGTAAGACAGAGATATATCTGCTCTTTAGGACCTTATGTTACAGATATAGGAATGTCCTATCCATTCTTTATTATCTGTGAGTTTAACAACAATATTTCAATAAAATATTATAATTATTTTCCAAATCACGTACCTTGGTTTTTATACCTCTACATTGCACATGCAAAAAATTTTTTTCATTAAGAAACTGTTTTAATGTAACAATAGTAATTAATAATAATGACAATCCAAAAAACGTTGTCGGTGGGTGACATTTTTCATCACGTAGATATCGTATTGTGTTTTTTTTTTGTTACACTAATATTCGTATTGTTTCAAATGGTACAGATTACTGTATTTTGATATACATAGTTTCTTATAAAAAAAATAATAATAATAATAAAGGATGCGCAGTAACTGAGAAGATTAGCCGAGGAAAAGTAATTAATACTAAAAAGATAAATCTCGATAGTAATCTTCGGGCCGACCAAGGGTGAAGATAAGATAGTGGAGAGCGGAAAGAGTCAAAACGCAAAGGCATATTACTCCCAAGTAAAAGTAAATAGTTTATTTTTTTTTAATAATTATATAATCTGTAAAGAAAGCTTGCCAAGTGATGATTATAGTTTATATAAAATTGTATAAAATAAATTTAATTAAATTAGCTAAATTTTAAATATAGCTACATGAACATAGGAGCTATCCGTTAATGGAACTTCATGACGTAGGGTAAGGGGGTTATTCAAGCAGCAGGAATAGTGGAAACATACAGTTTTTGAGATTAGGGGGTTGAGATGGAAGACTAGAGTATAGGTGTTTGTAATAAATAGATGTCGTAATAAAGAGGAACACAGTAAAATGAATAATATTATGCTTGTATGAGTGAGAATGATCTAATAAACAAAAAAAAACCCACGGTGATGGAACGTGATGGGAATTACTCTCAGAGGAAGTCCGAAATGGACAGAAAAATCAACGTATAGATAAAAGGACGGAGGATTGGGTGTAAGATAGGACGGGAAGTCTAGCAAACCAAAAGAATAATAACAATAATGATAAAGAACACGGAATACATATTCTATACATCTAATGGTTTTTTGAGAGTTCGGTTCAATACACGGTATTTACGTATCCGGTGGCGCCGATATTCAGGGGCGGTTTTTCAACAAACCCCGGGGGGAAGTGAAAATATATTATACCAGCCGTATTTTATTATGTATTATTCACTATTATAGCGATGATATCAACGTGAATTGAAACTAAAATCTTTTATTCAAACTTTCGTCATACGCATCGTCGCATGACTAATACACGACGATAATAATAATAATATACATTGTATCGGTAAAAGTGTTATAACATAGATTAATATGATTTTAAAAACACTTGTGGTTATAATATTATGAGTAATGTACAACTAAAAACTGACTATATAATAGGTTCGCATCGGTGCGATTATTTGTAAATTACCTATTACGTAGGTAATGTTTATCATCGGGACGGCAAAAAACGTCATAGGTCAACGTCAAAAAAAAAAAAAAAAAATGAATTACATTATATAAAAATTACGTTTTATTAAAAACCGTTTAAACTGTACAACTTGCCGACTCAATGGCGAAGCCAGGAAAGGGTGGTTGGGGGTTGTGACCATTTATGTTACAAATATGGAAACAAAAAAATTCTACAAAAATCTGTATATATACTAATATACAAATTAAACCTAAATTTAAACGTGCCTATATGATAATAATACAACTGAGACGGCATGCAGAATAATAATAAACCGCGTCTGTGTACATTTAAACGAAACACAAATAAATTGTAAGATGAAAACTCATGAAATTATTTTGTATAATTAAATATTTTTTTTATTATTTTTTATTATTCCGCTTCTTTGCACTCGTAACACTACGATAATGAAATAAAAAATCAACGAATAATATTATAGCGGACACCCGGAAGTGCAATTATTATATTAAATTTCGTTTCGACCACAACGTTTAGATCCGCACTGTTGTGAGACAATTGCAAGATATGATGTAAGCTTGAACATTTTTTTTAAACGATTTTTTTTTTTTTTTTGTGTAACTCTAACCTATAGTATGAAATACAGTTTATGTATTTTTTTTGTTTCAATTTAATAAATTGCTCAAAAGTATTTGCATTAACAAACTAACATTAAACGTTGTTTAAAATATTATTAATATAAATATGGTTTTTTTAACCAGGTTGCAGTTATAAAAATATAGGTGAAACATTTCGGTATGTAAAATCAATAAACGTTAAAGTTGTTTAAACTTTTTGAAAATCGATATCACTACTATTATAATAATATGTCAGTTGTGACTAATGGATTACGTCAAATCTCGAAATACGCCTTGTGATGGGTAAGGTAATCTTCGGTGGGCATTATTATCGACGGCCTCAATAATAATAATTATAATTGCGTAAAAAGCGTTAAATACGATGGGGAGTGGTGATATTTAAAAATAAAGTTTTTTTTCAATAATATGTAAGCAAATTATTGTTATACATTTTCGTGACGGTCGGACTTAGCAAAACCGGATACCGCGAGGTATTATATACCTATACGTGTAATGTAGTAATATAATAACGTATATTTTTTTATAAAGAATCGTGTCGAGAATCATATTATTATACGGGCGCACTTACGTAAATAGCCACCAGTTGCCGCCAGTATCACGCGCCTGTGATAATAATAAATAAACGATTGGAAGACGTGTTAAACGCTCGGTGGTGTCACAGGACGTTGCGAAAATAAGAGCCAAATACAAACAAATTTAGAGAAATAAAAAAAAAAATGGTGAAAATGAAAAAATACTTGTACGAATAAACATGCAACGTTGTTAAAATGTCCGTACCTAAAAACAAGGCTCGGATTATAGCATTTGCTAATTATTATAGGATACAGATAAAAATGGCAGAGTGAACTATACAAATTTGTTTTATGCACAGAGGGGCGACTTCAAATATGAGATTTTATATAGCTATTTTTATTTTTGAATATTTGAAGTATTTTAGATTTTTAATGCTATTTAATTGCTATAATATGCATAATGTAACGATTTATTTTTTTTATTTTTCATAAATCTCGTTTATAAAGAAAGGAAAACAGTAGAAACGAATTGTCATTTATACGAATCCATAAGAAAAATACTCACATTTTCGTACGAACAATATGATTCATTTATGACTTCTTATCGGTTGTATTTATATATTTTCGTCTAGAATATTCTGTCGTACGTATTTCAGCGTCAGTCGCGGTTCTCCGTATTGTTCGATTTTCGAAAAAATAAAATGTTTTTTTTTTTTTGCTATTTTTCATGTTTTTATGGCATATTATAGCGCATATTTTAATTTGTTTTTAGAGCTACAAAATCCGAGCCTTGATAAAAATATTCGGTGCGTAGAGAGGAGAAACAATTATTTTATCGTTATTTTTATATACGCGTAAGTACATTTTTTTTTTCGGTAGCTGTCCGAAATCAGACTCGAACGAACGGCAAAAAAACTAAAAACAAACAACGTATTGTGGTTTTTTTTTTTATCTCTCTGTCTTTCTAATATATCTTTATAACGGACAGAACCACAACCGCTCGGCGAAGATGCCAATGAGAGCGCGATAAGACAAAATACAATTATAGTTTCCCTATACGCCGTCTCTGTTGTGTAGGACTTTCTACTGTGTTCTGAATTTTGGGAGGAAAAATAAAACATTTTTTTTCCTTATAAACCGAAATATTAAATTTTTTAAAAATTTTAAATACATTACAAACTCTAAATATACTATATAAGACGTGCACAAATAACGCCAGAATAATTTGAAAATCGTTCCACGTCGGGATGAAAAGGCTAATAATACATAATATGAGTATTCGGTGCGATTTACAGGACCCTATAATATTATTATCAACTGAATTACATAAAAAAAAAAAAAAATCGAAAACAACGGAAACGGAAAGTTTTCCCTATTTATTCTAAGGGAAAATCGAAAAATGACCTTCCCTATGCAACTCGATTATAGATTCAAAACTCACGTGTCTATTTTTGTTCGGAGCAAGATTTCCTATGGAAAAGTTGTTAACAGACACGCACACACAGACATACAGTAAAACCACCAATACGTTCCTCCTTCAAAATACCGATGAAACTATGAAAAAATATTGTTCTTTTTAGTTACCATATTTTAAGAAAACCCGTCAATCGAGTACAATCGAATATCATAAGTAAATATTTATAAAGATGCTAATATTTTTTAAATATATTTACTTTGTGACGTTTTGACGCGTGGGCGGCGGTGGCTCACGTATAGTTAATATTTTCCGTATACGATGGACATAAATTATCGATTAATGAATTATACCTACGTTTGTTTGAAATTTATGTTGGCAAACGGATATATATTGACGTTTGCGTATTTCACGTGTACGCGTACATAAACGATATTATAAAATATAATCATTCGTCCGGTAAAAATCCGGACGTTAAGATAGGTATTCGATGTGATGTTTTTGTTATTTTGCAATACAAAACGTTTTTCTCGGTCAAATCGAGTAAAGAAAAAACCACGATAGTCCGTTTTTCATAGTGCTTAAAACCATGCTGGCCTAAAGAAAAAACCTATCCCTGTCGATTTAAGCCCAATATAATACCGATCCAAAAACGGTTGGTTTAAACCTAAATAGTCTATATAGCCGATGAAAAACAACAACGGGTTTGGATAAGAGAAAAATGGAAAAATAACGTCACAGGATTCTATATATTTATACAATAACAAACGGAGATTGGATTTTTTCAACTTAGAGTAAAGCGTGTCCGTAAACCCATATCTCAATTACATACGTATATAATATGAAATAAAAATAAATATTACCTCGCACACATCATGGGTTCGGATGTTTATGCAATTATGTATTATGCATTACAAATCATAAAACGTGAACTTTACCTAAAACAAAAAATAAACATTAGACATTCGTTTATTTATAAATAGAGCTTATTATACGTATTATAAATCAAAAATTGCATAGTTCTACATAGGCGTGCCGTTTATACTGGAAAATTCTATCGCAATTACGCCTGTACCAATTGATATCGTTGTTAGGGGGGTCTTATTAAAATGTCGACTACCGCGTATAGACGTAGAGGTGGGCGATTTTGATTTGTTATTTTTTTTTTCGAAAGAAAACGATTTGAATATTATTGTTATTATTATTCTATATATATATAATTAAAATTACCGTTTCGCGGATATTACAAGTGTAAAAAATGAACATTTTATTTTTATGATTCCCACCGCACGGCATCTTGACAATAGTCATATATTATATACCGCTAAGTATACTATAAAATTGTATTCAAAAACATCTAGTATTTCTATACGCTATTATCTCGTCCAACAATAATGCATATATATATGTATATATATATATATATATATATATATATATATATATATATATAGAGAGAGAGAGAGGTACCTAACGTAGGTACAAACGGAAAAAAAGAAGAATTTTACAGTTATCAGTTATTATTATATATGATAGACAACTCGATTCGGTCGATCAATCGTTACGCGGTCAATTTCGTAACAGTTCAAATTAGGTAGGTATACAATTTAATCGATTTTTTTCTTTTTATTTTTTGCACATTTTTTCCATCGTGTACGTATATAATAACATAACCGTCCCCGACAAAATTATATCATCATATTAAACGCAAATAAATTTATGTATTACTGCCGACATAATGTGACGACTATAGGTAATATATAAAAATATAGCGGTGAATTAAAAAAAAAAATAAATAAAACGACGACATTTTTTTGTTCGATCGTTATGTGATTATTTAAACTTTATAGAATACATTTTTCTTAAAACATAAATGAGTTTATAACAGCTTAAGTGTATACCGAAAGAGTGCATGATAGTAAATCCATATTTTTATAACACTTCTATTTGAAAATCCAAGTAAATACCCTTAACTTTTATAGTGATTGAAAAAAAAAATAAAAAACTAAAATATCTTAAAATATCTAAAATAATCTTCGTAGATAACCGCTGAATCGTGATAAAAAAAAAAAAAATCATCTTGTTTTATATCTTGTTATTTAAAAATAATTGATTTACGTCGTTATTATTATAATTATGAATATATTGATTGAAATTATTATTAATGACGGGTAATAGTTTTTTTTTTTTTTTTTTTATTATTATATAAAGTAAACATATTTACCGAGTTATTAATTTTTTTATTTTTTTTTATCAAAAGAACAAATAGAATAAATAAGTAAACATTATTTGGAAAAAAAAATACCGACATTTTAATAAAATATAAAATCGTCGTCGTCAGTGCCGTAATTTTATTTAATATGAATCGTACTAGATTTTAGTACAAATTTAAATGTAAATTTAATTTTAAATTACATTTTTTGAGTGTGATTTATTTCGTTTTAAACCCAATGTTTTTACCCACCAAAACGATTTGCAAAACTTAAATAAAATCAACGTAATGAGTATATGCACTAATCTTAATTTACTATATAGAAGCAAGGTTTTTTTAACTCGGCGTTGAAAATTCAATCCCAAACGACTGCAGCACTCAACACGTAGTTTGAAATTAATGACCACACTACTACAAACAGACTATACTTACATTTAGGGGTGGGCTCGATATTAGTTTTTTTTTCTTTTTCAAAACTTTAATTTTAATATCAACTCCGCCGTTTTCTACGTTTTTAAATATCGGATATCGGTAAAAAGTGATATCGGCTGTATAACACTGTTCATTTAGCTGATTTTCGTTTATTAATTAGTCTTTTTTTAAAAATAATAATTATTTGTTTAAAAATCGCGTATTTTTTTCCACCAAATTGATCTACAACACGTCGGACGTTGTCGCATAGTGTGTCGAGGGCGTCTTCTCTTCGATATTAAATATTTTATAATATGGTACCATTGTTTCATAAGTCAGAAAAAAAAACGTGTCACAAACCCACTCACCCCCTGCACCGCCGCCAACACGCATACTTAATATTATATTTTATTCTATACGCATAAAAAACAACCTTCAAGATTTTTTTCTTATTTTTCTTTTCGATTTCCCACTCTCATCATAACCCCTCCCCCACCGCAACACTATAAATAAATTATATTATATTATATAGAATCGTTACAGAATCACCTCCACCGGTTTTATTGTTTTGAAATACAATACGGTAGTATAGTGTTAAATATTATAATTAGGAATAATAGTGGCGAAATTCAAAAAAAAAAAATAAATAAAATGTATTTTAATAAATAATAATACAATACGTTTTTCACGATTTTGGAATTTCAAATCAATTTAAAATTACTTCAGATAACAAATACGTTTGAGCATTTATTTGGTAATTCATTCTCGAAACGTTTATGTTTCGGCCAAGTTACAAGGAAAAGCTTACAGGTCTGATTTCAGATCTGTAACTTTTACAGGCGTATTTCTAGTCCGATGTTAATAATGTTTTTGCCGAAATTGCTGATAGTGTTTTTTTGTGATTCGTTATAAACGACAAGTCGACAGTGTTCAATCGATTGTTAATCGTACATTGTGGTCGACAATGATATCATTAAGAGTCTTCTTAACGCGCTACCGATAACATACAGCATTATCAAATATAATATATTGATCTATCTGGTAACCGCGGTTAACGTTAAATTACAATTTATAAAATATTCTACGCGCAACACTGTCGTCTCACGTGTTACCAAGCCATTAAAATTGTACAGATACTTGCAGTTGTTACAGACGTCTGCAACATATTTACAGACTGGTTTTTAATTTTTTATGCGACCCAGCCTTATTAAATGAAAATTGGCCATTTTTGGATTTAGTTAAATTCTTCCTACTGTACGATGTATTATTGATTAGGTATGCCAAACACCTCTCCGTGTTAAAATAACTAGTAAAAAGGTGTCTCTAGAACACATTTTTTTAAAAATGAATTATAAATCGCTCAGTTGTTTTGCATTTAATAAGGAATGGATTGAAAAAGACTGGAATTTCAATTTAGCTTTTTTCCTGGAAAAAGCGATTACGGACACACTGATTAAAAATGTGTGGGTATAAGATAATTTTAATCTTCAAACATTTATCTAAAGATATGTTACGTGCTCGAAATTAAATTTAAAACCAATTGTACACGTATTATAAATCAACAATGTTATAGGATGGATTTATCAAGACAATTATTTATAATCTGTGGTAAACCTAAGAACATAATATATAATCCCAATTTATAAAGCTAAGATCCAGGGGAGGGGCGGCAATCCACATGTTGCTCCCTTATAACAGCCACTGCGTATAACACTAAAATATCTTCTTAACAATAACGGCATACGTTTTTAAAATTAAAATAATACAATATAACTCGTTTATATAATAACACGCGTATAGTATTATTATTATTACGATTTGAAAAAAAAAACACATGTTCTGTAACGTGCTATGAGTTCGGTGAATGTCCCGCGACTATATTTTATTCTAAAGCCGCAGTCGTCGATTGTATTACACGAGTAAAAAAAAAAAAAAAACGAACGTTTTATAAATTATATTATATATCATTTTTTTAACAATGTGTTTAGACATATATTGAGTACCAGGAGTTGCATAACGCTGTTTTTCTATTTCGGTATATTACACGCGAGCTTAATTCTGTTAACGACGACAAAGATAATCGAAATTTGTATTTTTTATTATTATTATTATTATTTCCACTGATTAACGACCACATAATAAAAATAATAACAATTATTACAATATTAAAGACGACCGATGTTTTATAATAATATAATAATATATACGATACAATATTATATCCCCCCAATCTGTAATTTGTTTAAACCACGTAACGTTTCGCATAACCCAACTCTGTCGGATTATTACTACACGCGTTCCTCTCCTCCCGATACCTAAATGCATTTTCTAAGTCCTAGGTAATTGCAAATAATTATTTTTGCGGTTACGAATGAAATAAAAACGGTCGAAAACTTCGTTATTCCTGTACACAACACGACAATTACGTCCGCGTTATAAAATTAGCAGCGAATTTCGATTTGGATGATTGTTTTATAATAACAAAAAAAAAAATTAAAAAATAGCGTTACCCGAAAAGGAAGAAACGACTTTTTTTTTTTTGTTTTGTTTTAATCGTTTTCGCATATCTACTTACTCTGTAGTCGACTGGTGAATTTACTGAAAGACGCCACAAGGTACTCTCTCCCAGTAATACGTATTCCAATAAGCATCCAGACGTATTCGACAATTATAATTTTTTTAAATATTTAATAGGTATTATGCACTATTTTGTGCCCAACGACGATCATGAAAACACTACCAAAAAAAAAAAAAAAAAACTGACAAGTAAAATTAACTGCCAGCGCTCTTGGTGGCAAAAGTCACAGTGCAGTGTTGCTATAAACGGGGACAATCCACTATTTTGATTACATACCGGCATATAAATTCGTCATATGATCTATTTGAATATCAGTCCGACCCCTTAGATCTTCCTAAACCGTATCAGAAATACGCGAGTTTGTTATCCGACGTTTGAGCTGCGGTCCGCCGGAAGCACTGCGTGTTATTTTAACAGCTGTTTTTGTTGATTGTCGATCTACGAGTTTCTATACAGTATATATTATACTTACTATAGGTCGTCGTGCAACCTGTATATTATTAATCGTGCTATTATGTTACTATCGAAAACATTATTTAAACAGTATTACTATGACTGTACGTATTCGGTTTTTTCGTCCCTCCCCACCCTCTTCGTTATTAATTTCTAAATACGCCCATGTCCGCGTGAATATAAAATCAATTGGTGTACTTACTCGTCGGTTCAACAATCTATAGATTACTATATAATAATATTATAATATACGACGAACCCCACGCGCCCGAAAAAATCCTACGCAAAGTCGTATAAAAACCAACGGTTTTGGCAAACCGCGACAAATTAAAATTCAACAACACCGGCGCGTCGCCTACCCGGCGGATTGGGCTGCAACAGCATTGACATATAATTATCGGTTACATTTATTATATTATTACAGTTTTGAAAATTTCGTTTTTAAAATCCATTTTACAGGGAATAATAATAATACCTATAAAATATTATATTAAAAATAAAATAGTTCACTGATATACGCGAACCGTGTCGGTTTGACTAACGGACGACATGGAAAAAACGTCATGCTCGCGCAGACCGAGTAGAACCCCAATTATAAAATTAAAAAAACACTATATTCCGGAAGACACTTCGATGCGTTAAAGAAAAAAAATTAATAATAATATTTTTTGAACATTTACAGTACAATTAACAAAAAAAAAAAAATGTTGTAATAGTCATTATTTCTATTTATAATGCGAGATAACGGAAAAATCGCATCGGGGTGCCCCCCGGAAAATCGTCTTCTTTTAAATTTGTAATAGATGCTTTTACTCTAAAATCAAAATCAAGAGTTTTATAATAAGTCTGCGTAAAACTCGCGTGTTAGTGAAACGGAGACAGTAAATGCAGTTAAGGAATAGTTTCCTATTTTAAATTGTAATAATTTTTTTTAAAAACGCATAATTTCTATTTCCTGTAATATATTTAGTATTTTAACGATAACTTTTATACATCCAATATAAAGGCGGTGTTGTTAAGATGTACCATATCATCATCTAACGAATAAATAAATATTATTGATGATGACGCATTCTTGTTCGTAACAATTCGTATATTAAATATATATATAATTATAAAGTAACAAGACCGAATTAATTAAAAAAAAAAAAAAAAAATCAATATTTCATAATTTTGTGAAATATTTCACTGGAAACGAAATATTTTTATCCACATGAAATATTACAAACAGTAATAATAATTAAATAGTATTATACATTTACAATTTCGATAAGACATCGACGGGGAACGTGCGTCTTAAAATAATACCGACGATTGCGCGGACCGCACAATATTTCAGTACGGACAGAGTAAAATAATTTTCGAGTGCGTTGACCTAGTATAGTCTGGTAACTGTATCGCCACCCGCAGAACATTATAAAATGTATAATACCTAATGTACCTACACAAAACGAGAGTAAGTAATAATAATAATTAATAATAATATACAGTACACGACGGATTGCACGTACATATATGTATATAGATACGTGAAACGAGATTATTCGGTAGACCCGAAAACCCGCAATATGACATTATGTTATTATATCGAAATTGTGGAGTTTCAGGACAAAAAAATAGCCTAAAAAAAAAACAAAGGTAAGACACATACTGTTCGTGTCACTGTTGCAGAAGGATGGAGAAGCGGAAGGTGTAGGATATAAAGACGATCTATAATTATCAGTACATTAACAAAAAAAAAAAAAAACCATTGCGAGCAGAGTTCAGGTATTAAAATATGTTTCCATCGATTTAAATTGAAGAAACTGTTTGTATTTTTACGTCTCAAATTTATCAGCAATTTTTTGTCGACCAAACACAAATATTTATATGGATTAATTTTATTTTTTTTCTTACAATTTAGTAAAGCTTATGGTGAACCTTGTGTCAAATTTTCGAGAATGTTTGCTGGATCAAAAAAAAAAAACGTTATTTACATAAAACCAAATAAAACACATGAAAAATTTGTATTGCTATAAATGGTTAAAATGAGTATGCGGTAAAAATTCCAGATTTCTATACGTCTGTTTTTAACCGAGTTACAAAAAAAAATTTAAATTTAAAATAACAGAAACCGGTATTGCGTAAATATTCCTGTTTTTCCCAATTATTAAGAAAACTTACAAGGATTATAAAAATAACGACCTTCTCGTAGCACCGACTAGACAAAATTTGCTACCAGAAACCATCTCTGAAGTTTGATGACCGGAACAATATTTCTGGTTTTGAAAAGTTGTCAAAAAAAAAAAAAATGAAGCACGATAAATCATACACAGTAAACGTGTAAAACCAATTTCTCGCTACGCTCAGAATCTAAAGAAAAACTAAAAGAACGACGTTTTTATAGATTTTAGTTTTTATTATACACCTATTAAATTTAAGAGATTTTTATTAAAATCGTTTGAAAAAGATAGAGAAAAAAATAATAATTCGTTTTAATTTCGAACGACACTAAATAAAATGAGGAAAACAATATCGTTTGGAACAAGTGCGGCGTTACGCGCACGGTGTTGGTCCGTCGTTAAGCGTGCGATTTTCTACCGTATAAAAAGTGACGTTTAAAATAACACTGACCGCGGGGTCGGTTTTATTTTAAAAAAAACATTGACGGCCAACGGCGGCGGTGGTTACCGCCCGAAGACAATCCGTGTGCGGAAAACCGTCGCCGTCGTCGGGCGCTGCGCCACGCATTCGTCACGGGGTGCGTTGTGTTAGGGGGGAGGGGAACGCACGATGCAATAAACACAGCGGCGGCCGCTGCTCCCGCCGATCGCGCGTATGAAACGCATTTTTATAACGATAATAACAAAACGCCGTCCGCGGACAGCGTAGTGCGTTCGGTTCCGGGCGGCCGACACGCGTAACCGATACGTACGATTATCGTGTGACGGGCCGTGTGTGCCTGTTGTCGGCGTACCTATGTACGCGCTAACTACGGATACAGTCGGTGCCGCGGATTAAGAAATTTAACGCCCCTGGGCCCTGTACAAAATTGCGCTCTTATTATATTTATTGTTTTTTTTTTTTTTTTTTTGTTCGTAAACCTCAAACACGGAGGTTTTGCGATCGCGTATACATACACGTGAATCTCTTATACGAATACTTGTATTGTTTTTTTAATATGTTTTTACATTGAGAAATTGTCTAAAAACAATACTATTAATTTCAGTTAATAATTTGCTTTATGAATTTCCCGGGTAGCGAACTCGGTCTCGTCATTTATTACCGTCCGCGAATTACTATGTATTTTATCAAGACATTGAGACGATAACAGTAAATTCAGTGGTAGTCTCGTACAGTAGTCATCGCAGAAGTAGAACGTTTTATTTTATAGTGGTCGTGGTCAACACCCCACCATACGATTTAAAATTAAGACGACCCCGGGCCCGGGCGTCCCCTATGCGTTAATCCGCCCCCGAATACAACAGTAGGCGTACGAAAAAAAAAAGTAAATAAATAATAATAACCGCGTGACGGTCGAATCTGGCCCGCAAGCGCGTTGGATATCAAACGTATTTCATACGTATTATGACGACGACGGAAAAAAATATTATGATGACCGGGTGAATATAATATTATGACGATATGTGTGTGTGTACGCCGAGCGTGGTAAAAGATCCATTTGTCACGGTGTCGGTTGACGGGTTGGCTCTGGCCGGAGATCTGACTGACGTCGAACGACGACGAACGGCAAGACGACCACGACGGCACACGCACATAATAATATTAATAATAATAATATACACACACTGAAGCGCGGGCCGTTAACCTCGTTCCACGTTCGGACGCGCTTGGTAACTGACCGAAGGTTTACATAATAGAATATCCGCAGGTGTATCTATGTATAATATATAAATATATTGTTGAGAGGTATATATATATATATATATATATATATATATATATATATATATATATATATATATATTTTTTTTTTTAATTGAAATAACGTGAAAAAAAATAAATAAAAAACGATGGTTAAATTTTCGATTTTTTTTTTTCTTACTATTTTTTTTAGATTCCGAGTGAAGCGAACAATACGTACAATATAATATGACGTAACGAGTACGTATATTATTAATTATTATCGTACCCGTATAGTTTTACAGTCATTATATATTATGGCGTGTACTGAGGACCGTAATTTTGGGGTGATGACCCCCTTCAAAAAGCCCGTTTTTTGCTTAGGAAATTTCTATCAATATAAAAGACGTCCAACGATTGGCTCAACTGTTAGATGATAACTTATTCGTACGATCAACTCGCCACTTAAACACCTTAAATTATGAATTCAAATCGTGCAAGCGATACCTTTTAAAGTACGATAATGGATCCTTATCAGTGATCAGTTTGAGTAGCACGTACAATAAAATTATCTGATATCTTTGAAAAGGTCAGTCTCAGCGGGTTGCCCTTACCTACCTACCAGTTAGGCTCAATCGACTAATCTATTATCGGGTGAATATAAATGAAATTAATTTTAATTTTGAAAACAAATTCAGCCAACAATAAGTACCGTAAATTCCAATTAAATTTTTGGAATGAAAATAGTTCAGCAGTTTTAGAGCCAGTATGTTTTAATTTTATATTTAAAAACAATAATTATTTTATGGTGGTGAGGGGGTAACGCATCTTTATCACGTAATAAATTATAAAATATTCTAGACAGCAGCTGATGCTTCCATTTAGGTTACCATCGAGGTAACCTAGAAGATAACCAATAATCGTTATCGAATATTAATATCTTTAATTTTCATGATAAATAATAACACCGAATATGAATAGAATCGTCTAACTACTACATGTTTTATAAATAAAATATACCTGATATATTTCTGGACTAAAATACCACCGGGGAAGGAGGGTTAACACCTAAAACACCCACCCTGGCTAAATCTTTTATAGTGTACACATCGAACGGTGGTGAGTAGGGGGGATTTATTGATGACATATTTTTCTTTTTTATTCTTTTATTCTGTGGTAGAAAGCATGTAATTCGCGTTAGGATGAATGCTTTGGTTGCATTGTCCCGATACCTATCTAACGGAACCGTGTCGTTATACCGCTTTTGTTATAACGTTTTTTTTATTATATTTTTTTTTTCAACAATTCCTAATCGCGGTTATTATCGTGATGATGGCGGGACCATGGCGTGTATACACAGCCATAGATACATAAAGTGATGTGGTGGTTATGTCACCGAAAAAATAAAAATAAAGTCTTATGACGAATAAAACAATTGAAATTCCCTTTGACCACGGGACAATAAATTTTATATAGAATTAAAAAGATAATAATTACATGCCATTTAATTAATGTATATAGTCGTCTGCGCGGTTTTTTTTTGCATAATTTACGTCAAATTTACGCACGAAATTAGTTTGATGTTGTATTATGTGATAACAATCCTTATCCAAATATGATTAGATCCAAACATATAAAAACGTACGTATAAACGCGATGTAAAATTACTTAAAAATTCGTATAATCTACATTTTAAGTACTTGGATATTTGTGTTATCACTGAAAACCTCGTTCGAGTAACTCTTATTCGATAATAATCAAATTTTAGTTTGTAAGCACTCGTATTTTAATAAAATATGAGTGTTTTAAAAAAAAAATATCACGTGTATTTTTAACGGCACTAAACAAATTGTTCGGGTACAAATGGTTCAATTATTACTGGTAACAGACTGATAAGAAAAGCACAACGTAGGGCACTCAAATCAAGCGTATTGTAGTTTTACGGTGAGAAATGTTAATAAATCCCGCAAGCAACACGTAAGTTATAATAACAAGAATATATTATATTGAATGGTATAGAAATGTATAGAGAAACGAAATTCACGGATAACAGTATCTGAGACATTTGAGTTCTATTAGAGTATAGTGCTCTTCAAATACGATAAAATACGGATAATTTGAACCACCCCTAAGGGAAACTGAAAAAAGGCAGATTACGTATATTTGAGAGAAAGTAAATATTACAATGAATATACGGGGAAGGGGGCATGTTATCAGAATATACAAGAATATTTGAAAAAAATACATCCATAGTCGAGAGCTAGACGTCGTATTTATTTTTCAAACGACCTAGGACATTTTGAACGAGATGTTAATCTATTACATCGTCGGGGAATCGGCGAGAATCCATCACACGGTTAAAAATGTCCAGAAAAATTCATGAATCCCAGAGCTTCGTCGACGAGATTGTATACAAAGCACGTGGTTTTTCGAGTACCTTATTGTAGAAAAACGAGAGAATTCAGCCCGGGAGGAGGTGGCAGTAAATATAAGGAACACTGTTCGGCAGGATCCTCTCAATCAGGGGCGGCCGAGTGGGAACCGAATTCGATGTGTAATGGTTTGATTTGTATTTTTAAATTTAATTTCGTTAAAGACTCTCAATATTGATATGCAACTATTATACGAATTGAAATTCGATGGAAATAACAAACATAATAATAGTTAATCGACAAATGGCCGTGAGAAAAAAAAATAAAAAACACACCCGCTCGGTTTTTTTTTTTCGAACAATGTTTTTCTCTTGGGCCTTTACACAGCACATACGACACACGTATATAATACGAATACAAGAGATTGTAATTAAAGAGATCGTAGATATACCACCGTTGTATTACTATACAAATACCGTGCACGGCTGCTGGTCAGCGTGTTGTTAATATTATTATTTCGGCGGTGAGAAAATCACCGTCGTGGCACAGCTGCACTTCTATATATATAATTGTATAGTAATAATTATTATATATCGGTGGGTAGTACGCACGCCTATACCGAAAACAAGTGGATCGTTTCGCAGCATCCGAGACCCTTGGCTTGGTCCATAGACGGTTTTAGATTAGTAGAAAAACAAACGTGGTGGGGGGTGAGGGGAGGGGAAAGAAATGAATGAAAGAAAGAAAGATAGACCGGGGGGGGGGAGAAACAACGAAAAAAAAACACACACGGCGATGAGGTTATTGCCGCCGTTGTGTACGACATCGGATTCGTCGTGCATGTTGAAATCATGTTTATAACGATAGAGAACACTGCGCGATGTCATTGACCACGTGCAAGTGTACATTTCATATACGTACACATATTTGAAAAACACACCATATCAAACCGTCGTCGTCGTCGTCGCCGCCGCATGATATTGTGCGGGCGAACCGCGGCTAGGGGTGGATGGGGAAAAAACGTCGGACGACACAAAGCGTACCGCCGATATTGTTAATATTATTATTTAATAATAATACGGGCGGTGTATACGGTCCAGAGAGAGGCTGGGCGCACACGATCGAGTTAGAGTTAATACACATAAAATTTAATCAATAATTAAACTGTTGGCGTTTGAATGGCAATCGAAATAATGTAATTATAATAGACGTTGAGTCTCTGACCTTTTTTCACTTTACTGCTAAAACTAAAAGACTGAAGAAAAAATAAATAAAAAAGTATTTGTTTTAAGCGTAAAGCTTTGTAAGAAATATATATAAATCGTAAAATTAAACGTTAACGTTTTACAGGAAAAATCGTTGGTCATATATTGTCACTCTACACGCACGTGTTAATAATTCATATTGTGATAATTAGGGCTCGGATGTAGTTGCAATTGCAACTTGTTTTCTTCTGCTCGGATTTATTACCAAGTAAATTTTAATTCTGTTTTATACACGTTTGAGTTAATCAATAAATTAATTTTTCGTGTGACTTTCCGCAATTTTCGACATTTTTTAAATTTTAATATTTTATTGATATTTCCCTATTTTTAATAGTTTTCAATCGCGTTATGCCAATTATTACCGTTATTATGTGGATATGATGCAATACAATCGCCGTTTACCACCTGCCTAACGTAAAATTCAATTTTATAAAAAAAAAATAATAATAATAGTAATAATCGTTTAATATTGAATAAAGATAAGATTGAAATGCGAGTATGTGACAATCGTGTAACAATCTGTCTACCTAACATCAATCAATCTTCCATCGTTCCGTGAGTTTCAAACGATCGGCTTGTTTTAAAATACAATAACATTGGTAACGGTACTTTGTTATTTTTTTTAGTGCAATTTTACCAGTTTTTTTATTGCTACGAAATCCAAGCCCCGGTGATAATTGCACTCTATTAGGAAGATGGGATGTACATGGACGAATATATATTGGCGATTTACTTTTTATATATATATTTCGCTACGCCTAATAATTTTAAGGATATATACAGCCGACAATGAGCCGGTGTACGGTATATAACTGCACTACTCTGACTACCGCTATCATCGCTTTGAGGTTTAAAACCTATGAAAAAAATCAAAATAAATCCACGGCCACTGTACCCCGCGCCTCGTTATATCTCGTCGCGGCTAATCTAAAAGACAGCAGGAAATTTTACTAAAATAGTATATGTAGATTTATGAAACGAGAAATAAAACGATGAAAATTTACCAAAATTTTTAAAGGGGGGAAAAAAAAATCAAACTTTGTTGTATAAATACTATGAAAATTTGATATATATTTTTTTTTTCTCCAATTCGCCGCTCTCCAGGAAGCCGCCGCCCGGTCTATTATATGGTACCCGGGGGCGAAAGTGGCACAATCTATTCGTGTTTACGCCCCCGATTGTTAATTTCGACACCGGCCGTAGGGCTATATAATAATATAAATATGTACATTTTATACTTGCACGCCACACGAGTGCTGAATTGCCGCTCGACAACCGACCGAATCTCGCATATTATCACATCGCATGGTATATACGTATTTATACACAAAGCAAGGTCACGCCAATAACAATTGACACCGTATCATAATAATACGTACACTCGTATGGTTATATGTTATATAATACAATATAGCAATACTGTCGACGATATATAGGTATACACGCAGGCATATACCCCGCACGAAATACAATTTTATCAATATCATTTTTATTGAATTTTAACGAATCTCCGGCCGTGTGTTCTATAGGTATTTTTTGTTCGACGCGGGAGGTGCAAACGAATATTACACAATATAATCTTAAAAATAAAAAATAAAACTTAATATTATCCGATATAATTTTATATCATTGACCATTGTTGATTTGTGAACATTATTGTGCGTCGTCTCGTCGTGCAATAATAATGTTGAAAAAAAAAAAAGGAAAGGAATATATTGTTACATTAAAGTTTTTCAATTTTTGTTTATAACCGTAATATTGGCCCTACGCCCGGTTTTCCGGGAAAAAAGAACTCTTATTTTTTTGCTCTAACAATATATATTTCAAAATAATTTAGTTTAAAGAATAAATAATAATACGGCTGTATTTTGTTAAGGTCATAACGAATTGTTTACGCAAAAATAGAAGTAATTTGTATATGGTAGAAACGATTGTTTAAAACCGATACACGCTAGTTGAAATCGATAATCACTAGCCGATATTAAAATTAACCGACTTCGGTTGAAAACCTGATTTTTTTCATATTCCAGAAATATTATTTTAAACGTTATACAATAATACAAACGTAACACTCATTAAATCATTGATTAGTTTAATATTGTGACTTAAGTTTGTATTTATTTACTTCAAGCAAAAATATCAGCCGGACGAGACGACATAAGATAAGTAACTCGGAATAAGAATAATTTAATATATATATATATATATATATATATATATATATATATATATATATATATATATATATATAAACGATATAAACGTCCAGCAAGTTATACTAAGTCGTAAAACCAATATAACTGTGTAAAATAAAAAAAAGTGAAACTAATTATCGAACTAATAAGACCACACTAACGATTACAATAATCGCAGACGATGACAAAAATCGATCCCAAAAGAGAAATCATACATATTTTGTATATCAATTAAAGTATTCAAATAAAATAATGATTTGAATGGTGTAATTTTACAATCAATATCGATCATAGATCATCTCGTAGTTAAAATCTAAAATGGATGATTATTTTTAAATATATTTATTTAGTCCAAAAGTTTCTAGGTAATTTATACTGAACAATATTTTATCAACGTTGGACTACATCCATAAAATAGTATACGTGAGACAATACAAATAATATAACTGCGCTGCAGTGATTTCTAATAATCGCCGATTGCTATTTAAAGACTTAGGTTAGGTACCCGTTTGTTGTCGTTTAATGATTTTTTAATGAAGAGTGGCTTGAATGAATGTCAAATCGGGTGAAAAAAGACAAAAAAAAAAAAAAAACAAAGACGAAAAATATATCACGGAGAAAGTATTCCTTGTCGGAAGGTCGCCTATAGCGCTACACTATTCCTTTACCTCAGTACGACGATCAATGTTCACTGTTCCGTGATGTCAGTTCTAATTGATCGACTAAATCTGTAGGTGATCCGATAATAAATTTTACAAAAGAAAATCGTATAAAGGAAAAACGACATCAATTCTGTAAAAACGAACCGATGTTTTACAATGGTATTGAGGGGAAAACACTAATATTGTCTATCGCGAAATCGCGGTTTAATAAAATAATACGTTCAACTTTGAGTACGTACTGTGAATGACTGATATGAGATAACGACTTTAATTGTGCACTAATAGGTGAACAGGAAATTATCTCTAGTTTATTTTGGTATTATGGCTAAATAACCAAGTATGATGGTAACTTTGTGATACGCAGCAGGTGTCATGGACTCATGATCACCACTAGAACATTCAATATGATAACGCGTGCCAGCGAATGAAACTCTTCCTGAGGACTAAACTGAGTGAGTATTTAGCTATCCTCGGGGAGCAGAGTTGTTCTCACTCACATCTATCGGCACGACCACGCCTCCCCAATCCTCGGGTCTAATAATGTTCCCTCTATATCACGATTATTATAGATAATATAGTAGGATCGTCAAAAAGTATCCACTAAAGTGACTCTCGTGAATCAGCTGGATTCTAAACCGCTAACGTTTGTATACCGGTGTGAGCGAATGTAGAGTTAAGAAATTACAGATATCAGAGATATCATGAGCACGGTAATCTACTCTTAGGTAAATATATGTTCAAGGTTATAAACTATAGATCAAATGCGCGGGATTTCTAACTCGGCATTTTTTCACACCGTCACACGAGCGCTAGCAGTCTAGAACCCAGCTGATTCACGGGATTGACCTTCGGTAGACTCTTTTTCTTAGGTCGTTGGGCAACTATAGTATCTATAATCGTGGTCTATAAAAGTCTATGCATATACCTAGCACAGAAATCTGGTGATAAAAAACCACTGCCAGTCGAGTTTTCTTTCCATGAGATTTCAATATTTTCAACGATGTAAAACACACTATACTTATAGTTATTTAGCCGTGGGTGTAATAATAATATTACCGATAACATGAACAGTTAGTTTTTCCGTTATAACTTCAGTCTAAGCATTTATTGAACACGTTTCATGTAGGTAAGTATACTGAGCTATACTTTTAATAACACAGTTTTTTTTTTTTTTTTTTCAAACCGTTCATTGACACCGGACTAGGTATATTATAATAAGTACGTATAATAATTAGGTTATACCCTGTTGCGCCCAATTTATTAAAAGGCTCGTAGGCCGTTATATTTTCATAAATAAAATATTGTTCCGCACGAGTCTATTGTTAAAAGCTGATATTTTGTCGTTCGTCCCGGGGGCCGTGTACCTATATATATCCTATACATTATACAGTTGCATTGTGCACAAACGCCTTTATAATATTATATATTATTATTATTATTATTATTATTAGTACAAGCGCATTCTTTATACGAGCAAATAGTAACTATTACTATCGCCATCGGATCATACTTTATACGGTCTAATGTGCCTCTCTATATATAATATACCTATACCACAATGAATAACCGTTAAGAGACGACCACAATGTAAAAAAAATGAGTACCTGCCTGCACTGTACAATAAGTAAGTATAATGTTAGCAGACACAATTCGACAATTGCTTGTATAGCTACACACACACAAGAGAGCATGACTAATTTGATAATTATCTCTCGTTTTCTGGATGAAAACTCTCGAAAGAACGGCAAAAACTGCTGCCCGGCGTACGATTAAAAAATCGATGTAATATTATATTATGCACACGGAACGTGTAATATTATAGGTATTATAGAAAAGTAAAAAACCAACACTATACGCTTAATTTATATAATATATTATTATTCGACCGATCGATTTAGGTATTAAATAACTTTTTTTTTTCCACGGATAGCCTGTCGTCCGGGCGATAATTACTATACGCGACCTAAGTATATTTAAAAAGTTTGCCGAATTTTCGGGGAGTGAGGACACGTCGAATTTCGATATTTTCGACTAACAACAATATAACAAACAACTATACTAATCTTCTAATCGACACAACAGCTTAGTCGTATTATTTCGACAAACACTTCCGCGGTTATACGTATATTATTATATACGAGTATAGATTGTCGGACAACGCCGTTTACCTATTGTATTATAATATCCTGTATCAGTATAATGGTGTCAACGACGGCGATAATACGTATAGACAAATACGTAATAGTGTATACTGTTATTCGATGTTGTTTTTATTTAAAAAAAAAAAAAAAAAAGCAATATCAAGAACAAATTCAAATACGTTGACTTTGAACGACAAGACAAAAGTATCAAAATTAATTTAATCGTATTTACGCATTATACGTTAATTTGATTTTAAAAGAGGAAAATACATTTATATATATATATATTATAAAGTCATTAACAGACGTCGCAATTGGTTTTAGGTACCTATAATATATTACTATATTACAGTATAATGAACTACGTATATAACCTGTTTACTAAGCAGTTTTAATTTTTTAATTTTTTTTTTTTTTTTTTTATCATTGCCGGCGATCAGAACAAATTATTGAAATAAATATAGGTGTCTACATAATGTACACGTTTCTCAAAATAAATAATCAACGAAATAGATTATGAATAATTTATGTTTTATTTTTTTACATATCTATTCTAAATGGAATATTATAGCACGTATTGTATTAATAATTAGATTATATTACATTAGAGGTGACAATAAGGAACTATCGTACAAAAGGTGTTCTTATCGATTTGGAAAATTAATTTTTTTTTTTTTTAATAATTAAATTACCAAAATGGCAAGGTCGGGTTAATTTTTTCTATGTAAGTTTGGTATTAACAATTGTGAATACGTACCACAGAATTGGGAATATATAAATTAGAAGAAAATTCATTTGTATTCATTTCCGGTACAGTTAGAAACAAAAAAATCAATGGATGTAAGACAAGTATAGTGAATTTTTTTTTACCTACGCTGTACGTTAGTATCGAATTCTCAGTTAATTAATAAACGAATTAAAAATAATAATTATACACTATCCCGAACCGACGTCGGAGAAGCGAGTGACCAGTAGCGGAACCACAATGGCCTACTTTTTTTTTCTTTCAAATAAGTAGGTATCCGTTCGGAAGCGGAATACTAATTTCACAGATTAAAATTAGACAGATCGGTTTATACGTAGTATCTTCGAACGGCACTGTTTGATATTTTATAAAATACTAACTATACATTATTTCGAAGAAAAAACAAAATGCTACAACAAATAACGTTTGGAGAAAAACATAATTTAAAAATCATCTAAAAAAAACTGCTATGCCAAGTCAAAACCCTACGAGCCGTGCTGGAAAAGAACCTAATATTGGGAAAATACCTTTGGGAAGGCGTTCAAAATTATAAGCATAACACAATTTCGCGATTATTGCTTGTAAAACACAGATGACTGGACGTATACAATACTCGTGCGTGAACAGGCAATGGAAAATAGTAAACTCATCGAAATATTTATAATTTAATATTATGCACCGACCTATATACTGCCTATGCGTAATTTACGAGCATTTTATTATTATTATGAGGTACACATAACCGAGGTGTCGAATAATTAAAATATCTGTCACATCGTTATAACAGTCAGACAATAATTGAATTATTATGGACATAATATAATATTATATTACATATATGATATAAACAAACACGCGAAATATATTCCGATTGCTGTGATTATAGTGGTGGATATAAGGGGCAGTGATCGCAGCATATGTAACTGTATAGATTAAATTTAAATATTTTCGAGACTATTTTTAGGGAGGTATAAAACAACACAGAGCGATCAAAGCGAGAAAACGAAAATAATAAAATTAATTGATTGATATAATTATAAATATTATTATTATTAGTATCTGCTTACCGACACTGGCAACACTGGCAACAGTGTTAGTAGTTGTTTACGTGGACGATTCGAATGAAATAAATTAAAATAATGTGCAATAACTGAATCCCGAAAATATAATCTATAAAAACCAACTGACAACGACAACAATACACAACAAATAATTATGGATATATAAAAGCTAAACAATTATCTAAACTCTCGGTCTCACAAATTATAATATACGAAATAGTTTTAAAGAATTATTTATTTTCGGATAATTAATATTCTGAATAAAAATAAAATGTAAAAAAGTGAAATTTTAGAGACTTGGTCGACAAGTGATTTGTACCTAAAAAAAAGAGACCATATGGGAGCACTGATATAAGGTTTGTGGAAATACCATAACTGAAGTTTCTCGTACTCGAATTAAGCGATCCGGACAACAGCGAGCGTAATAAACTGGTTGGTGAATCATAATCGCATCATAATTAGGCGACAAAAAAAGTATCGTTAAGTCGGTCAAACCTAATATAACAATTACCTAATAAAACGGTTGATAACAAATCGAACAACAAATATTATTATAAATTCTCGTAAAAAATAATCGGCTTTTTTTTTTTTTGAAATTCTTCGATATAATTCTGTTAATTATACACGAATGGAAACTACTAATATTATATTATTATAAAACGTGACATTTATTGTACATTGGTCGAGCATATAATTTTTATTGATCACACGTGAATCGGCTATAATAGGCCTACACAGAACGAATAGTATATAATTGCACGAATATGAATATAATAATATATTTTTTTTTTTTTTTAATCGATCGTTAAATACACAGGATATATTACAATACATAATATATCCGTTGTAACGAGAAATAGCAAAAATAATAAAAGATACCTAGGTGGTATTCAATTTTAAATTAGATATTTATGACCATGCAGGTCATTTTAACTTTCTCTTTCTAATCAAAATGGTTTAAGTGGACAGACGATATAATACCAGTGGACATGCTCCGTCTAAGTTGCTTTATTCATTTTTTTTATTTTTATTTTTCATATATAACATCAAGGTAATGTTCCCCGTCACTGACATTAGGATTTAAAAATTATACGATTACACATTAACTGCTACGCAATGTATATTGTTTTCATGTAGAATATATAATATATAATTTTGAAATAACAAAATAATAAATAGTAGATAAATTTAAATGGTTGATTACCAATTGTATACAAAAAGGACCTCTCCCATTAAAATGAATAAAATAAACACACTGAAAACAATATAATCATCGAAAATAAAGAAAAGAAAAACATCAGTTTTTATCAGACCAACCGAAATTAAACTGAATCGTTAACCTTTAATTTTTTTTAATCTTCACAATCGTTAGATTTATATAATAACAAATAACAATACATTTTATTATTAATATAGGAACTATTAGTAAATTGACGTCTTTAAAAGTACCAATTAATATGACCAAAGTACCAATAAATAATTATATTACAATTATATTACAATCCATGTTCGAAACTAGTAAAAAAATATCTTTACATTCTTACTAGGTAGGTAAAACTATATAAAAAATAATAATATATAGAATTACAGTGTAACAAAACCCAAAGTTTTAAAATAGTTATATTATATAGTAATATAATATGGACGTGTTTTTATTAAGAATAAACACGAAGCGATGAAAGCAAAATTATATTGTAGTAAGAAGTACAGTTAAAGGCTAAGGTCAGGCATTTGTTTTTTTTCTTACAGACTAAGAACAATTTGGCATCGACTACACGGTTTATTATTTTTTTTTTGAATAGATTTCGACATTTGACTCGTTTAGATAAATATTTATATATATTTTTTCAATACCCTAGATATAAGTCCTATTTATTTCGTATAAATAAATTATCCGTTCGAACCTCGCGCGTACAGAAAAAAAAACCTATTTCAATCGCGACGTGAAACAAAATTGTAGGTATACAGAAGGCGAAAATAAAAATGCGTTGGCATCGTGAAAAAACGCTTCTGCTTTTCATCATCTGACATTTCAAAAGAATAAAAAAAAATATATATATATATATATTTATATATACACTACAATCGGGTAAACAAACACCGCGGCTATATATATATTCTAATAATTTAGCGTAAAGCGCATCCTGTTGACTGTTGAAATCCTAAGGACTTTCGTGACTTCCGTTTTCATAGTCCGGAGTGAGCTCTCCAAGCGAACAGACTACTGTGTATAAAAACGGTTAAGATTTACGTATTTTTGTTACGCGCCGGTATATTTAAATATTATAATATGCATATTTTATACGCGCATTTAAGCGACAGAAAAAATGATAACACCCGACCGAGTATATAATATCCGTACACCCGTTTTATTCGTGTTGACCTTTGTAATACGCATCGATTTACTACTTATATATGTAACTCTACGCGTTCGGATATTCGAACAACGTAATAATCAAGGCCCGGATTTTATATAACGCAGAAAATAACTGAAATACTATGACTATGCTATGCTGTAAAAACATGAAAAACAGCTAAACATGAAATTTATTTTCCAATTCTTTTCTTCTGTTAACATAGGGCGTCATCAATATACTCTGTTCGATTGGCCAATACGCCAGGATATCTAAAAATAGATTTCAATGAATTTTCCATTCGCCACAAAATATTAAATATTATCTTTAACATTTACATTAACGCAAAATAAATCAAATTTAATGCGTATAAGCAATATATAATATACAACTTCTAAAAATATGCAAACATATGCAGTATACAATTTTTTTATATTTGAAATCCTCGTTACATAAAACAAATTTATAGTATACTCTGCTATTTTTTATCGGTACTCTATAATACTTAGCAATCGCTATAGAATCCGAGCCCCGGTAATAATATTATAAAATATAATATATTTTAGCATTTTTCGAGCGTAGCGAAGAAGCTATATTAGTAAAAACGTCACGTTTTTTTTTTTTTCACGGCACGGCGTACTTTTACAGATACGAAATTTCTGGCCGGTTGGTACTATATTTGAATCAATTTTTTGATTCCCGACAGTTTTACAGAAAAAAAAAAAAAAAATGCTTAAACATACTATATTTTATTATCGTTTGATTGTCTTGGTAAACCGCCTTGCGGTTACAAGAGAAAAAATCACGACTTATATAAGATCATCCTGTAATCCTATAGCGTACAAGTTTATTGAGCTCCGCTCATAATCGTTTTTCGATTGCATTGATTTTCGCTAAATAAATTGAAATTCCTCTTCGTCCTACATAGAGGCCGTAAAAAAAGAAAAATAAAACAAATAAGTAACTGTATTCTCCGCCGATCGTATTTCATATAAAACGAAACGAATTTTGTTCGTCCCGATGCGAATTTTGTAGGTACCTATAATATACACGTTTAATTATTATTACAATAAGACACTAAATGCGAGTGCGGAGATGAACAAACCATGTGCTGTCTACTGACATGTCCAAACTGTCCTACAACGTGTATGGTTATAGACCTCAAAACAGTGACCAAGAATGCAATTCAAGTAGCCAAATACGGGTAGGACAAAGTATAATAACCCATTAGACCAAATATTACAATAATACTCATATTTAGTCCTTAAATAATCAACTGACGTGCGATTTATAAAGTTATTCATGTATCAACTTTTTTTTTGTTTGTATTTGTATTTTTATTTTATTTATCTCATATATGTATGGTTGTTTGACACGAAAAAAAAAATTATTATTATAGGTACACTGGCCATTGCGACGGCAACAAAGATTGGGGAGGTACCTATAGCCTCCCCCCTCCACTGAGCAGCGGTCGCAACAACAATGCTATCGATAAATCGTGAATTTCATAAATTATAGTAAATCGTATAGTCCTATACGGAACAAAGTATAAATGTATAATAATAGTAACGCGTAAGATCAGAAAAAAAAAATGATTTACTAAAGCGTATTATTGAGTATATGTCTAGCTCAGGGGTTGTCAAACTATGAGGAGCGCCTCTCTCGGGCGGGACGAGCGTTTGAAAGAGGAGGCGCGTTGTAAAAATACTCGTATACCGTTTTTAGATCATTTATTTACTATAGACCAGTAGTTTCCAATCTTTTTTGACGGCTGTGGTACCCTTTTTTAGACAAAATTAAGCGGCGGTGGTGCCCTTCTGTGAAAACCACGAGGACATTTTTTAACTTAAAAAAGCCTATAAAGAAAAATAAAAACATAACGCTCAACTTTTTGTATACCGTTCGGTACAACTTAAGATGAAACTTGGATTGAAATGTTGTACATTTTACGGGGCATATGAAACCAAAATAACTAGAATATTTCAAATATTTTGAAAATTGCGCCACGTCTAGAAAGTGCTGGTAAATCGTACTAAATTAAAATAAAAAACCTGAATCGAAATTAACAGAAACAATTATACCTATTGTGTTACTTTTTTTACGGTTTTTGCAAAATTTAAATAAGTGAAAAAAAAAAAAATGAAAAATTGACAACCAACTAGACAAAATGTTCACCAAAAACCTGATTGATGACGATATTAATGATTGGAATAAGACTTTTGGTCGAAAAGTTATTTACAGACAGAGAATAAGGTTAGGTTATTGTAAATATATTTTTTTATCGTATGAGCCGCGGTACCCCTGGAACGAGCTCGTGGTGCACACTTTGGGAACCTCTGCTATAGATTTTTAGGATTTTGGAACCGCATGAAAAAAATACGAACACCCCAACAGAAATTAGAAACCGTTTGTGACTTCGGAGATTCATGTGAAGCAAATTCGTTGATTTCAAATTTCGATACAGTATTTTAAATAATATTAATACGCTAAAACAATCGTTCTAAATCTATTCCGTTCGCTATTATTCGCGGGAGACGGCACGGAACATTTGTTTTATATTTTTATTAGGAAGCGGCTCGTATTGGAACAAAAAAAAAAAAAATTAAAAATGTTTAGTAACCGCTGGACTAGCTGGGGACGATAGGAGGCAGTTCTAGTTTAACGGCCCGTATAGAGTAGAGTGGTAATAATAATGATAGTAATAATAATTGCGCCGGGCGACCGTGTTCATTTAAATATAAAATGTAATCACGAATTGATGAGTCACCGACTAGCATCAAGTGCAACCGGAAACTCATTTATTTACAAGCATGGCCTTCCCGGGTAGAATAGTTTTTGTTTTTTTTTTTTTGGTGCGTTTGTTGGATATTATTTCGAACCAAATGAAAATTTGCACAGATACAAAAAAAAAACACACAATACAATAATACTATGATTTACTTTAATTTATACGAGAGCTAGTCGACAAACACGCGAAAGTGTTTAGACTTGTCTAAATACTTTTTGTATTATCTCTTATCTTATCTAGATAAACAGTTTTTTACATATGTACTTTTTTGACATTTGCGGGTCGAAAACATAATAATTAAGTTAGAATTAGGTTATTTTTACTCATCGCAACCCACGGGTAGGCAATGGTTGTAGGTGAAAATTTGATAAAGTAGGACATATAGGGCAAACTAATTTATAAAACTACTGTAAACAATTATTATTGCAAACGAAAAGCGATTCTGAGCAAAGCTCGGTTGAAGTCTGTAGCACAAAAAATAAATTATTACTTGTTTAATTGTACAATCCGAACTTACATTATCATAAATTATTTGAACTTGAAACGCTTATAAAATAAATAACGGCAGACACAGACACGAAAAAAAGCAAACACACCTTATAGTAAACTGAGATAAGCTCAAACCTAAAAGAAATTGTTTAATTTCAGTAAGTAAATTTAATTTCATAACAGATATTATTATGCGCTTACATTTGACAATTTATATATTTAAAACGTTCAATACAATTTTAAAATGTATCCAATTTTTATTTAGTTCGGTTCATCTTCTATCCTTGTCTTGATAGATTTTTGAGTATTTAATCGTTGTCTAAATAAATTTTAATTATCCTTGTCTGAACACTGCGATAGAAATGTTGTGTTTCTAGGTTTATCTACTAAATTTATAGAAAAAAACAGTTGGTCATTTTGTAAACGTTTTAATTTCCTAAAGTGTATTTCAAATAAGTTTGAAGCATTTGAACAGATGGTTGTACAGAAAAATCTTAAGAATATCGTGGACCGAAAAAATTACCAATATGTAGGTATTGCGTAGAATGGGAAAGGAAGAATTAGTTACAACAGTTAAAAGCAAGAAACTCCAATACTTGGGACGCATATTATGCGGAACAAGTACAGATATGACATTCTTTGACGTATCCTACAAGGAAAAATAGATGGCGAAAGATCGTCTGGAAGAAGAACATTGTGGCTAGACAACCTCAGAACATGGTTTGACAAAAGCTCTGCAGAATTATTCCGAACCTAACCACCAACAAAACTCGTATAATAATGATGATCGCCACATCCAAAACGGATCGGCACATTAAGAAGAAGAAGAAAGTGTACGACTGTACCGAGTAAATATATTATAACCTATATATACTTTCAAATCGTATTTATATATTAACAATTTTAATACGATTGTACACAACTAGAATAATATATTAGGTACTCCCGTATATTAAAATATGTTCACTTTTTTTCTTACTATTAACATATGAGTTATATGAGTATTCCAATGTTTATTGATATTACCTATATTATTACTGTTTGCAATGTAAATTATACATTCTGCTTTCTATATGAAACCTAAGTATAATATACGATTTGAACAAATTTTAACCTCAAAAGAATAAATATATTTCAATACGTGAAAATGTCGATTTTTCGAACTTACAACACTATACCAAAATAGTCATAGAAAAAAACATACTCGTAGTTTAGCGCAGTTATGGGTTATAGGTGCGATTAAAAAGGAATGAAAATAAAAATAATTTGAAATATATATACATACACAGTTGTAATTGTTCACGTACTCTGGGGGGAGGGGGCAATTAGGTTTTGAAACAATGTGATGTTTTATTTCGTTTGTTTGTTTTTTTTTTTATTCCTGTAATTGACTCACATTTATTGAAATGTAACGAACGATTGCGGAGTAATAGTAATAGGAACACCGCGAAACGTACACGGTAGGTGGATAGGTAGGTAGAAGAAAAAAAAATAATCGTGACCGTTTTATAATACGGTTGTGATACCGTTAAAACTATATTTATTTTCTACGATAATATTAAAACGGACCACACACACAACCTAACCGAAAGTCACCATATTATAATATCCTTATCGCGTGTTTATCGGCGGTAACCGTATTTGTACCGCGCCGTATCAATAATAATAATAACAATAATGATAACGTAATTTCGGCATACGCACGGATACGTTCCTAATTCGATTATGACGACGAAACGTTCGGTATAAACACCCACACACTTTATAAGACCACCAAACGTAACAATATTGTATTATATTATATTAAAATGGCGTACGACTTTCGTTCATATACCGAGCGCGTACTAACAATATTATTATACTTTGATAAACCGAATTCGATTGCACGGGGCAAACGAGGTTCGGCGGTTCACGAACGATAATAAGATTTATACGAGTATAATAAATGGCGGATTTATCCGGCTAGTAATCGTATATTATTATTATTATACGGGTACGAGTCAATAATAATAAATGACGAAACATTTTAACGCCTATGGGAAACAACGATTTATTTTATTTTCGTTTATAATCGACCGTTTGAAAAAAAATAATAATAATAATAATAATAAAAGACTGTGAGAAAATCGATTTTTCTACGCAAATGGAAAACTTGAGCGCTTAGCCTTGGGTTTAAATATATATGTAGACGCGCTGTTCGTAAAACGAATTTATAAAAATTGTGATTTTTTTTTTGTAAAAGTCTTTCGCGCAGATTATATAAATACAAATACAAGACATATGCCGATAACGTAGGATATACGATAATTCATTGCTAACGAAAAAATGATTCTGATCAAAGTTCGATTTGAAACACGCCGTCGATTTATATGATTATCGATTACCGTCAAAATTTGAACTTACATCAACGATTATACAAAAAAAAACGTTACGTTACACCCAACTTTTTTATTCTTTTTGTTGCCATCGAGTACGATTTATAACAACAGAAACGGCATTAACCCTCGCGTGCCGAATCGCCATGCATTTCATTTCTATTGGGTCAAAAAATTACATTCGCTTAAAACAGAAAATAGTTACGTAAAGCAACTTTGAGTTTTCGATATTTATTATATGGCCGAAAAAAACGACTTACGGTGAATCTCGTGTCGAATTTTCGAAAAGCCGAAAAAAAATTAATCCGTATAAAACATCAAGTGAAAAGTAAAATAACTCAATAATCGCCTGAACATGTTAAACGTGTTACCACGTCTATAAAGGGGTAGTATGAGTATTCGGTTGTAATTGCAATTAGCTACGATTATTTTGTAACGAATTACAACAAAAATACAAACCAACATGGAAAAAAAATAACAAAAAGAAAACGTTATCGCGTAAATATTCCAGTATTTTCCCCGCATTAATTACACAGATAATCAAAAAATGACCTCCCTGATTCGCCAACTAGATTAAACAAATACAACAAAACAGCTCTATTGTTGTTTTCTGATAAAAGCAACATTTTTGCGGGTAGAACAAGTTGTTCTAACATAAAATACATATAAATTTCGTCAATACATTTTTACGAGAAAAAATTATTATATAATTTCGATTCTTTTAATAAATCGGTATTTTGGTATTTTAATTTTGAAAAATATTAGGCACTTATAAGTAGCCACTTATATGCGCCTACCGAAGACAAACACATCATTAAGTTTAAAAAACGATTGTCGATTATTTCATTAAACTTGATTTTTCACTAGAAAATCGTATATATATATATATGTAGTTAATCGGATTATTTCGGATTATTTCAAATTATTTCGCGTACACACGCGTTTATTTGCCAAACTAATCAAATAACGTTCTATTGTAAATACCGAATACTTTGAATTATTCTTTTTTTTTTTTTTTTTTTGTTATACGAGTATATACTTGACATAGTTTCTTTGAATATTCTCGGCCGTCCGGTAGGTTTGAACAAAATCATCAAATGCGTGCCCGTGTAATATAATAATATCTAACCTCTATTGTTTTTGAACGATGTTTTGTCGATTCCGCGGGGGGGCATCGTTATGGTAACAATCGCGTTTTTCGTCTAACACAACTACCTCCTAATCACACAAATACGTGTCCGACGTGAAGATTTATTACCTACCCTGGCGGTTTTACTAAAAAATAAATAAAAAATAATAATAAAATTAACTATATAACGTTTCGACATACCTAGACGACGAGTTTTCGGCCGGACAACAAAAGGCTTTAAATAACATTTCTCCCGTCGTCGTCGTCGCGTATGAAAACGTAGACGTAAAAAAAAAAAAAAAACGTGCGATGAATAATGGCGTTAATTTCCGATGTTTTTAACTGTAAAATTATTCCGAGACCCCCTCGTATTTACAGACCCTATCCGAGTTCAGCCCGGGTTTGTTACGAGGCAACCCGGGGCGGCCGCCTTCCAGATGTAAACCCAACAACCTAAACGACAGAAAGCCACCGGCGCGGGTTTAGACGGAGCCGGTGACGGGAAAATGGGTCCCGGTACCCACCTACTCGCACGGAAACGATTTTCGTAGGGGGTCGCGTTTAATTCGTCATTAATTACCGACGTAAGTACGAAAGTATTTTTTTGCCGTACTCGATAAATAATACCAATAACAATAATATTATGTTAATTGTTATTACAACGACGATATGATTGTTGGCATTCCCGCTCGGATATACTCTGCCGTTATCACTGTCTATCCTTGGCCCAGTTATCTATTATAGTAACCCCGAATTATATGATTATATATATTTTGTTGTTTTTTTTTTGTCTTTCTATTACAGTTTGTTTCGTCCGGACAAACAACTCCGCGACCGCAGTCCGTGCGATTATATTATTATTTCATAAACCGGCCAATGTCGAATCGCGTCGGTATGATTCCGCGATAATTTCAATAATAATACGGCGACTGCGATAATAACGATACGTAATAATAATTGTCGTTTAGGTATTTAGGCGTTTAGGTACAAACAACACACACGCGCATAGCTTTCACCGCCGGCCGAACGCGGCGGAGGAAAAGAAGAAAATTATCAAGACAATTCGGAAAACCATCGAACCGCGTAGAGTCTCGGTCTCGGATCGCGCGACCACCGCCACCGCCGACACGAATCGGAAACAATAATAAAATAATAAATAATTGCCCGCTATACAAGATTACGAGCTTTTTTTTGCTTAATTTGTACCAAACATTTTTTCGCGGATACGGCAAATTTAATAAGAAAAAAAAAAACGTACGTACCTTATTCGCGCCGGTCTCGTAGTGTGCGCTGTACGTCGCGTCCGCGGCCGTGTCATTTGCGAAAACCGACGGACACAGCGCGGCCGTGGCTGTCGTACGTCTTACGCTTAAAGGCCGCTCTCGCTTCCGTTACGATATTCGCGAGTAGTCGCCATTATTGTTTTGCGATAAAAACATTTGAAAAAACTATATTTATTATATTTATTTCAAAAATATCGGCGTAGTTTTATAGAGATATAATAAAACTAATTTAAAAAAAAAAAAAAATAAAAACGCACAAAACTACTGGTATGTAATGATATTGATAATATTGCGACGTGAACAACCTTATCGTTTCACCTCGTTACAATTATTATAATTTTTACTAATATAAAACTCAAAGAAATAAAAATTAATAATAAAATTTAAAAAAAAAACACGGGGAATTGAGCAACTATATATATTTTTTTTTTTTTTTTTTATAATATTACAACAATAACACCGACGACGGGTTTCGGCGCGGCACTCGACACTCGCGGGTTTATAAACATAAAAACAATTTTCCGACTTTAAAATTACTATATTTTTTACCGCACGCCACAAACGCGTTTAATAATTAGCGAGCGCGACTGCACCCGGACGACAAATGAAACGTGTGGCCGAGAGTACGGACTTGGACCAACAGAGGAAGCGAAATAAAAAACACGCACGCGTTGTTGGTTTTTTTTTTTTTTTTTATTTATTATTTTCCTATTACTTTTTACTACATGACACACGCGACGAGACGGTCGAACTTTGCACTACCATATCGTTTCTGATAACAACATCGTTTGTGATTAATACGCACGCACACTGCTCGCCTTGTCTAGGCCACCGCCGCACTACGGGCGCTTTTGCCGTTTCGCGAGTGTAGTGACGGTGGGGCGCCACCGTTCAGTGCCCGTCCGACACGGCCGAACGTAATGTCCCCGAGGCGTCCCGGTTGGTAGCACTGTTATCGTACGGTCGTGGAGACCACCAATGCTACTACTACCATTACTGCTACATCTACTACCTACCACTACTGCGATAGTACAATAACATTTATGAAAAAATAATAATCATATATTGATGAACAACACACATATGACGTTTTTATCGAGCGGTAATGGCCAACGAAATTTTATATTCACTATAGAGAATTATGTACACGTGATCATTATTATATAATTTTTATAATTCGGGTCAATTAGAATAATTATACAGACATTAACACAAGCCCGTTTAAATAAGCACCTATAAGTGTAATATAAGAGTTCAAATAGTTAATCACAGACGGGGGAAAACAAATTAAAAAAAATACTATATATTATCCAGATGAATTTTTTTTTTTTAAACTCTTAGATATAATTGTATACCGTGCACCCGGTGGGTGGATAGGCCTAAAGGGATAGAGGGATTTTCCCCGTGGTTAGAAAATCGTCTGATACGTGACCGATGTATCGGTAAAACTTAAACTAATTAGGTATTAATATTCTCTTAATTGATATTGGTGAAAATCATAGAGAATTATTGCTAATTGAATTGCGCTATTTTTCTCTGAACTAAGTAATGTATTAAAAATCATAAGGTTAATGAAAATAAATAGTTGAAAAGTCAACATTTTCGGAAGAATAAACTCAATGAAAGCTTTGGCTGTCTACAAATTTTTCAGTAATAATAACAAAATTAAAAAGTTATTTTTTTCTAAACTTTTTACTAAAACATAACAATTCAATTAATGTATGAATATTTATAGTCTTTATCCACGTGAGTCATATAACAAAAATTTAATTATTATCTTCGTTATCTCGGGAGATAGCACAATGGGTATATCTTTGTGGGCACCCTGTATACATCGAAACTATCTTTACGACCGATAATGATATTAATATTCAGAAGATATTATTTGAATTAAAATAAAATGTTTATTATAATTATAACTTATATTGTTGTTCTATTAAAGTTACCACTATACATTTTTGGTTATAACTCATAATCCAAATCTTTTAGAAAAAAAAAGCAAAGGAGACCTACTTGATTTACTTAGCTGAATACCATTAGATAAAATAAAAAAAAAAAACGCTCTGTCAAAGTAACCATATTTGCAGTATAATATTGATAGTGAATTGGGAAATTGAATATTAAATAATACACTGCAAGACATATACGTATATATTATTAAGCCTCACAAACTGTTGAAACAAAAATTGTACAAGTTAAAAAAAAATTATCAAAGTAACCCAATTTTCATGGTAATTATAATATATTTAAACATTTCGCCTCTTTGCCCCTCCTCCTCAAATATGCCCTTGCTATGCAATTGAATAAATAATTACAGCATATGAGCATAACAATAAATATTAAAAACTTACTACATTTGGTTACCAATACCTATTTAGACAAATCTTTAAAAATTCAAATTGCAAAACATTTAATTATTATCAATAAAATTGTGTTGATTTTATTATTATAAAAATCCTTGAAAACTATTGTTCAATATGTGATTTCTTCAAATTATTTCTTATAATAATTCATAACACAAGTGATGGGAAAAAAACACATTACATAAATATCAAAATACTGTACAGTAATCAAATTTGCACAAATATGCAACCTACTTATTTAATTCTATTATTTTTATAATGATAAAATAACAATAACAAAATTAGAGAATATTGTCATCAATATATTTGGATATGCAACAAATAAAAATATTAATATTATATTTTCCGAATACAACTTACTATTTATTTTTTTTATTGAATTTTATTACTTTTATAATAGAAAGAGTATAATGATTTTGTGGTCTTTAAATATAATTATTTAAAAAAAAAAAAAAAGATTAAAAAATGTATATCCAAATAAACTGTTAAATATTTTTGTCTCCTCCACCTACCTTTGTTGATTCTTTCTTAATATGGTGTCAGTGAACAATGATTAAAAGTGTAAAAAAAAACTAAGATAAAAAAAAATATTACTTATATAGTAAGTAGGAACCAAAAAAAAAAAAAAAAAAATAAATTGTTTTTACAATTGTATTATTAATTGGTTATCAAAAAAAAGCATTGATTAAATAAACCTAAATTAAATATTTCATTTTTAATAGTATAAGACATTTTAAATTATTACAAATTGTTCAATTTTATTATTATTATTGTTTTTATTTTAATGATGAATATAATTGCAAAAAAATGTACTAAAAACAGAGTAAAATTGTACAATATAAATTAGTTGTTAATAATTAACATGTAATAAATAATTGTATAAATAAATTAGTTGATTTAATTGATAAAATTAAATAACTGTAAAAGAGTAATTGATTTATACTGAAATACTTTTTAATAATATGTATATTTTTATTTGGCTATAGCTACTTTGAAAGCAAGACCTAACATTTCAATTCAAGATTAATCCTAATATGTTTATTTCAACTATAGGTACCTACAATTTAAAAAGCTTTAGTTTTAGTGATTACATTTTTTTTTTCTACATATAAATAACTATGTATGATAAATTTAAGGAAAGCGAAACATACCGTTGGGCATCTTCTTCATAATTTTCAAGGAGACAACAAAAAAATATTCTCAAATTTTTCCCTCAATATAAAAATAAAATAGTTTGAACATAATTTTATATTATTTACATAAATTATTTTGTGTAAACAATTAAATTACAATATGACAGTATTTTATTTTGTAGCGATTTCAAACATCAAACTAAAATGTAAAACAATACAAAATTATACTCAATCTTAGCGGCCAGGATTGGTTCATATTATTTTACAACAAAATATTAATAACATAAATTATTTATCTAAACTTAATTAAAAAAAATAGCATAATCAGATTGGTTGAATTACTAAATCATCTAAATGTAGATACATTTAGATGATTTAGTAATACATTGCAGGTGTATAGTAATTAGTATTTGGGTAAAATTTGCACTAGTCGCTATTGTCTCCTAACTATAATTATAATCCACTCGATTGTGACGAAATTCGGGTCTTCCGCGCGGGTATGCCCAAATCTAAAACAAGTATATTATATAAATAACATTTAAATATATATATATATATATATATACATTTTCTTCTCAAATGAGCACCGATAATAGTAAATAAATGGGCCGGTTATTTATACAGATGGAGAGGTCGGCCGTTGGGTAACTCACCGGTCGCAATCGTCGAAACTGCATCTACACCGCCAATAATAATGGACAGCCTTGACAAACGATTATCGCGATATATTAATTGTACGTAATTCGTAGTAAACGTAAAAGCCAAAAATAATAAGAAAAGAAAAAGAAAAAACTGAACGCTGGCGCAAAAATAACAATAATATTATCAGTGGAGTCTCCGATTTCGCCAGTGTGGCTGAGGGCAAAGAAAAAAAAAACGTTGGCACGCATAAAAACCGAAAAAAGCGGTACGCCTACGTGACGGACGACTGATGCGTGCGCGACACCCGTGGCAACCGAACTTTTTTCCATCTGTTCAATATGTTAGCAATATGCTGTAGTATGTCACGTACATACTAATTTTTTTTTTTTTTTTTATTTAGAAAATTATACAATCTATACAATTAATGCAGTATAATAAGCATAAGGGATGTTTTAGGTATGGTATGGTGTAATGGCTTAAATGACATGAGGGAAGAACCATCCAGCGAAGGCACTTCGACGTGAAATTACCGAATACTTAAAGTATAATTATGCGGTTAGTTTATTAGATCTCTGGGCCACTGTCGTTTCAATCTTCTGTGGGGTTTCCAGGAATGGAGATGGAAAGAAGATTTTTAACATGGGGATTGGTATGATTTTGCAGGCTATTTCTTAATTTGGAGTAGTGTAGTTTGGCTGTGGTAGTGACTTCAGAAATATGGAGATCAGTGTGAAGGGTGAGGATTGTGATATAAGGAGGAGTGTTAGTTATGATTCAGAGGATTTTTGATTGGAACACTTGAATTTTTTGTGTATTTGATTTTTTGGCAGTGCCCCAGAGCTACCGTAGTACCAGATAGGTTTAAGAAGATGATTGTAGATATGAATTTTGATTTTGAGAGAAAGTTTAAAGAACTTACCCAGAATGGGTCTGAGAAGGTAGAGACGTTTGTTTAATTTTAACTTAGTTGTGTGGATGTGCTTGACCCAAGTGAGGCGTTTGTCGAAAACTAGACCAAGATATTTGGCTGAGTCTGAGTTTGGTATAGGATTGTTGTTTATAAATACTGGTAGGGATTGACCGTAACGGAGCGCAAAGGTAGAGTGGATAGATTTGCTTTCGTTAATTTTGACGTGCCAATGGGAATACCAGAGAGATAGGTTATTGAGGTGGCTTTGGTGAGAAGATGAAACTACATCAGGATTAGAGTGGGAGGAGTATAAAACTTTGTCGTCGACGTATTCTGCTATTTGAGTAATCGGGCCGGTGGTTTGATCAGCCATGTATAGGTTAAATAAAGCTGGAGGTAAAACTGCGCCTTGGGGAACGCCGGCTAGTATTGGGGAGATACAAGAAAGTTTTGTTCCTGATCTGACAGAGAAATAGCGATCACTTAAAAAAGATTTAAAGAGGAGATAATATGAGGGGGTAGAGATGACTTTAATTTGAAAAGAAGGCCCGGGTGCCAAACTTTGTCAAACGCCTGTGCGACTTCCAGAAATACTGCCGAAGTATAAAGCTTCTTTTCCAAGGAACAGGAAATGGTGTCAGCTAGGCGATGCATTTAATGAATAGTTGAGTGGTGTTCTCTAAATCCAAATTGAGTGGTGGAAATTAACATACTAATTTATATTATAATAATTGTTTTTCTCACAACCGACAATTTATTTCGGTCTTGGACGGCGGTGGTTTTACCGCTCGGTAAAATCGTCAAATTCCGAATCGTGTAATGTTTGTTGCGTCAAGGTATTTCTCGCGCCGCCGTTTCAATAATTTCTTTTCGTGCGACACGTATGGGTTCACGGTAAAAGTCTAAAAACGCCTTGCGATCGACGTGAACGGAAAAATGTAAAATTCGATTTACGTACGTTCCCGCGAAAACTAAACGGCCGGAAAGTGCTTGGGAGTGACGCTGCTGCCTACGCGACGGACGACGAACTTTTTCCAATGGTCCGTAAACATATGTGGTGCCTACCCGTACAAAGACCAGCGATGTGACATAAATCCAGAATGTCCGAAAATCCAATAAATCCGGATTCAGGATTTTGAAATCCCAATATTTATGTTTCGAATTCCAAAATCCGAAATGGTGTATTTATATGAATAAAACAGCGTTTTAGCTAGTAATTATATAAATTATAGTGTAATATGCATGATTTTTGTTGTACTTGTTTTTTTTTATAATAAATTTATATTTTTGATATTTTTTGAACGGTAAAAACGTATTTAATGTTTTACACGTGTAATGCTATTAACAATATGATAATAATAATAGTTTTATGGGAAATTAATTCGGATTTACAATACATGTCGGAATCCAAAAATCCGGATTCTCGAACATCGGTAAATCCGGATTTATCCCGTTACTAAAAACAACTGATACGACGACGCGTTACTGCGTTAGCGTCTACACTGCGATATAATATAAATGCGATGCTGCGCCGAACCCGAACGATGCGGCGTCGTCGGCATTTCAGAAAAATATCGTTTTCGGGCTCCGCGGTGGAAATGACAACGACCGACAGTTTATTCGGCGCGGACGGCAATCTTTTCCAATTTTACCTAGACCGTCTTCGTGCTCCTCTTATCAGTCTATTATCAATAATAATTGGATAATTTGGATCGAAGTACATTTCGGTATTGATTTTATAATATACTGTATACTATAAAATCAATGGTTTCGGATAAAACGTTTTTCGTATCAAATATTCTTCGGATAAAATATTTCGGGATTTTATAATTTTCGTTAGATTTGGATATTCCTTGTTGAAATCCTTGTAATCGATTTTCGATATCCATTAAAATCGTTTAATATAGTAATATTACAATAAAAATTGTTTGTTAATGATATTTAAAATTTATTTTGAATTTGAAAACAAATTAAAAACGATAATTTATACCATGATCATAATCATTTTATAAACTGTATATACAAATCGGTATTAAATTTAAAAAAAGAAAATAATATAAATTCAACAGCCAACAGGTCTACTTATATTGTTCAACGGTAGGTATTGGGTAATTCTGGACTCTAGTAATAACTAGAGCCCGAAATTATATGCATTTAAAAATTGTCAAATATGCACATAAAAAGTGGCTAAATGTACAATAACAAATAGCATTATATTATACTCAATAAAAAATCATTAAAAAAAAAAAAAAAACGGTGTAAAGAACACAGCTTTTACACCAAGTAAAAACCACTATGTACACCATAGTACCAAACTACTGAATTTCTTATCAAAAACCAATAAATACTCTAACCCACACTTTCTCCCAAAATGGGGCGGATTTTTATACGTGTCTCGGGACGCTAAATTTAAAAATACTACCTTGGAAATAATTACAATATAAAATATGTAGTTATGATATTCGTATAGTGTTTAAATTTACATGGAATAACCATAAATATATAATGGCTTTGTAGAGTATTGTTATTATTATTATTATTATAATGTTTTTTTTCAAGAACCCTTTTGACCAACATACTATACATACCGAGCAAAATAGTTTTAAAACCATGTAAAATATTCAGTACCTACCTATACCCATAGTAATATAAACTGCAATTTCCAATTATCTCGAGCATCAAGATGAGTCCCATAATGTTTGTTATCGCTCTAATAACATCATTAATAACGACTTTAATTAATGAAGGCCGGGTATATTACAAATTACAATGGTGAAGTAAAATATTGTTTAATTGCGATATGGTGCTCGTGTTGAATAGTTGATGCCGAGTGGGTTTGTAGACTATATAGGATAGATGTTATAATTTTATTATTAAAAAGTATATCTCAAACCTTCCGGCTGTATAATTTAGATAGGTAGAACATTGCAGGTATTTTGAATTTCACGATTTCTACACATATATAAAGAGGACAAATATTTTACTTGGCCTTATGTATTACCTATAAAGTAAAAATAATTGTTTTTAGCTTAATATAAAATAAATGTATGATTCAAACAATAAAAAGAATCCATTTGAACATTTTACGCATAAAAAATTGTATTTTATATAATTAGTATATAATATTTGTTTCGGTATCTCCAACCGTTCGTCAAATATATAACTGTATCAATTTTTATTAATTTTGGAAAACAAATTTAAAATGTGGTACTTTATTATATTTCGTGGAGAATAATAGACTGGCATAAAATAATCTAAATATTTTTTTATTGAAAATATTACGTTCTACAATTCAAGTTCTATACATTTCTTTGTTAAGTTAAAAATATAAAAATAAACGAAACTATCATTTTTGGGTATTTTTTGACTCCCCGGGGGGCACGGAGTAGTAATGACAAAACTTAATCAAAATTACTTTCTTACAACAATGAACAAAGGGGGTTCAACATCAAAAATTTGTTAAAGTTTTAAAATACGGACCCCCTAAAATATTTATATATTAAAAATAAAAATAACTGTTTTTGAACGTTGCCACATAAATTCAATTAAAACGCTATAGTAAATTGTACATACCTATACCTATATATGATATACCTAGGTACAAATATTATATTATTTACGATAATATGTAATATATTATAATCCATTTGAATCGGTCATTTCAAAAATGTGTTTACAGTCAGTGGTTTTTCAAAAATTGTTGTCAAATTTGTTCATTACATGCACTACGGTGAAATAAGGTATATTAATTATAATTATAAATTTTATATACTGTAGATTTTACGCTTAAATATGTAAAAAATAAAATTTATTTGTAGAAATTAAACGTTCCTGTAAAATGTCCATTTAACGACATAAATATATCGTTTTTTTTTTTTTTTTTTAATTACCGATTCAACTAATCCTGTAGTAGGTCGATCGTTTGATTAACACACACGAGAAGACCGGGGGGTTGTTTTTTATATATATAGTAAAACGTTCCTTAACAAACACCTCCAAATAGCGGACACCAACAAATAGTGGACGTTTCCTTTCAGGAACCGGGACATTTTCACTACTTATCTGTAGGAAAACCTCTAAATAACGAACACTTTTATGACTGGATTTTGATAATTTTATATCGTTATTGTCTAAGTATATTTTATTACAATGTACATTGTACACTAGTTTATATTATCCGTCGTAGTTAATGGCCCCCGTCTCGTTCAACGTATATATTGAAATGTTATCGAAATATTTTTATCGTTTATGTCATGTGAAATTTTCATATTCGTATTTAGTCGTGTTTGTGATTCGAAAGTGAACGTGTGTTTTACGAACGTATAATTGTTGTACTGACACTTTCAATAAATGTTAGTTTTTAGCCTAACATTTTTTTTTTTTTTTTTTTCATTCGCCTTTTCGTCGATTTTAAATAATAAACTTCTGTGTTATAAATAATAATTGCCCTTGCGAAATATAAACAATAAATACAAAATAAAATATTCATTATTTAATATACATAGTTTTAATTGATATACAAATAGTCGATGCTTGATGTACAAAATATACTTAATTCTCCAATAGCAATTTGACTCCCCTTTAAATAGCGGACAAAATTTCGGCGACCGAGTGTGTCCGGTATTTAGAGGTTTCCACTGTATATATTAAAAGCAAATAAAAAAAACGCGCGGCCAAAGGTCCCCAAAATCCCATTCTACCGCCGCCGGCCAGTACATTTATAATTTACTATTAAGTGCGAGTAGGCTGATATGTAGATTGTAGAGGTATACAATGCTCTAAATAATAAATTTAATTACGTATTTCGTAAAATACGCAGTAACGTTGCGGTACAAAATTATAAATCACAACGCTCGTATATACACCACTTTTTAGTGGAAAAAATAAACACAAACGTTTCGAAATATTTTGAAATTACCTATAACCAAACATTAGCATTTTAAACTGAATTATTTGACGGTTACTTACCTACCTATCTACGGGTTGGCAACAACGGACAAAATTGTTTTACACTGTACGGTACATTAAACCCCTTTATATATATATATATATATATATATATATATATATATATATTTTTTTATTATTTTCACGGTTAAACTCACGGGAACGTTCGCCACGAACAAACATATTTCCTTTTTATTTTTTTTTTTAGTAACTATCGGCATAGAATCTCGGTAATCCTGCGCCCTCGATAATCTGACTTGGTTGTTTTTTTTTACCACGGCTAGGTTTATATGATGATGGTTGCTGCCAATTTTTCTCGGTTAATTTTGTTAATTACGTATCAAATTTTGTATAAATTTGTCGGTGATATTAATATACGATTATAATACCGGCTACCCGTGCGAATTGGACCTTCACGTGATCCTTACTATTTCACTTTATTTTACATAATACTCGTAATATTATACAGTTTGCAGATTTGCAATAAGCATTTATGTGCAATATAATATTATTATTATTATTTTGTGATAATGATGAATGACGAATGATGTATAAAAATCTTTATACACCACTTTCTCTTGTATCTATACGAGGTGGATTGCTTGCAGGAATAATATACAGAGTCAGAATCAGGAGAGGAAATTACAGGATTTCAACGGTTTGATTACTTGCTAATCAGTACTGCTAATCGGTAGTGAAAACATATTTTGTACAGGATTCAGTTAATTTCTTCTGTAGTTGTTATTTAGTATATATTATGATACGATATGTAAAATTGAACATAATTATTATTTTATCTATCCGCAACCTTTTCAATATTATTTTTTTAACCGCTGAAACAGTAATACCTAGAAACAAAACAACCTAAAATCTAAAACAAAAAGAACTATACTTATTACTTACTAACAGATGTATTATTATATACTTATAATAACGCGGTTATTTTTTGTATTGTATTCGCGCACTTTATCGGGTCGTTAAATATTTTCGAAATGTTCAGAAAACCCAACAGTTATGTGTGTTATAACATTTGTATTCTACAGTTTAATAACTAGGTACTTAACTATTAACTCCGAAAAAAATGGTCCATCGTGATATCTAAAGTACTCAACTATATTATATACGTGTATAGGATACGGAAAATTGAGTTTTATACGGTTTTTGAGAATTAGAAGTTTTTAAACGTCATGTATGTATTTGTATTATTACTCGACTTCATTAAATGTTAACTTTTTCACATTTGTTTTTTTTCTTTCTGTACGGCGGCGTCTGCAGATATCCACCGTCCCGGGTTAGTAAATACGCATAATAATATATAATGATATGATTTTTGCTCTAATTAGAACGGAAAAACTGATTATTTGTTCCGGTGGTGTATCAGGGGGCATAATTTATGCGCTATATGTTATATTATTATCTTCTCGATTTCTTATTATTGCGTATAATACGGGAAGTTGTGGGCCGGAGGAGAAATGACACGACGCTGCGATCTATGCACTTAGCACTCTTTCCGCAATGCATTTTAATTTTTGCATAATTCGTGTTCCGTGAAAGATTAAAACAATATTACGCTTTATAATTATTAATATTATACTTGTCTATATTAAAGTGTCTACTCGTGTATATATATATAATTTATTGTCGTGGCGAATTGAAATGTTAAAGTTCAACATAAAATATTTACTTGTAATTATAGGTTTGTGATTTAAAATGTCGAAAGAAAAACTCCGTGAAATATAATAATAAATTAATATATCTTATTGAAAACAATAGAAATTGTTAAAATGTTAGCAAAAAAAAAAAAAAATTCCCGAAAGAATAACGATTGATAATATCAAAAAATTGAAAATAATCTACACTAATATTATAAAGAGATAAATTTGCATGTAAGTTTGTAAGAGGTATAATCTCTGGAACTGCCGATCCGATTCTGTAAATTTTTTCACCAGAAAACTACACCAATCTCGAGTGACATGGGCTATACATTCTATTGTCATACAAATTAGTTTGAGTGGTTCGTACGGGTTTGTTGGTGTTTTTAATACGAAAATTTAATTTTTTTTTTTTTTTATGTTAATTTATGGGTTACCTCGGTGATACGGATGTAAAAAAAAAAAACAGTTATTATTACCTAATTAATTTGGTTGTCACATGGATGAAAAGGGAAACGAGGAAAGACGCGTTTTTCGTTTAATACCGAGCACAGGCAAAGCAAAGCATACTGAACAGCTAGTCGTCTTACAATAAACTAAAAAACTAGTTCGACAATTATTCGTATATCGTCTTATTCGCCCTATACTAATAATATTACGCATTAGACATCTTTGAATAGTTTTTTTATTTTATCTTATTTACGGTATACAGTGTGGACGTGCGGTACTAAAGAAATTAACACACTACGCACGGGCAAATTATATTTGTAATTACTAATTGTTATAACTCAGATTGATAAAAAAAAATAATAAAAATATTTTACACGCGACGTGATATTATTTAGAACAAAACTCTAAACGTATGACCAATGTAAATGTGTTGTCGTTTATAAATATATAAAATGTTTATGTATCTCTACAAGTAGTTGTTATATTATATTTGTCACAAATGTGACAAATCACAGAAATGTGACAAATGTCACAAAGACGTTTTAAAAATGCGATTTACGACTTTACTAGTATTTTATAGTGTTCTATATATTTATATAATATTACAAATTCACAACTTGTCGCCACAGTATTGCACGTATTTTATTACTCTGCGCATAACTCCGACTGCCATTCGGATTTTTAATTGGGTTTTCGTTTGTTTAAACGGTACCTAATACTTCCCCCCCCCCACATGTTTAGGTTTTAAAACCGAACAATTCCGTTTTTATTTTCGTCTAAGCGTATATGAAAATCTGTTAAGAAAATCTTCCGTACTCTATGTATACGTACATATTGTACACGATGAATAAACGTTTATTTTCGACCGATTAAAACAAAGAGCATAAAATGTATCAATTTATATATGATTTCCTATTTACGAATGTTTTAAATCAACGTTATCAAAATATAATATAATGTGTATTTATGTTATATGGTAATAAATAATAATAGTATAGGTACATTGATTTAATTAAAATAAAATATTATATCCAAAGAAATTGAGAGAAAAAAAATATACAATAATATAATATAATAATCGCACGGAATTACAATATTTCAATTTGAAATTGCGTAACGCAATTTAAACAAACTATTATATGGCATTATACGATTTAAGCAATTTACAGCAATATAATTATTTATAGTTATTGCTTAAACTATAGTTTGTTCCTAAATAATAAGTTGTAGTTATAAATTTCAAATTGCATCATATATTATTATTATTATTATTATATATTATATTATATAGGCATGTGTTGTAATTTTAAATACAATATTATTACACGATTGTGTAAAATTATATCTATTCCGAAGATCTCAAAACTGTTGAAAACTGTTGTAAATTATTATATTATGTATCTGCGAGTCGTACCTACGCTACATAAATTAAGTTTTGGTTCGTTTATTACTGACAAATATATAAGTACCTAGTTAAACTCAATATGCATTTTCTCTTGCGGCAATAGAATTTCCACGGGCTTAAACGTACATTGTTATACAATTATTATTATTAAAAATATAATTTTTTTTGGCGTACGGGTCATAATGTTGTCGAGCACCATTATTATTATAACGTAATGAATAAAATGATACTGTGATGAGGTCATGCACAAAACAATAATAATATATGAACGATTTCAGTATAATATACCCAAGAGGTAAGAGTATAATAAGTATAATTTCCCCCTACTACACACACACACACAAGTTCATTGTTCGAAAAATTATAAGTAAAAACAAGTACGTATTTATACGTACATATTTCCCTTGTATATAATTGACTGAAATTAAATATATTTGACAGAATAAAAAAAAAAAAAAATTATAATATTTGCAGTCGCGGGAATTTTTATGAATTTTTTTAGGTACCTTATTATACAATACAAAAACGTATATTATGGAATATTTATTAGTCTACGTTGTAGATTCTACGAAAACACTGCACGTACTCTGTAAACTGTACACAATTGGACCGGTCATTTTTGTCCTAGCCTAGTCTCGATTTGCATATATTTATAACAAACAATTATAATAATTTCTTTAAAATGGTACCCGTAAACGAAACAATTAATGTGTCATGCGCTCACGCATGAATTTAAATTGTCATAAGTATAGGTATTTTGTACACAAAAAATAAAATTACCAAGCTTTATTATTATTATTATTATTATTATTTTTTTTTGTAAGCATATACACAGTAATGTGGGAAGGACAAAATCATTAGGTAGTTTGATTTTTTTTTTTTCACAATTTTCATTTCAAGGTTTCCATTGGCCATTGTGTGTGTGCGTTTTTAAAGTTCGGATAGACAATAGTGTATTTTATATACCTATAATATAATACGCGTGTAAACTGTACACGTATATAAATAATACATATTCACTAAAAAATGCATCTAATTCAATACATTGTATTATATTTTTTTTTTCAACTCGATATAAATATATAATATATACGGGCATATCATTAAATAATATATATTAATATATGCGATTAATGACGATAGTATATACCAGTCTATTGTTATAAATGTTATAATTAAGGTTTTTATTATTGTTTTTTTTTTTTTTTTTTTAACATCATTCCCTCCAATATTTAAAACTGGTTATTGGTTTCTTATATAATATTATATATAAACTATTTGAATACCCGAGTTCTATATATATATTAAAAAAAACCAAAACTAAAAAATACATTACTTATGAAAACAATTAATGCCTATACGATTTCATCGTGTAATAAATTAACAATATTCACGCGTTAATTATACGTGTGTACGTCTTTATTCGTCTTTATGTTATATTAATGTAATAATTATACAGAAGGTCAACTCGTGAACATTCATTTATTGATCCAGCGAAATCGTTTAAAAATATAATAATATATTATAACATCATTGATTAATAATAATTAATATATATAATATATAGAACGTGTTTCACTCGAATGATAACACGATATATTTCAGCAGCGTGTACACTTAGAATGAAATGAGATTTGTTTTTGAGCATGATCAAAGGGTTCCAAAATGCACATTTTGAGCCTAAATCCCCCCCCCCCTTTTGCGGAGCTCACTTCGTGTGCAATAAAACTTATTGTGTATATGTTATTGAACGAAAACATAAATTTTTAACACCTTTAACATAAATTATAACAGAATCAAATGTTCCAATTTTTTTGCAAACAACTTTATTTAAATATAATATTTTTCTATTACAAAAATCGTCTGAGATTTTAGAACCATGTAGAATTAGTTCAAAAATATGATTTTTTTTCTCGATTTTTCAAAATATTTAACAGGTGACGCAACTCAATAATGAAGAAATTTGATGTTCTGTTTTTCGAGAAAAAAAATCATATTTTTGAATCAATAATTTAAAGCTTTGATTTTGAGTAATATTTGAAATGGAAAAAATTTGTATTAGTTGCTTAAAAAAAAAAATATGTATATTTGAATCTGGTTTTCAACACGGGCAATGTGTTCCATTTAAGAAAATGTAATTTGTATGGCATGTAAACGCAACGCAGGGATTAATATATTGAAAATTGGCTCAAAATTATGAATTTTGGAACTCCAGATATATCAAGTCCGTGCAGTTGAAACATATCGTGTCACAGTTCGAGTTAAAAACACTGTAAAAAGTACTTTAAAGTCTAAATTGAAATATTTATATCGATGTAATAATAATTTAGATGTTTCTTTTAATATTAAACAAAATATAGTATTTTTCCGATAGACACATAGGATGAAAATGAATCTTTATACGTTAAAAACTCGCGTATAAATATATATATATACGAGTATATAATAAGTATTATAATTGAATTCAAACTAAAATTTAAGTAGGTGTACCTATTCCTGTAGTATACATATGTACTGTAGTTAAATTGTAAACATTTAACTATACTATATAAAATTATTTGTATACTGCAGACTGCACAAGACGTGTTAATGGTGGAAACGAGTTAATTATAACTTTAACGCTCCAATTACTACCCCGAAACCACGGTGGCATTAAAAACCGGATGGAACTATGGACTATAAAAATAAAACGATTATAGTTTGAAAAAAAAAAAACAAAAAAAACATTAACACAAATCGTTTATTTTATTATATTTTTATTGTTCATGTGTCATACGGTATATAAACCCTTCGAACCCTCTGTATACTGTCCGCGTCACTGCAGCTGCTGTCTACGTCGGAGATTTCACAAAAATAGAGGCCCTCGACAGAAAAATGTAAATTTATTAATACCGCGTTATAAAATATGTAAATCCGATAAAAATTTATGTATTTTTCAATATGTTTTTTTTTTGTTTCAGCGAATTCTAGTAATAATTTTGACAAAACGGATATAAAAATATATGTCTTGGACGGAAATGAAGAAGTTTAGTCAGCACTGGGCGCCCAATTACGTTAGTTTGCATTATAATAAAAAAATAACGCGCACAAACAATAGTAATTAATGGTATTATTACTTATCATACATTTCGTATATCTAACAATTATATGCAATTTTAAATTGTGGCATTTAGGATAAAATTTTAGTTTAAACGTAGAGAACCAAATTTAAAGATGAAAATATTTCTGAGGTCATCTCGTGGATTTTTTTTTGGAATAGTTACATCTAAAAAAAAAAAAAAAAATCAAAAACTAACATTACTGATGTCGAGCGGAGGATCTGTGTAAACATTGTTACTCCACTGCAGCCAACAGTGAAAATTGCAAATAACTGACAGCGAAAAACATATAGTTATTCACGAAAACGTTAAAATTATAATTCGGAACTCTACTACTATAATCCTTTATGAAAAGCATGATTTTTTTTTTTTTTTGTTACTTTCGATTCTAAATTTTAAAATTAAATTTAAATTTCTAATTGTTCAGTAAAAATTAAAATCGTTATCAAATTAAAAAATATATGTATGCAATTTTATATATTCATATTATTTAAAAACTAAGAAATCATATGAAATTTGTATTATTCTAAATTTTGGCGACGCAAAACAAACTTACCCGTTACATAATATAAGCTATAATTATTGCTTAAGGGCTATATAATATATTATATTACTTTTGATGTGAATTTAAATAAATCCGGTTATACAATACCTCGGTATGATTTTAATCACGATGACCAAATGAGCCAAATATATATAATATTATTTAAATTTAGTATCGATAAATAATATACAGCTTACGGTAATGTGACGTCATCGCCTATAAAGGTAAATTGCAAAGTGATATAACGGTTACTGGTTTTTTTTTTTTGAAGAATAATAATGAATATCCTCCATTCCTCTGTGCAGTATAATCATGACCAACTATTCTATAGTCACGATTTTAATATATAAAATAAAAAAACCTCTGTATACACCTAACATTCAATCATTTTCGTATTATATACAATCAGAAAATTGAAAAAAGTCCATATAAATAGGTCGTGTTTAGAAATATAACGAAGTACAAAGATAAAAAGCCGATATAAATCGCAACGCGGGCGAGCCAACACGGTTTAGGTGGGAAATTGTGAGCGGGAAGGTATAGAATATATTGGAAAATATAATTAATTATTGTAAACGAAAACGATTCTGAGCATAAGTTCCGTTAAACATGTTTTGATAAATTTAAATTGAAAATTGTATTAATTTGTAACGAGAAAATAAATTATAATAATTGTTGGTGTTTTTAACGAATTTGAACTTAAAACGCTTATAAAAATATTTTACATTAAATAGTTTTTAATTTTTATATTAAAAACATGTATATTCACATAAGATTTTAAAAAGAAAAATCGATAATTTAAATAGCTATTAATAACCAAAAAAAAAAAAAAAACGCTATAATGGTTTGAAAATTGTACCATGTCTAGAAAGTGCTAATATAAGTGCTCGACCAAAATTTTCAGGTCGACAATTATTTTGAATTGAATTATAACAAAAAAAACAAAATCGAAAATAACAAAAACCGTAATTGCGTAAATATTCCTGTTATTTCATTTTATATAAAAAAAAATAAAAAAATAAAAAAAATTGGTCACCTCAATGCAACTAGACAAAATTATACAATAAAAAAAAGTCACACACCATATCATAGTAAAACCTGCAAAACATATTCCTAGCTACGCTCAGTATCTAAAAAAAAAAAAAAACGAATAATTTTACAGATAAATTAAAATTTTCTAATGAAACCGTATCCATATATTCAACCAACAGTTTTTACAGAAAGCATAGGCAGGTATTACTATAATTTTGTAATTTTTTTTGTGCGTCCTTGGAGTTTATATTTAACCGCACACTTTCCCATCGCCACTTATACGAGTATACTTGAACGTTTAGCACTTGTTTTTTAAATTCATAGATACTTACTAGGCACGATATATATATATATAATAGTATTATTATCATACATAGTAGGTACATATATATATATATATATAATAGTATTATTATCATACATAGTAGGTACACGTATAAGTCTACAATTATCGTAAACCGTCGTTGTTTCATCATTATGGTGTTAGTATAATATACCCACTGTGTGTTATTGTGTTAACATAGAATAACGGTCAACGAATCATTTTAGAATCGTTCAGAACTTAACTAATAATATATGAACATTTATACGACACCACATACGCCGTTATATAGCGTTGTACGGACGATGACAAATCGACAAAATCGACAAATTACAAACTATTATGCTTACCTTAATCTAGAGCGGTTGATCTCTAGCTTTTAGGTCCGGGAGAAATAAGGTCAAAATATCGTAATACGTTTCGTTGAACATTAATTGTTTGTATACGCCCCAAGCAAAATGTGGTTGGTTGGATTTTCAAATCGGACGGAAATCGAGGAGAGATTCTGGCGAACCGGTGCGGTAATGAGCGTCGTCGTTGAACCGTCGAAGAAGAAACGAAACTATAATGCGAAATTCCTGAAAGTTTTCTTAATTTTAAGGAATTTTAGATTTTCGGAGGTTTTTCCCCTGAAGACTACCTCTAATCAAAAACTTCATAGGAGCATTTTATAGCACATTAAATGTAGACGAAACTTTAGAAAAGTTATTTATTTTTTTTTTAATTTATTGTAATTTCTCTAGTGGGAAAATCGAAAGTTTCGTACCAGGTTATGAGACTGACGTCCTTAAATTGCGCTTGGGCGGCCGTTTAGTTGTAGACAGTGGCTTCATTGAAATCTAGGTTAAGGGTGGTTGTGTAAGTCGAAATATACATAATAATCTTAATTTTTGCATGTGTAATGATATGTATATCATTATACAGATATGATCGTAAATAAATTATTGTTAGTTGATCTTTAATCATTTAATTTCAGCCATATTTGAGTTAATTCAAGTCAGTGCGCAGTTATCGCGTGTTATAATGATTGTTTCACAATGATAAAAATTGTGTTTTCGCCATAAAGTATCGCAGCATTTTATTTCAGTACTAACCATTTCAATAACCAGTCGTTTATTTACTGATTTCGGTATGTTTTGGTAGGTGTATTGATTGCCATAAAAAAAATATTAACAAATTGTTAACTTGCCCGGTCTTGGTTTTGAGGTGTTCTTTATTAGGTATAGCTTTAGGAGACTATTATAACATTTCTAAACAGTCAACAATATTTTTTTGCAGCCACGTGCATTCTGTGCTTAAAATTTATTCATGTCAACTATCACTATTATAATGTTACGGTACAAGTCAGTATTTATTTGCATTAATTATTATAATTTGTAATAATAATAATAATATTCGTATTGAAAAAATAAAAAAAAACATTTACAACTTATAAAACAAATGAAAGAATAATAATAATAATAAAAAAAAATAGGTTTTGGACACGGAATAGATTAAATTTAACGTGGGAATCGAATAATTAATATATATATATATGTATTATATTATATTATCATTGTCTCCGGCGACTGTGGATTGAAACAATTACGTGTATTATTAGCCGTTTATAAAATAAGTTGTTTTAGAAAATTTTTTTTTTTTTTACAGAGGGGGTAAAAATAAAATAAAAATAAAATATTATATAATCCGACAATTTCGATCGCAGTACAAAATCGGAGAGTATATTTAATTATTTTAAATTGAAGGATATTTTAACGTGTATTTATTTAGGTACCTACCATATCGTTATAAATAACGTTAAGTTATATTATCGTTACTCGTAGTATATATTTTTCTAATATTTACATTAGTCATTGGATAATAGTAAAATTAACTAGGCTCCTCTAATACTTCTATATTGCCGCCCGGTCGTAAGAGCGAGCAATTACGTACGTCATTACATTGAACATTAGCTATAATAATATTAGACGCGGATACTTTCATTTTGAACTGCAGGCAGTTAACCTAACCAGTAAAGGTACGCATCACGCATTCACGCATTGGATTTAGGCGTGCAACATATAATTACGATTGTAGGCACAGATATTATATTATAATATAACTATTCCATAGCGTTTAGATATTTATTTTAACTGTACGACTTTAGATTCAGCTCACGTCCAACATACGCACAAACCTCGTCAAACGGACGGAAAAGCAGACGACATTAATGTCTTGTGCGAACCGAGATTTTTACGATAACAAGGGCGATTCAAGGGGAACGGGCACTAGGGGCTAGTGGCAATCCCTGTTACCAAAAACAAAATACTTTATCCACTACGGTTTTATATTATATTGTAATATTGTCAATTCTATTAAATTACACACACGCACGCAACCGGTAAATGTCAAAAGTATAGAAGACTCTTAACGCTGAAAACAATATTGCAGAGCTCTAATAGTGGTTTTAGAGGGGCTAAACATTCTAGCCCCCTAATTGCACCTATGGTAATTACCCTGACCGAGAATGGATTCTGGATCCGCCTTTGTAAATAGACTTATCAAAGCCGATATTTTTGGAACAACGAAGGAACAACGTCAATAACGTCTCTGGAATATGAAAAAAAGCGTTTTAAAAAAATTGAGTTTTCAACCGACCATACATCAGCTAATTACAAATATCGGATATCGGAAAAATTGATTTCGGGTCACGATTATTTATATATATATATATATATATATATAGACGGAACGTTAGGCCCGAGGACACTCCGTTAAGTACCCGGGAAGAGCTCCAACCACTTACACGCGCTATCATACTGAATATTTCGTGTAATTGTATAATCAGATGTCTATGATTATATTGGCATATTACCGACTGCAAGTATACGAAAGTATGTACAACAAAATCAGAAAATTGCGATAATATTCACGTCATCAAATGTAAAGATATAGGTATAGGTATTAGGCACCCGCCTAAGGTCTAAGGTCTTAACCTTCGGGACTTTGTATAGAACGGTTAACACAATTTTATAATAATTATTCGTTACGAAAAAGCGTACGAGAGGAAAACGCAATGATGGAAACATTCGAACGATTATTTATAGGCACTTACCCGCCTAAACACAATGTTATTTGTATAATGCGTTAATAACATACCGTCGCTTCGGTCGAAAATTGCGTATAAGGTGTTAGGATTATTTCTTTATGTAATATTTTGTAAACTATGAACAAATAAATAAAAAAAAAAAAAAAAATACCGTAGACTCGCTATCCGCAGCGATCGTTGCGAATGCAGACGAATACCCTAGAGCTTCTAACGCGTAATTTTTAGATGACATCACGATAGGTTTTTTGTTGAAAATTCATCATAAATATACCGTTGGTAATATAATAATATATTATGTTATAACAGTGACGAACGCGTTACTATACCATTATTACAATAACAATTGCATGTCAGTTTTACGAGTACCTACGGTATTTTTTTTTGTCATCCGCTCGCCGTTATAAACAAATATCAGCGAATATACACACACTTACCCCGAAGCTGCAGTTTTGGCCGATTATTGCTAGCTGTTGAAAAATATTATTATATTATTGCGACAATTATATAATAGGTAAATGATTCGAATCATAGTTTGAAACGATTCGCTGATTTTCGATAAAATCGAATTACAATTGGTGTTATCGACGTCATCGTGAATCTTGTTTGAATCAACGAATCGTTTTTAATTAATTGCATTTGCTACAGTCGCATATAGGTAAAGTGTAAACATTTCTTAAAAAATTCGTACAATTCGTATTAAATCCAATTTAACATCAACATCGGCCGATAATACGAAAACATACAGCGTGGTTAGGTTAGATTCGCTTTCGGTTACTCGGTCATGTACAGAGTCCCACATCAATTCTTTCATTCAATCGATTCGCTCATTTCGTCCCAAATAAACAGTTACGATAGATTATTTCCGATTATATCAATAATATAGAAAACTGAGTACTAGGTACGTAAAAATGCCCAAGTGGTACACGTGCGTTTTCAAAACGAATTTCTACTTTTATACTAGGTGTTACAGCGGCCAAAGGTTTTCTCGCGGTCCTAATTTAGAAGTACTAGTCGAAATAGTAGAAAATATCCAACCGGTTGTTGCACGCGGTAGATATTTGAACAAAAATCTCGCGATTTCGCGTCAAATTTAATCGGACGTTATTATTATAATGCCGATAAGCGACCGTGATCGAATCGATACACGAAATGTTAAATGTGCCCTTTCTGCGGTTTTAAATTCCAAACGGGTACCCCCCCCCCCGATAAATAATTACCGAAAGTGTATTTATAGGTGACCAGTGTATACGTACGTAATACGTGTACAAGAGGCATCTAGTTAATTTTTTTTTTTTTTTTTTTTTTTTTTTTTTTTTTTTTCCGGGTTTGAACTACATACGCGCCAATACCAATTGTCTAATTATCAACATTTCATCTCGTGGTGAAATTGCCAAACTAGTTTCGAATATGTTCTAATTAACGAAATATTATTACGAAACTGATATTATTTATGTGTGTATACGTACATATCGCGTGAGCCTCGTCTTGTTGGTATTTATATAAAATAGAGACGTGGATGCGTTTTTTAAAATTACATTACCTATGTTAATTAAATAACAATTTTAACGTCCGTTTCCGCCAACGCTGACCTGTTACGCAGGCATATACGGGAACCGATTTCTTATTTCAAACGATAATATAATATTTATCTATTGCAAATCTAGTGAGCTCTCTACCGGGATAACAATTATTTGTTGAATGGCCAATGGTCTCCCGCTTCCTCGTGGTTTTTTAATTCAAAATTGGCGTATTATATTATGCATTTCCAACGTCCCAGAATTTGTATATTACTGTTAACGCGGTCCGAATAAAACACTTTTATTAAGCCATTTCCCGTGGCTAAAAAAAGCACGAGAAATGTAACTAATTAAAAAAAAAAAAAAGAACATTACTGTACCTATAAGTAGTAATTTTGAATTGACGATACTTTTCTATTCTCGTCATTAATTCCCGTCGCGAATACGGTTTTATAAAAGTGACAGTGGTCTTCTAATGAATATTATTAGGTATCAGAACTAGGTGTACAATAAAGGTTTCTCTATGCACTCTGTAGCAGGGGTTTCCAACCAGTGGCGGATTTCAGTCAGATAAATCATTTGTCGACTTAGGTATACATTTTGACTTAATGTTTCAACAATCATATTGAAATAATAACAAATAAAGCATTCTTAAATCTAGGTTTCATTACGCGTACATGTTCAAATTTTAACAAATATGATGTTTTAAAAAATTTATATATTTTTTTTTTATATATAGCCAGACTTTCTATTTGTCGCGTTATTCTACTATTAGTCTAATCCGTGTTTAATACGGTATTTTACTATAAATGTATTTTTAATTGATAAAGCTTTCTTTATAGAGTATGTTGATTGAGTTATTTTTTTTGTTTTTGTTTTTGTCAAAATTATTTATTAATCCATCTGTTTTTTTTTATGTGTGTGTGTGGAGGGGGGGGGTAATTTTCAAAGAACAGCGACGATTATAAATAATTGTAATAACAACGGACGTTCAAACAATATCTGCTCTATTAAAGTATATAGGTTGGGTTTACCGGTCAGTAACAATTTCAATTTAAACTATTACGTACAAGGTACCCGAAAAACAATATTAGGCACTTACATTTTGTTCTAAAGATCAAATTTATTATGTTATAATGTACTAAATTTCAAATTGTTTATTCAGACTGAGTAGCAGAAACATGCGTACGCAGATTGCAGAATAGGGTTAATTTTAGTTTCTAAGCAAAAGCAATTTATTTTAAAATTAAGTTACTATTTCGGTGCGGTTTTATTTTATTTTTCATTGTTCCGAATACATAACGCTGACAATACATCGTTTAGAAATAACTACCCTTTAAACATTTTCAAACAATTTTTTTTCTTCTTCTATTAAACACTCCGAAATGTCGTCCTCTTTTAATTTTACTCGGAAACCAAAATCGAGCGAGTTCTTCTCAGACTCCGTTAACCGCGCGATATTTGCTATATCGTCAAAAAACAGTAGTAACAAATATAAATGTGCATTATAAGTAATAAAATCGATTACGTTTAAGTTATTTTAATATTCGAGATTATTTGTTAGCTAACACAATAATGTTCCCTTACTGTGCACAAGTATAGGTAGGTACATTCCCTTTAGCATTCACTTCTGACACGGACAATAATAATCGCGTACATAAAAAAAATGTCCATTCGAAAACGTTCGGATAAAAACTGTATTATTAATTGGTTATGTGGTCAATTCCACAGATTGACTGTCGATTTGTATCGACAAAAATCAGGGCCGAAGAACAAATAGTAAGTCGTAAAGCTTTGCCGAGACCGACTCAAGCATGTCACAGAAAATGGAGCAAAATCCAGAATTTATATGGAAATATACAATTTTCATGAAAATTAATATGGATGGACTATAAAAAGGCGGGTATTTTTTATGTGGCCAGAGGCACTGAATGGCCTTGTTACGGTTCTGCCGAAGCATGTCCCATTCAATTTTTAATTTGAATTAGATATGTTTTATTATAAATAATATTATATACACCAGAGTATAAAATATTATAAAAAAAAACAAAAAGGTATACTACCTACCTATATATAAACAACACAGCGTATTATCTATTTTAATTAAATCAAAGTACACGGATGGCTGCTTAAATACAATAATAATTGTTGGAATTTCCTATGTGATTCATTTTTTTAATTACAAGAACACTTCTAACATAAATTATGTATCTAATGTATCTTATCCTAATTATGAAGTAGGTAGGTCTAACCTATAGTGTTAGCCGAATTGGAACAAAACCATTAAAAAAAGAAAAGATTTTCTAGTCAATTAATTGTTTTATATTTTAAACTAATTATAAAACAATTTTAACTATTATCCAATGTCCTGGCCGTTTGATGGTAACATCAAATGTAAACCATTAAATGATTATTTTATGTGTATCATTAAATGTATTATAATAATAAAAAAACTAATTACTAAGTACCATGACAAAATATTACTATTATCAAAAAATGTATTCTGATATTTAAACAAACACTATTGCATTATTTACTTATATAATTCAGGTACCTAACTGATAACCATACATTTCTAAACAAAAACTACATTAAAAATATATTGTTTCATTAAAGAAACTCAATTATTTTAGTAAATATTATAATAAACTCTGAAAGTCTGATGTTAAAACTATACTGACTGATAAAATCATACATTTTTTTTTTTTTTACACACATTATTTTAATTGATGTTATTCATAAAATTATCAAAGTACAACTATTTATCGAATGTGAGATGTTAATAAATGTAAACAACATTCTTCTTTAAGGGGATATACTGTAATATTGAGACCAAAAACATATTTTACACATACACATTTAAATGTATTGCTCAACCTGTGGTACGTGGAAAGCTCATAAGTGGAATACAAAGGAAATCTCACTTTTATGAAGAAAAAATTAAAATTGAATCATAATCCTTATAATAATTGTTCTATTATTTATATTCTATTTTACTTACTATGCTTATATTTTCATAATAATTATAGTAGTTTCTAATTAAAGCTTCAAAACTAGTAAAAATTTGCCCCATATAATAAAACTCATATATATATATATTTTGATAAATAACAAAAAAAATGGTCTGGCTCTGGTACTTGTTTATAAAGAGGTAGATAACTGCTTTTCTAGATATTTAAACATTTTACATGATATAGAAGAGAATATTATCTGGTACAAAGTTTTTGTTTATTTATTTGATAAATTTATTATAAATGAAGTTATTAAATCTTAAATTTTCATAATTGTACTTGTTTTTCAAATGCTTAAAAATATAATTGAGTCAAGTTTTGAAGAAAATAAAAATATTTTGTGATAAACTTAGTTAAATTTGATTGTAATTTGTGTTATTTATGTTCAAATTTAATGATTACACAATCTTGAGTCATCTTGAGAAAAAATAATACATTATGGTTTAAAAGATAAAATCAATAAATACAAATATTTTTACAGAATAAATTAAGTACATATTTAAATTTATTTGGATGGGAAATTAACGTTAAAAATTTAACTATATTCTACTTCCACGGGAGATTGTCCTTGTGCACAATCCAAAATATGTTATATTTCGCCATAAATGGACCCGCAGGGGCTCACAGTTATATGTGCAAAGTAAGTACATTCTCTCGGGAAACGGAGTATAGGCATGACTTTAGTTTTGTGTTGATGAGATAAAAAAAAAAATTTGTTTATCGAATTTTTGTTTTTGTCAACATTTTGTATTTGAACAATACCTTGCCTTATTAATAACTAAAAAAAGGACAGAATAACATTCTTGCTGCACAACATATTTTTCATTTATTATTATTTAATAGAAAAATGTGTTTATATGGATCAGATATAATCATTGACGGTGATATGAATCTCCAATCAAAATAATTTACCTACATTATATAAATATTTAAATTTCCATCAGTCTGTCCATAGCAGTAAGTACTTCATTGTAATGTTTTCCTAAAACAAAATAATTATTAACAATTACGATTATTTCTTTAAAATTAAATTGTGCTTTAAACTATGAATATATACAAATATATAGTAAAACCTCCTCTAATGGACAAATCTCAATCACTTTATTTTTTTTTGCGAACCAGACTATTTTTATAACAGTTAAAAGGATAAACCTCCAAATAATGAACACCTATATCAATATAAATTTAAAAATAATGACAAAACAGTGACAGGAAAATGTGTTCACACTAGATATAAGACCGATTTTTTTTTTTTACCAAATTGAATATTTATGTATGCACCCGATCAGTTTCTTTTTCATAAGAAAAAGATTTTTTCTACACAGTGGCGTATTGGACTGGGGTATTAGGTGTGATCGCACCCTGGGCCCTGACTTAATAATTATAATAAAGAAAAATTAAACTCAAGACAATATTTATGTAGATAAATTGTACTTTAAATATTTAGCTATTTATTATTTATTGTATTTTTATATATTATTGTACATCGATTATAAGCAACTTAGATTTCCAAAAAATGTAAGGACCCTCAAAATTATTCACACCTCGGGCCTTGTTGTCTCAGTCCGCCATTGTATGTATATATGCATTAAATTAGACAATAATAATCATCAAAATCATTAAATACAATTAAATCTACATAGACTGGGAGTGTCCGCTATTCAAAGGTTTCACTGTATTAATAACATAATAACTTATAAACTAGTCAAATCAGAATATTAAACAGAATCAATTTATTTATTATTTAATAAATAAATTTTCATCAATAAAGGTTTGCGAGGTCTTATAAAATGTCTAGTTTTCAGAATGTAACAATATGCCATTGTTTTCAATTTTCAAATATTAATACAATAATAGCTTTTTTTTAGTAACTCTTCTGAAGCAGTGGTCGCACTACTCAAGACATGCACTGTATAGTCTATAATTTTACATTTTTCCCTATTTATAAGATGAAAACAGTTATTTAAAACAAGTGAAACAAGTTACCTCCAGACGGGACCTTGAAATTACCGCTTATTAAACAGTCTTTAAGTTCACAACCAGCACTTATTATAGCATCATGACACACTATACAGTTCTGGAGTATACACCTGAAAATGTCAAAATGTATTAAAATGAAATATTCTTTTTGATTAAGAATGATCTACCTCTCCTCGATGATAACACCATTCATTAAAATACAATCAGTAATTCTAGTTTTTGGATTTATTGTACAACTTGAACCAATACTGCTACTTTTGATCGAAGTTTTCTCCATTATTTTAGTATGTGGTCCAACAAAACATGTTTCCTTGTCAAATTGATTTGATAAGATTTCAGCTTCAGGAGAAATTTTATGTTTTTCATCTTCTAAATTGAGGTTTAATTTTGTTATCTATAAAAAATATATAATAAACAATAATGTAGATTTTACATTAAAAAATAATTATTTTTGAAAATTACTTACTATTTTATTGATTTTACAATAATCAAATAAAGTGTTAGCACGTACTCCAATGTTTGAGTCCATTTTACAAGCATAACATTTAATTATATCTTCAGTATACGATTTATTACCAACACCATACAATGAACGGATATTATTTTCAATATTAAATTCTTTTGATACACTAAATATATCAAGTTTTGCATCATCTTCATCCTTATTTTCATTTGATTTAACGCCTTGACAATATTTAGATAATTGTTTTTTAACTACAAATGGAAGCAATTCTCCTTTTAAAGTTGTCATATTTCTAAAGGAAATATTTAAACATCACTATAATTAACAATTTAGCCATGATCAAATATAAATAATATAATTTACTTGTCTTTTGATAGATAGTTAACTATCCAACGTTTCATGATGTACATGTGAGAGTCTAATAAATTTGAGCTTAGCGATAGATTTGAACATTTATACAATAATGAACTACTTAAGGGCATAGTTTCTTCATAATCCGAAGCTGAAGCCATTAATAATAATCTAGATGTTTTTGAATCATATCCAATTATATCTTTTTCTGTAACATTCAATACAAATATTAATTTTGGCAAAGGTAAACAAATACATTTCATATATTTATATACCTACATTGACCATAAATCATTAATCATCATAACTTTTATTAACATTTTGAAAAAAAAATTGCGAGAACAGATATTTGATATGTGTATATTTCTATAAGAACAACTTAAACCTTGTAATATCAAATTGTCCAGAGTTTATACAAAGCCAAAACATATTTATCCACATAAAACCAAAAAAAAAAACTGACTATTTCAAATAGCTATAAATAACTCAACAAAATGCCAAAATATTTTGAAAATTATATCAAGACTATAAAATGTGTTTGGTGAAATTTCAGGTCTATATAGTTATTTTTTACTGAATTACAACACAAAACAAAATCAAAATTAACCCTGTGTCATAAATATTACCGATTATTTTTATTATTAAAAAAAGTACAAGCAAAATAAGACAATAAATTTTCTTAATGTACCAACTAGACAAAATTTGCTACCAGAAACCATTCCTGAATAACACATGACTAAATAAATACTGTATATATAGTACTATGTATGATTTACCAAGTTTGTTTTTAGATTTGGGACCAGGCACTGTAAAAACACACTGTTCATCTTTTGACGGGGAAAAATATAAAGAAACTAATGATGCATTGTTTTTTCTGTATACATTTAAAACTTCATGTAAATCAATATCAGTTATCAAGTCACAACTTAAAACGATGACATCAGTCTAAAATAAAAACAACATACATGATTAGTATTGGATATTTATAAATACAATTATCCAAGTTCTTACCAGAATATAATCAGAAAGGTGTCTCAGAGAATCTGCTGTGCCCCAGTCTTCATCAGATGGAATTGGAACAAAACTTAAATTCATTTCAAAACCCAGATGATCTACTTCTTCTTGTATATCACTAGCATAGTTATCCGACACTATTATTTTTGTTTCTAAAATAATAATAATACATTTATTTAGGATAAATGGTTGCTGTTAAAACTACCTCTGATAAAATCGACAATTATTTTCTAAATATTCACAAATTTAAATAATATGGATTTAAATTATTTTTATTTTTAAAAATATCTTACCCCTAAACCCAGCGTTTTCGAGAAGCTTGAGAGGGTAGTAGATCATTGGCTTGTTGCCGACCGGCAATAGACACTTGGGTTTCGTGGCCGTCATCTCGGGTATACGAGACCCTTTGCCGGCGGCCATCACTACCGCTTGGAATTCCAACCAATTTTGCATATCGGAAATTTGTAGAAACGAGAAAGAGCAGATGAGTGACGGTTGATTTAGGTGGCTATGCAGTACACGGGGACACTTTCAGACTATCACAAACGCCACTATGGTGTGATTGTGATAAGTGGTAACTGATAACCACGGCTGACGAGGAGCATCAAGAGATAAGCGTTATCAGCACAATCGATGTTCCAGTTGTGTATAACACTGTTTTGCAATTCCAGTGCAGCTGATTCCCGGACAATGATGTCGTTCCAGCAATCCGAACCTAGGCCGTGGCGGTGCAGCGAGGTACGGGTAGACGGGAGAACGATCACCAAAGGCCCAGTGCAGCCACGGTACCGGAAATGCATCGAAGGTGCCTTCGATCACTCGATTGTTTTTAGGGGTAATTTACTACTAATTTTCGAGGGGTGTTCCGACGTCCGTTGCGCGTTTTAGTGTTAACGTCGCGACCACGACGCACTAGCGGATGTCTTTGCGGGGAGCAGTGGATATGTTTCACACGGTATTTTGGTACTCGTCGGAACCACCGGACTGCTGGTACCACTGCACTCAGTTGCACCTTTCGGAAACAATGGACTTGTAGTACAGAGTTACAGGCAGTTCAGACGTGCAGTTTACTAGGTAGTCTGGGAAGTGAGAAACCCCTACCAGTTCCTCCTCCGACCTCCATAGATATCCGATATCCATTATTTTTATTATTGTTGTTGGTGTCGTAGACTACAACTCTTCCCCCCTTTGTTCGTCATCTCCGACCAATACGCCGCGGCAACAAAGGCCAACAAAATGGATCCGAAGTCTTCGTGATAATTGCTGTGTGTCGTTTGAGAGCTGTAGGTACCAGTCACCGCAGTCTGACGGTTCCAAACGTTTGTCATTCGACGCCGTCGCCGCTTACGCCACCGCCATGACTGGAGTCGCAGGGTGATTGAGGTCAGGAACCTCTCGTGCCAAGGTTTCAAGGTTGTCGTATCCCGACCGGTTGACTATGAGACGCTAGATAAGCCGGATCAACAGAGCGTAAACAGTCGCGTACATCCAGTACGGCACAGTCGGTATACCATTAAAGAACCAAACTTTTGACTACCTAGGTCGTCGTCGATATAGTAGTGACTGTGGTGGTGTCTAACTAAAACAGTCGTACACACTACCCGTCAAAACTGGCTCTCCCGATATTGCCCAGACGTTCCGGCAACGTCCACGATGGCCGAGGAATCATCGACGAGAATTTACTGGCTATGTGGCACGAGAATGACCGCTATTCGTTCGAAGACTCTGACCGTTTCGAGGAAGACTCACTGTGCACATGGAGTAGTGAACCAGAATCTGCATGCATCAATTGGAGAGGATGGAGGAAACCGGCCGAACTGTTCTCTGAAGACGGTTAGTATTGTCTTTAAAACTGTTGCAACTATACCTTACATTATTGTTAGCCTTTGTTTTGTTCTTTAAATATCTGTTAGGTTTATGCTTTATACCAATGAACACCTAAAATTATTATTGGTTTTTTTTAATAAAATACTTAATTACATTAACCTTACAGTATACTTTATAATAATAATTTATATATGACATATAAAATAATTCTTTATATTTGTTGTGGAACTTTTTGGATGTTATGTGTTAGGTATATATTATAATATCGCAATAGCGCTCAAATTAATTATTTAAAATCGATTTTGCCGTAGTAGGTTAAAACTAAGTTGGTACCTAACCTATATTATAATTGTAAATATTTGTTTAGTAAGGTAGGTACCTAATCTATTGAAAAAAAAAAAAATATATATATATATACGCAACGAGTAATTCTAGTGGATAATATTTCATCACTCATGCCCCTAATTTTGTTATTTTTATTAATTTTAATGTTACATTCATTAGTACTTTATTTTTTTTATACAAAATGATTAAATTAATTATATTAATTTAATATTGATATATATATATATATATAATTGTTTCTAATCTTTTATATAATTAATATTTCAAATATAAAAAAAGTTATAAAAGTATTAACCGAGGAGGTACCACAAACTACTGAGAAATATAAAACATGTATTTATTTGTAACAAAATGGATTACAGCAATATTTTTAAATCCAGTTTAAATAGACTAAACAAATAGGTATTTTCGATTTTAGTAAGGGATTAATTTTTCTATACGGAACAAAAGCGGAGAACAATTTATGTTTTGGTATAGCAATGCAATTATATTTTTTTAAATGAAACAAATTATTTAGGTTTTTATTTGTGATTGTTGAGAGTATTTTGTTATGAAAGCTAGAAGTTATGCTTCCTAGTATTTCTACGCTAAACAATTCTCAAAGAAATTCTTTTGTAAATAGATTATTATTTGTATAAAAGAAAAACTTGAATACCTTAATCATCAACGGAGACGTATTTAGGACTATTTTTTTTATGTTTTGCAGTGCCAAACATTTTCAAAAATATATTTTATTAGCACGTTTCCATATTTTGGTCTTCAATTTATTTATAATATCAATCCAATATTTAGTATAAATAACAATACCTAACTAATTCACAGGCATGTTTTCATTTGACTCTTAAGAAAAGCAAAATGTGAATTATTTTCTATTTATAGATAATCACTGGAAATACCAATTGTGATTAATTTTAAGATACTTATCTAATAATTATAAATAAATAGGAAAACTTCAAATGGCCATGGAAAGAAATTACCAAAAAGCAACAGTTTTAGCATCAAAATTTATTTATTTTTTGATCAACAACTAAATATCAATTATAAAAGATTAAATTAATATTATTTTCTGTGCTGAATTTACAATTTAAATAATATGTAGGTATAAATGTATTTACTGGTCAAACATAAGAAAATGTAATATACAAGTAGGACAATTACAGCCAAGATATGGAGTAAACTGTCGACAATATGTATTAAAAAAATAAAAAATGCATCTGGGAAACCTGATAGGCTGAATACAAAAAAAAATAAATTAAGTTTTGTTGATGAATTATAATTATTCATAATTAAAGATAAAAATAAAACAATTATTTTGAAAATATTTAAGTGTAGTCCAAAGCATAAATGTAATTACATTTTGAAAGGTTATAATAATTTGTGTGTATGTGACAGAATAAATATAGGTGATTTAATCGTTAAACGAAGAAAGTAATAATACAATTTAATATTTTTATAGCAACATTACTTAATATCAATTTGTTTTATGGTAGGTATTGTATATGTTTTGGTTAACTTTCTGTTCAATACCTATAGTATACGGTTTGCTGTGTAGGTTAGGTATAAATTAAAACTTACGTTATTATATATATATATATATATATATATATATATATATATATATATATTGGGTGTATTATAGCAATGATTATAATATATTTTTATAAAGGAGAAAACGCATATTAAGTATGTTTTATTTAGCATAAATGACCTAGTTACTGTTGTTTTCTATGGTTTATACATCAGCAACACTACTTTCGATTGAAATGTTTTACGAGCCATACAACGCACCTAAATATTAAAAGTTTTCATTTCTATAATTGTCTATAATAATTGGTTAAATTGATTATTTCAAAATATTAAAAAACGATTATCTTCTTGTGGTTTTTTGTGATCTTCTCTTTTTTTTACTTACAAAGTTTCGTTTTTAAATAAAATAATGTATATCATAGTATCGAATCTTATTTTGTAAAATAATGTAGGGACGTTAAAAGTTAAACAAACTTCAATTTTGACTTTTAATAGAATATAAAAAATTACCCAATTAATCTTTGTCATTTGATATTTACAATATTGCAAAAATAATACTGTAAATCAAATTATTTATCAATATTGAAATAATATTTCTGTTTGTCAAAACGTTGAACAATAATTTGAAAAATTTTATTTTCGTATAGTTGTTTCTAAAGTCTAGGATTATGTTGTAACCTGAAGGTTTGTCACATAATTTCAAGTTAAAAAAAATTGTTCTAAATGATTTTGTGTTTCATTGGCAGGCAGTGTTTGCTTGACGTATTATTATTTACGAGGGTGTTTTAAATCATCCGTGTTTGCTGTTGATAAATAAAATTTCTATTACAGTTAATGAAAAACCTAATTTTATTGTCTCTGACCCTAAGCATAATTCGTTATATTCATAATTTTAATAAAATTGAATCTTTTATATTTATTTTTCTATGGTGTGTTTAACTTTAAATTAAAGTGATTAAGAAGTGAATAGTAGATTATTATACAATATCTATAACAAACAAAACGGAGGATTTAAAAATGTTTTTTTTTAATCATTAGTTATTCATTTTAATATTTTATTTATAATGTACAATTAGTGGAATATTAAAAAAATAATAATAATAATGAATACATATACGTAACATTGCACTTTAAAATATACTGATATGAATTGGAATAGACGTTTAACGTTTTTAATTGGGTTTGAAATATATATATATATATATATATATAGTGAATGAAATGGCGATTAACATCATTTAAAAATATTGATTTTATTCTATAGCTTAAAATCATAAGAAGCCTATAAATATAAATATTGTCGGTGTCTAGATATTTGTTAAATGCAAAATACGTTTGTTAATTGTATTGCAACACGAATGATATAATTATAATTGTGTCGCGGTATTTCATCAAACGTAATGATGAGTTGTGTCTAATTAAATAATATATAAATAAATTCGAATGTTTTTTTGGAATAAAATGGATTAAATTACATGCATTTCTTTTACTTGCGGAAATAATATTATTTTTTTGTATTTTTATAATTGATCTTTTTTCGCTTATTCCGAGAATAGGGCGGGTGTTTAGGGCCATTACTTTATCCGTAAAATAGAATTTTTTTTGTTAACTTTTGTGCCCCATTTGTCACAAAATAAAAAAAAAAAATACAAGTACCGTATTCCGCAATCTTAGGGTTTACAAACGATATCCGAATTTGTTGTCTCGGGGGGGGGGGGGGGTGCATTCTCCGGAAATAAAATGATTCGTATTTTTTTTTTAAAAATTAGTACTTAATTAAATAGTTACAGTACGGAAATGTGCAGGGTGCCCTCTACCCCGTGCTCTGAATTTTATGTTATTTTATTCGATCAAGTATATAAAACGTCGCCGTTTTAACCGAGTGGTCTCTAATGAAGTTACTCAAAATCGATCACTGTCGTACCCGTCTCGGGAAAAGTCTCTAAACTTAATAATACTAAGCCGTGCCGTAGTCGTCTTGTGCCACCCTCGCCCCGCCGGATTTTAGCGGACCGGTGGCGTTTTATTATTGTACCGCGGTGGTAAAATTCCGTTTACGAAATTCATCGCGATTTATCATACGAGCAGTGCGGTGTTCGCCGGTTTTTCATTATGTTTTTGTCCAACATAGCTCGGTAACCGGCGTAATTTTCGTATCGAAAACGTCGTATCGTCGTCGTCAGCAATTATAAAAAACGATTTCGATTGGTTGGGGGGTTTGGCGTTCGACGGGTGTGGGCGGCGGGGGCTCTCGGTCGTCCTTACGGGCGCACCTGGCCCCGGGGTGTACGGTAACAACACCGGCGAACAGAAGTATTACATAAGGACGGAATCGATAAATAATAATTTTCTATAAAACGAAAAGACAAAAGAAACGTTTGTGTGTATAAGGTATCGCTTCATTCGGCATTTGTTTTCTCTCTCGATAATATTATATACAGGGTGACACCAACTAATAAACCGAAGACACATTTACATTAGCCCGGAAAGTAATAACTTTTTTCGATTTTTTGACAATTTAAAAAAAAAAAAAAAAAAACAAGCCGCTCTAAAACGTTATACGTGTTACATTCGCGGTGCTCTTCGTCAAGCTTATTTTTGCGGTTGAAACCCGTGTTGACAATATACACGTATAATATGTTTTTTGCTTTTGAAATTCATTCTTAAAAAATTGTAAATATACTTCATGTTAGATTTTTAATTGTTATATATATAATAAAAATATATTAGTTATAAAATATATATATATAAAAAAAAAATCTATTTGTTTGCAATTATTTTTTTTACTCGTTCTTTCGAGTACCTATCTAAATAGGAAATAATTCAAAGAAATTGCTACAGACACAGAATATATTCATATTGCAAAGTAAAATTTAAATGTTACCAAGTTAATAATATGGAATATTTGTATACATATAAAATACAAATTATTTTTCTATTTCCTTTCTATTACCTCTTTAATCTTTATTAAATATTATATAATACTCTTATTTTTCCTGGATAATCTAATAATATAAAATGTTATAAATATCACGAGTAAAATGACTTATAAATACATCCGTTATATTATAAAGAAGTCATAGCACCGAATTTGCCTATTTATAATTTCTATATACCCATATTTTATTGTTAATTTAAATTAGAAATGTATTTTTGATCATTAGGGATTTTATTTTCATACGGTATAAAACGTGTTGAAAACTCTGGTTGAAACCCATTTTTATTTTCATAAAGCGACCTATATTAAAAATGTCATAAACGGTCCGGTCGATCTACTATATATACGCACACTCTACTCAAAAGTTTATTTAAACTATAATTTCGTATGTTCATAGAACTATTTGTACGTTCAATAATCGAAATTCCCCTGTGATTTTCAATCTATTTTGGGATGATTTTTGCCTCTCATCAATTATTTATTTTAATATTTTTTCTGTGGTTTAAAAATAATTTCTTCTTAAATACTACTATAATATTAACGTAATAAAATGGATTTTGTTTGAATTACGGTTAAAAACGAAAAAATTATTTAGAAACCTAAGAAATAATAAAATTAAAACAAAAATTGAAACGAGGTTAAAATCCGGTCGTAATAGTTAGAGAATCACAGGGACATTTTGGTTTTTGAATATACAAATTATTTTATTACTTGTGGATTTCTTAATATAGAGGTTGCTATTTGAAAAGTGGCCAGTGTCACCCTCGAAAATAAGGGCAGCAACACATCCGAAAAAAGTTAATACTTTCCTAGATAACAAATGTCTTACGGTTAATCGATCGGTATATGTATATATATATAAAAAAAAAATTAAATAAATACTTCATAAAATATTAAAAACGTTAGTTTTACGCGTGTATTACTCGAATTCGTTTTGTTTGCGTTTTTATACATATATTCCATTTTATTCGTATTATCCAAACGTAGGTAAATAACAATAATATCGTCACCAGGTTGTTTTTTATTTTTTTGTCGAATTTATTGTCATTGTTCTACGTTTTTTTTTTTTTTTTTACACAATATTCGTGATTTTCGTTGTAGGTTTTCATAATAAATGGAAAAACTTACGGCAATTATTACGATATTTTTTTTCTTTTCGTTGTAATATCGGTTAAACATAATCATAAAGACCTACAATTTTCACAGAAATTCAATATTAGCCCTTTCCAAGGGCGGACAAATTATTCAAAACTTTCCGGCCGTTTTTTAAACTGTTTATAGGTGTTTTAAGTTTTATAGTTTTTTTTTTTTGTCAGCTTTTGTTGGGATAAAATTGGTTCGGCCAACCAGAAATGCTTGAAAAAACTATAGCATTTCAATACACGATTAAACGAACTTCGCTCGAAATCGTCTTTCGTTATTATTTATCGTTGCGTACAGATATAAATTAAATTTCCCTCTACATCGATTATGATAGGCGAGGCTCTTCTTTACGTCTGGATTATTTATTTTTTTAATTTTAATTTATCTCGAGTAAAAGGCAAAATATTTTAAATAATATTTTTTGCAAATACAATCAAATTGCTTTACGTTTTACGTGTAAAACAATTAAATCTCTTTGTTTCCAACGTAATATTATCCTAGTTAAAGAATCTAAAGAATATCGTTATCCGTCAAATACGATTTTTGTCTGGCTTTTTATTTTACGTCTAAATCGACTAAAATAATCTTCGAAATATTATATATTATTAATATTTTATTTTTTTTTATTAGTTTTGGGTTCGCGTTTAAAATTATACGGGTACCGAGGAATAATCGCAAGACGTTTTTTTTTTTTTTTTTAAATACCAACTGACCCAAATAATAATATTATTTAATTTCCGTAAATGACACTCGGTGAGTTTATTACTCGCACGACGAATAATAATTATTATAATAACGTACCCGCATCGTCTGTTCTTTTTTCCCGGTGTAACGACTTACTCGAATTAAGTACCTCGTATCTACCCCTACACACCTCCCCTACCACAAAAAAACCTCGCTTTTTTTAAAAATCGTGAGGACACTATTATTGTTAAACGAAAAATTTCATTAATTATAGTGTAGACGACCTGTGGGAGGAGGGGGGAACGTTCTCAAATGTTCGGTATATTTTTTTGTTTTCTTTTTTTACCTTACAACGATAACGAGGAGACGATGGCCACCACTATAAGCGTACCCCTTAGTTGTGAGCAAGTCGCGCCATTTTTCTCACTGAACGATTTCCTATAGGTATGTGTTTATTTATCATACGAAATGACCTTTTTTTTTTTTTTTTTCTATAAGTTTTCCTTTTATTATTTAATTGTATCGTTCATTTGTCGTGGATTAAAAACGTGCACATTTGTATTTCGGCGGCCCTCGAATACTTTTCGGATTCCTAACGACGAGACCCTCCGAAAATGTTATCCTTGGTGACCCCAGCTCCTTGTATGGACTTGTTCAAACATTAACGAATATCTACGGAGGTGCGATCAATGAAATACACCGACTTCTTAAATGTTTTTACCGCTTCGATATGTGTAATATATAATCACTGAGTATTAAAACACCGAGAAATTATTACTTATGCCTATACTTCAAAAATTTAACTGTCGTTGAAATGCCGACTCGATAGCGATAGTCAAAAAATTTCAAAGGTTGCGAGTTAATATAATATATGTCTCGTACGTGTTTGGCTTTTTTCGGGCCCTGGAAAAAATGGAGAAATTACGAAAAACGTACTAAAGTACGACTTTTCTTTTGTCCGACAGAACTGAAAATCTGTTTGTTAGTGAAAAAAAAACCCATTTATTTTTCTCTCTCGATATTTCGAAATTTTTCAAAACCCGTGCCTGATATTATTATAATGACAAAAAATTATTACAATTATCGATTTAATCAAACAACAATGTATTTGTCCGAATTAACTGTTTAAAATGTATCGCATAATACATAAGCGTTTATTTTACCGTGATGTTTTACGTGACATTTTGAAAATATGATTGAGAAAAAAACTATAGTTATAGTAAGCGTCAAAGCAATAGACATTTATTATTATTATTTTTTTTTTTTTAAAAAACACTCGTTTCCGTTCGGAAACTAATTTTATTTTATCGGATTTCAAAACAATGTGGATAGTAGAAAAAAAAAAATCGTATAAAGCGATATCCGATTTAAATTCTGAACTGTTGGAACTTTCGTAATAATTACCGGAATTAAATCTTTTTTTATTTTTATTATTATTATTATTTTTATTATTATTTGAATCATATTATTATATTGTATTCGTATTCATTTGTCTGTCCGTCGTTTATACATTTTTCGTCGTTACCTTGGACACCGGAAATATTATCGATTACCGTATACACACCGACCCGCCCGCATATAACATACGTCCAGGAACGTTTTTACGCCACTTCAAAAATGATCACTTAAAACGTGAAAATTATACGATATAATAACGGTTAATAATATATTAAAAAGAAATATTTCAGGCGCATACAACCACACAACAGCAGTTAACGATTGACCTATTCGATCTATTTGGCAACGTGTAGATCGATAAGTTACTTAATTGAAATCCGGTTGTATTATTTATCTTGAAAATATTGCTTTAGAGTTTGCTTTTGCGCTCGTTATCTTTCGTATACCGGACTAAAATAATAGTTGTTCAATGTTGAATATTATTAATTGTAAACTCGCGTCGTCTACGCCCGGTTTTTTTTTTTTAAACAATTTTTTTTTTTTCTTTTTACAATTATATCTAAATCTCCGTTGAAAAACGTACGGCGGTACCCCAATAATAGAACAGAAAAAACTATAACAACAATTACATATACATTGACCACAAAACGTTACCCATTACAGACTTTTTCTAACTGGTAGATAATTTTATATGTATAGGCAGTGGCGTGCCCGGGATTTTTCAATTCCAAAGGCGATGCAGTACTGGGCTACCCGAATGTTAATCGTAAATAAATCGTAGAATCTACTCCTGTCCTAACCCGGACAATGCGAATTTTAAATACCTAATATTACGTATATTAAACAATTTGAATGAATACACGTGTGAACATTTCAAGATTAAATCACTAAATATGTTGCGCACACTACAGTGTACAGGTATCGTCCTGAGCGAATTTACAATTAATAAATATAAGGATTAAATGTTAAAGCAACTTAACCCGGCGATAGTATAATACAAACCAGATTCGTCGTTTTGTTTAAGTAATTCCGTTCTATTTTTAAATGTAAACGTGGGAAAATGATTTTTATTTTCGTATAAACCGACGTCTAATTATCCCGTCCGTCCAGATATGCACTGTAATCCGCCGGGAATTTGAAATGAACGCTATTTTATCGGTTACATGTACCTACCTCCTACTGTATGTATTATACACACGTGTTGATGAATTCCTTTTAATTTTTCAGAGCCCAAAAAGGGGGTCAAACCATTGGTAGAGTTGGCCGCCCAATGCGTTGCTCTACATATACCCTACGAGCTTGTCGAACAAGAGTACCCGCCCGTACCGGAAGAACTTCAGGTTCGCATAGCCTTCTGGAGCTTTCCCGAAAACGAAGATGACATCCGCCTGTATTCGTGTTTGGCCAACTCAAATGCCGACGAGTTTTTACGCGGACAGAATTTATACACGTCCAGCATGGTTAAGGATTCCGTACAAATAGGATTTCATCTGAGCGCCAACGTTCACCATGGCAACCGCAATATGTTCAATGTGGCAATTACGTTTGACCGAAAAAAAATAACAACGTGTAATTGCACTTGTGAGCCTATGTCATATTGGTGTTCCCATGTGGTTGCTGTTTGTTTACATAGAATAAATAAAGTGAGAAATATGTTTAATTTAACAAAAAATACTATAATAGTATGATGCATTTTTCACTACTCATTTGTTAACGTTCTACCACTGACACTGACAAACATTAACAAAAAATAATGCTGTGTTAAGAAATTTGTGAACGGTAGGCTAAGTTCTTTTTCTTATTTTTAACTTTGGACGGGCAAGCCAATATTGTATTGTTTTCAAAATGAAACAAACCAACCATTCAGAAGTTCAGAACTTAAGTTATCATTGAGAAATTAAATACATTACTATTTATCATAAATTACCAACTGAACGATTAGCTGTATAGTGGTTAAAAGTAATTTTTGAGCATTTTATTTACTGCTTGTAAGTGTTTTTTTTTTCTTTAGAAACAAAATACATCATTGTAAAACTAAAACCATTATTTAAAATCTCCTTATTTTTCTAAGCATGTTAACTAATCTAATGTTTATAAAACAAATTACAATTTAAAATATTTTTAGTGGTCTATGGCAAAGCGTAACATTTGAGTATCAAATTTGATTATATTTGTGTATTTAATATTGATGTTTAATTTATTTGTAAAATTTAGCCTGAACAAGTTTGTTTAAGAGCACCAGTTAGCGAAAGTCTCTCCCGTTTAGAAAGAGATCAATTACAAAAGTTTGCACAGTATTTGATTAGTGAATTACCTCAACAGATACTTCCTGCTGCACAACGATTATTGGACTCATTGCTGTCTTCACAGCCAACAGCTATTAATTCTGTAAGAATTGTTTTTTAGTTTAAGTTAAAAAGACAATGATGGTATTAATTTCCATTATTGAAATATGTGAAATTTACTAACCAATTCATTTATTTATTTTTGATTTTAGACTAGTGGAGCACCTGATCCAACCGCAGGTGCATCTGTAAATGAACAAACAACATGGTTTTTAGATGAAAAAACATTGCACAATAACATTAAAAAAAGTTTGGTCAAATTTTGTATTCCTTCACCCATAGTTATAAGGTAATATAATAAACTTTTTATTTTTTATATGAGGTAGTATTGATTTTTTTTATTTTATATAATCATTTTAATTTATTGACAGTGATGTAAACATTTTAACACAATCAGTACCACCAGCTACTGCAGAATGGACCAATCTATTGCGTCCATTACGAGGACGTGAACCTGAAGGTTTATGGAATTTATTATCAATTGTAAGAGAAATGTTTCGTAGAAATGACGAGAATGCTTTACATCTATTGGAAGTACTCACAGAAGAAGCTGTTGCATGTGATCAAGTACAGACAAATATTAACATTTTATGTTCCTAATTGTTTGTTTTTACCAATGTTAAATTGCATTTTTAGATAATGGTTTGGTGGTTTAACACAAAAGTAGCATTGCACGGAGGAAGTCTAAGTGGAGCTAGTAAACAGCATACGGGTCCCGCTGGAAACACCAACACAGCATCGCATGCTTGTGCATTACTCTGTGACGAGATGGTTACTCTTTGGCGTTTGGCAGCTTTAAATCCAAGTATTTCTCCTGAACATAAGGCAGCATTAAAAATTAAATTTCAAGAATGGCAACCGAAAATATTTGCAAGAGTATGTGTGTGTTTATACATTAACTATTATTAGTAGTAGTATTTCATATTGCTTAGTAAATTTAATTAATTTGAAATTATAGGTAATGAAACACAGAAATATGGCCAATAGTAAATCGTTAAATCATTTTCGCCAAGATACAGAAATTTTTATTGGTTTCAATCCAGCTTGTGTTGCTTGTGACTTGGACTGGAAAGATTATCCATTAGCTGGTATCACATATGGTACTACTTGCTGTTGTGATACTGGTACTTGTGTGCATATTAAACAATCGGGAACAGCTGCACATTTTATAGGAGATCTCGTAAACTGGAATGAATGTAGCTCGTCTACGAGAGTAAGTTGATGTAGAAGAGAAATAATATAGGTCTTAATTAATCTAATTAGCTTAGTCAATTTATTGTATTATTTCAAAAAAATGTTTGTGACCGTTAATATAAAATTTTACACATATGATGTAAATGTTTAGCTTCAAAAAAGTTCAAAATTTCAGTTTTAATGTTTATTTATTATTTAGGGAAATTCTTCACTGATATGCTTGGATGAATGTTTTTTGGATCTAAAAAACAATAGACATTTGCATTATGGAAATCGTACACATCGATCGGAATATCGTACTAGTAGATCTAACATGCATATGGTTACCAATATTCAAAAGCCTAATACTGAGTATGTATAATTTATATAATTATTATGAATAACATTTTTATTAATGTCCAAATAATTATTATAGAAATAGACCAATGACAAATGTGTATTGGGTTAGGCATATGCCACGAAATATATCGCGAGCTACGCCAGAAGATCCAATTCCGACTCGTAGTAGTATCATTATTCCAGACACTATTCCTGTGGCTTATTTAAATAATGAATCGGACACATCACCAAGTGGCATAAGTACTATTTATTTTTTCATATTTTAAAAATATTCATATTTATAATTTTGTTTAATTTTAGATATGAACGCATCTACAAGTTCTTCATCAAGTACTCAACCCAGTACACCTATTCAAATCAATAGTGCATCTAACACATCATCTGAAAGCCAGAGTAGCGATGAAGGTGATCGATCGGCAGCACAAAAATCTACATCTTCTCAGACTACCCCACCACCACAAGATGTAGATGACTACAATTTCCTTTACTGCTATGATTCAAAACATTTAGCATCTACATCAACGGGCAATGGTAAAAAAATACCAGAAAACAAAACATCTGATGCTCAACGACCAACTACATCTAAGGCATCTATTACTCCGTTAGTAAAATTAGATGAAGAATGGGAAATATTGTTTTCAAGAGCTGAAGGACTCTATGGTTATGGACATACAAAAGAAGCATGTATACTTTGTGTTAAGCTTGTCGACCAATTTTTAAATAATCCACCAAACTTTATTATCGAGTTACCTCCACCAATAATAAAAGCAAAACGAAAAAAAGTGTGTAAAAAAATTAATATTTATGTTTTATTTTTCATTAAATTAAAAACATTTTAACTTTAGATTAATCCAGTATGTCATCAGTTATCAACATTAGCGTCGGAAATTCTCCAAAAATGCTATTTTTTGTGTTCTGTTTTGGCCGAACGAAAAGAACATTATATACATGCTTTTAAAATTGGCTTATACGGTTTGGAAATGCCAAGACTCCCAGCTAGTACAAAACCATTAGAAGTAAGTTTTGTTATTAATCCAATTAATCAATTTAAATTTAAAAAAAAACTCATGGTATATCTAATATAAATTATGTATATTCATGTTGAATTAACAAATACTATAACATAAATTATATTTTAGGTAAAAATGGCCCACCAAGAAGGGGAGATTTTGAATAGTTTAAAACGCATGTTACCATTGGGCAAAGAACAAGTGAGCATTATCCAAAGTCGTGCAAATCTTTTGTGCGATGGTCAATACAAATCGCGTGGTGAATCATTGTTGCCATTAAATTTGGCTTCATTTATCTTTGAATGCTTGGTTATGTGTACATCACCTACTCAAGATAAAACCTCTGATGAAGTTTTAGGCTTTGAAGCATCTGTAGCAGCTTTAGGCATGAAAGCTAACATAAGTGAAGCAGAACATCCATTACTCTGTGAAGGAATTAGACGCCAAAGGTTTGTGCATATATTTGAAATATAACATAATATAAACTATTATAACTTTATATTTTTAAATTTTAGAGCTGAATTGGCAACAAACATATTAATCCGTTATAAGAATAATCCCGTACGTTTGGCGATGGCTATGGACAAACTTTTGGACAGAGAAGTACATCCATTTTTACAGTCGGCAATGGATGCTTGTTGGTATCAAATAAGAGATCCTAGAAACTTGCCATTAATTACTATGAAGAATGTTGCAACCACCAATACACAAAATCAAAGTGAGTGCATCTTCAAATGTGAAAAGACATCATTATTTAATGAAACTTGTAATTTGTGTTTGTTTTCAACTTACAGCATCACAAAGTTACAATCCGAGTGCTACAAGCGTACCCGGAGAACTGGACACGAATATAAGTTCAATGACATTGAATCAAGCAGTAGCACAAAGTCAACCTATTAATTGTCCAGGACATTCTACTCATAGGAAAGATAACAGGTAAAAATATTAGTTAAATAGAAATTATCAATCAACAAATAAGTGTTTCATGATTCACTATTTAATTTTATCAATAATTATTCTTTAGATTTAAGAATACCAAGCGCATATACCCTAGTCAACCAAATCAAGCTTCAGAGGCTAATGCTCACTTCTTATTTGAATTGGGTAAAATTATTTTGAGCAAAGTAGGTGGACCAATACAGACTACCGTGTTCTCACAACCTACAATACTTACTCAACCTCATCGTGCTCTGCATATGTGTGCATTCCAATTATCCTTGTATTCCTTGGGACTTCTCAATCGCGTTACACCCAACTGGCGCATTCGTAATTATTCATCTCAAGTCACATGGATTGCCGATCACGCATTGGAAATAGGTGCCCCAGCTACACTGTTCTTACTTGCGACATGGGATGGCCTTTTGACACCCACTGAAGTAGCCAATATAGCGGATAGAATGTCACGGAGTCATGATCGTAATACTGTCGAAGCAGCAGCACAATTGTCATTATCATGTTTAAAACATTCTGTTGCTCTTAATCCAAATGAAATAACAAGAGCAATTATACAAGTAATTATATAATTATATTTTATTTGGGTAAAATATAAAATATCAAATATCAAATATCAAATTTATTATGTTAATTTTTGTTATTTTAAGTGTAAAGAACAATCGGATCATATGATGGAAATCGCTTGTCTGACTGTAGAAATGGCAGCCAAAGGTGGAGGAGTGTTTCCTGAAGTTTTATTTAGTGTAGCAAAACACTGGTTTGATTTGTATATAAAAGTAAGTATTCTTTGTGTTCCCTACTTATGAGGAATTCTATTTTTAACTATGTTTTTTTTAAACAAATTTTTTATGTAGCATTCTAGTTCCGAAGATGACAATTACATGCTACAATTAGATCCTAGAGAAGAATATAAGATGTCTTATGTATATCCACCAAACTATTCAATGCCAGTTGATACTTCCCAACAACCACCTCCACCTCTTCCTCCTACTTCTCTCTATCCTCATCAGTTGATAGCACCTCCACAAAGCAATCCAGCTCATCTGTACCAACTATCATATTTTCCTAATCAACCAATGTCTCAAAGTACTCAGCCAACTAATTCCCAACAACCTAACACTGTGATGTACTACCCATATCCTTCAGTGTCTACATCAAACCAATATCCACAGTACTATTCTCCATACATACAGGTAAATATCAAATTATTATGAGGTACTTATTTATACCACTAAAAACTTTTAATTTATATGTTAACTAAATAACCATTATTTTATATTTAAGAATCCTGTACAGTATCAAAATGGAAACAATCAAAGCCAGCCACCACAACCACAATCATCTCAATATTTTGTTCAGCCACTCAATCCAAGTGGAAATCAAATTAGAAGTCCATCACAGCAATCGCAGGTAAAATTCATTTTTATTTTAGAAACACAATGCATTACCATTGTTCATTCACTAAAATAACTTCAATAGGCAAATATTGGTCCACCTTCAAATTTCCGACAAGTCCATCATTTGACATCTGCATACCGTGTTGGTTTATTGGCTTTGGACACATTGTCCAGACGTGTTCATGAACCTAATCAGGCAAAGTACTCAAGGAATCCACCATTTAGAGAAGAGATTCAGTGGTTATTACGTTTATCGAAGAAACTAGGTATATTTTATTCATAATATACATATAACCAGTGCATAATAGTGTAATATTTAATCATAATACTTTGTTTTTTCTTAGGAGCAAACTACACTCAGCAGTTTTGTATAGCGGTCACCAATAGTGTGGTGAATCCCTTCTCACTGCATGATGTTGCAGTGGAAGCCGTTATGTACATGGGTCACTTCAATCCCAATCCGGCCATGTGCCCTTCATTGAGTCCTTTAATAGAAAAGTGTCATTCAATGTTAGTAATATAATTATTATCCAGTGTTAAATTCCTTCAATACTGTGTCGATTAATGTTATTTATATTTACACTTGCTGCAGGTACATTCAATTGCTGCATCAAAAGTTATATCAGTTGTCTTCTTCAGACTACGAAGAGTATGTTGGAATACTCTACTCTGCTTATGAAGCTTTTGCAATTACACCAGAAGGGAGTGTTATGTTTAAGGAATGGTTGCAATCTGTTAGAAGGTAATATCATAAAAATAATATTTTATCAATAGTAGATTTAATTTTTATTTTTTTTTAATTTGAACATGAAACATATAAGGTAACTGTTACTTTTTTTTAGATATAAATTAATATTATATGTGTATAAGAATTTGATGACCAGTTCAATTCCTCATTTTTTTTATTCAGTCATATTTATTTTGTAATACTATTACATGATGATGATTTTTTTATAATCGAAACATATCATAAATAAATACAACACATATTAAAACTATAGTCTAAGTATTTTCTTCATATTTATTTATTTTATTAAATAAAAGGTCTCACTGTTGTGTTTCCCCAATTTCACTATATTTCTGTAAATATTCAAATGTTTTTCAACCAGATTTTGTGTTAGGAAGGATACATGTTTAGAGAAAAATTACATTTTTATTTCCATCCGTTGATCACTAGAAAAAAATTACTTTTTATTTGTTTACTTTTCATCATTTTCGAATGAGCCACTTTGTGAAAGATATTCTAAAAAATGTTTGCTTAGTTATATCATTTTAAAATATTTAAAAAATGTTATGAAATATATTTTTTAAATAAAACTTATACCTAACTGCAATCAATACTCGATAGACAGGGGCTATTATTGTACAACTATTGTACTAGTAATACGTACAACGTATGTGCGTATTAATTATAAATAGTAATCCTTGTATCAAATTTTCTAATATTTAAACAAAGTCAACGAATGTTTTAATAATTTGTATAAAGGTTTAATATAGGTATTCAGTGAAGTTTTTTACCATTATTACATCATAATTATTCCATAAGACTTACAATTTCCACGATAATTTTCCATTAATTAAATGTAACAAAAAATCCAAATCAACATAAACAGTTATTTTATCGGTTTTTCAAAGGTTCTTTCCCTCCCACCCACAAAAAAAAAAAAAAAAAATAAATAAATAAATAAATAGCAAGGAAAATCAAACATTTTAATTTTGTATTTGCTTGTTTCAGATCTAAATCATGTAAAAAAGAACTATGGACAATGATAACGAATGTACTACCTAGTACTTGACATTTATTTTCTGAAGTAGTTGTACACTCCGAGGGCAGCGTTTCGCCCTAAAAACAACAACAAAAATGTATAGCATACAGCGTTTTTCCTTTTTATTTTCTTATTTTTAAACAAATAAACAGTTTTTAACAAAACAGACATTTTCGATGATTTTCTATTTATACATACTGTGTTGGCATAACCTAACATATGATATAAACAAATTTTTCGAATACATTAGTTAATTTTTTTTTTTGTGTTCACCTAGCTAATTTCATGTGAATTATTATATTATATTATTTTACTCACTTATATCTTTTTCTTATATTTTACTTTTTAATTTTAATTTTTTTTTTTTTCCTTTTTTTCTATATATTCGTGTGTGCGTTAAATCCGTTACACTTTTTAAGAATAAGCTGAATATTATAATAAGACTGTTTTTTTATGTACTCAACACGTACAAGTATTATTTACAACATAGACTAGCTTATTTTATAAGGCTTTAAACATTATGAATAATTTAAAAAAAAAAAAAAAAAAAAGCAAAGACTTACTTAGGTAGCCTAATTTACGGTGGAAATTTTTTGTTTCCCTTTCATTCCTCCCTTATTCAGGACTACTTACATAGCAGATAATTGAGATTTCTAGATTGTAACTCAATTGAGATTGATGGCAACACAAACGTAGCAAATTATGTAATATTTTTTTTCTTTTTTTTTCTGTGTTGTCATTACTATAGATAATTTTGTCAAAAAACATTCGCGGCTATTGTTTTAAATTAAATTTTGAATACTAGTGTATTATGTAAAAATAAAAATTATACAATGTAATAATACGTGTCTAATGCATATGTAATGTTGTATGTAGCTTATAAATATTAATTACTATTGAAACATATTCTATGAATAATTGACCAAATTTATTTTTACATACCTATAATTTGGTCATACAAACTAATGACAAATTAAAAATAATTAGAATATATATATACGATTTTAATAACAGAACCCATGAGATAGAATATTTGTATTTCATATTTAATTCTATAAAGTATGATGTTTGCTCTTCATCATTTATTTTATTTATGCTTTCGATTATTTGATACCTTAATTCTTTTATACAAACTGTATTTTAAACTAAAGCAATGTCCACTCGCTCACTTACCTGTGCTCACCTTAGTACTTAATGATACTTGAAAATATTACAATTAAACAAAAAAAAAAAAAAAAAAATGAATTATAGAGAGGGTATTAAAAATAACGTATATATTATTTCTTCGATAAAAATTATATTCCCACCATAATCCTTTGTAATTGAATTTAAAATGTTTAAATGGAAAACAAAATATTAAATCATATATTTATATACATAGGGATATAAACGCATGGATATATTATTTAATATATACATACTATATATCTACACATAATACTTTTAAGAATTTATTTGTAATAAAAAAGAAATATATATATTATATCAAACCGTACCATTAGTTATTGAATGTTTTTATTTTGTAAATTAATTTTATTCCAATTTTGTTTGTTTTTTTTTTTTTTTTTTTTTTCGGGGAATTATGAATTTCATACAGGTTGTCATTACGTTATGCATTGGTTAGATGAGTCTTATATAATTAATTATATATTATAAAATTAATCAATTTTTATGAAAAAAAAAAAAAAAAAAATTATATACAAGCCTTAAATCACATTTTAGGCAAAAGCAATATAATTTTAATATAATATTTTCTCATTTATTGTAAGATTAAGTATTTTTTAAAAATACATAGATTATCACATAATATTATATGATTCGCATTGTTATGACCGGCAGTAATCGATGTAAACGATTTTATTTTCTACTAAATTCTATCGCGAGCATTTTGATCACAATAAAAATATTGACTTCAGTCGACGGAACCCGTCCAATTACATTTTCATGTATCTACGCCCGTGATGTATTTGGTCCTGTTCGACATTCGAACCGGTGAAAATCATTTTGTTAACGTGCCACAAAAACGGAATTTGAAATGAATTTTGTGTATTCCGGGAACTTTTCAGCTGGTGTGCAGCGAATGAATGTTTTCCAATGCTGGACAAGTTGTGTGACAGCCAGAAAGCACAGGCCGTCTCTGTCGGTCGGTGAAAAAACTTCAGGCATTATTACATTTTTTAAATTTTATTTTTATTTTTAATTTAGATAAATCAATTTAACATAGTTACAATAAGATGGGTGGGGTGTACATAGTAGGTGAATATAGACGTGATTTGAAGATGTTATCCATTGATAGCGATTCGGTCTAACGTCAAAGCAATGCTAATTGTTTTTTTTTTTTTTTTTTTTCGATTTTTTTTGGTTTAGATCATTACGAGTTAGAATCAGACAGTAAATCAAATTTTCTATGAACAAATGCAGGAAACATTAAGAAAAATAGTACGGCGTAAAAGGCCAGAAGTGCGAGAATCAAAGTCACGGCTTTTGCACCAGAGTTCCGAAAAACGGAAGCTAATTTTTTTTTAATATGAATATTTTTATAAAATACGGCGAAATTTCGGTGGAAACCGTATAATCGTCACTATTTTCCGGTGGTCTTTTACATACAACAGGGTCAATTTTGAACCGAGATTTTTAGTATATATATATATATATCAAATTGTAGCTAATAGAGTGTACTATCATCTAATACCGGTTCGATTAAAATCGTTTAGAATTTAACAAAAACGGAAGCTAAGCCGCACGGTGTCGCTGACGTTTTTGAGCCGCGAAACTTTTATAATAGTCCGATCACTATAAAATTGCAAAGGATTACAGTAAATTGTACGAGGATCGTTTTATGTCCTTTGTTCCGAAACGATATCATCAGCCGTTCTCGAGATATTGATGTCCGAAAAAAGTTCAAAACGACATTTTTTTCTCAGATTGTACACAGTTCCTCATACACTACCACTGTTTGACGGTATGGGACGTAAAACTTCGTTAAACTAATTTCCAGTATAATTTCGCTTTTACGTGCCAATTGGACCGTCAAACGGTCAATTCCAAGTTCTTATTTATGAAACTTACACAGACGATAGCTAAGAACATTTCAAAATTTGATGATATCGGTCTCACATCTGTAGATTCAAATTTAGATTTTTAACGATTTTTTTTAATATGAATATTTTTATAAAATACGGCGATATTTCGGTGGAAAAGCGTTTTCGCATCCAAAAAATATACCAGTGACACCTCCTCCACCATCGTATTCGTCCGATTTAACTCCCTGTGATTTCATTACACAAATCTATACCATTTGAAATCACGGTCTGTTTCGTCGTTCAGTTTAATACGTAGATCTTCAAACGATTGAAACGATCTCCGTTATTATTGTCTATAATATTAAAAAAAAAAACCCCAAGTATCATTAAATTATTTTGTTTTTTCAAAACGTTCACAAATAGAAGATATTGTTTGGTCAAGTACGTTATTAGTCGTACGTTGAAAAGGTAATATTAATATATATATATTTCATACAAATTTCGTCCTACCGTTATTTTATCGTTTTATTTTACTTATTACAGTACACCGTGTTTGAAGTGAAATTCTGGATTTCGGGTACCTGAAACTTCGTATTTAGATTTTTTACATATTTATATTGGTATATAATTACGACAATTAAAAACAAAAAAAAAAAAGTCATACGTGTTTACAATTCTGGAGGCGCCCGATTTGCCGGTATCTTGGGCCTGCCTACAGTCGACTATCGGTAACTCGAACCTTGATGACACCGTACAATATCACATGGACTGAAAAGTCCCGGGCCTAAAACATAGATGGCGCTATTGTTTTGGAATTCACCTCGTTTTTAGTTAGTACTAACCTGCAAAAGACAACTGTAAAATTTCATGACAATCTGTTCATTAGTGTGTGAATTATTGTGCTAAGAGTACTTTTGTTATTTTCGAAATAATGGATCAAAATCAATTTCGTGTTTTAATTTTACATTGCTTCTTGATGGGAAAAAATACCGTTCAAGCGAAAAAATGGCTAACCTAAAAGTGTTATATGTGCACCAGAAACAAAAATAAAACTTGGTATGCTGATTTCATACGTGGTCGTAAAGACACTGATGATGCAGAACGCAGTGGACGTCCAAATGAGGCGGTAACACCAGAAAACATTGAAAAAATCCACAAAATCGTTTTAAATGACCGCATAGTGAAGTTTCATGAGTTAGCTGACATCGTAAAGATATCAAAAGAACGTGTTGGCTTTATATTGCATGATCATTTGTCCACGATAAAGCTCTGTTCAAAGTGGGTGCCACGTTTGCTCACTGTTGAACAAAAGCAACAACATGTTGATGATTCTAAACAATGGCAAAAATACGTGAATTAATGATCGAATTGCTTTCGCATCCACCGTATTCTTTTGATTCGGCTGCCAGCGACTATTGGCTATTATCGCAGATCTCAAAAAAATGCTCGCCGGTAAGAAATTTCGCTCGAACGAAGAGATTATCCGTGAAACTGAGGCCTATTTTGAAGCAAAAGATAAATCATTCTAGAAGAATGGTATTGAAATGTTAGAGCGACGCTGGAACGATTGTGTTGCTTTTGATGGAGATTATGTTGATGAATAAAGTCAATTTTTAACGAAAGAACTGTGTTTTCTTTGTTAGACCCGGGACTTTTCAGCCCATGTGTTAATTCTGGATTTCGGGTACCTGAAACTTCGTCTTTAGATTCTTTAGATTAGTACATTATTTCGACAAGTAAAAAGAAAAAAAGTCATACGTGTTTACAATTCTGGAGGCGCCCGGTTTGCCCGTGTCTTGGGCCTGCCTACAGTCGACTATCGGTAACTTGATGACACCGTACAAGACATTTCAGGTTTAGTTTTCCGCCGTCTGTGCGTTTTTAATCGTGCACCATGCGATAGTGTTGTAATGATATTATTATATCATTTTTAGTATTAGATTTTAATACTCGTATAATATCTATAATGTATTTTATTAGCCATTTAAATCGTTCATCTGTCGCCATACAAAAAATTAATATCGATCGACCGGACGAGAACACACACACTTTTGGACGAGTCCAATTTTTTCCCCTATATATACACGTCCGATTTTCCGCTCGGGACTCACCGCACTCGATTCATTTTCGTGCACGGAAACTGGTTCCCGTTTCATATTCCTCGTGTGTGATCTCGTTTCACGTCTCTTCAGTATATGTTTTCAAATATAAAAAAAATAGTGTTAATTATTTACTAATTTTATACCTTAACAATTTATACTGTCCTTCCACTTCAACTTCACAGCTGACGAAGTCGTACGTTGAAAAGGCAATAATAATTTATATGTTTCGTACAAATATCATCCTACACACGTAGATGGCAATAAGTAATTCATACGATCAGTGGGGATTACATATTGCACCATCTTAGGAGGAGACCATCTTATTTTATTATTGTGTTTTACTTATTACAGTGTTAACACGCGTTGAAATGGCCCAAAAAAGAAAATTGACAACGTTGTCGCTAGCGGAAAAAAAGGGAAATTTGCTTAAAACTATTGAGAAAAAGGCGAGACGAAAGAACAAGGAATTTGGAATTCCGTCTTAGAGAAACTTTTGAATCGTACGCCAATGTCGGTGGAAATCTGGATTTTTGTGGAGTACGGACCGAAGACGATATTACCTCCGGATATATTGGACAGTGACACGAATACAACTCACCGTAAGGAGTGAAAAAGCGACACTTGCGCATTAGAAACGTTACGGAAAGATATTGAAGGCAACGAAGGCCCGGTAGAATCATTAGAAAATTGACTCGAGAACAATGTATTAAACAAATACAAAAACTATTAGCCTTAGGCGAATTCTTTAAAAAAAAAAGTAATAACATGTAAGTGGGTACATATAAATGTAAATTTGGATTTTTTTAATGTAAAAACTAAATAAATATTTTTAGAATAAATACGTACATACTTTTTTTTTTTTTTTTAAGATTTTGATAACTCGACATTTTTAGTAAGTCAACTGTGTTTATAAACAATAGAAGTATATAGTATAGCCGGTATAGGTGGGCCCCCATAGCCCATTCGATTTTAAATTGTTTTCCCTTTTTACAATATATATATATATATACGTGTATCTCGAAGAACTGTTTTAATGAATTCCTGTCAGTTGTAATTGTTATTTTCCTATATATATTCTTCCCTTTGACTTAAAAAAAAAAAAAAAAATAATAATAAAAACCTAATTATTTTTTTTTCCCCTCTGAGAGAAGACTGAAATTATATCCTCCCAAGAATATACACTAATTAATCTTATTCGAATAATACTTTTTTCTTTTTTTTTTTTTTTCTTAAATATTTTATAATGACCGAGAAAATCTACCTATTGATTTTTTTCGCCGTTCGTATAAACTGTTATATTAATAAATTCTGCAATGCATCATAAAAACGATAATCTTATATTCGAAATATCTTGTAATAATAACCGTTAGGTAACTATACCAATAGCGCATATATATATATATATGAGGGGGATTAGGAAGATATATTTGTTCCCTTGGTGTTTTTTTAAAATTTTTTTTTTGTTTTATTGTATATGTTATTTATATAACTCCTTATTTTTAATAGTGTAAAAAAAAAAAAAAAAAAAACACATTATACAATATCTTCTCTTGTGAAAGTTTCCTCAATACGCCGTCGTTTATTGCCTGCTCGGGGGGTCAGTGTCTTGTTTAATATGTTATTCAACTATTATTAAATCACAGTCCGGAACGATTGTATTATTTTTTATTCGTTCGAGACATCTAAAACCTACGCCATATTTAAATATCGTTTTTTTTTTTTTTTTTGTATTATTTATTTGGCGGATAAATAAATAATAAATTATGATACGTGTAATATTTATGATAGTGGGAATAATAAACAGTTGCGCCTACATTTATATATATATATATATATACGATTAACCATACCGACAGTTTTAGTTTTTCGGTCGGTAATCATCGTAGTTTGTTAATCGATATTATCGTGTTCTATTAATTTACAATAATTTGTCACACGTTTGGGATTTTGTCGGAGAGTTTTTATCATCATGTCTCCATTGTTTTCTATTTATCCCGGGCAACAGTAATCGCATAGACACGAGTTTTGAGAGAATTTCACGTGGGAAATAAAAATGAAAAAACCAAAAGGAAAAAAATATACGCATTTACCTAACGTTGGGTATAGTAATAAGCGAACCGAAATAATTCCAATAATAATAATAATTATTATTATTATTATTGTTATTACTGTAGAGAGCAAGTATCTCAGACATTTTTTTTACAACATTGGTATATAATTCATATTTTAATTAGAACATTTTTTTAATCCGCGGGCACTTACTACGTTTTTGCTCATAAATATTTTTAAACATTTCAACGATTAATTAAACAGGTACATTAACTATTGAGGTTCTTAAAAAAAAAAAAATAATAAAGACCGCGGAAGTATGAAAACGTAAATTTCCGAACGCCGTGGAAATTATTATTCGATTTTATATAACTGTGTCAACGTCGCGCAGTTTTTAACATTTTATTTTCATTTTTAATACTTCGTCAAATATTCATCCTTTACAATTTCGAAAATTACTTTGTGAACTGTAACCGTTTTAATCTCGTGACGAATAATTCATAAAAAAAAACATCAAGGATAGTAGTGTATACGGGACTCATTTAAATACTAAACATAATATTAATTATTATATTGTTCGTAATCTGAACGGTCAAAACTACTTTAATTAGTGACATCGTCAATGCAATCGTGTAACTCATTTATAACAAAGTGTCTCTTTTAAAAAATTAAATTTAAAAAGCCGACTCTCTTGCGCTAATTGTAAGCGGTAAGTTGGGATGGTCGGTAGCGAAAACGGTTATACGTGATCTAAATAATTGTAAATTGCATTAATTTTCCAATTACGAAATGAATCGATATTAACTATTCATTTGTTTTCAACGTATTTTACAATCAAATTGAACATAAAACGCCGACGAAAATAAATTACAAAATTGTTATACGCATAGATGAAAAAAAAAAAAAACTCGACGATTTCAAATAAAACTATTATAATTATAACAACTCGAAAAGCGTTAGAATTTTTTGAAAATAACACCACGTCTAGAGAATGCTAACAATATGATAATATACTTGTATTCAGTGAACATGTCGGGTCTTATACGATTTGTTGTTAATTGAATTTAAAATAAAACAAAATAATAATAGAAAATAACATTAGGAGGTAAACTACAAGGAAAATCAAAAAAATTACTCGTTACGTTCGCATAGTCTAAAACTAACCAATAATTACGATTGAATTACTACTTAAAATATTTAAAATTATTAGCTTACATTTAATGTAAACATTTTGAAACGGTCGGGTCGGTTAAAAAAAACGGCACCACAGACTTTTAAATAACTAAAAAAATGATCGTGTTTTTCAACCCGATAAATATTCGTTTGGCCTTTTATTTTTAAATTGACAACGACAGTTATCCGAGCGAGGTTCCGTAACAGCAGTGAGGGATGAAAATTCAAATATTCATGAACGTTATTGAGCGTTTCGACAATTTGGACATCAATTTGGAACGTTTGTAATGCCGTTCGAAATTTACGGACTAAAAAGGCTTTCGAAAATAAAGTCGGAATATTTATTTGCATTATTACACTTACGCTGCAGGTACTTCAGTATTTCGAATCTACATATTCCCGTATCTACGTGCTTATTATTTATTTAAAATCCTTTTATAGCGGATTTTTTTTTTTTTTTTATCCGCGTTACATAATCCGCATGCAATTGTAGTTTTTTTTTTCTCGCACCGATCATTATTATTTCGACTAATTTAAAACAATATTTGTATTTATCGCGTTATATATATTTTATTGTAATGCTTTCACTCAAGCACTGGCAAGAGCTAAAAGATTTCCCCACCTATATATATATATATATATGTCCATTATCCATAATAATTTGCTATAAAAAGTAACATATATTGTTTTGTTAAACACCGACTAGGTGTTTTTTTTTTTTTTTTTAGATTTTAACTACATTTTAATATATGTATTAAAAAACAATGTATTATCCGGAATTAAAACTGTATGCTGCGTCGAGTTCATTGAAACCGGCTACCCACCTGCGGATAATAACTTTTGCACGTGGGCAAAGTATACTGCAGAATAGAAGGGTCATGATGATTATAATTTTTAAATTTTTTTTTTTTTTTTTGTATAAATTAAAACTGTTTTTCCGTATTAAACTTTCTACCTCTACTATTAGTATATAGTAATTTAAAACTCTTGTTTTGTAAGCCGATTATTCCCTCTTGTATATTCATATAAATATAGTAAATGTGTACGCTTTTTGTATATTGCGTTAAATGTCGAATACGCGAAATATATAGAAATTAGAAATAAACGATATTATGAAGCCGATAGATATCTTAATGATTTGACGTTAAATAAAAAAAAGATTAAAAAAAAAGTCGGGAAGGTGGGATATATATAGGGTAATTTATTAAAATAAAACAATTATTTTGTAATTTATTAGTTTATGTAGACTGTTATACTTGTATGCAACGATAAATCATTGCGAATGAAAATAAAAAAATCCGGATGTACTTCGTGCCGGTGTGGTGGGTGACTGTAGTAGGCGAGGAGTTTGGAAGGTATTGGATTTTGGGTAGGTAATTTGGTTCGTACACTAAAAGCAACGATTGCATTCAAAAAACAATTCTGAGCGGAATTATAGTATTATAGTAGGTTTAGAACCCAATCGTTAGGAGGTTAACTGTCGAACATTTCAAAGGAATTTCTTCTTTGCGCGTCTTGGTTACACTCAATATCTGAAATAGTAAATAATAAAAAAACCAAAACGATTCGTGTTTTTAAATGAGTTTTATCATAAAATCGAACTTAAAACGCCGATGAAACTTGACGATTTATAACAGCTATAAATAACTCGAAAAAAAAAAAAAATGTCAGAATGTTTTGAAAATTGTAACACGTCTCCAGAAAGTGTTGGGCATAAGTATTCGGCGAATGTTTCGGGTTTGAACGATTAGTATTTTTTTTTTTTTTTTTTAAATGTTTTTACGGAATTACGTACAACGAAAAATAAAATCGAATTTAACAGAAACCGATTTTATTATCGCGTAAAAATTATCGTTTTTCCGACGTAATTTTCCGGTTTCCCCCCCCCTCTCACTTCGTTGTTAAGAAGACTACGAGGTGAATAAATAAAATTATCTCCCCTCCCAATGCATCAACATGTGTGTGTTTTTTTAACGATACTATTAAACCGTTTGGACATAAATGATCCGATTATTACTGATAACAGACTGATAAGAAGTCATGAAGTAGGCCACTAATATCGGACCCGCTCACGCCTTGCAAAAAACCCGCGCGATATACGGACGATAAGTATAATTTATTAAAAATTATACGTTTTTTTTCGAAAGACCATTATTATTGCGATAATTCCGGTGTCAAAGGCACCGGGAGATATATTGGTATTATACGCCGCCGTCACATTGTATATAATACGTAATAATAATACCGTAGTGTGCAATATTAAAGTGCATTATTATTGTCAATATACGGGGTTTTTTTTTATTGCTGTCGATAAAAAAAAAAAAAATGTATTATTATTTAGATCGGGCGCGCGTGTCGGGTGATTAAGTGGCGAACAGGGGAAAAAGAAAAGAAAAGAAAAAAAAAAAAAGGATTAACCGGGCGAGCATCGCAAAACGGGGGCCTCGAGCTGTTTACGATGTCAAAGGGGCACGTGTCATCTTGAAAGCTGTTCGCCGAACACTTTTTTTTCTTTTTTTTTTTTTTTTTTTACGCGAGATTTTCATTGTCGATAACAACGCGCGTGTAATCGTCCGGTGACCAAATAATAATGAAAAAAAAAAAAAAAAGATAAGCCCTAAAGGAAAAACGAATTATTGCTGAGACGTAGTATGTATATATAAGTACAAGGCCGGGGACACGAGAAAAAAAAATGAAATACAGAAGTGGCGGTTCCTTTGATGTTTTATTATTATTATTATTATTATTTTTCTAATGTTTTATCGGAGAGTTCTTAGGCTCGTTTTCGTATTGTATAAAAAATGTAATGTAATACGCGCCGTTAAGTCGTACATTGCAGGTGTTTGAAACGTATTATTAAGTACTTAATTATTGTTTCCCTTGGCGTGGGTCGACCAATATAATTAACCGATGGCTCCGAGGCAAATGGGTTTTTCTAGGATTTCTGGGGATGCAAAATAAAAAACAAGAAAAAAAAAACAGAAAAAAAACGGTTTTTAATGTTATTTTACAACATGAAAGCAGGATAACTTTTATTCAAGTGATTACTGAGTATTTCTTCAAAGTGATTTGTCGAGTAGATTTTGCGGTCGTTTCTGCAGCCAAACAATTTCCAACGAGTTATAACTACTATTATGAAATATAATTTGAATTTTTGGCGCAATGTATACCAAAAAAGTTTGACGTTTGTGTTTAAATACTACGGGCATTGTAACGACGTCACTTGGTCCCCATAATATTTTATATTCCATCGGCGTTTAGTCCCGTGATTTAGAGCTAACTTCGCGTCGCGGAGTGTCGTTTATGTTTTAAATTTAAAAATGAAATCATTCGTTAAAAAATAGTTGGTCCGGACGATGCATCTACGCGTCCCCTATCCCGGGATATATGAATTGTCGCCCAGACCCCAGAAGCGTCGCTCGGGACCTTTTGCCTTGGATCCTTTGGGCACTTATAAAACAGATTCGTGTACGCGCATAAAAATATGCATACATATATTGTGTAACGTATACACGGATCTATAGGACTCCGGGGAGACAGACGATGGGAAACTATACAGCGTTCTTCTGAAATGACGTTACCGGGGAAAATATCGCGGACCGGTGTACTATAATATAATCGTGACTTTGGAATCTTCCCAATGAAGAACTGACGTAAAAAACCTGTACGACAAGTAAGCCGAGCGTACAGTGATTTTTAATCGGACGGACACGTCGGAACGGGCAGGACGCGTCTGACCGGCAGCGGGCTCGCCCGTCACGGAATACATTTTGAAAAGACCGGGGAATAGACAGAGAGACAGAGTCCGGCTCTCGGTCAAAGGCACAGGGTTCGGCACATTAGAAAAAAGATCAAAAGAAAGTCGGATAAACTGTTCGGTAATATGGGATAGCATATACCAATTAATAATACCAAAGGGATATTGGTGTGTTATTTTTTTATGTTTTAATATAGGTAACGGCTATATATTGCGTTGCTCTATATTCCTATACTGTAACCATTGTGCAATTATTCCATTGCGCGAGTTAAATGTACAAGGTCTGTATAAAAAAGTTATTACAAATGTTATTACGGCTAATCTACAAACGATAACGTTTCAAATTGTAAATAGACGTGTTCCCCGCGTATTAGTGAATATTTTAAACAAAACCCGAAGTCGCTATCTTAACTCAGTTTAATATTACAGGTGGTTAAATCCAGTCAGTTTGTATCGTTCGCCGTTTTCGACGTGTCCGAAATAAACGAACAACGCGTGCGCATCAAGTTTTGCCTGAAACTCGGTAAAAATGCAACGGAAACGTACGCAATGATTAAAACTGCTTTTGGGAATAACGCATTAAGTCATTCCATGACTTTCGAATGGTTTAAACGTTTCAAAGATGGTCGTCAGCCATCTCGATGAAAAACAAAATTTTTCCCTCGGCCAAAAAAAGCTCGGCAAATGATGTCGAATGCCAATGACAATGTTGATTATTATTATTATTATTTTTTTGATATTGAAGGTATTGTTCATTATGAATTTGTACCCCATGGACAAACTTAGGCGATCAGGTATTTTATAAATATGTATTAATACGTTTGCGAGAGAGAATTCGCAAATAGCGCCCAGAAAAATAGTGAAGTGTAACCCGGTTTCTTCACCATGATAACGCGCCAGCACATTCAACTCTGTCGATTCGTGAATTTTTGGCTGATAAAAAAATTGCTGTGGTCCCGCACCCTCCGTATTCTCCTGATCTGGCCCCATGTGATTTTTGTCTTTTCCTGAGACTAAAATCTGCACTTAAACGACGACGGTCTCGAGGCGTAGAGGAAATTATAACGAATACGGCAACAGAACTCATAGCTTTAACTTTGGAACAGTTCCAAAGGACGTTTGAAAAACGGTCTTTTGAAAAAAGATCTTCGGGACCACTGCATATTGTCCGGAGCAGAGTATTTTGAAGGAGATATCTTTAATAAATATGTAACTTCATTATTGTAGTACCTTCAGTATATTGCAGTATATTTTAAATAATACATTTTCTCTCTCTAAATTCGACGAGAATATAAATCCGGACTATAATATTATAATATTCGATACGGCGGATACAATGTACATTTGTATATAGCAACGGCTATATGAATTGTTTTGTACGGTATATATATAAAAAAAAAAAAAAAAAAAACCACGTAAATAAATATTTGTCGATAATAATGTCGCGGAGCTGAAGTGTACACAGTACGATTGCGGTGTGTAATACAACGATAATAAAATACGCGTGCGCTCAGATCGTAGCGATCGAAAGCCGCGTAGGGGTAAAGGGGGGGAAATAAGAAAAAAAAAAAAATGGCTAGCGATCAGAACGATGAACAGTGGACGGACGGCCGCGCCGAGGAATCGGAAAAAACCGACGTGGACGCGGCGAAAGACAGGATGAAAAAAAAAATGTCCAAGGTCCAGTCCCGGAACAAAAAGTCGAGGATTATGCACGACAAGCGGAGTACGTCCGTCACCGACAATATTGTGGAAATCGAACCGGCCGCCGCCGTCAGTGTCGACGATCTGAAAGAATCCTATTATCGCGCTCTGCGGTGGTCCCTGGTGCCGCCGCCGTCGCCGGACGCGGGCCCGGCGCCCCGGGGTACCGTCAACGGGAAGTTGGCCGAAATACGCGACGGCATCGACGAGATGGACCGGGCGCTGGACGGCGTCGACCTGTCCGTGTTCGAATGCGGTCACCCGTCCGACGTGTTGGCCGGATGCGCGCAATTGCCGCTCAGGGGCCGCCAGCCGAAACCGGAGACCGGTATCGAGATGAAAACTTATCGCCACAGACGCAAAAAGTAACTGCTGCTGCTGCGTGTTCCACCACATCGAATCCGCATCGAATATATTTAAATTACTCGTATGGATTGATGAGCTTTCCGGTTATAATATAAGTTCGATGTTCATATTATTGATAACATTTAACGACAACGCGACGACGGAAAACGTTTTGTACCGTTCCACACATCAAACGTGAACGCTTGTAGCACTGAAACTATGATTTCACGTTTTTAGACGGATCTGTTAGACCGGGTTTTCTTAACGGGGACAATACTTACTAACTTACCACGGGTAATTACTTGCATCGCGTTATCTAGTCGGGATTTTAAGTGTACAAAACACGCCAGTAACAAATTTATTTGTAAACCTATACCGTTGCATCATTGTAGTGCGTATTCACCCGTGTCTTCAATTTCAACTGATTTGAATTATAAACACATTTAAGTTTTAATTGTAAGTGGAAAAAAAAAAAAAAGTATCCGGACGTTTGTTTCGAATTTTTTTTTTTTCTTCACATACCTTTCCAAGCCCCAGAACCCATCCTACATTCGATATAAAACCGCTTTTTCACAGATATACGTAGTCCAATCAAAAAGTATCGAGACTATTAAAATAAAGTATATATAGTTATTGGATAAAATTGTTTACATTGAATCTCCTTCAAATTAGGCTCCATCTATATCCGTACAGTGTCTCCAATGTCCCTGCCGCTTTTGGAAACACCTCTGGAAGTCATTTTTGGAAATTCCCCGTAGGAACTCCGCCGCATTGTCTTTTATCATCTATTTCTACATCTTAAAAACGTTGGCCCTTAAGCGCCATTCTCTTTTTTGGAAATAAAAAAAAAATTGCACGGAGCTAGGTCTGGCGAATAAGAGGGTTGAGGACATATGGGGAAGTAGTGTTTAGCCAAAAACTGCTGTACAACATGGGCACATGCTCTAGGGCATTATCGTGATATAATTTCCAACTGCCTGGCTCTTTTTTTTCGTACAGCGTCTAGTAAACGACGAAGAACATCGATGTAATACTCTTTTGTTGTAGTTTGTCCTTTTGGAGCGTACTCATGATGGGCAATCCCTTTTTGTAGTCGTAAAAAACCTGTCAACAATACCTTTACTTGGCTCTGAATTTTACGAGCTTTCTTGGAGTGAACCAGCTGTTTTCCACTGCGAAGATCGTACTTTTGTTTCTGGATTGCACCCAAGATTCATCACCACTTATAATTGATTTCAAAAAAAAAAAAAATGTCCTTTAGTTGCGGTTTCCCCAAGTTTATGGCAACATTTTATGCACACACGTTGTTCTGAATTTTCGCCCGTAGTGAAATCCGACAAGACGTAAAAACACACTTAGTTTAATCGCGTCTAACAGCCAACTGAGTTAAATTTAATCTTATATGTTTTTCTAACATATAAAGTTCGATGACTATGGCACGTGTGCGTTCATAATTAAATCAGTTTACAAGTAATACTATCGGTTTCGACACTTTTTGATTGGTTCTCGTATATACTCGGTCCCACCATAAATACGCCACTGATAAGTATTATACCAAATTTACATACTACAATTACTTTTGCACATTATACAACGTACGAACTGATCGCAAACTGGCAACGTTCAAATTTGTCTGTAGATAAATTATTTACCTATTTTAAATTGCAGAGTAACGATAGGCCAGTGGCGTAGCTAGGGGAAGCTAAGGGTTATGTTACTTTATAACATAAAGTTCATATGGGTTCGTATGCGATTTATTTTCATATTTCGTCGACCAAGTATAAGGGGATGAGGGTGGCGGGGGTTCTTAATGTGAGTAAGAAAATACGTGTTAACATGCAATTTTGATTTTGCTCCCCCCTTCCAATTTGGTCGCATTTGTGAACAATTCAAAATTAAATTATTATTATTTAAAAACCAACATGGTGGGGTTGACACAAGTCTGGAAAACGTTGTGTTGCATACCCTCGTGTATCTTATGTACACCCTGCCACGGGGGTGTAAATGTTTGTCACGCCTATTTTTTGAGACGTATAACTTATTTTTGTTTTTTTTGTAAATTTCGTATTATACATTTTTTTTTCTATCAAGGTGTGGACATTTTTAAAAACATTTTACACGGATTTACGGAAAAGTCAGGAAATGTAAAAAATGCAAACTCGCGGCAACCCTGATCAAACTCGTCTGCACGGACGACAAATCGACTACAAACAATATTTTTAACATAAACACCCGATCTACACACGCATATATTACATATATGTATATTATATTTTCAAATCCTCCGGCTTAGTTAGGTTTCGTTCGATTATCGGTCACGTGAAGTTCGCGAGTAGATTTTAATGTGGGTATAAAACCGTTCAAAGAGGCGAACCGCGAAAAACTCATAAGATAATCAATGATAAGATTCACGGACTGTTTTCATGGCCGAACAATTTTCAAAGTTTTATTCGAAAACAATAATTGTGTCGTCGTCCACCTGCTGTAAAACCGGGCCCGGTCGGATTTAAAGTTCGCGTTCGTCCCTGTGTATGTACTGCGTCTGCGCAGGTATCCATAACGTACATTTTTATATTAATAAAGTTATACAAAACTAATAAAATATCGAACAGATAATTCGTGACAACAGAAACAGATATGTTTATATGAAACAGGTATCCAGTAACATTTTGATACCTTTCGAGAATAGCTGTCGTCCTTCGCCTGTTATCAGTTTGTTTTACAATTGAAACCTGATAACAGGCGAAATACGGCAGCCATTCCGTGCGTATCAACAAGTTGCTGTCATACCTGTTTATTTCGTCATGGCTACGACAAACACACGTTTTTTATTAAACTAAATGTAAATGTATTGGTTATCAGTTTTATTGTTATTCTGTTGTGGTCCGCGATAATGACGATACGTCGTTTTTGCCGTTTTTTCGTCAATGCCGGATGCTGTAATTTGCGGTATATACCGGGGGAGGGGAGAGTGGTTGACATTTAGATTGCCCTCTCCCCCTTGATGTTTGGTAAAAACCGCCACTGATTTCAATTAACAGTGCAATTATGTTGATTGGGGCCCAACTTTGTATTGTATTTGTTTTTTTTTTTATCCAATCAACGATTGTTTTAACGGATTACTCTTTTCCGCCATTAATTGGATAACATATTCATTTTTTACATTAACTAAAAAATATTATTCCTATATTCATAAGTATAAAAATGTATCCAGTTTCGCTTGCCACCCGTTTAAAACGTATTCTAATTTAGTGAACAAACTTGGGCGCACGATAACGCGAGAGTAAATATATTTAAAAGCTAAAAATGAACGCGGGTGTATGCTATCGAGTCGTCTTAATTATACTTATAATCTTGAAACCACACGCAATATACAGTTTTTGCAAACAGACTTGTCGTTTGAACAGTTTTTAGAATAAAAATTCGCGGTTTCGTCAATATCTTCGGTTTCTAAATTAAAATCGTATTCAAAATGTTAATCAATTTCCTTTAATTCCTTTCGATTTCGTTAAGAATATTTTACAACTCCCGGCATCTCATTTCGGTCGCGGAGTTTTCCAGCTCGTCGGCCGATGTACTCGCGTTTATTGTTATCATCGATGACGCCTAATTGCCAAATGCGATTTTAGAGAAAAAAAAAAATAAAAAAAACAATCTATCCAACTGTTCGATTTATATCCGTATAGGTAAACGGTATAGTTAATACCGGTCAGCTGTTGATTTTAAGACGCTCCCTCGTCTTGCTCGCGAGTTTCTTTCTTCGGCTATAATTTATGTTAGAAACGATAGAAATTACGTCGGTACGATAATATTATTATATTATATATATAAAAGTGTTGTACGCGTGTAGTGCCTATGTCGTTGCTGCAAGTACCCACTGTAGAAAAGTGTATAAAGTGCGAAACTAAAAAGAAAACGCGTCTTAAACGTTAAGAGGTTGCTGTCACAAAGTTTAACGGTCTACGGTAAGTCGTTATTTTTTATAAGTAGGTACGCGGCGGCGGTGACGGCGAGCTCATAAATAACGTTATTATTTTGCAAACAGTATTATCTCAAATTACATTTATTTACTCATCGTTTTATTTTTTTTTTTTCTTCACTTTTTTTTTTTATTTTTTTATTTTTTTCCACTTTACATAGAATTATTTAATATGTTGAAATAAACACCTAGTTATTTTATAGGCATGCTGCGCAGGAACGCGTATATCGGTATACGCGGTTATGGGGCGATGACACTGGACTGGGATTTTGATGCGATTGCATATCATTTCTTCCGGTGTGTTCCTCTAAACGTAAATAGAAAATGTGTTTTGGACGATACTGATTGTTTTACTTTTAATTTGTGCATTTTTTGACAAACTTAACCCAAACTGCTATATTTAGTTTTATATATTTTTTAATAGAATGAACATTTTCATTATACAGTGTAAACATCAATTTAGTTCGGGTTATAACTAGCAAAAAAAAAAAAGAAAATTAAATAATGCACTTATGCATTATTAATGCAGTTATTATAATGCATTTTTTAAATTATTATTTTAGAATGAATGATTAAGAAGTAGTTAAGAGATAATTTAGTCAGCAGATATATCCACTAAATGGCGTAATATTCTATTTAAAAAATTTTAATAACATTTGTAATACCTTTTTTCCCCAGTTTAAGGTATTATAAATAAAGCAAAAGACATTTTTGCATTTTTTGCGATTGTTTAAGGTATTGTTTAAGACATCACTAGTGATGATTGTTTTGGATAGAGTTAGTTTAGGGTTTTAGATTCAAATTTTGTTAAAGATCGTAAAAAAATCAACGGCGTACCGCGTATTATTCTCATTTACGAGGATTAAATGTCGTTGGCTCTAAAAAAAATCCGCTCGAATATTTGAAACGAAAAAACACACGACAGTTGTAATTTATTACGTAGTTACAAATTGATGTTATAATTTTCAATTTAAATTTATCAAAACTCCGCGCACTATCGTTTTTTGTTATGATTCATTGTCGCGTACAGATATAAATTAAATTCCCCTCTACGTCCTACCTTTCCGACTTTACACCTGCAACAGTGGCCACCCATATGATCTAACCTTTTTTTTCTTCTTCTAAAACTATGATTTACGCGAGATACGAACCGAGGGAAAAAAGTTTTTAAAACCGATTTCACTGCCTGTATGTTTAAGAAAAATATATACTCGCCTACTTGTCTGCCCCTCTTCCCTCCCGATTGTATAATAAATCCGTCCGTCCGTCCGTCTGAATTTTCGTTCGGTAGTCGTACAGTGTTATTTTATTTTATTTTTTTTTTTAAATTTGTTCACTTCTGCTAAACAAACAGGGCGTGCAGTCCTGATACAGTTAATAATAAAATAAAATGTGCAGTTGTAAAACGCTAATTGCGCAGTACCCACTTCTACCTATTTAATCGTTGCAAAACAAATTACACTAATGTGCTGTACCGAAACAATTTGTACTAAAGTTATAAATTATAATAATTATATTATATTATCATAATATTAAAACAGAATCAATGTTGATTGATCCACCTAGAACAGTACAATAATGATAATAATAACCGGGTATGATCGTTTCCATAGATCAGCGTTTCCACCAACCTTTTAACCACCACGGACAACTTAGAGAATATTTAATAGGTCCTGGACCCCTGGACCGTCTCAATTTTATGAAAACGCTTTTTTCTTTTTAACAAAAATACAGAAAAAACAATTGAAAAAAAAATTGTATCATTTTACATTAAAACTATACGTGTACAGTGTATTTAATTGCATTATTATTGTATAATATTGACATAATGCGATTTTTGTGCTTGATTTTTTTCGACCAGTTTTTGAATTCTTTCAAAGACGGATACTGTTGTTTATAGAGCATAATGTACGTATCTAAATTTTTCGCTAAATTAAAAAAAAATAATAATAATAAACTAGTAAAAAAAAAATACGAAAGTGGAAAAAAATAAAATCTATACGACCGCGGACACCGCGGTGATCGGGAAACACCGGCATAGATAATAAATTAATATTTTAATATCATTCTGTCGTACCAAAATGTGTATACAAGCTAAGTTCAAGTACCTGTTTGTGCAGAGTTTTAACATTTTCCTAGCGCAAACCCTGCTGTATGCTGATATGTACATGTACGCGAAAACGACGAGCAATATATAATACTGTAAGCATATATATCTATATAAGTGTCAAGTCGACATTATTTATTAAACTTTAATACAGAAAAAATAATAAAATTAAATCGACGTCGAAACGCAACTACTAGGTGTATTATAGATACGTATCCGAATACGCGCATAACCTAAAACGTCGCTGTTTAAAACGCAAAAAGAAGAAGAAGAAGAAAAAAACAACCTCTACTATATTATACGCGGGTATACGGTTTTCTTTTTTTAAGTTAGAATAAATGTTGGCGAACAAATTCAAACGGAGAAACTATTTTATTTTTTTTTTTAAATTCGAATACCTACGCATTGTGAATATTGCACGCGCAACTTTTTATCCAGCGCGCACGTGTAATCGGATTCTATACAAACATTCGGCGTTCCCTCGTTTATTGAAAAAGATTACATTTTTTTTTTTTTTTTTTTTTCGTTGTAAATAAACGTCGAGAAATTTTTTTCTCGAGTCGACGCGGAAAATTAAAATATCGAGTTTTTATTTATGTGCAATTTATAAAACCAGATTAAAAATATTATATTATATTTTATTCTCTGCGGAACTATTTGACGCAGCAGAGGTGTGCGCATACAGTGTGTTCAAATTTAACGGCAACACGAAATAATATCGGACGGACGATCTTGAATTTGAAATTTCGGGGTTTTTCTCATCGGACAGAGCATATTGAAAATATACGAATCAAAAAAAAAAAAAAAAAACAACATTAATTTTTAAATTTGTTTTGACTGCGCGCGCGTGGTAATCGTAATTTTTCTAAGCAATTTTTGACTTGTAATGCATTTTTTTACCACAACAACCGAATGAACCTAAAACGATCAAAACATTCTATACGTTACGAATAACGCAATTCGCGTCGTATTAATATATTGTACTTTTTTTTTTAACAGTGCATAATCTATAATATTTTGCTCGTTGTATTTTTATAAACTTTAGATTGTTCAATTTATATATTGATATTAGTTCACTGAATAAATGAAAATCGCTTAAAAAAATTAAAGGTTCAAGACGGCAAACAAATTACCAATCAAATTCAACGCCGTCCGTCCGAAATACGAAATATCGCGTTGCTGCGCCATCATTGTATTTATTTGAACACGCTGTATAATACACAATATAAGCAAAATCGTGGTACGTTCTGTCTCGGTACGCAATATAAATTGAACATCACCGATTCCCTATGAGCACTACGAGCCCATTCCACGGACACCGCGGACCATATAGAAAAAAAAAAAATATAACACATGGACTGAAAAGTCGCGGGCCTAACAAAGAAAACACGGTTCTTTCGTTAAAAATTGACTTTTTTCATCAACATAATCTCCATCAAGAGCAACACAATCGTTCCAATGCCGCTCTAACATTTCAATACCATTCTTGTAGAATGATTTATCTTTTGCTTCAAAATAGGCCTCAGTTTCACTGATAACCTCTCCGTTCGATCGAAATTTCATACCGGCGAGCATTTTTTTGTGATCTGCGAATAGCCAGTAGTCGCTAACAGCCAAATCTTGGGTACACGGTGGATGCGGAAGCAATTCGATCTTTAATTCACGTAGTTTTGCCATTGTTTAGAATCAACAACACGTTGTTGTTTTTGCTCAATAGCGTGTAAACTTTTTCAATCCACTTTGAAAAAAGCTTTCTCGTGGACAAATGATCATGCAGTATAAAGCCAACACGTTCTTATGATATCTTTACGATGCCAGCTAACTCATAAAACTTCACTTTACGATCATTCAAAACGATTTTGTGGATTTTTTCAATGTTTTCTGGTGTTACCGCCTCATTTGGACGTCCACTGCGTTCTACATCATCAGTGTCTTTACGACCACGTTTAAAATCAGCATATTATGTTTTATTTTTGTTTCTGGTGCACATATAACACTTTTAGGTTAGCCATTTTTTCGCTTGAATGGTATTTTTTCCCATCAAGAAGCAATGTAAAATTAAAACATTAAATTGATTTTGATCCATTATTTTGAAAATAACAAAAGTACTCTTAGCACAATAATTCACACACTAATGAACAGATTGTCATGAAATTTTACAGCTGTCTTTTGCAGGTTAGTACCAACTAAAAATGAGATAAATTCCAATACAATAGCGCCATCTATGTTTTAGGTCCGAGACTTTTCAGCCCATGTGTTAAATTTACAATTACCTAACCTAATATAACTTAAGCGAAGAATGTTTTACAATGATGTGTGCTTTTTCATTGTTGTCTGCAAATACATTTTTGACCAGATATCGTATTTCGATCATCAACCTATTCATCATCGATCATCGATCATCGGAGGGTAGTTTTTAGTGAACGTTTTATTTAATTTTGGTGTATATTACAACAGATCAATTATGATTTTTTTTTTTTTGACACTTTTCTTTTAAACGGAGAAAATCCGGGAAAAAAAGAACGCGCTGCAATAACGATTTTTGTTAATTTCGATTCAGTATTTTTGTTTTAATTCGCTTATACCAAGCACTGTCTAAACGCCATGAATAATTTTTAAAATATTCTAGACGGTTTTTTTGACATTTTGATTCCGGACGACTGGAAACAACTGTTGTGTACAGTCACACGCGATTTTATTTTCGGGGGGACACAAATCGCAGCTCTCTTATAATAATACTCCCTTCCATAATATAAACGAAGTTTGGCACAAAAAATAACGAGACTTTCTCTATAAAAGTGGATTATTTTTAAAATTGTACAATTATATGTTTGTCATCTTCAAAGTAGTTTTCCTCATCATTTACACACTGTTGCATACGTTGCCGTTCTCAAAAACACTGCTGCCAATCATTCTCAGTCAGTCCTTTTAGAATTTCTGCCGTTATCATTTTTACGTCATCAACTGTTTTATCAAACAGATGGGGGTTCTTTTTAATGAAGTTTTAATTTTTGGGAACAGATTGAAGTAAAAAGGAGCGAGGTCCGGTGAGTTGGGAAATGTTGAAATATAGACATTTTTGTTTCCACTTGAAAAACATTGAATTAAAATTGCACTGTGAGCTAGAGCATTTGCTTGGTGAAGAACCCAGCCATTCTTCCACAGATCTGTGGTCGCTTCTAACCGACGAGTTTCCTCAATTTAATTAATACTTCTTTGTAATAATATTGATTGACTGTCTGTCCACTAAGAACCTGTGGATTCTGTGGATTTCTTCAACATTTTCGTTTGTTAAAGAGGTAGGGACGACCAAAGCGATCATCGTCATCAACGTTTTCTCATCCACTACAAAACCGTGTACGTTATTCAATACCGCCAGCTCGTGGTATGCTTTCTACGCCATAAACTTCATTTAACTTTCGAAACTACTCCGCGGCAATCTGATTGCTTTAGTTCAGCAAGAAATTTAACGATGTTAACACGTTGTTCGATTTTTGATTCTTACACGTTTCCTTGGCTATAACTGTCGAACCGCACACTAATTCAAAGGCGTATAAATATTAGAAAAACGAACCGATTTCATTTATACTGACATGTGTAGTCGTATAAGTGTTTCGTAGTGATATTTCAATAATGCAGATAACGTTAATAGTTTGGGTTTTGTTGAGAAAGTCTCGGTTTTTTTTTTTGTGTCAAACCTCCTATACCGTATGTTTATTATTACCTTTGTATGGCGACCGTGCAGGGAAATTTAGTAAAAGTCGAGTAGTGTTTGCGATCGAAATCCCGGGACGCATACACACGTATAGAGCGTATGACAAGCGGTGACGTATGTCTGGTTGTCGTTTAAAATTCTCGACGTTTTTTACCGGTCGTCATAACACCACACACTACACACACCTATACCGTTTATGCGTTATTCGTGAATATTTTATTTTCGTAAATATTTTTATTATTATTATTTTTTTTTTGTCCGGAAAAATTCCTCGTGGCGGAAAAATAAAAAACCGCGAGCGCGTGCAATGTATAAGTAATAATACGCCCGGCACCCGGCTGTATTTCATATGCGATGAAATTCTACACGATTCTGACTTCTGAGTTTATATTATATATACCATGTGTTCATGACATGAGGTACCACCACTTAATAATTTCGCTGGACGTCGTTGGACCGAAACGGGATTTTCGAAAGGTTTTACAACAATATCAGGACAACGCCGAAACGCAAATTTTTATATAGATTTGACATTTTTAACCCATTCGGCCAGCACATGCGCAATACTTCTTACTTTGTTCTTAAACGGCAATTCCGATTTTTTTCCCTACAGATTCGGGTAGAGTCGTTTTTTTTAAACAATTTTCGTATAAAAAGTTTTTTTTTTTTTTTTTATTGCGAAATTGACAATGTTACGGGATGGATGTAATGCAATTTAATATTTACCAATAATCTGTTTTTAACGAATGTAATAATTTGAATTAAGATTAAATAAAAGGCAGTAACACCACGAGAATCGTTAAGTTGTTTGGAAAATCATGGTGGACACTTTGAGCAATTTATTGAATATAACTTGTTAATAATAAAAAAAAAAAAAATAATTGTTAGACGTGTTTATTAAATGAATCTAAATAAACAAATTCGTAATGTGTTAATTTTTATAATTTCCAATACCTTTAGTTATTTTTTTAATTTTATCTCACTAGAATAAGTTAGTAAAAATAGTTAAGTAAAGTTAGTAAATTACTAATAAGTGTTCTAATTAGTCTTCTATGGGTACAAATAGAAAATTAATATTATTGGTGATAGCTCGATTATAAAATGATTATTGTTAAAATGTCATCTTTTTATTTTAAGTAGTTTTTGGGACGCAGTCTATCTGTCTGTGGTACAAAAAATTCGCAATATAATTATAATATATTTTTGTTTTCCGTCAAAACCACCGCACGAACCGTCGAACAGGCTAAAATATATGCTACAACCCAGTGTTTGAAAATTGGATAATGTCGACATTGTCCGGACAATGTGACTTTAGCCTCAATGCATTCCGGATAACGTCTAAAATACTATTAATATTAGTGACTATTGCAACGAGTTTTAACAACAATGCGAATGCAATTCAATAGCTATTAAAATATTACAGTTTTTATATTACTTAAAATTTCAAATAATTATTATTTATTTTTACAAGGCACGGCGTGTTAGACGATTTACACTTGCGTCTATTACTCCTACGCATTTTTCACCCTGGTGCCAACACTCTTCGTATTCTTGACCAGCCTTACCTAACCGCAACGGGTGCATCAGTGTGTTGACGTTTGTAATCGATTAATTATTATTTAACATTATCGTGTTACCCTCCTCAAGCCAATTTGGTTATACGGAATCCAATTGTGGGGAGCAGCTTAAAAATCTAACACTAACGAAATCCAAACATTCCAATCGAGCTCACTTCGAATGATCACACGCTCTTCTCCGTACGTTTCAAAACACACTTTGCATTCAGACTTAAACATTGTAACTGCTCATAGAAGAAGAAGATGGAATAAAAATTATTCCGTGCCCGTCATACAAACCACTCTAACCCACTAATCCGTGCCCTAAACTCTGAATCCATCCCCGGAAATCCGCCTAGAAGGTTAGAGCGAAATTGGAACCATGACCTGTAATAACCCTCTGCAGCCAGTAAGTGTTGCCGCTGGACGATTACCTCTTCACGTCAATCTCGCCCTTTTTTTCGTGTAAATCCCCAAACATGCGTATTGTAAAACTATATTTATAGATAAAAAAAAAAAAAAAAAAAAACCATTATTGTGCAGTCATAAACGGAACTAACCAAACGTCATCCGGCCAATGTCGACATTGTCGAGTTTTCAACGTTACGTCCGTAACGCATTATTGTAATGGGTAATAATTTCCCTTATATAATAATAATAATAATAATACGATAAGGGGGAGGTGTTTCGAGTGGAGGGACTGCGTTATAATAACAATGATAATATAGTATCGCGGGACAAAGAGGACACAATCGTCCGTCCAATATTGAAGTTCAAAAGCGCCGCCGTATATAATATACAACGGCATTTACTATAAATATATATATATATATATATATATATATATATATATACGAGGGCGGTATTATATTGTTGTGTATACTCGTACGAGCGTATTGACTTGGTGGACCGGTGTCCGATGTTTACACGGGGGCCTCCTGTCGCGGCCCGTCTGTACGGGCGAGATAATGCGGCGGGCGACACAATGCCCTTTGACGGCCGCCACCGCCGCCGCCGCCGCCGCCGCCGCGAGTACCCTACGGCCAGGGGTCGCCAAAAACAGGGGACCGTCCGCGGACGAATTATATCCGGCCCGCGCAGACGACAAAAACCGATAAAACTTGTAGAAGTCGTACTTGGCGGTAGAGAGAAAAAAAAATGTATTGTACGGGGCAAGGAGTAAAATATATCACGGGTATACATTTCCGGGGCTAACCTCCCGTCCCTAGTATAAACTGGGTATTATTTGACGTGTTATATTACGCGTGTCGAAATGAAAATCGATCCGTACGTACGGTTTAATTTCGAAAATGGTAGGTACACCCGCAGTTAAATAAATAGCAAAAAAAAAAAAGGTAGAAAGGAAAACCTCTTAAAATATATACCTATTATTATGTATTATCGTTCTCGCAGCGGGGGAATCTATATCCCCCGTCTCGAATAATATATAACCCATAAATACTATAGGTGGTACGTATTATCAGTGTTAGTATTATTATATATATATATATATATATATATACGTATATAAAGTCGTCAATTTTGATGAAAGCTTTCGACACGTAACCGAGAAAGAAAAATAATAATCGACGGACGAGACAATATATTTATACACGTTACATATTATTATTATTATTATACGTACTTACTTACCTATAGTTACGAGGGAGGGAGGGTAAGGGGTGAGTTGCCGGTCGAATTAAAATTTATACGCTTATTGTACAATAAAAACAGCAATGGCGGCCCGGGGAGAAAAAAAAAAAAAATAATAATAATAATAATAATCTCAATTTATTTGGGGGGTGGCTAAGAAAACGTTTAGGGTGGATTTCCCCTTATAAGCGTCGGCTATACGTGCCCGGAAAACTCGTATACACAGTATATAGATATATCTATATAAAAACGTGCACCTATATATTTTATAAAATGCTGCGCGTTCGGTGAACCCGGCGAATTGAACGCATTTGTTGCGGTAATATGGACATATTATTAAACCGCGAAAATAGTCGTTATATTATATTATGATTTCCGTGCGGCGACGGGTAGTTGGATGAAAATGTAAATTAAAAACTGTTCGCCAAAAAAAAAAGAAAAGAAAAAGAAAAGAAATATATATATATATATTAAAGTTTAACGCTGTATATAAAATAATATCGGGGTAATCCTGAAAATTACCTCCGATATCTCGGGTATTTTACTCGGCACCGCGGTGACCACGGGCGATAATCGAATAATATTACGTATTCCCGGCGCGATTTACCCGAGAAATAATTTTATTATATAAAACGAGATAATATTATTATTATTATTATTTGCAATATTATATTTTGACGCGGCGATATTCCGCACGGTGCGTACGATTTTATTAATAACAAGAACAATACAGTCGGCGGACTTGTTGGTTTTAACTCAAAGTTCTAGGGACCGGCGAGGGAGTTCGAGTTAGCCAAAAAAAAATTAATAAATAAATAAATAAAACCATTACAATGTTTATTATATTATTTACGTATATCGTATTATCATTTTTTTTTAAAATTATTTTTCGTATTATCAAATTTACAACAAGAAAATTATTTTTAAAATGCAATAATTTTTGTCTTTCAATTTCATTCAAATCTGAGAAATGCAAAATCATCGCCGACCTCTTGTTGGTTTTCGATAAACCGCCTCAATTCATTATAATGTAAACGTTCAGTATATTCTTGTGCCTCTTCTTCGTCGGACGAATTATGCACATCCGTATTTGTTACAGTCGTTACGGACGCCAAAATATTCGAGCCTGATAAAATTTCCGCACACTTCCAAGTTGCGTTGTCCGTGTCGATAAAGAACCGAAAAGGTCTTATATCCCAATTCTAGTTCTTTAGTGCAACCGTTCATTTGTCACAATGTTTGTAACAATAACATTAGTGCATTTTTGGTTTTTATCGTTTTATAAATAAAATTGGAACTTCCAGTTATCCTCGATAATATTCGAGTTAAATACGATTTTTTTTTTTTTTTTGTATTGTTTTGCAATAGGAAATTCTCTAGGGACCAGGGAAAAAGTTCGATGTCCAGTTAATCAAATTCGACTGTAATAATATCAATAATAGTTTGGAGTTAAATTATTGAAAAAACGAAATATTATTTTATACCGATATTCGAAGTTCGACAAACGAAATGTATATATTTGTACTACTGCTAAAAAAAAAAGTTAATTAACAAGCGTGTTCGGTGCGAATTTATACGCAAGAACACATAGTAATTCGTGTAATTTTTTTAATCTTTTTTAGTGATATTTGATGGGCTCACATCTCATCTCTGTCTTATCAATACATCGTTTTTTATTCCGAGTGTGTATAAAGACAAAAAATGTACATTTCGTTAGCTTTACTAAGTAAGACGTGTCAATATATTTCCGCCTGGTGATATTTTACTTGAAACATTAAAGGAAATTCTCAATAGTTCACCCACACGGATTCTCTCTAAATCGTTCGCATCGTGCGCGACAAAGACATGTCGGGCATTTTCGCCCGGCGATACTTTATTCGAAAAATGTGTCCCGATTCCCGACAGCTTTAATCTTAAAAACTACAAAATAACTATGACATCGTTCGACGATATATTCGTCTGTTGGTTTTTGATTTCCTGCGGGTTACCTCGGCTATTACAATATAAGGACAAATAAAAACGCATGTAATATACTAGTAATATATAAACTACTGGTATAAGATCCGCTCAGAATCGTTTTTTTTTTTTTTTTATTACAATGACTTTTAGTATATTATAAACTACCGACTAACCTGACCATCACCTTGGTTCTCATAAATCCCCTACACCAGTTATAATGGCTGGTCCGATATTCTGTTGCGGACGTCGTCGGTTGTATATAATAATTATATTTCATTCCAGTCACTACAATATAATGAAAATATACTGTCGTCAAAAACAAAACAAAAAAAAAAAAAGTAGGAAATTCGGTATATCTTAACGGTTTTTATTACAGTTTTTTTTTTTTTTTTTTGTTTATTTCTTTTGTTTTTTCGGTTATATTATTATTTTATTTTCCATTTCCAGGATGTACTGCACCCGCTCGTCCGCGCATTGTTGTTGCGAAATTAATTATTATCACCGTTTGTTACAAAACTCGTAAATATTCTCCTTTATGATTATTATTAATGAAAACCCGATAAATAACCGTGGAACGAAATCGCGGCGGCGGCCCGAATATATTATACACATTTCTGGTTCTATTTTGCCCCGGCGGTGATAACGTCCACAGCGACCTGTTATTAAATTCATTAATTAATTCGTCCCAATTGATTAAAATAATATAATATTATTAATAACCTCGGTCAACGGCCGCCGTTGTATTATACGATATAATATGTTATTTATGATTTTTTATTACCGTATTCCTAGTCGAAATAAATATACGAATAATATTATATATTTATAAGTAGGGCTCGGATTTTAAAGTACAATAAATAACAACAAAAAAAATCTTAAATACAAAAATTGAAAAATTATTTCAAATCAAAAACAGAATTAACGACCATATATATCTAGTCAGATTATCTGTTGTAAAACTTAATTTATTACCAGACAAAATATTATTGTACATAGAAAATGAACGCTCTACGTCCACGAAAGTGATTGATGTATATTTCATACATGTTGTTCTGTTTAAATCAAACCTATGGAAATTAATATTCGATGAAACACCACACAATATATGTTGTTCATGTCTTTTAATTGTTTCCAGCCTTGGTTTTTTTGAAAGAAAGCGATTTAATTAACCCGAAATTGCAGTTGCAATAACTCAATGAGCATCATTCAACTTCTCTTCAGCTTCTAAGATAATATTTATACATTACGTCAACGGTTTTGTCAATTTGTTTTATTATTATTATGGAACAATTAACGTAATAAAATGCCAATACTGGGATAATTGCATATAAACAATTTATATTAAAAAAAAGCTGACAAAAGCAAAAAAAAAAAAAAAAAATATTTATTTAGAATCAGAATGACATGAAACGAATTTATGTAGAAAAATTACATTTCTATCTAATATAGGGGAAAAAACCATAGGCTTTAAAATCCGAGCCTTATTTATAAGTAATAGGTGTAGGTACTTTTGTTTGTAAAAATTCGATTTTGCGTTGCATATTTTTAAGTCGAAAATTATATTATTTCGGAAACAAAAAAAAAAACCACCCTTTCTAAGCTCTTTTTATAGTAAATGTTATTTTATTATTAATACGGTTAGAGCAGAAAAAAAACCGTTTTGGTTAGCGCGTCCATTATATGGATAAATTATTAGCGACATCCTAAGGGAAAAGTCGTGTTTGCGTTTTCAAACGTTAGAGAATTGGGGCCGAAGTTTGGAATTTAAAGAGAAATGCACATAAAATCTCTTATGACTGGTAAACAAATTTAATAAACTGAACGAAATGATAGAAATCGCCAGAGACAAAAGAATTAAGAAAATTTTGATGTTTTATTCCGTCGTAATACTGTTGGTATCACAATGTCAAAAAACTTAACAAAAACGTCATTCATAATATACTTTTGGATACATTATTATAATCATCAAAATTATGTGAAAGAAAAGCTTAACCGAAAGAGAAATTACGGTATTTAAATTGCGTTGTTTAAATGGAATTACAGTACTCAATCTAATGCAATTTACAACGTTTGTTTCAAAAAAATTATTTTTTAGACTCTTTGAAAACCTAATGATAAATTGGTCTGTGCATATTTTTACTTAATTAAAAATATAGAATAAACCGACATAATACAATTACGTGGGTAGCAACGAAAAATGTTTAATAGACTGTCAGTTTTGGAAGGTATAGAATATACGAGGTCTGTTCAAAAAGTACTAGGACAAATGGTATTACGGCTAATCTACACACGATAACGTTTCAAATTGTAAATAGATGTATTCCCCGTGAATAAGTGGATATTTTAAACAAAACCCGAAGTCGCTATCTTATCTCAGTTTTATATTACACGTGGTTAAATCCAGTCAGTTTTTTTTCGTTCGCCGTTTTCGATATGTCCGAAATAAACGAACAACACGTGTGCATAAAGTTTTGCCTGAAACTCGGTAAAAATGCAACGGAAACATACGCAATGATTAAAACCGCTTTTGGGGATGATTCATTAAGTGGTTCCGTGACTTTCGAGTGTTTTAAACGTTTCGAGGACAGTCGGTGGTCAACTGAAGACGATCCACGTTCTGGAAGACCGTCGACGTCATCCAGAAACGACGGTGTGGCGACAAAATGCGAAAAAAATGCGAAATGGTCGCCGATTCGCGAGTTAACAAAGCGAATCACAATTGAGTTTTGTCGTGCAATTTTACAGGAAAATGTACAGATGAGAAGGGTCGCGCTGCCAAATTCGTTCAGCGATTGTTTACCACGACAACGCACCGATAAAAAAATTACCGTGATCCCGCATACTCTCCCTGTTCTCCAGATCAGTCCCAATGTGATTTATTTTCTTTTCCCAAGACTAAAATCTGCGCTTAAAGGACAACGATTTTCAGATGTAGAGGAAATTAAAGCGAACGCGGCAACAGAACTCATAGCTTTAACTTTGGAACAGTTCCAAAGGACTTTTGAAAAATGGCAAGATCGCCGGGATCACTGCATATCGTCCGGAGGAGAGTATTTCGAAGGAGATATTTTTAAATAATATTTAACTCCATTTTTGTAATTATTAAATATAAAACCCTGGTACTTTTTGAACAGACCTCGTATAACAAGATAACACAATTTATACACTAGTTTACCTGCGATATATCATTGCAAAAATAGAAAAAAATAAAAAATGATTCTGAGCGGAGCGAGGCGAATTGGCGAGGTACTAATATATACCTTATATTATACAGTATCTATAGTATTTGTTTTCCCCTTGTAACCAAAAAAAATAAATAATAATAATAAACATTTGTTATTGTTTTTATTTTTTAGAAAATCTAGACATTTTTTTTTTATTATTTAAATAAAGCATTACCGGCTGGAAATTCCGTATCTTTTTAAGGTTACGGTATGCATTTTTTATTAACCAAAAACGTTTTCCGAGATAAATAAAAAAAAAAAAAAAACCAACGACTCGGTATAAAACTAATGGCTTTATCTCGATACACTCGGAATCTATTATTATTATATATATATATTAATTATTTTGTTAATACCGACCAAAACGTACCTTACAACCGTATCAATCGGCTTTCGACGAGTAAAATTATATGTATAAAAAAATAGAAAAAGTCGGATAAGCGGTTGGATATAGAGGAGAATTAAATTTATATCCGTGCGCAACGATAAATCATTGCTAACGAAAAACGATTCTGAGCGAAGTTGGGTTAATCGCGTATTGAAATGCCGTGCGATCTATACGATCTTCATCGATATTTGAAATTTAAATAAACGCTCGTAAAATAGAACGTGCCTGCAAGATTTTCGATATTTTTTTTGATTTTGACAAACTCGGAACCTAACTGCAATTTGTTTCATCGTTTAATGTTATTATATTATTTGCATTTATTTTAATTTGAAATTTTCCACTACACACAATATGCGAATATTATATAAATCCGATCAGTCAATATTAAATATTTCGTGCAATTCAGCTAACCCCGTCGAACAACAAAACATTTTAACTTATCAAATGTTTCCGGACAGGAAAATAGCTATAAGTACGAATATTATAGTTTTTTTTTTTTTTGTAAATTTTTTCCAACGGTCGCCAGAAGAGGACAATGATATTTTACTTTTTTTGTTTACAAATTTCTGTAGTTTACAGTAAAATTAACACTAATATAAAAACAATAGCCAATTATTATCGATCAAAAATGTATTTAATTATAGAATATCAGACATTACGGACCACGGCAATAAATCAGCTAAGAATTGCTGAAAAAAGTCGGTAACCAGCATTCTAATACATTTTCTCTTTTTAATACCGAAACGCACACGATTTAAATGCAAATAATAGTTTTTTTTTTTATTTATTTTCAATCGTTTACAATCAATTAAACAAATGTCAACTATTTACTAGTATATGTGACATAAATCAGGATTATACGAAAAACTAATTAACCCGGATTTCGAATTTCAAATTGCGAAATTTTGTAATTTTATGAGTAAAAAAACGCTGGCAGTGTCAGGGAGAAATATATTATATAAATATATATGATTTTTGGTTTTTGTTGTACTTGTTTTTTTAAATAAATTTCTATTTGTGATATATTTTGAATTGTAAAATTGTATTTAACGTTTTACACATCTAGTGGTATGAAATAAGAGATAATAATAATAGTTTTATGAGAAATGAATTAAAGAATATAAAATCACAGTTTTAACAACCAACATTTGGATTCCATATGGATCCGGGTTTTTAAAATCCGAAATCCGGATTTAAAATAAATGTCGGATTTCAAATTTCGGAATCCAAAAATCCGGATTCTCAAACTTCGGACAATCCGGATTTTTCTCATCACTTTTTCATAGGGGGTATACCCCCCCCCACCAATTGAAAATAAAAATATAAAAAAAATAAAAAACATCAGAGTTTGTAATCATCACATAAACGTATAAATTGTCACACGTATGTGTGAACAGAATATTGTTGTCATCGTTGCAAACACACAACTGTTGTCTAAAAACTCGTATTATTTTTCCGACGTACACATTCGGTAAATAATAATGAACGTTTTATTATTATTATAATTTTTTTTTTTTACAATAAACGCATATTTTACATACTCTAACTAGGTACTATTACTATTGATCTAGGTGCTATTATTTGTGTTTATAATATAATGTAAACATTTTTCGAGCCACAACATTTTATTTTGATAATTTAAGAAACAAGCAGCTCTAAAACGTTACACCGCCGTTATTTTTCGTCGCTCTTATTTTCGAGCGTGAAACCACCGCTCACTTTTGATTTTCAAATAGCAGCCTATATTAAAAATTCCATAAATTGAAAAAAGCATTAGTATTAAAATACATTTTGGTGTTTAAATTTTTGATTTTCGAATATCCGTCGACGGGATATTCCACTATCAAGTAGGTAATTTTTTTTTTTTTTTACTTATTTATTGAACTTTAAGCAAAGAAACTGTTATTTTGTTCATTCCGAGGATTCACTGATTCCCAAACAAATATTCAAGAACTAAATGTCCGTCGTATTTTGAACGCCCGCACCATTAAAAAAAAAAAAAAAAAATTATATTGAACCAGACTGTTCCAACTCCCAAACGTAAATTTTATTGTATCATCTTTAATCGACTTAATTGATTGGCGGGCAAATTTCACAGAACCACTAATGTTGAACAAAAACTATATCCGATGAAAATATTAAATTGTTTGTCGAACAAAAAAAAATAAAGGAAAATAACTCTATAATGCTGGCCATGTCAAACGGGATCCGCTGGAAGAGCTGTCAAGCTTCAAGGATTTTATGTGGTAAATCTGAAAGAGAAGGCTTTACTAAAGCACAGATAGAGTCACGAAGAGTTATGCGAAATTTGACTGTAAGAAAAAATTCGTAACTATTTAAACTTATTATAATTTGTATGTTTGTACTTTTCTTTCTATATTTGTTGTATTAATGTACAAATATATTTAACGAAATTGTGTTTTATTCTATGAATAGCGTTACCTAAACATGTTTTAAACTTAACCAACTATTATGAAGGAAAGGCATTTTTTTTGTTGTAATATTGTGAATTTTCAGGGCCGATCCAAATATGATATTATATTGGCACCGAATTTAATGACGTGCTTTAAAGACGTCATTTTGGCACCGTTGTATCGCTATGCCCGGTAAAAACGGAACAATTATGGTTTTTTTTTTCTCCATATGAAAGTGACCCAACCTAATGCACGCGCGAAGAGCAAAAAACTTCGCTATAAGTATCGTTTCGCTTCAAAAATAGATAAGAAACAATGTGTTCTAATAGAGCGGGTGCCACGTGTGCTTGTTTGGTTATATAAGCGCGCCTAATATTATGCACGGGGGATCAAACACAGATTTCATTACGAAAACCGCCGTGGTATGTTATGGTGGTACGTTATTATTAATTATTTCATATACCGTAATATTATATAAATAACGCCGTATGCATTTTATTCGTCTAGACGTCTTCTCTATTTATTATTAACGCGGGTAAATTGTATTTTCCGCAAGTATTAAATAATACGCACGACGGATAAAATTATAAAGTGTGCGCAGGCGGCCGATATACACTTATACAATAACTCGAAGAGCACCCTCTTCCCCAACTTCATCTATACTGATAATATTACAAAAGATGTTAAATTTGTTTGTTCGTACATATTATGTTGGGGGTTAGGAACCGATACTAAAAAAAAATGTTTCACTGTTGCTGAGCGGTTCTTAAATTGTGCTCCTCGGAGCCCCGGGGCTTCAGATCATGAAGCATCTGAAATAATAAACAAAATATAATAGTATTTGGGTTTACAGTGTATATTTTTTAATTTAATTTTGGGCCGAGTCTGTTTCACGGCGTGAAATAGATAGTTTTACTCTGTTTAAAAAAATATTCCGAATCAGATATATTGAAGTTATTTATTAATTAAAAAAAACTAAACGATCGTTCATCGTTAACTACTTTGTTCGACGAAATGCCGTAAACAGATTATTGGCTAAAAAATCTGTACTTTTTATTTTTCGTACAACATATCGTTGTGAAATCATCATACACTCATCAACGAAGACAAAAGACCGCATCAAATTAGAAATTAAAAAAATCGATTTCATTGTACAACATTAAAATTTAGACATATTTTAAAATATGAAATTAAGAAATTTAGAATATTCTTATTATATAATTCTTTTGTTAATTAAATAAAATATTATGTTTTATACGCATTATAAAGTTAAAAATTAAAAAGTATCATTTTTTTATGTGTTGTGGTTTGAAATTAGTATTTTTTTTTTATCGTTTAACGTTCAGATTTTGATAAAAACCGTATAAATCCACCGTGTTTCGACATTTTTCAATTTTATATGAATAAAACTTATTAGAAGAGCTAAAACGTATGGCCGTATAAAATATACACAGTAATTTGAGACGAAAAAACACGGATAATTATAATTACTTTTGTAGTTACAAATTAATACAATTTTCAATTTTACCACATCAAAACATTTTTACGGAACTTCGTCCGGAACTGTTTCATGAGCTGTCCGCGATGATTTTTCACATTTTTATCCATCACCATCCTATTTTGGCGCGTCAAAATGAAAACAATACGTATTATTATTACGATGTACAAAAAAAAAAACAAAAAAAAAAAAAAAAAAACAACCGGTTCCTCCCTTAAAACAGTGTCTCGTTGTTTTTACGAAAATCGGTTTTTTCCCCCGAGTCAAAAGGATTTCTCGCGTTTCTATTACGTACCGGAATGTATATATTTAATGTTCTGTAAACAGTTAGTGGCAGTACGACACTCGCGACGTCCGCATCGTTCGAAATACAAAATAAAAAAAAAAAAAATAAAATAACCAATAGGGTTAAAAAAAAAAGAAGAAGATGATTTCCAATTATGCGGATTCGTTCGTGGGCGTGATCCAATCAAACGATTTGCACGGTGTGTCGTTCTGATATTACGCGTCGGCTCGGCGTTTAAACGCCCTCAGTAATTGTTTTTTTTTTTTTAAAAAAATACTTATTTTGTTCCTGTGCGTTTTACATTTTTAGAATCAATTGTGCCGGTCGTATCGCATTATATACGACGACAGTACGTAACTACCAAATGCTCACAGGGTCATGGGCGCCAATTTTGAGTGGAAGGCGGCAAGGGAGGGACATGCCCCCTGCTAAAAAAAAAAAAATAATAAAATATGTTAGTATCCAGTTTTTCAGACTAAAGTTTGTAAAATTCTATACGTAAGCATTACATTGTTAGTTGTTCGCGATTGTCTCAGTGTTATGACTATTTACCAGTAGTATAATAAAATTAAAAAAAAAAAAACAAATAGTTTTATATAATGCACGATTGTTATATATTATAGTTTTATTTGCCCCCTCACTTAAAAATTATTTTAAAAACAGAGTGACAACGATTAAAAAAAAAAAAAATAATAATAATTTTTTAACATACGTTTTATCGTACTTATAAAAGTAATGTGGAAATTCCCTGAAAACCGAATAGAAATGTGTGTTCGAATACAGAATTTATTAAATCGTTTACGCCGTTTTTATTTCTACGACCGTGTACTACTGTGTAACGGCACTGCGTCCGGGGTCAAAGAAAAAAAAAAAAAAAACGAATTTTAAACGTTTAAAAGAAATGTATAAACACATAAATCGATGAATATTTTTTAATTAATTTTCCAAACGGTCAAATACTTTTTTTTTTTTCTTTTTTTTTTACCACTAAAATGTTAAGTTGCCGAGTTCGTTAAAATATTTTTCTCGTTTATTTTCGCAACGGCCATTGGTTAAACCTTTTTTTTTTTTTCTCATTTAATAAAATTAAATATCGAAATCCGCTATCTCTAACTTAATCGTCTGTACCGTAAAGGGTTCAATTTAATGCTACGTTTTCGACGGGGGCAAAAAAAAAAAAAAAAAACCCATTTACTCGTATATGAACAATATTTTACTATGTACAAATGCTGGAAAAAATGAAATTGGTTCCCCGTCTCGACGGTGTATAGTGGACACGTTTAAAAATTATAGGTACGCCCAGAGACGGTTTGGCAGAAAAATTCAGGTCATGAAAATTTTTTAAGCGGGTCACGTTTTTCCAATGCCGGAACTATGGAAACATTTTCGTAGTCGGAGATGGGGTCCGAATTTTTTTTTTTTCAACCAATTTAATGCATTTTTTCCCCTAAACGATTGTCTATTTTGAAAAATATTACGATGGCGGACCCCGGAGCAATCCCAGCTACGGCGTTGAACGCTTACAATTTCTTGTAGACGAGCGAAAAAAACAAAAAAATTAAAATAATAATTTACTTTACACTATTGTACAGATATAATCAAATACGAAAAAAAAAAAAAAATTATTACAGACGGATACTCAACAATACTTATATTAAAAATCGTTATTCAGGTTGGGGTTTTTATTCCGTGACACAATAGTAATTATTATCGTTATCGGTACGTTTTATAACGCGCAAATAATTATTATTGATTGACGAGTACGTCTGTTTAAAAATAGTTTTTCGAGGATTAAACCTACGCCCAAAACGAAAAATATAGCTCGTTAAAAAAAAAAAAAAAAAAAAAAAATCACTACGCCCTCCGCTAAGGCGTTTCATTAGTATTATTATTGTTATTATTACTATAATTTTTATTGTTTTTTTTTTTTTTTTTTTCGAAAGTCTTTTGAAACGTCTACCTGTTCGTTGGGCGTGACCGTCTACGGGTCGGCCCGTCCATCTATCCGTCCGAACTCGAACGGACAAAAAGTCGTTGTCGGTAAAAAATCGATACAGACGAAACAATAACAGGGACGACGATATTTGTTTACGCGGTGAATTTCTCAAAAAAATAAAAAAATAAAAAAAAAACCAGAAATAATAATAAGTACGTCCGTCCGGCTACGGCGGTCCGGTTATCGGGTCACGAATATAGCCGCTGCGCGAGCTGCGAAAAATCGAAAAATCGTGCAGTATGATAAAAATGTAGATATAAAATTGTAAAAAAAAAAGAACGTTGATAACAATTTCGTTTGTTTTAGATTCCGGTGAAAAAAAATTGTTTGATGAGTTTATACACGTGTAAATTTACTAAAAAAAAAAAAAAAAAAGGTGACCCCAACGAGAAATCTCGTTTGCGTACACGACGAAACTTTTTCGGTTCCGATAAAAAAAATAATAGACTCGGGTGAAATACGTTTTCCAACGTAGGCATTCGGAACAATTATTATTCGTATACGTCAAAGAATAAATTAGTATTTCGTATTAAGCCCGTATACAATGAGGGAGGGGGTGTTAGGGGTTCAACCTACCCTCCAAATTTTTAAAGTAGGTGTAATATAACAAAAAACTACAGTTTATTTTAAGTATTTGTTACATTTCCCAGTTTCCCACTAGTCATTACACGTTGTCTTAAATTTTAAAACCATGACAAACGTATATGTTATCGCATTCTTCAAGACCGAATCATGTCGGACGACGGACTTAATCGGTTTATCACAACAATTGTTCGCCAGTTATGAGTTCAGTCGGTTTTTCAGATGTATTGAATAATAATATAAATGTATAACGTGTATTACATTTGATTATGTTTCTTAATAACTGTGATTCTGTTTACTGTTACATTATATTGTTTGTATACATTTCTTGAAAAACGAAACGAACTATGCCAACTCAGTCGTCAATATTTAATTTTTTTTCATAAGAAAAACAATCAAGCTAAAATGGATTCATAATTAATTACTACAGAAGAAGTTCCCGTGTGCGTCTACTACTGAAAATGGTTTAATAGAAATTACTCTAGAATTACCAGAACTTCGAGATATTGGACGGCATGTAGATATTAAAATAACTGAAGATAAATTTATTAACAAATCCATGGCTTCCTTCTTCAAATTATAATTTTCCGGTTGTATCAAAAAGAAAATTAAAATTCCAAATGTCTTGATTACCACGATTTCTTGATTAGTTTAGACTACTTCATAGATCAATTGATTTATAAAACACAATTACATTATTTCTGGTTTGCAAAACTTGCTTCCTGGTTTTCTAATTAAATTAAATCCAAGTAGCAGTGACTTTAAAAAATGTATTGATTTTTACAAAAGCTTTTTACCGACTTATGAAACTTTTGAATCAGAATTGAAGGTGTAGATGGAAAAATGAAACTTCCAAAATCTGCAATCGATACTATAGGTGCTATGCCGAAGGACCTTTATCCTAACGTTTGGTGTTTAATATCCACACTTCTGACACTCCAAGTGTCGACTTCGTCAGCAGAAAGTTCTTTTTCAACTTTAAAATGATTAAAAATTTATTTAAGAAATGGCTGCAGTGAAGTTCGTCTAACAGGGTTAGCTGTTGCAGGTGTCAGTCCATCAAAGTATCCCAATAAATATCGAAGAAATAATCAATACATTTTCCAGAATGCCACGCAAGGTTGAATTCGTTTCATGATTTAAAATTGTATTTAACAATTTTTTTTTTTATTATTTATAGTTTGTATACATTATCATACTATATTTTATACTGTTCAATAGTATCATTCAAATTATAATATAACCATGTGTTTTTAGTTCATGTATTAAACATATTTGAACCCCCCCCCCCGAAAATTGATCTGAATACGTGCTTGTTCTGCATATGTATTCGAATACATAACAGCAATGGTATTTTGAAAATAAATCGAGTATTTTACAAAAAGTATTCTAAACAATTTAGGAATGCAATCTAAAAACAATATATAATTATGTTTGAAGTTTGAAGTTTGGGATGACTTATGATAACTAGAAAGCATTTATATATATTCTGTTTTGCACTTTTTGAATTTCATTTAGTTATTTTTTTTTTTTTTTTAAAAAAGCATGTTTTATAGTTAAACCCTTAGAATCTAAAACGAGAGTGGTAAAAAATATCAGCTTAAGGAAGAAATACTTAAAAAATAAATATTCGGAATACAGTATATTAAATACTAGAATACTATCGTGTGTTAAACATATTCAGAATATAAAAAAAAAAAAATTCAGAATACTATTCACGTAAAATAATAATAAGGATAACTTATTTAATATTCGAACAATATTGTCGGACATAATAAAAAAAAATGGAACTGATAAACAATATTATTATTTTAGTCGGCTAACATTTTTCGTGCTATTTGCCATTGCCCGGGATAAGGAAATATTTTATATATTTATTTATACACATATTTTTTTTTTTACGATTATTGTATATAATTTTATATGTACCTACTTTTATTGTTATAGAGAGTGGATTTTTATGTAAAACCGTATTTTTTTATTGCACATAGGCTATAAGAAACGTCAACGAATCACATAATCCAAAGAGCCAATTGTTTAACATTTCAAGACATAATATTTCGTCGATTCACGAGTATATTTTAGAAAATAGTTAATTTGTTTTAACTAGTTTAAAGATAATTATATAACCATATATTAATTTTAGTTAGAAATAATTATTTATGTTCAGTGTTGAGACTTATCTAGATAATATTTTTTTTATCTTTTATCTTATCCAGATGAAAATCTTGGAATCTATCATAAGTTTATCGAAGATAAAAAATAAAATTTTTTTTTTAGTGATTATCTAGATAATATATATATATATATCTATAAAAAATTAAAAATTAAATGTTTCACCTATAGTAGAAAACATTAAACGCCTTCATAACACTACCAATGTTAACTGGTAAACTGTACTCGTATTGTCTAATTTTTAGTTACAAGTTCGAAATTTGTATTTACTTTTACATATTTTGTACTTACCTTAATATTAAGATTTTTGTAGAATTAACTAAACAAGACTTGTGTGGGTATCACATAGGCCGCATACTCGTTTTGTTAGACACTAGGTGATATTTAAGCAAAATACGTAACTTTCGACGAGAAGTAAATAAACCTACAAAATATTAGTAGTAAATAACTTAAATTTTAATTACGTTTTGTTTTGTGTTTTTTTTACTAGTCAAATGACCATAAAAAGTAGCTATTATAAAACTTAACTACTTAACTTTTTACTTAACTTTGAGTGGCATGGTGAACGACGTTTCTCTAATGCGATTGCTCAGCCCTATAGAGATACATGAAAAGTATTGAAGGAGAAGTAAAGTGGTAATTTTAGATTTTATTTTAATATTTTGATTATACGGTTTAAAATAATATGTTTACGGCACTTCTGTCACCCACCTTTGGCAAGTCAATAATACTTACTTACTTGAAATTATATTGTATATTATACGTTTACCGGTAAACAACATTTATCGTATACTTTTTGATGACACAATTGGATTAGTAGGATTAGTAGTATTAGTAGGAATAGTAGATTTCAATAGATTTTGTATTCTCATCAATTAAATTTGATGAAATAATGACGATAACGAATAGCCGATTTACGTTGTAAATCTACAACGATAACGTGTTTCAACGTATACGTTAAATAATTTTTTAAAAAAAAACCGATAAATATACATTGAAAAATAATTATATACAATTGCAGCCCGCCGTTGAGTTACACGCTTGAAAAGGCGAGAAAAGTGTTTACATATACGAACAATTTCAATTAGCCACCATACGTTATTAAAATAATGAATATATTATACGTTAAGCGAAATTAAACACAATTTAACATTTATATAATTGTATTGTATTCAACGAACAACTGGCGAATTGAAGTTCTACGCCAATTTTTTTAGACGATAAATATTCGTATTTTTATCGTTTGAATACTCGACGAATATTGAGATTGTGTAGTATTTCATTTTTTTTAGTAATAGTCAAAAGTATATATGTAGTATCCCGGGTATCATAAATGAATCGATTAAATCGGATATTTCATTTATTTCATAGTAGTGATATTGGGAAAAAAAAAAAAAAAAAAAAAAAAACATATTATTATCAGTAATTATGTATTTCGAATATGTTTAGTTGAAATACAACCGGCTGTCACCCCCCCCCCCCCCTCACCAATGTCGGCGTATAAATAAATACGACAATAACAGTAGTTTAACTCGCGGCACGTGAGTATTTTTTTAATTACACCGAGTGCGGTTGAGAACAAATGGAAAAAAAAAAAAAAAAAAAAATGAATAGTATTGTTCTTACTCGAAACTCGATATTATAATCATAATTAATACGCACGGCCGGCGCGCGGGGCGGCGGCGTCGCCGACCGACTCGCCGGCGACAGCGGCGTCCGATATTATCGGGACCCGACACGTTAATTATTATTGTTGCCGTACCATTACCACCGGTCCGGGCAGGTGTAAGCAGAATATATTTTACGCGATAATAAAATGATAACAGGCGAGTGTGCACGTGGAATACAACAATAACGTGCACGTACGTGTTCCCGTATTATTATCGGTATTAAGGTTCGCTCAAACCGAAGCGGCAGCGGAATTTAATGTCCATACGTTTTAATACGAGTGCACTCACTAGCGCGAAATTAATACCGCGGCGAAAATGTTACCGCAAGATTTTTATTTTTTTTTTTTTTTTTATTAAGAAAAAATATACAATCTGTAAGGTTCATTTACAATAAGCATATATGCAGTATTTATGGGTTTTTAACGTGATTTAGCCTGACTTAAGGAACTACCCAACAGTAGCACTTATGAATCCGCAAGATTGGGCGCGATATTTTTATTTTTCGCTGCGGACACTATATTTTTCGCTTACCGCTGCGACAATCAGTTGTAAATTCCCAACTCATTTTAATCGTACAGTGCAACAATGCAATATGAATATTAATATATTATTATCACATCAACATGTTCAACATCCTCACTCTAATTATAATATATTATAATTTTTTGAGATCTATAAGTCCCTAAGCCTAATTATAATCCTATGGTACATTTTTTGTTCTTCATCATCCATTACAGCTGCTAACAGTAATACATCTTCTTCATCTGAACTTGAGTTTTCATAATAAATATCCATGGTATGATAACAATTTAAAAAAAATATAGAAATATGTTGTTTTGTACATTTAAATATTAATATTAGTAAAAAAAAATATAATACGTAATAACAAAATACATGTACGCGCATGGGTGTCACAATGATCGACTAGTAATTTTTGGCGAAATATTTCGCTCCGGTTAGGTTAGATCAGCGGTATTTAAAAAGCGATAAATACCGCTGCCGCTACCGCTACCGCTGCCGCTTCGGTTTGAGCGAACCTTTACACTGGTATCGAAATGGTTATTGGCCGCGAAATCATCGCCGTCGCCGACGAGCCGTTTTCCGCGCATTTTATTACCACAATAATTATTACCGTTCGTGTACACCGAAATTGATATTTATTTTACGCGGACCGGTGTGTATAATACACGGAATACAATAATAACGACTATACAGCGGGTACGCCGTCGTAAACAACAATATGCACAATGTTATTTATCTAATTTAATAAACGGAATCGGGAAATCGGGTAAATAATTATACGGGTACAGGTTACGCGCACTGCGGGCACGATAGGTTCCGCGATTTGTCCGCCGTCCCGGCTGTTCGGGCGCGCCGTGCCGGTTAACAACAATCCGCGGTGTACGCCCGTATCCTGTAAAACAAAATATTTAAATACGGACGTGTTGTATGCATTAGTGTATTGCGAAAATATCGTTTGAAATTATACGAGGTGTGACGCAAAAGTAACGTGACCTCGCCGACGAAACATTACGTATTTAGACACGAAAATCGAACAACGTGTTAACATCGTTAAATTTCTTGCTAAACTAAATGTATAATAACACTGCCGCGGGAGTCGTTTCGAATGTTAAATGAGGTTTATGACGATGAATGCAGCATATCACTAGCTCGCGTTTTTTTTTTTTAATGGCGTACGCGGTTTGGTAGTGGATGAGAAAACGTTGAAGACGATGGTCGTCTTACTACGTCTTTAACAAACGGAAATGTTGACGAAATCCGCAGAATCCACAGGTTCCTAGTGGACAAACAGTCAATCGATATTAATACAAAGAGGTATTAATTAAATTGAGAGAACGCGTCGTTTAGAAGCGACCACAGATCTGTGGAAGAATGGCTGGGTTCTTCACCAAGCAAATGCTCTAGCTCACAGTGCAATTTCAATTCAATGGTTTTCAAGTGGAAACATAAATGTTTATATTTTAACATCTCCCAACTCGCCGGACCCCGCTCCTTTTGACTTCTATCTGTCCCCGAAAATTAAAACTTCATTGAAAGGAACCTCCATTATCAAACGGTTGATGACGTATAAATGAAAACGGCAGAACTTCTAAAAGGACTGACTGAGAGTGATTGGTAACACTGTTTTCGAGAAAAGCAACGACGTATGCAAACAGTGTGTAAATGCTGCTGAGTAAAACTACTTTGAAGGTGATAAACATTTAATTGTACAATTTTAAAAATAAATCACTTTTATTGAAAAAGTCTCGTTATGTTTGTGTCACACCTTGTATATCCGACTCCAGAGCAAAAGAGCTAAAGTCAATTGGTTTTTTTCGGGGGGGGGGGGTGGAGGGCCTAATTCGTCTATACAGAAATATTCGTTATTATAAATTTGGTGGAGTGTAATGACAAAAGACCCGTTAGGTAATAAAGACGTAAAAAATCCATGTAATTTTTTCCATGTTTTAATCAGTTGTCTAGACTCTTGACGACCGATCGAAATGGAAAACAAAGATTTAATATCCGGATGTAGAGATTGCAATATAGTGATGAAAGCCACAGTATTTTTTTTTTTTTAAATTAACGTTGAATCTATTATAGTCTATTCAACTATTATTACGGTATTCTTGTGTATTTATTTTTAAAACCGACAAAGTTTTCACTGATTGGTTTCCACCGACACGGTGCAATTTTCAAAACGTTAATTGAAGTTTTCAAGTTTTTATTTGTTTTATGTTGATTAAATTTGTTGGGCTTATCGAAAATGCTCAAATAATAGACACCAGGTGGTTTATCTTAAATTCTTTTGGTCATACATAAATATGAATATATATCCGCAGTACATTTTTGTTGTTTTTTTTTTTTTTTTTATATAACCGTTTGGAGATAAAATTTTTATAAAAATTGTATAAATCACGTTTCGCATTTCAAAACATCGCTCAGAATCGTTTTTAGTTAGCGATGATTTATCGTTTGGCACAGATATAAATTCAATTCTCCTTTATATTCTTACATTTCCGATTTCCCACGTATACACAACAGTGACTCACCCGTGAACAGTATCTTTGAGCAAGTATTATTTTTGGAACCCGAAAATGGAAAACTATAGCAATTAAAATATTATGTAAATAATACTCGTGGCTTTCATCGTATTTTGATCGGCAAAACTGTTGGGATTTCGTTCAACTGTCGATTGTTCGCTCTAAACACTCGAGAAAAATTCCATTTTTCTCCCCGGTAACCAAACATAAAAAATAATACCGAATATTATTCGGAATATTCCCTTACTTTTTTTGTACAAAAATAATGTTTGTTTTTTCTACGAGCCGATCGTCCACGCCGTGCTGTTTGTGTGAACGGCATTTTGTAATATTACTATTTATATTGCTTTCGCTTTTTTTTTATTTTTATTATTGTCCGTCGTCAACACAATAAACATTTAAATTCGATATGCGGTATAATAATCAACGAAACGACGAAACATATTACGATAAAACAAAACACTTTGACGATTGTTTCGTACTCGATCATTTTGGTATTACTGCGGTGACTATACTTTTCCGAACAACAATCGTACCACTATTCGTATAATATTATAATGTGTACACTCATTCTGCCGAATTACAGCTGTGTTCACATAAATATGGTTTTGCGACGTGTCTATAATGCTACACATACACACACACACGCACACACATATGCAATATTAAAAAAACAAAAAAAAAAAAAAAAAACTATACATTTATCCGATCATAGGCCCGAATAGGATACGATTCGGGGGGGACTTAATTCCCACCAAAAAAAGTATTTACACCGTTGTCGTTACTCGTGTGCGGGTAACAAAATACGCTATTTACGCGATAAAAAAAAATAAATAAATAAATAAAAAGAAGATATTATTGATCCTCGAATTTTCAATATTGTGTTATTCGTGCCTCTTATATTCGATATTCGATATATTTGTGCTATGCATTATTATGGGGGGGAAGGGGATGGAAGGGACAAAACAAAACAGTAGGAGAGAGCGTTTTTCATCGGTAAATAATAAAAAAAAAAAAAACCACGTTATTTTTATTTCAATCGTAAAGGCCCAGAATAAAATGCCGACGATTGAAGTTGTATGTATAGTTGTAGTGTTGCAGTACGCATTTGTATTATGAAGGAGAAATATAATCTGTTTCCCTGTTATTATTGCGAGTTCCCTTTTGTACGATGGTCACAATGAATTAGCGAAATTTCGCGGATCCAATAATAAGGTCTTATAATTATTTGTAACGGCTAATTTATGCGCAGAGTGTATACGGCACAATACAAAAATAGTCGGAAAACTTTTCTTCTTTTTTTTTTTTTTTGTATTTTATTTTAAACGGAAAAATGTTGGTAATTCAAACAAATAGAATTAATTAAACTTTATAGAAAATCGCCGAGATTTTTTGGCAGTAAACACTGCCCCGTTTTGTAAAAATTATTCAAAAAAAAAAAAAAAATAATAATAAATTTTAATGTTGAAATAATATATTTTTTTTATCCTTAAACATTTACGCTTCGTTCTCATTTGTTAGTGTTTTAGGTAACTGTTTTTAAGTAGAATATTGTTATCAGTAATAAGAAGTAATAAGTTATTACTTAATATTATAGCCGTTATTAGTCTTTACTATTATCGAATGTCTTAAATATTTTAACTAAAAATTACGTTTTTTTTTACAAAATTTTTATAAATTAACTCGCGTTCAAAATGCTAAAAAAAAAAATTGAATAATAGAGAATATATTTTATAATTAATAATATTAATATGATTGATATATTTTTATCAATACCTAAAATATTACAATTTGAACGGAACACAAAATAATCGGTGTACTTAGAATATCAATTTCGATGATAAACGTGATATTTCAAAAATTTAATACTTTACGCGTATAAATTATGTTTTCATTAAAAATTTTTACCGTTGAAAAATAGTTTTTTTTTCCACGAATATTTTCTTAATTAATTATTATTATTTTTCCCGGTTATTATATTAATGTAGGTTAGGTTAGGTTAGGTTAGTCTTTTTTTTTTTTTTAACAAAATACTCGCCGTATTTTTTCCTTCCCGCGCAAATTTATACACGCCATTAATAAATATTGAGATTTCGTACTCGGACGTGAGTATTATCAAGATTATTTATTTATTTCGAGTCTATTTTCTAAAGTAAAATTATATGATATTGTTAACTGTCGGAAATTAAGCATTATTAAAATAAAAAAAAAAAAGTCAATAGTCACGATCAAATTATGTATTTTCCGACCACAATGATAAAATAATAATAATAATAGTTATCGGATTAGTGACCTAAAATATAAAATATATTAAAATCTAGTGTTGTTGGGCATTTTTATGAAATAAGCGATTCTGTCCAATGGTATCTTATAATTGTGTATCCACCTGGACCCCTTTCTCAAGCTGCCCTCTATGCCGTCCTTCCAAACCCCGGCGGGCAGATAAACTTCGCGTTCCGTCGTCCCGGGCCGAAGTATTGGCGCAACGATTACTTCTTCACCCACGGAAAATTCGTCTTTTACGATGTAGCACGTCGTATCCGAAGGGTCCAACATCCACAACGGCCGTATCAACGGCACGGCCGTCTCCAATGCTTCCTGGACGTACCTTTTCAGCAGCGGATTTATCTATACAAACAGCGACAGTCAAATGCCGATAACATTAGAATATATATTGTCATAACGCGGCAAAGCATACGACGATTGTCACAAGTCCCGAAAACCCCGAAATATCGGCGATTTTCCGATTTATTTTCCAGACTTGTTTCCAAAATTTAAATTTAAATTTCTAAACATTTTTATTGCGTAACCCCTTGGGTATTTCATGTCATTCTTGCTTCTCATTTTTGTAAATTTTCGTGGTTCACCCTCAAAATATTCCATATTTATATACTGAAATACAATATCCCCATTCAATATTTATCACGTGAATTCCCTTCTAAACAGTATATTTGAAATACAAATAAAAAATAAATAATTATAAAGTTAAATACAATACAAACTTTTGATTATTGACATTTTGAGAGTTGCACCAATTTCCATCAACTATTTTTTGAGGTAACTATTTGTTTTGGGGTACTTTATTTTGTATCTTCTCATTTTTTTTTTTTTAGAAAATTATTATTATTATACATTTTTTTTTTTTTTTTCATGGCTGGGTATGAGAATTTGTTTTTCAAACTGTCTGAAAAACATGGAAAAGTCAAGACATTTTAAAAGTGAAAATTTGTGGCAACCACGGTAAGAGACAAAACCTCGAAAATAATGTGCGTAAAACAACATTACTGCGTATGTTCGTTGTTTTGTTTAACTATATTTGATTAACAATTGAATTTAATTTGATAGTGGTTTATAATTATTTATATATTAAAACGTACAAAACGCCACAACAGCGTTTATGATTATTTTGGAAAACTATTGTTTTCGTTTATCGTTTTTTTAACCTATTTGTTAAATGTTGACACCCGTATACTAATATTAATGTTATATTTTGACATTTCTTGATCGTTTTACCATGGTGAACAAGCTTTATAAAATATGTTGCGATTTAAATTAATATTTCCATTCATAGGTTTTGGTTTAAAAATGAAAAAAAAAAAATGGTCTAATATGTGTTTGTTGTATTTTTCGTCACATAATAACACAATCTATATTAAAACAATTGCTGTTCGGTGTTAATAAACAATAATTTGAATATTTAGTATACGAATATAAATATAAACTCTACAAACAAAATTGTACGGTTTTTATGGACGAGAAACTAATTGTGCGCGAACCTCGTAAACAATTAATACTGTTTTTGTTCGAAGTCGACTGACCTACGTCCTACATAATTGAAATTTATAATAAATCCACATTACCACGTTACCATGATATTGGCGATGACGTTAAAGCTGATGGGATTGTGAGTGCAGTAACCAAATTGTTAAAAACTTATAAAAGCCGTACTTCCACCGCACACACACATATATATGTTTTAAAAAAAAAAAACTTTCGAAATACGTACGTACATATTATATGCTTTTGGTTGTATCCATTAGGAGTGCGTTCGAATTGCGGCTACGAGGCCCCGGTGAATTTGTAGATTATTGGTCGTTATCAACGAAAGTGACGCAAGACTTTTATAACTAAAACGTGACTCTCGACGTGAAACTTTTCACATGATTATGCTCGTTTAAAATTTTAAACTTTCATCCTATTTATTATTTTTAAGCCCACGTCGTTGTACACGTGAAATATATAGATTGAATATATGTATATATCGTGTAAAAATAATCGATTTTAACGTTTTATACCAGTTTTTCAACACGTATAATGTGATTAAACGAAGTGGTTGGCAATAGAAATAACCATAAAAATAATAATCGAAACAGCAGGCTACATAATGATTCAACATTTAACTACCAAATGAAATGGAGTTAAAAAACAAAATTTACATTTGTTAACCAATTTATTAATAACGATTATGGGTATTTTGTATATTTATTCACGGGCTAGTTTATAATAAATCGTAATGTAAACGATTGCAAGTGGCTTTGACTTACTATTTGTTGCCGCAGTGACGTTAAGTTTTTCGTTAACTGAAGTACTTGTGGGTCACAATCGCTCGGCAGCCTCGCGTATCTAATCACCGGCAAAAACGTAGCCAATTGCATCCATCTCATGATTAGTTCTCGGCTTTCGTTGTAGTTTTGACCGCGTTGTCTACATTCCTTTAACGATTGGGCTATCAATGGCGGATTATCTGAATAAAATGGCGAACGAAAATTAACACAAATGACGTACGGCGACACACGGGGCCGGCAAATATTATAAAGATTTAACGTTCGCGTTATACCTAGTGGAATTAAGTCATGCGACAAAACGTTTTCGACATGAAAGTCTCCACCGACGGGGCCAGGAAGCAAGAACGGATATCCGACTATCCCGTACGTGAGCATGGTCGGTATGATCACCTGGAGTGAATCCCACGTCGAAGCCAACGACAGTAACGATACGAAAATCGGCGCAGGAGGTCGACTGATGGCCGAAGAGACGCCGAACACGTTCACGCTGTCCAACACGGTCTGCGTGAATAGCGATTTATAGTAGTCCGGATTGGTTAAGTTTTCGGTGAACAAATAATGACGTGGCAGGTCGTAAGCGGACCCTAAAAGAGAAAAAAATCGGGGCGTGTGTTATCAATGTAATCATCTATATCTATATACGCTCGTTTAATTGCCGCCGCAGCAGTCAGCACCACCGTACCCGTGTCTAAATAGAAAGCGTCGAATTGATATTTCTCCACGAGATCTTTCAACTGCTGCTGTAGCCACGGTCCGCATTTTTTGTTCGTGATGTCCAAAACCCCTGCACTTTGCACGGTCTTGTACCTGGTCAGGGCCGGCACGTTTCGTTCGCCTCCGATCTGTCTGACCTGCGAACAGGGACGAATTGCAACGGCAATGTAATGATATAAAATCGAATTGATTTTATCGATTTCCCTACGAGGATCCCTTCCCGCACGGCGGCCGCGAAATTTCTCGACTCCGTGCTGATAAACGGCTGTATTGTGACCACTATTCGGAATCCCCTCCTGTGAATGATATTTATGGTCTCTTTCATGGTCGGGAACCTGGTTTGGTCCAACGAGAAATCGCCCATTTCCGCCTGCCAGAATTCATTGAGCAGCACGTGACCTGCAATGCAGAGATCGGATGTAATTAGATATCCGTTTTTTTTCCACAGTTAACCGACCACTCTATCACCCACCTTGTTTTATGAAACCCAGTGCGATAATGTCTTCGGTGTAGTTGACCATCGTGGATTCGTTCAGCAGTTCCTTTTTGGCGGGTGCCAGTTGCCACACGGGCTCGGTGAGCAGCGAATTTATAATTTCCGTATCCGAGGCTTTCAGACCGTCCCATAACATTTTCTCGGAGAGTGCCGTGTGCAGGGTCTTCATGTTCCGGGCCGTGCATATGGTGTAGTTTAACACCGGTAAGCCGCCCGTACGGCGGTAAGGAAAATCATCGTGACTCGCCTGTAATAGATAGCGTCAGTGTTGTGTTATATTTCGAGAAACAAAGTTAACGTCGAGAAGAAACTATACGTTTTGAACATTTCGATCGCCTACCTTCAGACATAGTCTGTTATCACGGCCCTCGTTTATGGAAACGTGCAGCGGCGTGTTCGGGTGTACGGTAATCGCAACCCCTTTAGAGTTGATAAAATACCGACCGAGTACACTTCCCCACCGGTGTCTGCCCACGTGTCCGGTTATGAAAGGAGACATTTCCAACTTGCCCAACTGTACGGGCCACGCCATGCCCAACATCTTCCCGCCGCCATACCTGTGCGGCAGTCAACGGTTTCGTACAATAATGAAATCACGATAATTATATTATTCGAATAATTCCAACAACAAACAAATTGTTTAAAAATCCCTTTCAGGCGTGTTTTAATAATTTAAAGGTTTCAGTTTTTTTCATCGTATAAATCAGCAATTGGTTTTATTATGATCGTTACAATCGCAGAGTAAAAAAAAAAATAATAATAATAATAAAGAAAGATGGGGCAATCGCCGTATAGACTTTTTAGTAATTTATTTTTTCACAAATTATCGTTATAATAATACCCCCCCCATTTGCTTTCTTTCGTTCGTTTTCGCTATTAATTTTAGTAATAATTACCGAGACGCCGCGCCGCCGTTGTTTATCGATTTTCGTAAAATTAAGTTTTAAACAGTTTTAAACACGTAAAAAGCGACAACAATATCGATCAAAATTAATATGGGCTGTCATTAACCGGCGTAAGGGGTACGCGAGCGTTACGGTGACTATTATTATTATTATTATTATTATTATTGTACATACATATACATAAACGGATTTTCGGTTAAGTAGAAGCACTTTGAGAGTTCGGGACGAAATAAAATTCGCGCCCTCCCGCGGGCCGCCGAAGGGTTCTTTTCGGAAGGGTTCGCGCGCGCATATCGATTGGCAGCAGTAGAGGTACCACCGAACGTGCACTTAGCACCGGGACGACACGCCATATTATTATACATACAATTGTCGGTTTATATTATTATAAGATTTGCGATTACCGTGCGCTGTATCATTCGACTAACCAATGGCCGTATTGTTCTCCGTCTTCGTAACAGTCTATGGGGTTGTATTTATCCGTCAGGCTGAACCACTCGACCGTGTAGCAATTCAAGCCTTCGGGCCTTTCCTCGTGGGACAGATACAATCTAGCTTTTTGCATCCATTCGAAACACTGCACGTTGTGAGGTTTACGGTGTTCCGCCAGGCAATCGAAAGCCCTCTCTCTCTCCGCCAGATCCGACCCGAGGTAACCGAACGCTATCTCGGGCCCGTCGACGCCGAACAAACGCAAGAATCGGTCCTCCTTGTTGAACCTCGTGTACTTGAAATACGCTTTCTATTCATACACACGCGTGGCACAACTATAGTGATGCGAGCATCAACGTTTTTGTTTTCACAGAGAGTTTTATTTTATTTTATTTTTTTTTTAAAACATTTTTAAAAGCCATTGGAAATTTTAAAAATAATATTGTTTTGTTAATGTACTTAATTATTATTGTTTCTCGACATCTCGTGTATGTTAATTTAATCAAGCACCTCATTACCTACTAACGCTATGACTAAGTGTCGATAACCTAATAACAGTATGTTGGAAAATGTTCGAACACTGAACGATAACACAAATTATTGTACATGAAAGTAAAAAATAAAATTTGTTTATAACACAATAGTATACGTATTAATTGTATTATTTTGTTGTATATAAGTGCGTAACGCGAAGTTGTCTAAAACATTATTATTAAAACGAATAAATTACGGTTGTAATTATAAAACATAATGATACATATATTTACTAGAAAGTCGTTTAAAGTTGGAGAAATGAAATAAATTTGCAAAACGTTATACTTTTTTGAAAATTAACATTACTACGCATAGCCCCCTGAATAAAACGTGTTGTCGAAATTATAATTATAACTTTATTTAAAACTATTTATATTGACGGCGGTTACGCACTTACTTGCAACACGTGACGGTCGTAATAGACGTGAGCGAGTTTAATCACGCAAACTATCACGATGAACAAAAATATAATAAAAGCCCGGAGTTTGTAGTCGGCTTGCACTTCCTTGTTCTTTGTCATTTTTTGTATATTCATCTGTAACGGGGTGGATTATTGTTCGTTAGCATTATATTTTGTAATCATATACATATATTACAATATTATACACAGTACTGATGGTAATAAAAGATTACGATACAATACAAACGAAGGCGTAATATACCAAAAATTTTTCCCTCAGCAGACTCGAAATGGAATTGACGCTCGTAAGAGAGTTCACCGATATATTGTCGTCTAAAATATTGCCGTACTTATCCGAATCCGATTGTGACGCTATCGATGATCGTCTATTCGCGTGAATCATGGGCGATCTAAATGCATTAAAAAAAATATATATATATATATTTTATCACATACTATATAATAATCAGTGGCGTCGAACGCGGGGTTCAAGTCCGGTCGAGACCAGATCGTATTGACAGCGGTGACGTCGGTGGTTTGATTTTAAATAATAATTTTTCATTGATTTAATTAGAGAGTAGACGACATTATATTGAGGGTGTTTGTCTTTCAGCGTTTTAATGTTAGAATAGTAAACACGGACGAAAAATCGACACGAATTACGGATAAGGATAGACGCACGCGCGCAGACGGCAGAACTGAGACTAAAATATTAAATTATTAACGAACAACGGTTGACAAAACTGCAATGAAATATTATGTCATCGTTTTATATGGAATCGTTATCGTTTTATCGGGATTTTTATGACATTGACAACGTGTTTAATATTTACGAACAAAATGAATACCCTGAAAATTAATTTAATCGGTGATCCTCCTGTATTGACATAGTTGCGTCCGCGAACAGTCAACAACTATATTATATGATAACAATTAAAAACTAATTTAAATTCAACAGTTTTCGTTGTATTATTCAATGAAATAAAAAAGTGGACGGAGAAAATATTCAGAAAATTATTAATTGTATTAAATATTTCGCAGTAAGTAAAAATTGAAAGAAATATGCTCTAAAAACGAAAAACAAAAAAAAAAAAAAAAAACTCAAAATGCCTTGCATTGAATGGAAAATAAAATTTGAATTCTAGCTTTGTCTTATCGCAAAACGTATTTGTTCCTTTCTCTGAATTTTATTTGATCGTGTAAAACAAACATGCGAATGCTACAAGTCCTCTGCCCTCGTAATATGACTATATAAACACGAAATCGCATTAGAGTGTAATAATAAGAAACGATAAATTCGAGAGACGAACGCGAGCATATTATTGTGTTTCGCAAAGTTGAAATTAAACGAAAACTAATATTTATTACCGTTCGAAAATCCGTTAGAATTAATTGCCCTCCGCGAGGGGATAAACACACATATTACTCGTGTTCGCGAAGGCAAATTTTAAGTTTTTAACTTAATGTTAAATGCGTATACGATTTAATCGTCTATCGATTATTTTTTGTTCTTCAACGTCATTTAATCGATTCGTTCGGAATTTCCGGTTCATGTCGTCCAAACGTACCTACTAATGTTATTTGCATTAACCACACCTACCTACTACCACATTTAGTATTCAAATTAAATCCCAATAAAATAAAGTCTAACTTTAATTATAAATCAAAGTAAAACTATTTATTATTTACTCTTTTGAAATAAATAAACATAATTAAAACTTTAAGAAATATACAAATAGGCAAAGAAAAATACACTTTAAGATGTAAAGTTTTTGATTTTTGTAGGTAGCGGTATAGGAACTGAATTTAATTAATTATGTATTTCGTTTTGTTTCATTTAAATAATAATAAATATAATATACTATAATTTTTTTAATGGACACCACCGGAACTAGGTATACGGCTGCTTTTTGTCTATCTGTACCTCGTATTAGCTCGTTGGGTTATGCACAAAATAATAATAATAATAATAATACCTACAGAGTTAAGTTAATTTAATATCAATAATTGCGATTTGTGCGAACCTCGTGCGATAAAATTACTGTTAAAAACGGCAATGAAACTCGGTACGGCGGGCAATAGGGCGAGGCATTTAATACAGGAACCGTGCATCGGGGAGATGTGGGACGGTAGGTGTCAAGCCCCTCTTCGAAATTTGAACGAATAAAGAAAAATTGTATTTTTTTTATAGTGTTAAACGAATATGTTCATAATGAATCGAAATCAAATGTATTACCGGGAGGGGCTCCCCTCCGTCCTCGTACTATTATTCCATTAAAATTGTATTATTTTTAATATGTACATCGACGTTACTTTCTCGTCGACTTAACGATTTATGTAATTAATTTAAACCGTGTATCGCATAAGAAATAAATAGCACTCCATTTTAATATACGAGACTTTGAAAATAATAATAATAATAATAATAAAAGAACACAGTATAATATTCTACAAGGACGATATTTTGACAAGACCTAGTCACATTATTAGGATCAGGTTTTCCGATTCACCATATTTATATATATATATATATATACAGGATCCAATAAGTTATTTGTTGAGATATCACAAAAACGAAAAAAAAAGAAAAAAGAAAGAAAAAATACGAGGGGGAAAATATAATAATAATAATACGTCCAAAGGGGATCAGAAAATATGTACCTAATAGCTCGTATAATATTTTTTCGTGACTCGTCGTGTAATATATAATAGTATGTGTACTTGTTATCAAAATTGTTTTTGACCGCTAGAGGGTAAAATGTTCGATTGCACGAAATATATAAAAAAAATACTACTAAAAAACCCAAAGTTTCGGATATATTATTATTTTATTTTATTTATTTTTTTTTTATCCACATCTTTCGAGTTATTGCGTATTATTATTGTCATCGCCGGACGTTGTTTCGACTTTTTGAAAGGTCAATCCACATCGTTCGAAGGGTTTCATAAAAAAAAAAAAAAACTGTTATCGTCTAAATGTATACTATAATAATATTTTAAATTTTAATATTTTCTGATAAAATAACCATTCGCGTGAATAAGCATTAAATTTTAATTAGTTAATGTTTTCTACAAGAAACGCTTTTATGAATTATTAAATCACCATTGGGGTATTTATTATTAAAAATTAATTCATTTGCGCAGTCTTCAAATGAAGGTAAACTTCACTGTTCGATAAAATGCCGAAAAATGGACTTTTTGATCAATAAATAAGTGTACTGTTTTATACTAATCAAATTAGTCTATTATCCTGAACACACCGATGCTTGTTCAGTGGCGTGCCTAGACCTGAATTTGTAAGGGGGAAAGGGGGGGGGTTAAATTAAAAAATCGGATGACTCGAACAAAACAAAACGTGTCGTAAACTTTAATTGGTTATTGTTTATTGGCATGCCAATTGACCGAAATTGACCGAACTTGGTCGAGATGATACGTAGGATGATTATTGGTATATACAAAAAATAAATAAATTTAAACATATAATTTAGGTAATATTTTTAAAAACATAAGTATTCTATTATTTTTTTTTTCATAAAAAATAGAATACTGCCTCACTAGTAATATACCTATTATTATTGGTATTTGTTTTCGGTTATTACTGATCAAAATAGAAATACATGTCGGGAAAAATTATGATCATTACTTACCAAAAAAAAATATGTATTATAGCCAGATATTTTTATAAAGACTGGTTTATAAATGCAATTTCATCATATTCTCTTTCGTAACTTTGTTTATACAAGTCCTGTTACAATAATATGTTATCATATAGAGTTTTTTTTTTTTTTTGTTGCTTATAAAAGATAAATTGGAATCAATTACTCTTATTAAACCGTCCGGTGAACTACGCGCATGTCTTTTTTTTTTTTTTTAAATAATCTCAATCCCGCACAATAAATTTCATTTACGGAAAAGTGACGGTATAAAATATTTTATTTCCTGAACACCGCAGGCACATTTATTTATTAATTCATACAGCGTTGGTAGTGTCATAAATTCTTAACGGAGTGTGTTATTAGTTTAACAATAATTGTACGTGTGTTGAGAATACACGTTTTGGTTATTTGGTACAGTGGCGTAATTTCGGGGATTTGTAAAAATGACAACACATGCAAGTTTGCCTAAATTTCCAAAACCCTTAATAGTTAAAAAAAAAATTTACAATATTTTATAAATTCGAATTATATTTTCTATATAAACGTAATTGTATTATTATTATTTGATTAACTGTAGATGTCTAAAAGAATACACACGTAATCGCATGTATCACGATTATCGTAATGTGAAAGCGAAGGCGATAAAATTCTTTCAAGATAGTATTTCCGACTGTTATCTCGGGGCAACAACTGTCCGATTTCGTCGATCGGTTTATCAATAATCAAATATCGCGAGTATTTTTGTTATCAATTTCGTACCGATTGACGGATACTCATCTTAATGACTTTTTATATTGATATTATTAATTCCCCTTTTTTTTTTTTTTTTTTTTGTAAAATTGACTCTAAACAGTCTACAACAACAAATTCGTCAAGACTGTGTCGGGAAAATCCTTTCCCCGCCCCCGTGAAAAATTGCTAAATACGCCACCGGCACCTACTTGTGTCGTCTGCGTATTATCCGTTTACTATGATCTAATTTAGTCGTCCGATTCGTGACTGGCCGGGTATTTTCAGTGTGTCCGGTTCACGGATTCGCGCAAAAAATACCAGACATATGCCCAGAGTATCGGACAATTTCACAACTGGAGGAATAAAAAAAAAATATATATATATATATATATATATACGAGGTGTGACAATAAAATAACGAGACTTTTTGAATATAACCTAAACTATTAACGTTATCTATAAAACGATTATTGAAATATGATTAGAAAACACTTATCTAAAAGTACTATGAACACTGATGGCATCGATTCATTTTCTTATACGTTAGTAGCCTTGTTATTAGTGCGAGTTCGACTATACTGCCGAAAAATGTTAGATATAAAAATCGAACAACATGTGTTAACATTAAATTTCTTGTTAAATTAAAAAAAACTGCCGCGGAATCGTTTCGTATGTTATGTGAAGTTTATGGTGAAGAATGTTTATCAAGAGCTCGTGTTTTTGAATGGCACAAACGGTTTTCTAGTGGAAGGGAGGACGTCGAAGACGATGATCGTTCTGGACGTCCTACCACGTCTTCAACAAACGAAAACGTTGACAAAATCGACAAAATTAATTAATCAATATTATTATAAAGAGGTATTAATTAAATTAAGAGAACGTGTCAGAAAGAAGCGACCAGATCTATGGAAAAATGGCTGGGTTCTTCACCAAGACAAGTTTTTTAACTGAAAAAAAAATTTCTGTACTTCAACATCCCCCGTACTCGCCAGACCTTGCTCCTTGTGACTTCTTCTTATTTCCTTCTTATTTCTTTTCCCATTTTCAAACAGTTGATGACGTAAAAATGAAAACGGCAGAACTTCTAAAAGGGCTGAATGAAAGCAATTGGCAACACTGTTTTCAAGAATGGCAGCGACGTATGCAACAGTATATTGATGCTGAGGGAAGGTACTTTGAAGGTGATAATCATTAAATTATAACATTTTTAACATAAACAACTTTTATTCAAAAAGTCTCGTTATTTTATTGTCACACCTCGTATATATATATACGCACTACTAATCAACGAATTAGCTTCACTAACACTTCCTGGTAACCCAAAACAGACGCCTCAAAAGGAACTGGTGCCGTGATTTGAAAACATAATCACCAAAAAATTAACAAATTATTAATGATATTATTATGAGGTATCACAACTGTGCGTTTCCTCTTCACGTGTATATAAATGTTAATTGTCTGTGAATTATTATTATTATTATTACTCATTGTATACACTGTACGGACTGTAATTTTTTAAATAAAGTCAAATTTAAAAAATTAAAAAAAAATATATATATATATATATACATCGACGCCAAGTCGACGGATTCTAAACGTCGGGCCCGGCGCATTTCACGGGAACGCCCGAACCCCGGGGCTCGAGAGTTAATTGTGTAACGCTCGTCGAATTTCACTACGGGTACGCGTACATTGTGTATATTATACCGAAATACACATAATATAGTGAGGATTCCACACATGTTTCGACCTTTTCGACCCACGAGAGTCATATTTAACTCTCGGCATTTGTTGTTTTGTATACCTATACCCGGCCGGTATTAAATTTGGCACTCGTACCGTGTCAATAATTGGGTTTTGTGGAACTATAGCGCTCCGCCAGTCGGACCTGATGTTTTACAGGAAAAAAAAAAAAAAAAAACCGTTTTAAACGCATCGTTTAAATTCCATTTATACGTACAACTGCGTCGTTCGGTGTTAGTAACAATCGTGGCGTTTGAATTTTAAATATCAATTTACCAACAACACCGGTTGTTATTATTATTTTTGTATTCGTTATTACTGTGTTCGTAATATTATTTGTTACCATAAACGTTATTTTTTTTTTTTTATTATTTCGCGGATTAAAAGTAATTTTATTGGTTTTTTTTTTTTTTTTTTGTTTTAATGAGAGTAAAAAAAAAAAAATAATTAATAATTTCTCGACTAGTTTAATTTTGGGAATAACCCCCCCTCCCTCCCACACCTCGAAAGTTTTGAAAAGGTAAATTTTTTCCCGAGATGTATTTCTGTTTTGATCAATATTAATAGGCATATTACTAGTGATGTGGTATTCTATTTTTTATGAAAAAAAAAATAATAAAAAATAAATAGAATAATTATGTTTTAAAAAATTACCTAAATTATATGTTTACATTTATTTATTTTTTGTATATACCAATAATCATCCTACGTATGACCAAGTTTGGTCAATTTCAAACTTAAGTACACATTTTATTGTTATGATATGCCGATAAACAGTAATCAACTAAAGTTTACGACACGTTTTGTTTTGTTCGATTAGTCCAATTTTTTAATTTAACCCCATCCCCCTCCAAATTCAGGTCCATGCACGCCACTGAACTAATTCGATTCGTATAAAACAGTACGGTTAATTTATACCAAAATTAATTATATAAATTAGGTACTAAATTTCGCAGTAGGTTGTTGGAACAAAACAAAAACAATAAAAGAAAAAAAAAAAAACTAAGGTAACTGAAAGTTTTAAATAGTTTTTTTTTTCCGCCCGAGCGGGGTTCTAATGGTTTTGGCGTATACGGTTTAATAATTCCCGTACTGCATTCCATTTTGAAATAATATTTTATAACGAATAAAATCATTGGATCATTGAATAATCAAGAATATTTCAGTATTAACAAATCAAACTAATATCATTGGAAGATAATTTTAAGTAACAGTGTAACGTTATCTATTCGTATAGTCCGAGATATATCAGTATAATAATAATAATAATAGATTGTTATTATCATTATTACTGTTGGTTGAAAATAATATCATAGAAATATTACCGATACGGATTACGTAACTTGCGTATATAAAAATATTTTCGTCTGATTTCCGGTATTTTTCACTTCGGAGCCTTTTTTTTTTTTTTTTACACTACTGGTACTTGATTAATTTTTGTATTTTTTAGATTCTGAGAGCATTTTTTTTTCTTTACGTACGAGGTATCTAACACGAAAAAAAAAAAAAAAATATATATATATATATATTTCTCGATATGTTTAAAAGGCCGTTAATAATTGTTTCCTATAAAAACAAGTTGTGCATTTTGAACATAAACAAAACGTGCGCTTTTAAACATTTTAACGAAGTAAGTAATGATTACGCTGTCTAGTAATTTATTACATAGAAATTAAATGAACGTGAAAAAATATCATATAAATGTTTACGTAATACTCGTAATATTCTTGGGAAATTAAACCGACAGACTGTAAAAAAAAAAAAAAAAATGTTTAGTAATTAATGGTATGAAAAAAAAAAAAAAAAAAAAAAAAAATCGAACGTATAATATTGCGCAATATAATATAAACCATTATAAGTTTACACATATCGCGGGGTCACAAACGAAAATAATACTCAAACCTGACTTGCGAATTTTCGACGTTTGCCAATTTTTATTCAAGACGCGGGAGAACCGGTTGTGTTTTGTTTTTCATCGGTCCGTGCGTTTTTGTACGGCAGACTTCAGGGCCGATTTCACCAAAAGCACACTAATCGCGGTTTAATTAACTAATTCATTAATTCATTAATAATGATTTGCTCCCGTGCTGCGATAGGATGCTGTTGGTGGCAACAGCGGTACGATTACAATATTTTACAATGTATATTTTAAACCAAAATTTTCGGCAATCGATAACGTTATCAATACCGCCGGAATCTAACAACGCTAATCGGCCGAATTCGGGCGGTTACGCATAACCGGACTTGGCGATATCAAAAATCTCCGGATGGCGTAGCTGAGCGAAGTCTGTTCGCCGTGCCATTGTCGGTGAAATCGGCCCGGTCAACATTCGAATACGTACAGACAATAGCGGTGCGAACGCGTAACTGGCAGTAGTATTTTCATGATATTCCGAATATTTTGCGAAAAGTATTCTGAACGTTTTAGAATTGTAGCATGCCATCATAATATAGGGCAATCCGCCCCTGGGCACAAGTAATAAAAGCACCACGTCGCGTATTATTTCGTATTATTTAGAATTAAATAGCTGGCTGATTGAATACTACGACGATTTAATGGTTTATATAAACTTTTTTTTTTTTTATAAAAAAACTTATGGAAAAGTAAAAAATAATGAAAAAATGTGTACACCGTATATTTATGAAGCGTTTTATAATAAACAGCCTTAAGACCGATTAGAGACGTTCGTGATTCCGTACGTATATACAACGCGTTGAGTTTCCAAACAGCTGTGAACTTTAACCACTTCAACCGCTTTTTCATCCTGTTTACCCTTATAAAATTGAAATATATTTTATTTACTAAAACTTATCCGCTTAATTACAAACATTGCTTTGGCCGCGTAGAATAACATGGCGTGATACGAATCAAGAAATAATTATTTCTGAACTATGATTTCCACATTTACTTTACAGAAAAAAAAAAAAAATGAAGAAAACTTTTTTTTAGTAATATATTTAATTTACATCCAATGTATCTTGTACATATATTATTATTGATTATTTTTGTATCTGAAATCAATAAGGTGTACCTATGCATTCATTTTGAAACTAATTTTTTTTTAAATTATTACTTTACGTATGAACATATATTTACGTCGTTTCAATATTACTTCATTTTTTTTATGTCTATACTCCGGATAATAAAGTTAATATTTATCGAAAATACACGATTACTAACTACCTAATTATTATAATCGACTGATGTTAAAAAAAAAAAAAAAATAAAAAAAAATGTGGATCTTAAATTAAAATTACTATTTTTTTTTTTGTAGTCATATACAAAGCGTATATAACTTTTTTTTGAGTATGAATAAACTCGCGAGTATATTATACGAGATGAATAGCTCCGTTATTATAATATAACATACGGTTCATTTACAATTCATTAATGTTGAGGAAAAAATAGTGTAGGTATCTTACTCGTACTTCAGATTTATACATTTCAGATATCCGATTTTTAGCGATAACGCATTACTCTCTATAATGAAGTACGCCAATGTGTACTACACGTAGTACAGTAAAAACTTCCATATAACGGTCACCGAAGGCACCGGAAATAACGACCGCTATATAGAGTGCAAACAAATTTGAAAAAGAAAAAAAAACCAAACGCAAAATAGGATGTACATCTTAAAAAAAAAAATGTACTACACGAGCAACACTGCAAGAGTTATTTACTACGTACGATTTTTTTTTTTTTTAATTTTAACAAGAAATATACAATCTATACAGTTATGCACAATAAGTATATGTTTTGAATAACATAATTCAATAAGATTTGAATAACGAAACATTATGAGATTCCGTGAATAAGGAGCCACCCATTAGTAGCACTTAGCTTGGAAGTTACGTCATTTTGGATTAAGTTAAATGATCTCTACACCATTTTCTCTTAAGTCATCGACGGGGATTTTCTGGAAGTGACGGGACATGTAAGCCCTTTATTAGAGGATTTTCGTGGTTTTCTAATTTAATATAAAAAACGTTTATAGAAAACGGCACCTTCTTCTTCTACTGTTTTCATGCATAGGTGTCTTTGTGAAAAGTCAGGTTTGAGATAAAAGGTGATTTTTCGAAGTATGATATTTTGGAATGCCTGAATTTTATTTAAATTTGATTTTTTCGCCGATCTCCAGAGTTGGATCCCATACGTCCATATGGGTTTCATAAAAGATTTATAAATTAATAATTTAGTTAGTAATTTAACTAATTAAAGGTTGAAAATTTATTTTTTAAGAGTAATATTTTTAAAGATCGGGACGGGCATTAAGTATTAATCTAATTTTTCTTATATGATTTTGCCATGTTAGTGTTTTGTCGAGGTTTAGACCTAAGTATTTAATTGTGTCAAGTGAAGGGATAGGTAGATTATTTAAAGTTATGTTTGGGCTAATTCCGTGTCTTAAAGTGAACGTCGTATGAACTGATTTGCTATTATTTATTTTAATTCGCCGTTTTGCGTACCATTCGGAGAGCAGGTTTAGATGAGATTGTAAATTACTCAAAGCAATAACTGGATCATTGTGTACTGATAATATGACTTTGTCGTCGGCATAATCAGCAACAAGAGTATTTTGTGAAGAGGGTTGATCAGAAACATAAATATTAAACAGGATAGGAGAAAGAACACCTCCCTGAGGAACCCCAGCACTAATTATGGCTATATTTGAAGTGGAGGAACCTTGACGTATTTGAAAATGACGGCCTGTAAGATATGATTCTAATAGTAGGAATAGTGTAGGAGGAAGAAATTTACGGAGTTTAAACAGAACACCTTCATGCCAGACTCTACGTACGATTTAAAATTAAAAATTTGCATATTAGAATTTAAAATATTTCCACAATTTTAAAACCGTATGTTTATTTTGTTTATTAAATTCGTTTGGACGCCATCATAACCACGCACTTCGAAACGTTTTCAACTTATATTGGAAACTAATGAAACGTAATAAAATACACAGACCCGCCGTGTTCAAAGCGTTATCGCAAAAGTTCGATAAGATATGCATCTGTTGTAAACTGCCTTAAATAATTTGTGCGAACCACGCAATTAAAAATGTCTATTTTGCATGCAAAGTACTTATATTTTGACCGTTATTTAGAGTATCCGCTATATAGAGGTATTATATGTATTTTTCCCATAACACTCGACGAGACCAAAAAAAAAAAAAAATTTACCGTTACATAGAGGTGACTGTTAATGGAGGTTTTACTATATAATAAGGTTCGAAACTAGGCCGTCCAAATTTTTCGGTATTGTTTGTATGTTTACTGTTTTACACAGAGAAAAAAAAAACATACAGAGTGTATCGTGAAAATGTTTCAAATTCTACAGTGGTTATTGCGACAATAAAAAAAAAAAGAAAAAGTTAAATCTTTTCGATACATTCTGTATATAAATATTGGTACGACGAAACACTAATAAAAACATAGAAAACCCATTACGGAATTTTAAGTCGCCAAATAGTTTAACGATGTAAAAATCAACTTGAGATTTCAAGCGGAGCCAGCTGGAGCTATTGATTTCGTAATGATGTGTGTGCTACATGTTGTTTTATTCAGAAACTACTTTTCGAATCAAGAAAAATTGTTTTAAAGTTGCATTGGTCGTGCGGCTATAAATATACCGAACACAATCGGCGAGGATTATTTTTCGAACACCGTAGGCCAGCGGTTATTTTAAACACACAGTCGAAATATTATCGAGAAATTACTGCCAATTCGGCGATTTTTGGGAAGGCTTTCTCAGGCTTATTTTCGGGTTTTTTTTTTTTTTTGGAAATTGAATACGATTTGAAATGGGGGGGGGGGCGTTTTTTTTCCCTCGGTTCAAGACGCGAGCAGAATTTATCCGAATGGAACGCATAAGCAAGCAAATATATATATATATATTATACAGTAGAATTCGAAATCAAACAATAATAAATTATTATTATCGACGTTTTAGAATCGTTACGTATCGTGTGTTTACACTCGTTATGCTCGTAAAAAAGAAAACTTACCGAATAATGAAAAGATAATCGTCGGGCGTCCCGATTTTAGATTTAGAGTTTCGGTCTACGTGTGTACGATATGGCTTTGTTCATACAAATCGACAGCACAATAATATTATACAGCGTGTGTCGGTAAACGCATGTGTGCCGGACGTTTTGACATTAAAATATTGAATTTATAGTAGTAGATAATATACCGGTGATACCGGGGAACATATTGGAATGCCGGCGGAGCCGTGCGAAACGCCATCAATGAGTTTGATTAAGTTTTTGCCGTTTCGAGAAACTTCCGTTAAACTTATCGAAAACACGGTCGATAATATTACAATATTACAATTTCATCGGACCAAGGAATCGGATGACCCTCTGCGATCTCTCCGTTCCCGGGAGGCGTATTTTGTATATGTATGTATTATGTGCTCTGAGATCACTGCTCTCACCGGGATAGCCACCAATTGGCCACATCACCCGTTTTCGCTACTAGTCGACGAAAAACCCCCGTCTGGCATATGCTTTAAGCCTTAAAGTTAAAGGCATAGGTGCAACTAGACCCTAAATACGTATTGGGGGCGCTGCAATTGTGTATAATTCTTTTATGTATACAGCCAGCGCATCGTTATAAAAGATTTGTATTGTTATCTAGAATTCTAGACAGTATCTGTCACAAATATCTAAAATACACTATAGATATTAATTTATCTATTTGTCTGTATACTATAGTGTATTATAGATATTTTTAAACCGTGTGTAGGGCTGCAACGATGATGTAACCATAAACCATTAGTCTTGTTGATAAAACCGTCAGATTAAAAAAAAAAAAATCAACACGAATGAATGAATCGGCTTCGAATTGTTTTTGGTTTATTAGGACTGAGGATGTTGAATTAGGACTGTGGGTGCTGAGTTAAAGCTCGGAGGTACTTTAGCACACCTAAGCATCCCCCAAATTGCGCATACACTCCAAGGGATTCAGCGTCCCAAGTGTAAAAACCCTAAAACCTATACATATACACGGTGGGGAACTGAAACGGCCAATTTTCAAAGTTAAATTATAAAATAAAATAAACGAATAAAAATAAATTATTAATTTATTATAGAAAAAGTACATATCTTGCCATTTATTTTATAAAAATTATATCCTCAAGATGACGGTCATGTGCTCTTCTTAAGCACTCTTCTAGTATATTTCGTATATTATCCGCTACACGGTGTATTGGCGATTTCTTCTTAAATTTTGTTATTTATTTCATAAATATTTCGAGATTTCTGTGCATAGACTTTACTTTAAAAGTGCCTCCATAAAAAGAAGCCACGTGCTGATAAATCAAGGCGTCTACTGGATAAATTTAACGATAACGCGTGTTTTCGTGCAGAACGTTTTGGACTCTGCATGAGAGCGGCCCTGATAGCAGCGACCGTTTCAGTTGTACGAATGGTGTTTTTTTCGTCTTGTTTTTTAATGCTGATCCCGTTTCGTCGAAGTCGGTCATCAATATTTAAATAGCCAAAAAAGATGGTACCGAATCATGGTGTTTAACGTTAAAATTAATACGAAAATGAACGCTGTGCGGTCACATAAGTGTCATTATTTTTATAAGACGATTTCGTTGCACAAGCACGTTTGTTTACCACTCCACTGTTCCATGTTTACTAAACGGCACGTTGTCTTTGTACTAACGATATTTAGCGAGAATTTTTGAGAGAATCTATTTTTGAAATTCGGCCGTTTTAGTGCCCACTCCCCCCTGTACGAGGTGCGACAATAAAATAACGAGACTTTTTGAATAAAAGTTGTTTATTTTAAAAATGTTATAATTTAATGATTATCACCTTCAAAGTACCTTCCCTTAGCATCAATATACTGTTGCATACGTCGCTGCCATTCTTGAAAACAGTGTTGCCAATTGCTTTCATTCAGCCCTTTTAGAAGTTCTGCCGTTTTCGTTTTTACGTCATCAACTGTTTGAAAATGGGAAAAGAAATAAGAAGAAGTCACAAGGAGCAAGGTCTGGTGAGTACGGGGGATGTTGAAGTACAGAAATTTTTTTTTCAGTTAAAAAACGTTGAATTGAAAATGCACTGTGAGCTGGAGCATTGTCTTGGTGAAGAACCCAGCCATTTTTCCATAGATCTGGTCGCTTCTTTCTGACACGTTCTCTTAATTTAATTAATACCTCTTTATAATAATATTGATTAATTAATTTTGTCGATTTTTTCAACGTTTTCGTTTGTTGAAGACGTGGTAGGACGTCCAGAACGATCATCGTCTTCGACGTCCTCCCTTCCACTACAAAACCGTTTGTGCCATTCAAAAACACGAGCTCTTGATAAACATTCTTCACCATAAACTTCACATAACATACGAAACGATTCCACGGCAGTTTTTTTTAATTTAATAAGAAATTTAATGTTAACACATGTTGTTCGATTTTTATATCTAACATTTTTCGGCAGTATAGTCGAACTCGCACTAATAACAAGGCTACTAACGTATAAGAAAATGAATCGATGCCATCAGTGTGTTCATAGTACTTTTAGATAAGTGTTTTCTAATCATATTTCAATAATCGTTTTATAGATAACGTTAATAGTTTAGGTTATATTTAGAAAGTCTCGTTATTTTATTGTCGCACCTCGTATACAGTCTGGACGGAAAACGACGGGAGAAACAAAAATTCCATCAGAAAATATGACCGTTAGCTTATACGGCCGCGTAGCGGTTACCGAGGAGAGTGCCCGCAAATGCAAACTACGCTCCCGGGCGACTGTTTTATTACCGCTGTATACATTATATACGCGCATAGGCATACCCGGTGGTGATCGGGCGGACGGACTTTGCCGTGGGTTTTAACGTTTTAGAAGTTGCAGCAGCCCGGGCTCGGTTTCGGCGAGTATAAGCACGACGTGGTCGGACCGATACGACCTTTGTCCCGGCCATACTTTATATATATATATATATATATATATATATATACCCTTTACAACAGAGGGTAGATCAAGAATTCCGGCTTGGACGGGCTTTGATTTAGCGGTAATCTGTGCTTGGAGGGACGGCCGTGGGGGTCGATTTTATAACGAATTGTACGAGTACAATTGGCGCCGAAATCTTGACGGACGAAAATACGAGTATATTAACAAACGGAGGTCGACGGCTCGGAAATTGCCGATAAAGTAAATATTACATTACGCTCGTTGTGTCAGCCAGCGTCCGGCATGCTTTGTATAATACACTAGTAAATTGTAATCATAAGCGATCGTTTGGTAGATTCGATAAATATGGTTTTTTTTTTTTTTCTGAAAACGATTACTTATATAGTTTATACTGCTGAATAATCATAGTCGCGCACGTCTATAAAAGAAAAAAAAAATATGATAAATATCCTCCTTTATTAAAAAAAAAGAAGACTTTAGAAGGTCTTTTATTTTTTTTATCGAGTTGCAATAGCGATACAATTATAATTTATTTAATACATCATTTTGTCGTTTAATTATCTAATGTGTACGGTATAGTGAATTAATTATTAAATGGCTAACCACCGGATTTTACCGCTGATGAAGTGCTGAACAATCTGCAGTACGACGAGAAAATGGTGCGAGTTAATATGTTCATAATCATTTTGATTATAAAATATATATATCAGTTGTTAATTTTTTTTTTTAGTGAATTGACTAGATGTGTGTCATCAATCGATGGAATTAAATATTTTACAAATTAGTTTCGTAAAAATAATGATTTTTACTATTTTCAAATTTGTTTTATCAAATGGAAATTAAAGCATTCGTGTTTTGTCGTGGGCTGATAAGGCAACCGAATATTCTTCGTAAATCAAATCGGGACAAGTAAACACGTTTACTTTTCATTTAATTCTTTAAATATTATAATTAGATTCTGTATTTTTTTCATATTATATTAAACTTTTCTAATGTTATAGATTATTGAAAGATGACGGAGAAACATCGATGACTGGAAATCCGAAATTTCGTAATTCGCAAGAAAATATCCATTCTCTTTTATTGAATGTCCCCCCCCCCCCCGAAATCGTCTTTTATTATAAAATATAAATGTCGTTACTTCATTTCAATATACAGACAATTGTCTGATGTGACGTTGGATGATCATACTTATATTGGCATTTATTCTATTCGAAGAAGATCTCGTCGTATAGGTGTAAATAAAATTAAAAATATAATTTATTAGGATTCGTGTTTTTATAATTTACTTTCACGACAATAATAAATCGGACGTTTTAAAATCGGCCAGAAAACAATTTTTTTTAATTTTTTTTTTTTATCAAACGATTATTGCGTTACATTTGTTTATCGTTACTTACCCGCCTACATCTCTAATGATCGGATTTATATTTGTAAATAATCAAATATTTTTTAAATTAATGCGTTTAGTATTTATATAATTTCGTGTATTGTTTTAAATAAAATATCGTAACGTGTGTAACTGTATCTGTATTCTGTATATATATATATATATATATAACGGGCTTTCTCCCTCTCCCCCACGAATTCTATTTCATAAAGTTAATTAACAATTATAGTCAAAGCTTTTAGAGACAAATAGAAGTTTCATATAATTTTTATCTACCTATCGAGTTTGTTTGATAAAAATGCAGATATATACTAATTAAACTAAAACCTTTTAGGACCCGACCAGAAATTAGAAAATCTTGGATCCCAACAGTTGATGTTTTTTTTTTTCGTTTTTGTTTATGTTGATACTTTTATCGCGAATATCTTTGAAATTATTTTTAAAATCCAATTATTTCGCGTTAGTTAAAAGTGAAAAAGATTTTTATTTTTTTTTTCCTTCTTATTTATTAATCTCTTAGGGAAATGTTAAAGAAGAAAAACAACAGAAAGCCCTAGCTATACGGCATGTATAGTTCGTTTAAAAGTTAATAAAGTTCAGAGTTGTTTTATATTAATAATATTATAATTTTGTACTTAATTCCGTGTGCTTCAAATACATCAAAATGTTTAATTTGTTTAAAAGGTTAGACGGATTATTATTAATCAACATGAGTGTTATGTGTACATAGTCATAATAAAAATAAGAGTGTATATTCCGTATTAACGTGACAATTTCGAAAATTAGAAATAGTTTCCAATTGGTCGGTTAGCTTAAATGTTTAAAAATAAAATACATATAATAGGATAATTTATTCTATATTATTAATCTCGATAGTTCCGGGCAAACGTAAATATTATAATATGAAATGGAATAGTTGTTAATAATTGTATTAATCTTGTAGTACTTTAGCTATAACATTAAATATTATTAAATTGTCGGTTAACAAAATTGATTTTGTTCTTATGTTTTTTAAGTTTCGTCCTGGGACAATACGGTTACAATGGTGAAAATAACCAATATTAAATGTGCCAAGTATTAAAAATACGTGTAATAGAGAGTGACTTATTGGTTTTTTAAAACAATATTATATACAGGCGTATAATAACAAAAAGTTTATAATATTTTCAAGTAGGCGTTTTGAACAAATAGTTTGTAGTACTTGCGCCAAGAATATAATATTCTGTACGAATGGAAGTTGCCGAAAAAAATATCGTTCGATTAAATACAAGACGAATGTCTTATTGCAACGGACAACGGTAAGTTCGGGAATTGAATTAATTTTTTATTTCGACTTTTCAATCCTTCAAAAAATTGCGTTTAAAAATCGACAAAACGAAATATGCTCAAAACGATTGGTTTTCGACGACAATCAAACGTGTTCAGTGGGTTTAGTGGGTTACCACCGTGACTGGAATCACGCCTTATTACGGATCTATAACGTTATTAACACATGGTGTTATCTAATCTTGTGGTCGTACAACGATATAAGGCAGAGTAATCACTGCGTCACAAACCTAGTAAACCTAGTGTTTGGTAAGCACGTTTAAATACGCGCCAAAACCTATCTTTTTGAACCCAAAATAATGAGAAAAATATATATATTTTCTCATCCGGGCAAATCTATACATTGTAAAAATGTCGACAACCACCCCCGCCCCCATCGTGCACAAATGACATCCTGTCTATAACGCAAGCTTTTTTTTTTTTTTTTTTTATTAACAAACACGTCGTAACGAATAATTGTATTACTCTACGGTCTGACGCCGAAAACGTCTCGTTAACATGTACATCTAACTGTTACGGTCGTTACGATCGGTTCGATACGATTAACACTATGAATTTGTGTTTAATTAAAATTCGTTACAAGACGACGCGTGTATAGCGCGCACCCCGGACTGTCGACGTCGTTGTTGTGGTTCTATCGAGTACGTATATGAATTTACGGTCAAAAACGAGTTGGAACGAGCGTGTGTAAATATTAACGATTATGACGACAGTGTATGAATATTTTCGACTCGTACGTCGTATATTATACGCGCCACGGGCGTAGACACTGGTGAGGAGGGATATGAGGATCGCTGATATGTGCAACTCTATATACAGGGTGCGGCAGAGCCGACTGACGAGTTAAATGAAATCATTAGTTTATGATAGGATAAACACAGGCCTATATTAGCGGTCTATTTCGAATGACACGATTATGCTGTTCTCAGTCGTTTCATCGTTCGCGCGTATTTTGAAAATAGTTATTCCGTGATTGCTAACACAAAGGGATTCTCGTCTACATCTCGGCATTTCACGCAACGAATCTGTCCCTAATGTTAAACACTATTTTAATTTTGGATTCGAAAATTGAAAAAGTCTGGAAGTACCCTAAGCGGACGTGGACGCGGAGCATCTGGAACGGTAAGAACCACCGAAAATGTACAGTAGGTTAGAGAGGCGATTGAGCGGTCACCAAGTCGCTCTGCCCGGGAACACGCGGTTGCTTTGGGAATGTTATGATGTCGGAAACTTATTTGCAGCGCAGGTTGGAGGAAATGGCTGAAGAACATGACTTGGGAGACGTGCGGTTTTAACAATTCGGGGCTCAAGCGCGCACAGCTCGAATTTCGCTTGCTGTTTTCCGACAAACGTTCCCTGGGCGGTTGATCTTAACTGAGGGGTGACGTTGGCTGGCCGGCACGCTCCCCCGATTTAAGCGTGTACGATTTTTCCTCCGGTGGTTGCTTAAGAATAACGTTTTCGAACATCACCCCCATACGATAGATGACCTGACGGAGAGAATCACTGAAGTAATCGCGGCCGTACCAATCGAAACATGCCGAAAATCTTATCAAAACTTCAGAGATTGCCTACAGCAATGGATTGTTGCTGACGGCCGCCATCTCGACGATCTCATTTTCACAAACATAATTGAAAAAGAATGGGATTTCCTAATTATTTTAATAGAACAAATCGTTTTTCTCTGAGTTTTAATGCCCGTTATTTGTTGCTCCTCAAAACACATCAGCCGGCTCCGCCTTGTATTAACCTTTTGCGATAAATATTCGCACGATAATCGCCGAGCAGTGGGAACGGTGAGTATCAGAATTTATTCAAGGGAAGGGTTTCAAAAAAAAAAAAAAAAAATTATACCATATATCGAAACGTTGATATAAATTTAATGCTATTAAACTAGCTAAGGGGGGAAGGGAGAGTTTTTACCCGAAGTCCGCCCCCTTGGGCGCGCCGCCGGCGAGTATACTCGTACGAATATTCGGTATTCGTTATTTGCCGTGTCATCGTGGATTGTCGATAAAAGTAACATGAATCAAAGAAAATCGCATTACCTAAATAGTCGTTGAGTCATTTCCACGACGGGATACTTGGTCTACTTTTCTGATAAATTCGTGGAGTTTGACGACGTTCGAGTATTCGTACAAATTCGTACGTCGAGAGCTTACAAAATTCCGTGGTACGTGTGATGAGATTGGACTTCTCCTCTCCCTCTATCACCGTCACTACAAGAATTTCCGTTAACTCTATCTTGTTTCGACTAAAAATGAACGTGCAGACCCTGGCAGTGCTACCAATCGGTGTTCAACGCACAGATAACGCAAATATGTTTATTACGGACTAATTCGTGATTGCAACACCACCGACCACCACGGTCTAGGTTCGGTGATCGGGGTCTAAAAATATAAGATCGGACACAGTGGCGGAGCGTGCATGTAAGCACTGCTTACACTTTAAACCAAAGAAAAAAAAAAGAAAATCGATCAACCGAGATGAATACATTATAAACGATTTTCAAAAATATATTTATATTTATTGAGCATTAGCAAAGTTTCAACGGGTTTCGTTATCTTTTTACTGGTATCGCCACGCTATACACCATTAGATTACCTATCTACCATTAATTTCCATCGAGTGACGGTCTATTTGTCATCTATTTTTATCGGTACCAAGTGCACCGTGTAAAACGTTCTGAAATTGCTTACAAGCGACCGATGTTTCACCACCCCCGACCTGTCCCAACCGATCACGACCGTTGTTCCTGAATGGCCTAATGTCATGGTGCGTGTCATGTATTTAGCTAACGTTTGTGTGAGCATATTCGATTCTGCTTTCGCGACCAACACCGGCGGTACAATAACTATTATAACCTAGTTCGTCTTTTGTCGTCACACGTTTGAGTATTGTCGTCTCAACTACACTGTCATCCGTCACATGGGCTCTCAATGTACTAGTTAGTATTGATACTGTGTTTTTAAAACTATTAAAAATATTAAAAGGATGAAATTTGGTTTTTACAAAATTTTTTAATTAACATTCTAATGACTTTTAAATAAAACATCCTTTTAACACCCACGTCACGCCACTGGTTTTAGTGGCCGTTGGTTATCACAGCGAAAGCCTATGTTTAAAATTATGCCGCCATTGAAATAAGCGCTGCTAGATGTATACGTAATGTGATATGATAATATTATTGTGACGTCTGAAATTTCCCATTGGGAGACATTGTATTCTCATTATATATTGGACGAACGTTATTAAATTAATATTCACTTACACGGGTCTTGGCAGAGTGCCGCCGTGATGCACCCGATGATTGACCACCACATCCTCCAGCATGTCGCTGAAAGTTTCACTGGAATCATATCCGTTGAGTCTGGCTCTTTCCGGAGTGAGCTGAAAAAAAAAAAAACTAACTATAACATTCCGGTCTTGTTTCACACGGACCTACAGTGGCGTGCCGGGAGGATAATATATTAAATATCTCAGGAAAACCTATAATATATTCTTTTTCTACTCCGGTTTCTAGTTCTCGAAGACCATATCCCACCATCTCATGCTTAATCCATCTCTATTCATTGCTCTTTCTTTTTAGTTTTAACCTCCGTCAAGGAATTCCATATCCGGTTTTATTAAATCTTCCCATCTCGTGCTGGACCTTCCCGGAGGTATTTTTCTATACGGATTCGGCTCCATCGTCGCTTTTATTAACTCATTTCGACACCTAAAAGCATGCCCCCGTCCATTGTTCTCTTATTTTCCTTATTCCGTTTACTTTGGAACAATGTATCTGCATTCTTCTTCCTCCCCGTTCACCACTATCGACATTCTCGGTTGGCTCGAAATTGTTTGCAAGATTTTTCTTTCGTAAAATTACGAACTTTAGATGGTCAGATTTTTTTTTAGTACCCACATAACCGCAATGTACGCGATTACCGAGCGAATCGTTGAAACGTAATAAAATCGCGTTTTTAATTCTCTCGATACCCCATTACCGAACGAATCAAATCTCGATTCCGTCAATTTCGCCAGAGCACAATAACACTCGTTACCTGACTACGTACGTCCGACGCATTAGCCGCTACATATCTGGCTACTATACACAATTGTAATGATATTATGAAAACAAATATTCGTTGTTATACTACAAAAAAAAAAAAAAAAAAAAAAAAAAAAGAGGGAAAAAAGAAGTTTTATTGGGAGAGTTCTCGTCGGGTACGCCAATGACGCGTGGTCAAGTTGGGGATATTTTTGGACTTTTAGCGGATATATTTCACGCACATTTACATACACACACATACACACATTTTATTTACGCCCTCAAACAGATCAAATGCGTAAATAATGTAAATGTACACGGACTAACGGATATAGAGTAGAAAATCGATAAAACGTTGTTAATTGGTTATAGTCGAACGTATGAGGGTGGATCGGCGTACTTTATAACTACGCGAAGTGGATAGAGTACGCCTCGTCGCACATGCGCGTTAATTAACGCGTAGGCACTTCATTAGCGCCGGATATAGGTATTAAATAAATAAATTTGCCCGATATTCGCCGATAATACAAATAAGTGTGTCACATTCGGGGTTATTTTCTTCTCGAGATATTGTAAAAAAAAAAAAAAAAAAAAAAGTACTAAAAATAACGACTTCCGCGCGTACGGACGAAATAATATTATTATAATAATACGACGGCGTTACTCGTATGGGTTTTTTTTTTGGTTTTTCTCTCTCCACTGAAATACTTTTATGAACGCGTCAGCGATAATGCGATTCTATCGGAGCGATACACGTACGTTATTAAATTACATAAAAGTTTAATAACGCGTTTTCCATTATAAATTCAGAACAATCCGCCATTTTCCCGTCGGTATGTACGTATAGTATTATTTTTAAACCTTTGACATTCGAACAGACCGCGTGCGATATGTAAAATAACGTAATGCATTCGACTCCGTGTGTGTGTGTGTCGTCACTAATTGGCACATATCGGCGGTTTTTTTTTTTTATTATTTTTTTCTGACCGAAATTCTACACTTATCCATTTTTTAATTAATAATTATACCGGTGTATTATCTGTTTGTGTATACACGCAGTCGCCGTGACAACAATCAGCGAAACGATTCATTTCCATCATCGCAGGTCGACACGTATTATAATAGTACACTATTGCCATTATCATTACTATAAATGTGTGTGTGTAAAAGAAATACGTTTTGACGTTATCGTATTCGTAATTCTTGTCTATCGCGAACCGAGACGGCCGTATAATAAAAAAATGTTTTTTTTTTTTTTTTTCACCGCCCCACCCTACGAATTATATTTCCCGCCCGTTGGGTTATTGCAATTATTGGAAGTTACACGGTGTCTTGCGATAGTAACGCGCGTTTACCGTATCCCAAAAGTATTATTTAATGGCGTACACGAAAATGGTTTTTTTTTTTTTTTTTTTTTTTGTATCGTCGTTTTATACGCGAACCCCGCGCGCGTTTTCCGAAAATAAATCAATGGCCGCTAACAAAGTCGAAAGTTATAATATACGTTAACGTTATTAATTAATTGATCAATGGCTATACATTTAGCTACCGCCAGTTCCTGTAGTGCACATTGTTTAAGAAAGAAAAAAACCGACACGTTTTCTGTTCGCATACGCCCCGGTATCGTTAAGAATTCAATTCGAACCGTCATCGAATTTCCGCGAGACGAACAACGTTTATACAATTGTAGACAGCAGGCGGTTGGTTGTTTGGTTTGGTTTTTTTCTTCTCGAAAATGTGCATAATGCACGCGTATTATATATTATTTTATACATTAGGAGGCGAATTTCGATAAAAAAAAAGATAACCGAACTGAATTGACACCGGGTGACCCCCCCCCCTCGGCGTATCGGAGCATAGTTAAAAATATGCGTACAAAGATTTAATTTAGTTTAATGTTGTGAATGGATTTTACACGTTGTTAAAAATGATGCGAGTTTATCGGGAGATGTAAATGACACAGTCTGAACCCAACGCCGAGTTTAAATAGTAAGATAGAACAAGGAAATAGTATCCGCTGTAGGTATCCGGACATTGTCGAGGTCGAGTCAGTAATTACAACGGTCGGGTTAATGCGACGGCGTCGTAAACTATTTAAACTTATTTAATTCGTCCCGAATGCTATAATAATGCGATAATATGGTAGCCGGTAACTAGATATATCGCGGGGGTCCGTGGCTTACCTGAGGATCGTATTCGGCCGGTTCGCCGGCGTAGTTTCCCGAATAGGAACTGTCGTCGGAAATGTTTCCCGACGATTCGCTGGAACCAATGCGGAACGGAATCGGCTGCGCGTTATTATTGTCCATAACGTCGTCGCGGGACGACGCGCGAGTGATACGGACAGATTAGCGACGGGCACGGGAGTGAATAAATGTCTGGATTATATTTCGTGTGTACGCTAAAACGTCGTCGTCGTCGTCGTCGTCGTCCTACAATAATAGAACGGTAAATTACCGTCAATTGTGGGCGAGTTTGTGCGCAGTGTGACCTCGAAACGGTCACGTTCATCCGGGATAATCTCCCTTTAATTGACACTGTAAGGCGCGTTAAATGATAAATAAAATGCCGTCAGTAGGCTTAAATAACGCGCGCGCGTGAAATTTGTTTATTGTATACGAGCCGAGACGAACGTGTTTCGAATTCCGTTTGTTTTATCGAACACCGAATTACGATTTTCGTTTTTGTAGTAAAATTAATACGTTCCACATTTGATATTCGATCGCCCCGGGGGAACAGCCAAATCAAACAAAAACCAACGGCTTCGAATGTTGAACACACAAGTACCCCCATTTGTTAAAATAATTCAAAGCGTTTAAATTATTACAAGTGATTTAAACATTAAACGCCCGACCTTTTTGAAATCGAAACGCATAGTGTAACCTACCGTATGTCCGGTACACTTTTAATACTTAGTTTTACGATAAAACGGTGATAACGAAAACAATATATCTTTTTATTTATTAATCTATAGATTACAGTTGGTTTATTATTTGTCTTTATCCAAGTATTAAAAAAATGCATCTTTATATAATACTGAATTCAGTGTTGTGCACAGTATTGACAATACTTTAATATAATAAATAATCTATACTATAAATACGTATTTATTAATTTGCAATGATCAATAAACAAATAAATTATAATGACTCACGAGAAATAAATCAATAAATCATAATTCATAATCAAATAGGCAATACAAAATAATAATAATAATAATATATTACAGATTTTACATTTTGTTAAATTTTTTTTTAATGTTATCTGGATAATTTTAAAATTATCTGTGCACAACTCCCATAGAAATATACCACTGTAGACCGTGAATAAAAAGATAATTGAACTATTAATCCGTGATCTGTATGAGGGGAGAAAGAACATTATAAGAAATTTTCTCATGGAAGAGTTAATTAAAATGTTTGTTTTTTCCGTTGAGTTATATTTTACGCGGGATATTGTACATAGACTTATATTTTTTAATACTAGTAAGTATAAAGTGTAAAAACTGTGTTTATATACTGTAAAAATATTTAAAAAAAAAAAAAAAAAAAACCATGTGCAAATGCTTAAAAACGATTAAAATAATCCAAGGTATATTATATAAATATGAATATATTACCTACACGAAGTTTGATATTGTCAGTTCTAGCTGAACCACAACTATAATATTTTTTAACCATTCTAATCAAATCTATCAAACGAATTAGGTAACTTGAAAAATTTAAACACAGTTTGTTTTAAATGAAATTAATTATTGTAAACGACAATAACACTCAAATTTTACTCTACGGAATAAATCGATTTTTTCTTCTAGTATTACCGCCGTGAAAAAACCTCTGCAGAGTCCGTCTATCTCACACATATATTGACTTCTATAATTTATCCTTAGATTAGTAATGTTATACTATACTACAGTATAGGTAATGATACGTAAATTTTACGTACAACATTTTTTTTTTTTAATAATCTGTAATTTAACCGTATTTTTTTATATTTATTTGTTTTATACTCAAACAAAATATGTTGTATAATATAATATTCATTTTTTTAATTATAACAAAAGAAATAAACATGCTAAAATTATAATATAAATTATACATGTTTATACTTAAAATAAATTTGTTGTTTAAAATAAATGTCTCTTTTTAAATATAACAAAATATCAATATTATAGACTAAATAACATAACATAATAGGCCTATTCCAGGCCGAATGAGAATAATATTTTTTTGAGAAACTTTTCCATTAAACTTGGTACCCTGAGTTTTCCATATAAAACCATTTTTACCAACGATTTCTGATTTATTAGGAATTTGTATCATGTAATAATTATCACTTTTTCACATTCAAGATGACTATTCGATTTTCTTACGTTATTGGTTTTATTATTTATTGAAGACGATACAATTTTTCTTTTCCGTGATTCTAAAGGAGTCATTTCTATATTTCTTATTTCATAATTTTATTGCTCATCTAATAATTCAGCATTTTCCTCTGGCGGAGAATAATCGGGATCATTATCACAATTATCTATTCCATCCACGTCCGTTGAATATTAATTTTCTAATACACTTTCTTCTACACTTTCATTGTGTGGCAATTCATTTAGAAAACGATTAATTTCTATATCATTTACCTCGATATTATATTATAAAATAAAACTCGATGTACGAACAAATAACCAAAAATACAAGTTGATTATAGAATAAAATGTCACGTGTATCGATAACTATACGATTATTTTACGTACAATATTTTACGTTTAATAGTAACAATACGTAAAACTCACGCGTAGTGTTTTCGACGACGAATGATAGATATGAAAATATTATTATCCGCTATTGATGTCAACTAACTAATAATAGCATACCAAATATTTCAAGTTGTTATTGACAATAAACGCAGTATTACCACTTATTGAATAAATCGTATACGTAATATTTACGTGCATTACTATTCTAGGGTTATACATGTAATACGTGTTATTCGCGCGAGGTCTACATTGAATTTTTTTTTTTTTTTTTCTATCCATTTTGGAACGGCAAATTTCGAGTATACGCGATATAGCGCATTATTATATATTTTTCCCTTGAATAATATTAGAATTGCGCTTTTTTTTTAAATATAATTTTTAACGATTACGTTATACCGGGGAATACCTATAGAACAATATTAGATATTAAAATAAAATAAAATAACGCATTACTATTATTTCGAACGGTACGTCGACCGCCCGTAATCCTTACAATATTCGAAATCGATTTGCTAAAAAAAAAAAAAAAAAAAAAATCGGTGTCCCGGAACGACAACTCGGTCTCGTATATACGCGACAGAAATAATATTATAGCCGAATTTATTTCTCCGGCGGCGGCGGCGGCGGAAAACGATTTTCTATATAAATATAAATACAACATATATATATATATTTTTTTTTTTTTTTTTTTTTCCCCCCATCATTCGGTCGGTATTGTCTACACGCCGTCCGTCGCCGTCGTGTTCGCGAAACGGCTCGGCTCGTACAATATTATATTATATACACAAAAGGGTTTCGCGATTTGTTCAGTATTTAAATTCCGCATGCACAATGCATATAAACTGTCCGCAACAGCGACGGCGGCGGGGGGAGATTTGTTGTATTCGCCGGTTCGTCCGGCGCGAAGGACCCCGGGACCTCCCGTCCGCGACCGACCGAACGTCGGCGGCGAGCGAAACCGTTTCCGTCCGAATTGCAGACGCTCGCGCGCCGCTCCTGGCGAGTTCCGCGCCATTTACCCCTCGAAAAACGAACGTTTTCGCGCGTTCGTACTCGTCGTACATTGGGGGGTTTTTTTTTTTTTTTTTTTTTTTTTTTTCGATTCCGAGCGGAGCGAAGAATGTATTGGTTTTACTATGACGTGGGACGTGTTGTTTTTTTTTTTTCTTTTTTTGCCCCCCTGTCCGTAAACGACTTTTCCACCAGACATCCTGCTGCTCCGAGATTGTCAAGCGTAGCGCACATTTTCTGAATCCTAGTTGGTGCGTCGGGTGTTGGGTGTGTGTGTGTGTGGGGGGGGGGAAGAGGTAATTTGATTTTGATTTTCGTTGTAGATTTATTAATTATTATTTGGAGAAATAAAAACGTGAAAATTTACGGTTTCGTTATTTTTGATTTGTTGATTTTTATCGTTACTCTGTTAAAAATAGACCCGGAATCTCCACAGAATATTAATATTAGCTCGGTCCAAGGGTGAGCAAATTGTCGAAACATTCCGGTCATTTTTTTTAAAACTATTTATAGGTATTTTTTTTTTTATATAAACGTTTAAAGTTACAATTTTACAAATGTATACGAATTGTATAAATCACGGTATTTATCGCGTACTGTTTTTCGTACTGATTGAATATAACTGTTTTGCCCGAACAGAACTGCACGGCAATTTGACACAAGGCTTATAATAAGTTGTGTTTAAAAAGGCGAAAAGGAAAAACGTTGAGCTTTTTTTATTATTATTATCGTTTGAAATGAGAATTTTAATCGAAGGAAAAAAAACTCCGTAAAAATTACGGCATTTCAAATCACGATTAATCGAACAAGGGAAATAGGTAAAGTTATAATCTATAACATTCAGCATTTTTCTTTAAAAAAAAAAAAAAAAAAACACTCCACAAGCATCATTTTTTTATTTTTATATTATTCATTTCCCTGTACGCACGATTTGTTTTTTTATCGTTCAATTTTCATTTTTCGTCCGTCACGTGCTGACGGCCGCCGTATTAATAAAAGACGGACACACGCGTCCGTAGGCGGACGTAGGTGGTCCACGCTAAATTATTTTTACTAACCAAATTCACACTCCGTAAAATATATTGTTTATCGCCAATGCCCCGTCTAAAATATAGACGTGGTCGATTATTATACCGAGGCCTGTCCAAAAAGTACCAGGACAAATGTTATTACGGCTAATCTACAAACGATAACGTTTCAAATTGTGATTAGATGTATTCCCCGTGAATAAGTGGATATTTTAAACAACACCCGAAGTCGCTATCTTATCTCAGTTTAATATTACACGTGGTTAAATCCAGTCAGTTTTTTTCTCGTTCGCCGTTTTCGACATGTCCGAAATTAACGAACAACGCGTGTGCATCACGTTTTGCCTGGAACTTGGTAAAAATGATGCAACGGAAACGTACGGAAATGATTAAAACCGCTTTTGGGGATGATTCATTAAGTGGTTCCGCGACTTTCGAGTGTTTTAAACGTTTCGAGGACAGTCGGTGGTCAGCTGTATACGATCCACGTTCTGGAAGACCGTCGACGTCATCCAGAAACGACGGTGTGCCGACAATTTGCGAAAAAAATGCGAAATGGCCGCCGATTCGTGAGTTAACAAAGCGAATCACAATTGAGTCTTGTCGTGCAATTTTACAGGAAAATTTACAGATGAGAAGGATCGCGCTGCCAAATTCGTTCAGCGATTGTTCATCACGACAATGCACCGGCACATTTAACGCTGTCGATTCGTGCGTTTTAGGATGATAAAAAAAAAAAACTGCTGTAGTCCCGCGGACTCTTCCTGTTCTCCTGATCAGGCGCCGTGTGATTTTTTTTCTATTCCCAAGACTAAAATCTGCGCTTAATGGACAACGGTTTGCAAATGTAGAGGCAATTCCTCCCATAGCTTTAACTCTGGGACGGTTCCGAAGGACATTTGACTGCATATCGTCCGGACGAGATGTCTTTGAATAATATCCAACTTAATTTTCGTAGCTATTAAATATCATTAAATCCTGGTAATTGTTTTAACAGACCGCCGGATTATCGTTTTTAACTGCACTACCGCACGATAGTAAACCCGACGTACATTTTTATATTTAAAATGATCGTCATCATCACGCGTCGTATAAATTAATTACCAGACGATTGCACCGGTAAGTATATATATATATATATATAAATGCGCACCTGTCTACTAAGACGCTCGTCTTGCGCGGGCGGTGACAAAACAAATTGACAAACATAATATAACTAAAACCATCATCGTGAAATAAATCTCGTATACCGCCGTTTCGGAGAGCTTTCTATATTGTAATGGTACCGTACGACAGAAAGTTTGCCGTGTTTATATATAATATACCCGCCTCCGGATAAACATAAACGAATTGTCTTGAACAACTTGAACATTAATTTATTATCGTTAAATTTCTCTACGCCGCGCAATTCCCCCGTATGGTTTCGTTTTCAAGAAATTCTACGGTTTTTTTCTTTTTCTGTCCATACAATGTCGTATCATTTTTTTTATACCTACAACTGGTGTATTGTACCGGTCCGGTTACGTTTGGTACCGTCGAATTCGATTCGTTTCCGCGCAAATCGGTTTTAACCGTGCGAGTTAACAATATCATCTCGTTGGTCAAAACAGTTTACGAAGTCGTACCGGTTATAATCGTGGCTCATATATTATAGCGCTAAAAAAAAACAAAATCTTAAAACAAACGCTATAATGTGCCATAAAAACATGAAAAATAAAGAAAAAGTAAATGTATTTTTAGTATTTCGATTTGTTGATTTGATTACTTCGAACGCACCGGGCTACTTAAAAACAGATTTTAATACGAAACGAAAATGTGGATATTTTTCATATAGATTCACATAAATGGTACGTTTTTTCTAATATTTTTCGTACAGTATAAATTCGGTTTATGAAAAATACAAAACAAATCGTTTATATTATTATGCATATTGGCAGAGAAATAGCGGTATAGAATTCCATATTTCTAGTCCAAAAACAAATTTATAACGCACTCTGCTTATTATGAACTGTGTCCCGTAATAATTACCGGACGCTATAAAATCCGAGCTCCCGGTTATAACAAAACGAAAATACTATTTTACGTATACCTAATCGAAAATGATCTATAAAGTACCTCGACAATGTGCAACTAATTGTTATTCCGCCGCCGCCGCCGCCGTCCGATTATTGAACAAATTGAATTACATCTTTTGAATGATTAGAATATTACCGAGCACCGTAACACCTGTATGACATTTGTGTATACGCAATTTAGCTAAAAAAAATTATAACGTTTCGTGCGGCGTATAAATTATTAGCGAACGCCCCGCAGGCCACGCAGAAAGATTAAATATCACGAATTATTATTGTAGAACATTCGCGAACAAGTTTTACGGGCAGATGGAAAATTAAACGAGACATTATATTGTCAGTGTTTTGATTAAATTAACATTCCCGTATAAAATGCATTAGCATACACTTATTCGAAACACTATGTATTTATACGGTAACTGTATTATTTTTCGCGAGATTACCATTTCGAATGCCGAAATAAAACGATCGATACGATTGCTGGTTTGTTTGTTTGACAGATGTGTCGAGCAGTGACTTCTGACAGACTGTTGAAAGTGTGCCTGGGAATATTCCGGGATTGTTTTAAAATGTTAATCGCCACGATCTCGGCAGTGCGTGCCGTGGCTAGGAAAAAAAAAAAAAAAAAACACTAATAATATTGTTATAATTACTTACGTATAATTAAAAAAAAAAAAAGATCTCGGGGGTCGTCCCCGGTGGCGTTATCATGAGGTGGGGAGGATGTTGAATTCTCACCCCCATTAGCCTTTTTTTTTTTTTTTAATACTTCTCTATTTCTAAATAAAAACTAAGTAATTATTTCAACTTTTGACGATTTCTATTATCTTGTATACAACAACCTTTTATACATTTTTTTTTTTTTTAGCAAACTTTACATATCTAATAACCAAAAATGTTGTCCGTTAAGATCGATTTAATGGATTGGCGATGTTGTCAGTTCACAATAATATACCCGTAGATCCAGAAGATGTTTCGAATGAATTGGCTCTTAAACCAAGAAAATTGAGTTTATTTTTTATAATATTTGTTACAATAAGCCTATGCATATAAATCACAGGGCGTACTTATACAGCGATATTATTAATAATATATTTTCGTTATTGAATACATTAGGTATATTTATATTATATATGATTTATTGGTATTTATATACGAGGTGTGTTCAATAAGCACCCAGACTAAAATTATGACAGAAAAACGTTTAATGTTATCGGTTATGTTTTTATACCAAAATTAACTAGAGATAATTACCATTATTTCAGTATATAATAAAAATCGTTATCTCCAATCAGCCACTGACAGTGTGCATTCAAAGTTGGTCGTTTTGTATAAAATAGCGATTTCACGATGGATAATACAACGAAACAACGTGTGCGTATTAAATTTTGTTTCAAAATTGGTAAAAATGCTACGGAAACAATTAAAACGATTAAATTGGATTTCGGAGATGTTTTACGAAGCCGTTGTGTAACGTTTGACTGGTTCAGACGTTTTAATGAAGATCGAATATCCATTGAAGATGACCATCGTCCTGGGCGTCCATTAACATCAAAAACAAATGATACCATTACTTTTGTTCGAATCAAAATTAGAAATGACCGACGATTAACCGTCAAAGAAATAGCCAATGAAGTTGACATATCAATTGGTACTTGTCATTCGATTCTATCAGATGAATTTGATATGAAAATCGTTTCATATTGTTTTCTTTAGATTGTCCGCAAGATTAGTGCCATAACTGTTAACCGATGAACAAACGAAACTTGTTTGGAACTAAAAAATCTGGTTTCAAATGACTTAAGTTTTATAAAATCAATTATTACGGGTGATGAAACATGGATTATCATATGGATATGAACCTGAAGCCAAAGTCAAATTGTCGCAATGGAAGAATGCAAATTCACCTCGTCCAAAGAATTGTTAGTTAAAACAAAACAGGTTATGACATATTTTTCTTTTGATTAATTATATTTTGAAAGATTTCCTGCCCCCCTCGCGGCTACTGTACTGAACTCGGTGAAGCGTAAGTTCTATTTGCTATGTCTAGGTAATGTTCAAAATGTGAATTTTAGATTCTGAGCGTAGCGAATATCTGTTTTACTATAATGTGTGCTTTTATTATTATTATTTTTTTTGTCTGTAAATCAATTTTCTACTATAAATCTTCTTCCAGGGAAGAAAACGTCGCAAATCAGGGGAAATTTGCGCAAGAATGGTTTCTGTTATTTTCGATTTTGTTTGTTGTAACCCAGTCAAAAATTATAGACCTGGAATTATCACCCAATACTCTGATATTAGCCCTTTCTAGACGTTCTCAAAACATTCGGGCAATTTTTGACCATTTAGAGTTATAGCTATTCGAGATTTTCGGGGTTTTTTTTTTCATTTTTATTTGGTTTTATTATGCGATTAAAATTTATTCGTCCCAGAAATTTTTCAAATATTCAGGAAGAAAATACACGGACACTTGTACATTATTATTTCGCGGTTACTCAAATGAATATAATTAACATTATAAAAGCATATTTTAACCGAACGTCGTCGCTCCAAATCGGTTTTTTATCAACAATAATTTACCGTTGCGTACATATATAAAAACACGATTCCCCTCTATATCCTACCCACCCAAATTTCCACCTTCGACCGCTGTTGTCGCGTCCGTGAATAGCAGTACCTTACTCATTTTTTTATTATACTAACTCTGCTAATAACAATATTATAGCCGGATTTTTGTTATCATTACCGGAATATTATTAACCATGACTAAATATATATATATATATATGTTTTTTATCGATAAAAATAAATAATAATTATACTTTGGGGTATTTATTGTTATTATATACGTATCCGCACACCGCGCGACGATTTTCGGCTCATATTGGATTAACCCCGGGTCCATATGAAATATAGCGGCCGGTCCCGCTGCTGTTTCGGCGGTAGTGGAAACGCAAAATATTGTTCACGTTTATATTTATATTATATTGAATTATTATACCCAATGTTTTCTTCGTCTTCTCGAGCTTTTACGGTCCTCCAAGGATTTTCGCCGCCTCTATTACATTCCTCCATATATATTATCCCCTATATCCATCACGATTGTTAATAGTACGGTCGCGACAAAAAAAGGTTCTCATTCACATTATCGTTTTGTCGCGTCCAACTAGCGCTCTCGTGGCAGTTTCGGGCCAGTGTCAAACCAGTGAAACCAGTTCGCTGTTTTCAGGTACAAATTGAGAAAGTTCAGGGCAGAAATCAGAAAAAAAAATATGTCACCGGAAACAGTAACGATTGCCGTCTATAATATTCGAGTTAACTCTACGACGACTATGACCACTGTTCGATAACGTGGAGTTACCATCTTAGAGTTAACCCTTGAACCCCAGAAAAATAGCTGCGTATATTTCGACTCTACTGGTATCTGTGTCCGTTAGTGATGCTTATCATATTATGGTAATAACTTTAGTATTATTGTTCGCCATGAACCATAATTTCCGTCCCACTACTCGCTACTGGCAACCACCGCCGTCTCTACTCCACTAGTCACCATTGATATATTATTAATGTATCATTTTTTGATGGAATTCTAATAAAGTGAAATTTTTTTTCTTTTTTTTTTTTTTTCATTTAATTTATTATCAATATCGTTCTTACCGTTTATTGGCACACCAAAATCGTGATGTTGACGACCGTTCAATAGTAACCGATAAACGATACGGCTGAACATCTCTACTCCGAATCATCGAACGCGTCCATGTGTGCATCACTCGTTTATACCGTCGATGACCCTGTCCGCCCAGCGCTGTCTAGGGCGACCCCTAGCTCATTTCCCGTTGATTTTTCCTACCAGAGCACGGGTTTTCGGTTAACTGGTCGACCTACTCCGTTAGTTCTCTTTCGGCAGTACACTTAATAATCTATAATACGTCCTTATATATATATATATATAATTACAATTCTAGTATTTTCCTGTCAAAACCGACCGTTTTTACTTATATTAGAATTTTTATATTTTGAAGTAAATTTTCCACGCGTTCGCGTGACCGTCGTTACCTCCGTTTTTCGGCGCACGCCGGTACGGACACTTTGGCCGCTCGTCTCGTTCGTGTCCCGCTTCAAACGGCTCCCCCTTTGTGTGTAATACCTACGTCGCAGCAGCAAAAAACTATTCCCTTTCATCCGCTCTGATTACGCGCCACATCACACCGCGTCACGTCATAATATCGTATTATATATATATATTTAAAAAAAAACTCTTTCCCCTCCCCCCCCCCACACACACAACGCAATACCTATAATATATACTACAGTGTCAGGATGACACGGATAATTAATATTCAAATAGATGTCTAGACAACGATCAAATACTATCTAGACAAAAATAAAAAACGAACTTAATAACTGTAAAACTATCCAGATAGTAGACGAACAGATAATCGTAATAGTTTATCTAGTTAAAAAAAAAAGCAGTTACGATTTCGTTAACAATAATGACGACATTTTATTAGATGCCAAACATATTAGAACTGTTTTATATTTAGGAATGTATATTTTTGTCGCTTTCTGTTTATACGGTTATTAAGATAATGCGAATAAAATGCACATTGTGGGGGCCCCTGTACACGAGAAAATTTCCCCCTGAAATCGGTATATAATTCTGTTAAAAAACAATCTAATTTGGCTGACTTAATTTTTAAAAAACATAATACAGAGAAATTCGTCTAGACAAGTGACATTCGTATCCAAGATAAATACACTCCGATAATAACGTGGTTTTATTCGAATTTTACCGCATATTTCCGAACGTTTAAAAACGCGTATCATTATTAAACATGTGTATTTTGCGAGTTTTCAGTGCAACGAGTGCACGCTTGTATTTATGCGTTTTATAGTGCACGTACCCGGATGCCCTGATTATTATAATTTATACAATACGTACACATACGCGGGTATAGGAAGGTAGAGGCCGGCGGTGATGATGTGTGTCCCCGTAGAAGTAACCTTATCCTCCTCTATAGCGCCTGTCCCCTTTTTACACCCGTGCGCCGTCCGCCGGAAATCTGTCACCGGAGGGATTTCCGGGCCACGGACGTCCGCGATTGGCTAATCGCTGTGGCCGGCCGCCGCGCAGTTCCACGCCGACCCGAGTGTCGGACGGTCTTTGCGTTTTCGGCCCGTCGACTATAAATACCGGCCCGTTATGTAATGTATTGTACGTATTCCTATTCGATAAAGATTTTTGTTTTAATTGTTATTATTGTTGTTGCGAAACGTTGGGTATACGCGGCAAAGGCTAAACAAGGGGGTTATTTTTTTTTTTTTTTTTTTTTTTAATGAGATTCTGAAGAGAGCGCAGCGAGGAATGTATTGCGGGCTTTACTGTGACGATGTGTGTGTGTGTGTGTGTGTTTTTGTTTTCTCGGAAAACATTTTTTTTCGGACAGTATCTTAAAAGACGTACAATTTCTAGTGGGTAGTATTTTATTTGAAACATTTTTCGAAATTCTCAACAGTTCAACTCCTATGCAGTTTTGTTTTGGTTTTTTTTTTTTTCACTTAGAAGATGCGGATTTTACATTATTAAAAAAAATTTAAAAAAAAATACATTTAAATTACTAAAAGTTTTTCTATAAAATTAAAAATAACCAACAACAATACATTTTCGATGCATCAGTTTTAGTTTTGTCGATTTCCGGGTTACCTTGGCTACGGGGAACAAAAAAAAAAAAAAAAAAAAAATAATAATAATACTACTCCGCACAGAATCGTTTTTTTATCACTATGATTTATCGTCGCTTTCAAGTGTCGGTATATAAATTAAATTACCCTATATCCCTATAACTAGTAGTTGACAAGTTTGTACACCACGGTGCGAAGAAAGTCCTGTTTTTTTTTTTTTTATATACGGTTTTTATGCTTATATGCTATATACAAGCATAGAACGAAAGAGCTATTATAGTTTTACAACGACGTGCCCTGATGTTTGGTTTTTTTTTTTTTAGTCTCGGAAAAATACCTTTTAGGGCTGTAAAAAATATTACGCCATCACAAAGTCGACGACGGCATTTTACATGTTGTATTAAGTGATTACAATCGCGCCGTTGGTATACTTTAAACTCTTTAGAAAGTCGAGAGAGACGGTGAAATGTTTTTTGAACATTTTTCGGATTTGTCGTCGACGGTTCGAAAATCGCGATAACCTAAAAAACAAACTTCAAACGCGAGCGTTATGCAATTCCTCCGCAGGCGCTTTATTCGGAATAGTTTTCCGTTTTCACGCGCGATGGTTTATTGTTGTTTTTAATATTTTAAAAGGTAAAATTATGGCCTCGGTGTCCCCACCGCTAACCTAACCTAAGCGCTGCAGATTTTCAATAGGGCTTTTTTTTGTGATTTTTTTTTTTTTCGCCCCGTGTACAAACGTACAGTCAATACCGAGTTTTGGCCGCGGTACCGAAAACACCCGAGAGCGTACGCCGCCTCCGTCTGAAAGACTTTTTGACGTTTCACGGACGGTACTGTCTTAGGGATACGGGTCGGGGGACGGTGGATTGTCGGAGTCGCGTTGCACGTTTACTTATAATCGGTACGCCGCGGTCTAGTCGAAACGTATTTTTTTTTTTTTTTTTTTTATATACATTTTTTTTTCTTTTTCAAAAGCGTTTCGCGAAGTATGTATAATAGCGCCGTATTATTATTATTATTATTATTACTAAAACGAGTAGTAGTAGTAGTCTGGGTAACAAATTAATTCCAAATAAACGTTTCGACGTGAATTATTACGGGAATCGCTAACGCGTGCAGCGGAACGTATGCCGTAATGAACGACATAACATTAAAATATTATAATATGACTGCGTCGCATTACCGCGCGTGTTATTCATTCGATCGTTTTTAATAAAAAGACGTTAAAGAACGAGAATCGTACGATTAAAACGATGGCCGAGAGACGAGACGGCAACGACGACGCACGCGGTACGCTCTTAAACGCGCGCGCGTTTTCGCGTTATTGCATTATTTGGCACTGTTCGCCCAACGTTCTCTGGTATATTATTATAATGCACCGTGAATATTATTATTTCGTTAAATAAAAACGTTTATCGTTTTTAACTATACACTACAGGTGTTGTGCGTTGTCTAGATAGAACCTAGATAATTATCCAATGATAATCAGATAATTCATGTCACTGGATCTTTTAATCCATATCAATCTATATTTTATAATATAATAAATAATCTACACTATAAATCATAATTCACAAAATCGAATACGACGATAAAATTATATATTTTACTATGTCACAGGTTTTACATTTCGTGTAAATAAATCCATTACAAACATCGAAATTAAACAGTTATCTGCTTATTAACCAGATATCTAGATAGAACCTAGATAATTAATGATTAGATGATTGTACAAAGATAATCAGATTAAATTAATTTCACTAGATTTTTTTCGTCAAACGTATAGAATTTAATATATATTTTATAATTTAATATAATATAATAAATAATCTATAATAATAATATTATTATTAAAACGATAAAAATTATATATTTTACTATTTCACAGGTTTTACATTTTGTGTAAATAAATTCATTAAAAACATCGAAATTAAACAGTTATCTGTTTATTAACCAGATACAAACACGGTTACCTGATCTTTTTTCTAGATAAATAATTTTTATTATTATCTGTGATCTTACCTGGATAAATTTATCTGTTATTTTATCTAAATAATTGTAAAGTTATCTGTGCATAGCCCTGGCTATGTATATATATACAATATACATTATACATATTATATGACTTCGGGTTAAGTTTTCCGTCATTATTAGAGATTTTGATTACCTATAAAACACTAAATCCAAAAAGGAAAAATAATCTTAAACAAAGAAAAAATGCATTTAAAACGAAATATGCAAAATATGACATATTCTAAATTGCTATGTAATGAAACAAATGTATAGCTTGGTTAGCATTGTTAGCACTTATAGAAAACAAATTGCGTGTACATCATTTCATTTTTAAAAATTAATTTTTTTTTTTTGCAAATATAATAATAATATAATTAAGTAAAATAAAGATATATTTTTTTTAATGTATAAACTATATGAAAAATTCGATAATATTTTATCTGACCAGAACTACAGTGATAAAAAAAAAAAAAAAAAAACAAAAACAATAAGGAACTCTATCCGTATGAAACAGACGCACGACATTAGCAAACTTGTGTTTAGCAGAGCCAATTGTTGCTCTTAATAACAGAGCGGAATTTACTTATTATCAAACTTAATGATAAGAACATTATTGATGCTTGTACGTGAGTTTTTTTTTCTCTCGACATTTTTAACTTCGAAACGAGATATGTGTGATATGTCAAATATAGCAATTTAAAAACGCTCGTATGTTATCTCGCTTAGACATCAAAATTTCCAAACATACGATTCGATATATCGGGCGCTCACATGACGGAAACAGCCCGTGCGGGACTCTCTGGGCGTAAAAGGTTAAACAATATTATAATATTAAAAATGTAAATTATCTACAGTATTAAATATGCAGTAATTGTTGGTAAAAATAACAATAATAAAAATAAAAAAAAATCTGCGTCGTGTGTGTATTTTTATGAATTGCGTGGGTGTTTGATGTGTTGCGTACATAATTTATATTACGGAACTCGGAGACACAAAAAAAAAAAAAAAAAAGGAAAAAAAAGAGCGTTGACGTGTACCATTGGCTTAATAATAATAATAATTTAAGCCATTTTATTCGAAACATGGGATAACGTTTTCATCCAGTGTACGAATTCGCTCGCCGAGAATATGTTTATACAATTACATCAAGACCCGATATATAAATCAGTTAGCGAGTTAAAAATTCAAGTCGATTATAAATGTTCAATAATAAAACCACGCGAAAAATTAATATTATCGTTGTTTCGCTCCGGTTTACGAATGTTTGAATTAAACTCGGCACTCGACTCGGTTAAAGCCCAAGTCGCGGTGCCCGCAATATAATTTAAAAATGTTTTTTGCGTGCTTTCTATTTTTATTTTTTTTTCCGGTCACGATAATTTCGAATATAATGGGACGGACGGTCACCTTATCCGTAATATTATTATATTCTGAAATCTTTGCGTTCATTGTACGCCTATTCTGGTGTACATGTATTTATACCGAACACAACGGCAATAATGATAATAATATGATAATAGCCACGTAGTATTATGATGTAGGCGTTCGTAGCGTGGCGTTCTTCGTAGTAAGTTCTTCGTTTATGTATATTATTGTATACCCGCGAGATGGTGGGTTCGTTGGATATTATGTTAAGTACCCGCTCGCACCCATTATTATAACGAATATTTAACTGCTTGTTTGTAAACTGGATTATTCGCGAACAATATGCAATTTTTTCGTGTCCCTTATACACAGTCGGTGTTCAGCCGAAACGCCGGATGATAAACGATAATGCGTAAATTCGCGTTTTACACGGTTTATAATTACATTATATTATTACTTGCTGCCATTCGCCCGGCCTTGATCGGGTCGAGTTTGTCGATGATCCGGATTCGTCTAGCTGTCCCGCACGGCTTTGCCTGTGCACGATACCGAAGGAAAATCGTTTTAAAATCCACACCGAATTGTGCAATGTATTGGTTTTATTATGATGTGTGATTTTTTTTATGAAAAAAAAAAAAAAACATACATTTTTCTGTCTAAATCTTATTAAATGGTGGGGGGGGGGTTTCTTAATATTACACTAAAATACACTACGTATTACACTTAAATTTTACTTGATTTTAAATTTTTAAATCTTAAGTTTCCTTAAGTGGCCTTACGCATTAAATATTTCCGGAACCAATACGAATCGATTTTGTTTGCATGACAAATTGACCATGGGAAAAACATTAGACAGTTAAGTCTAAACCGGCAACGTTTAATGGTTGGCCCTGTGCCTTATTTACGGCCATTGAAACGCATAATTTTACGGTATTCCGTACCGTATTAAACGGTAAATTCCTTGGTATCATTGGTATATTAGGGATCAAGACCGTTTCCCCGGCTCCACAGCCAGCAAGGATTGGACACTCAAGCAGAGGGTTTTTAAAGATTTTATTCCTCGATTCCTCGCAAAGGAAATCGGACCTTTGACCATGTGGAGCAACATTCTTAAGTAAAATCATTCACTGTTATTCGGATGAACTACGTATATCCTGCCAAGGGCATCCGCTTTTTTCACTCCGGGATAACCTTCGACGGTTGTGGTTCCTCGTTTTTTTCTTTAGAATATTTTGGTAGATTGTCCGGTCTACATATGTATCAACCGGACTGAAATTGTTTCATTTCATGTCGAGTGTCTAAACTAAATGAATACTAGATCACTACTTTTGTTTGAATATTTTGTGGAGGAGGATTACCGATTCAGCGTAAACGTTTTACTTTGTATTGTTATTTATACTATTTGGTTCCGATGATAAATTAACAAATGTTTTTCATTCTATCTTGACATTTTTATCCGATTTTCCAATAATTTTCTTTCATACAAACCCTGTCCTGATAATTATGAACACACACAAAAAAAAAAGAAAAATCAGCCATTTCGGTCGAGCCTAGTGCTCAAATGTTGATCTTACATACATGCGGCAATTGATTTTTATATGTATATAGATATTAGTGCTGGCGATATTTTCGGTATATATTTACACAGTGAAATATTCCTTAATGGACCCCCTCCCCCCCCAAAAAAAAAAAAATAAAAAAAAATAGCGGACGCTTTTTTCGGGAACGGAGACTTTTTCATCACTTATCTACCAATTACCGAATACTGGTATCAAAAATTCGGATACCGCCAGCCCTAGCCGGTATATATTCCATTATTATACGCAATCTTTCAGTGTATAATATAATCTATAGAAACGGGAATTTTAATGGTCCAAAAATAGTTCAATACTTTTTATACCGTTTTTTATAGTCCGCCACAGTGACATTTGCCGTCTCTGTGTTTCTAACAGAAAACAACTTTGTCGGCGTTTTTTGAAATATAATTTATTTAAAAAGCTACATTTATTTGCAAGAAAAAACACGTATAATTTAAAATACGAGTTTTTTTTTTTTTTTTTTTTATGTACTTTGGATAATGAATTGAATATTTAGCGAGTTTCGTAAAGCGCAAACGAAGTAAGTTGTGCTTAAAATGTCGTCTTCTATACATTTTACGTTTGCCGTTTTATCTCCAAAATCGATTTTAAACGCCATTTCGTGTGTTTCGCGGCAAATGCCACTGTGACGATCTCTTAAAAAGACGCCACACCGGTATTTGCCGCCCCTGTCTATCTAGACGGGCAATATAGTGAACTATGTTTCCGAAGAGAGATTTATTGATATCTATTTCCCAGATAATCGTTTTTAGGTAGCTAACAAACTTGAAAAAAAAAAAAAAATAATAAATGTTTAATCTCAGTAGACAATTGCAGAATGAAAAAAAATAGTGTATAAATAAGGCTGTCGTCTTTAATTTAGTACAATATAATTATTGTTTTTAGATGCTGAGTAGAGGTACCTATACTATTGAATGTTCGAAAAAAAAAAAAATAGAGGCGTCCTATTAATAATATAACTCTCGTAGTGGTATTGACATTTGGATAATGTTAACTTTAGCCGCGCATTTCGGGATAATGATTAAATTGTACGTACTTTTACCACCGATGGCAAAACGGAACCGTTAACCCGAGTTTACCAACCGTGTTTGAAAAGCGTTTGGCCGGGAGACGAGACGATATATTAATTATTTCTATCACGCGAACGGTAGACATCGTAAATCGTCTAAATGGTAATAATATGTTAATAATATTTCGTTGTGCTGAGTCCACAGTGTCGTCGTTTGACGAATAACTAAACGGTATAAAAGGTTATTATAATAATGAATAGCTTCTATTAAAATATTAATTTCATTAAGATTAAATTAATTTTTTGTATAGGTCTTCGACATTGTCCAGAGGGTGTCGGCTAATGTAATACACTCCGGCCAATAACCGGCGAACATAACCCAATTTTTCTAACGGTTAATGTTAATAATATTTAACCTAACCGATTCATACATTTTAAACCTATAATAATGATGTGCAGATAGTTGTTGTCCATTGTTATTTATCCGTATCTTTATTTAATCTTTGTTATGTATCTTGAAATTTCAATATATTTTTAATATGTAAAAATAAAATATGTTCAGGAATATTTTGCACTACGAGTGGGGCTACCGTTGTAGCTGAGAAGTCGGAGAGTGATTTAATTTATATCTGTACTTAACGATATCAATTATTGCAAACGAAATACGATTCTAAGCAAAGTTTGTGGTCGAAACGTGTTTCGATAAATTGAAATAGAAAATGAAATTATTTTTTTACAATTATTCATATTTTAACGTACAATACAACATTTTGTATCCACACGAAACCGAAAGAAAACTGGGCGTTTTTTAATAACTATTTATCACTCAAATGGTGCCGGAATATGTTCGAAATTCAGCCACGTCTATTATTGAGTAATCGGTCAAATGTGCAAGTCCGTACGAGTATTTGTCACTGAATTACAATGAAAATAAAATAAAAATATATAAAATTGACGATCGGAACACGATTACATATCGAAAAGTTGTTTACAGATACAAAAAAAAAACAAAAAAAAAAAAACACACATCACAGTAACACGAATGACGCACTCCTCGCTCTGTTCAGAATCTAAACAAATATGACATAAAAACGATCTGTTTAAGCGGATATTACGTACATATATGAAGAGATTTATAATATTTTACAAACAAATATTTATAATAATAAATGTTTTTTGATTACTATACGGTAGATGGGCACGTATTATTATTTTTATAAATATTACGTACAAACAGAATATAATATTAAATCATCGGTTGGTATTTTTTATCATATTTATTTCATCTTTTTATAAGGTAAGATATTTGTTTTTGTTTTATTTTGGGTACATAGAATAAGCCAAACGGGTAATCGAAATATTCTAAGAACTTTTTTTTTCTTTTTTTGCATTGTCTTACAGCGTTGTATTGGATATATTTAATATTTGAGTGGAGTCAAAATAAGAAATAAGATATTTTATTACATTTTTTATTATTATAAGTTTACAGTATAATATTTTACCGGAATAAAAAATAAATAAATAAATAAAAACGGAACCTATATTTTTATTAGGTTCTATAAAACTATAATTTTTAATTTTTGTGTTTTTTTTTTTTTTTTTTAATTCTTATTTAAGACAAATAAACAATACACACTATAGACAATATTATTACAATTTAAGAATGTACTTAAAATAAAAATCTTTTTCTTTTTGAAAATATAATTTTTATGTTTGATTGAACCATTCGTCTCCTAATACAATAGTATGTAGTCCAGGAGTTCTTCATTTCGTTTCGCGTGTTGTAAAATAGAATTTTAAGTAGATAACCAGCTTCGTGGTTATACTTGAAGTTCGGCGAGAGGGGACGGAAATAGTAAAATACCCGCACCCGTGCCCATGTTAAAATAACGTAAACTAATAATAAAAAAAAATGCGTCTCTGGAAAATTGTTTTAAAAAAATGCTTAAGGAAAAATCGGGCTCGGTCAGGTTTTTTTTTTTTTTTTTTTTTTTTTTTTTTTGTTGCATTCTAACAACAAGGAACTTGATCGAAACGTTGCTCTTTGAACCGGGAAAAGACTGATTACGGACACGGAGATTAAAATGCTCGGGAATATGTTGATTTTTTTTTTCATCGTGAAATTTCTCAGACTATTAAGCACGTAGAGGTATAATATCACAAGACGCGGTCGCGTATACAGTTTATGCGAGACTGGCAAATCTAAAATGACAGTGGCATACCGAAAACATCACAACGGATCAAAATTAAATTCCGCGGAGATCCTCCTACAATATAAGCCGCGATGATGGCCCGATGGAGTTGAACGCCGCGCGTCGAATTGTTCCAAAGACTTTATAACCTATGTTATAGGTATCGCGGAAGACCAAAACTCGTAACTTTCGCATGACCTGTTCTATTAACAATATTACCGTATAATATCGAAAACCGAAATCAACTCGGTTAATATGATAATCATTTTTCCTACGCCAGATATTCGCGGTACACGTATTTTTTTTTTTTGAAGATGGGTAATTTTCCCCGGGCCGCCACATACCGCTGGAGCACGGTTTAATATTGTAATAATATATATATATTTTTTTTTTTGGTAAGAGTTTGGTAAAGTATCTACTTGGGCTCGTCGCCTATTGCTACACTGACGTAACAAATTATACGTCCCAGTAACACAAATAAATAATTTATTCTACACGTTTATTAAAACAATTCGAATAAAGGGGATCTAAATTTGTTTTCAGGAGGTGACGGGGCGTATGATTATGGTTGGCCAAAGGCGAAAGTTTAAATCCTACCCGGGTTACACGACAGTCTCTATATAGGAGTTTACCAATTGCGCCTAAAATGATCTTTTTGTATTCCAATTGTACTCAAACCGTTTTAGGTCGACAGATCAATTGCGCTCAAACCGTTTAGGATTAATAGATCAATTTTTTGGCCCTCTTTTTGTACAAAATAATAATGTCATATATATAGTTTAGAATTTAAAAACACCGTATCACTTTCATCAGAAAATAAATTTGAAGGACACGGTTTAACAGTATATCTCTAATTAATTCCATTTTTTGTTTTACTACATTTTCGAAACTTAAAATCATTGAGAATTAACAACGGTTCACCATGTTCACTAAGAGCTTGTTTAAAATGTTCCATAATTTAACGTCAAACTAATAAACTAATACTAAATACACCTATACAGCTAGTATTATTATGTGCAACGAAACAACTAGGCTGATAAATATCCGACCGATAGTGAAAACTTGTGTTCGTCTATCACTCAAGTTCATACTTGTGTGCGTAAATGTACGTAATAATAATAACGTTTCATAACATTTCCGATACTGTAATAAAAAAAAATAAATATATAACCAGTCACTTTAACCAGTGATCAATTGATCGAGAATAAATAGGTTTTTTAATTTTTCCACATTTTAGTGTATAGATCCATTATGTATGATAATAATTCAATGTTGATGGAGAACTAGATTGAACAGCGATATTTGCATGCCTAAAGGGAAAACAATTTGAACCCAAGCGCAATACTGATCGTAAAGAAATATGCAGTGCAATTAGTACACTGACCAAAGACTTAAATTTTGTTTTCGGCGCAATTGGCTCATGCCGTTCTATATAACGCATGGGCTGAAAAGTCCCGGGCCTAATGTTTTGGAATTCACCTTATTTTTAGTTGGTACTAACCTGCAAAAGACAGCTGTTAAAATTTCATGACAATCTGTTCATTAATGTGTGAGTTATTGTGCAAAGAGTGACGCTACTTTATTTTCAAAATAACGGATCAAAAACAATTTCGTCTATTAATTTTACATTGCTTCTTGATGGGAAAAAATACCGTTCAAGCGAAGAAATGGCTTGAAAAGTGTTATAGGTCCAACAGAAACAAAAATAAAACGTTGGTATGCTGACTTCAAATGTGGTCGTAGAGGTCTACACTGATGATGTAGAACGCGGTGGACGTCCAAATGAGACTGTAACACCAGAAAACATTGAAAAAATCCTCAAAATCGTTATAAATGATCGCAATGTGAAGTTGCATGAGTTAGCTGACATCGTAAAGATATCAAAAGAACGTGTTGGCTTTATATTTGTCCACGAGAAAACTCTGTTCAAAGTGGGTGCCGCATTTGCTCACTGTTGAGCAAAAACAACAACGTGTTGATGATTCTAAACAATGGCAAAACTACGTAAATTAAAGATCGCATCCACCGTATTGTCCAGATTTGGTTCCTAGTGACTACTGGTTGTTCGCAAATCTTAAAAAAATGTTCGCCGGTAAGAAATTCCGCTCGAATGAAGAGGTTATCATTGAAACTGAGGCCTATTTTGAAGCAAAAGATAAATCATTCTACAAGAATGGTATTGAAATGTTAGATCGACGTTGGAATGATTGTGTTGCTCTTGATGGAGATTATGTTGATGAATAAAGTAAATTTTTAATGAAAAAACCGTCTTTGTTAGACCCGGGACATTTCAGCCCATGTGTTATGTACCCACTGTAAGTTACCAATATATATATACATTTATACATCGAACCTCTCTTGACAAATTTGTCGTCATGTTGACAATTTTCTATCGACAAAACGGATATTATTTCTGCGTTATAATTATTCGCCGTTTCCATTTTTAAATTTTGAAAACAGCAAATTCATAGCTATAATACTACTATAAGTATTACTAAATTGTATTATTTTGATATTTTTTTCGGAAAAATACACGTTTTCATTTAGTAAGAATACTCTGGAATTGGTCACATCGTACCTTTATTTTATTAAAGGTATATTATTTTAAAAACGTTTTCTAGATTTCTGTCAGTTTTTACCTATAACCTTCCTGCATTCTACAATAGTGACCTAGAGCATGTACGGATTGATTTTTTTTTTTTTTTTATTGTTGTTGATATAGACAATATAACTACCAGAGAGATATCGCGAACGTTAAAAGTGTTAAAATAAAATACAAACGTGTTCTAAATACGAAACGGGAAATGATTGTGTTATCGTCGGGCATGTGCCCGGCGGTCAATCAATGCGGAATTAAATTAACGTTAATGTCGAAATTAAAAGTTATACGATCTATTATATTGTTCGGATCCATTCGCTTTTAATGGCGCCACTGTATACCGTCGACGACCCCTGAGTGTTGTACAGGTACGTAATGCTTTCAGGGAATTAAAAACTTTCCGTTAAATGAAAACGACGCCCTTGTTCTTGGATATGTAAGCACTGGCAAGAGCAAAACTGCGAGGGCATAGTGGTGTTTAACTGTACAATTGTTTCGCGGACGATATTAGATTATTGCTGGTTAACTATCAAAATTCGGCGCGTCCCAATAAAAACTTTTAAAAATAACAAGAACATTATTGCGGATCTACACGGCGCGCCGGTGTAAAATACAATAATATGGTTAGGCGTGATTTATATGCGTAGTTCATTATCAAAGTTTGGACGGGCCTACGCTGCAAAAACTTTGGTAATCGTTATAATCCAAACGAACTGCGGTAACCTACTGCAAATATACGGGTTGTTTTTTTTTTTTTTTGTTGATTTTTATTAAAACATTTCCTCAACCAAATGGATACGTACTGTCCATGTTTGATTCGGTTACATTCGGCTGTTTGAAGGGATTTCCACGATTAAATATTTTCCACTTGATTGCTATATAGTAGACTCTTTGCGAATAATTACCGCGAAAAATACGATATATTCATCGAAAAGTATGTCCGTATAGAATTATACCTACTGGTATTCGAATGAAAAAAATGAAGTGGGATATATTGAAACACTGTGGACGTACCGCTGTTTTAGATGGGGTATTAAGGAGGTAGAATACATAGGGTAATTTAGTTTATGTTCAACGATGCTAACGAAAAACGATTCTGAGCGAAGTTCGGTTAAACATAATTGATAAATTTAAATTGGAAATTGTATTAATCTGTAACTACGAAATTAATTACAATTGTCCGTGTTTTGATGCATTTTAACATAAATTTGAACTTAAAACCCCGATGACAATTAAATTATAACATTTTTATTCGCATGAAACCAAAAGACTATTGGAAAGCAAGTAGTTATTAAAAAAAAAAAAAGTAGCTATCTGTCGATATGTATTTGTAACTCCAAAAAACACCACAATATTTTTAAAACATTATCGCATCTATATAAAGTGATGACGTAAGTTGTTCGCCGATGATTGTTTTTCATTGAACTACAACCAATTAACAAAATCGAAATCAATAGAAATTGTTATTGCGTAAATATTCCGGGTTTTCCGACGTTTTCTTACCGATTTTTCGGCATTATTAAGAAAACTGCAAGGGAAATTTAGAAATGACTTCCTCAGCATACCAACGGGCAACATTTTCTACCAGAGTGTTTCCATAAAGTTTTTGATTGGATCAAGATTACTAGTCGAAAAGTTGTATACGGACACGACAAATATTTAATCAAGTGGAGGTCACACTACGTATCAACAACGTTTTTGTGGTTGCGTGTAGGTAACATTAACGTAATTTTTGAAAACCGCACATTTTTTACTCGAAAATATTAACATTCATCACTTTCGTGTATATGTAAAAATCCTATCACAAGTGTATTTATCGTACAGTCAGGAAATTAGTTGTAAAACACTTTTGTATAAAATAGAAACCGGCCGTGATTTCAGAAATTGTATTCACTATGCAAATATTGATTTTCAATTTACTCGAACGGAACGGCAGTTGTTCGAGATTAAAATACGGAATTTACTCTACAGTTAAAAATAGCCGTAATTTTTATTTTTTTTTTTTTTTCTGTGTTTTTATAAATCTGGTAACATTCAACTAAATGGATTACCCGTTGTTTCGGGTAGAGCCACTCGTTTCGAGATAAAACGATTTTTCGACACGAGGATTTTATGATCAAAAACGCTCGTGCTGACACAGTTTTTTAACACTCGTCTGATCCATCCGGAATTTAATGCAATATTTATATACCCAGAACGGCTTACGTCTACAAAATAAAACGTTCCGGAATATATTTTTCTAAAATATATACTATATATATATATATATATATATATAGATATTGTTTTATATTGAATATCATTCGCTTAATTTAACGAGTAAATATAATAATATGGCAGTGGCACGAACGTTGATTGCCACGACGACGACGACGACGACAGAGTATATTTTTCAAACAGAAATAATTTAATTCAATTTATCGATTATGGCTTTGAGAAAACCGTTCATCCTCCACACCACCACCTCCCCTTATTGTTATCATCGCCTGCAGAACGATTGCTGCGTCGTTTTTATTTTTGGAACTTTTTATATATTTTTTTTTTTTCCCTACGTTCTAAAATATCACTCTCCCAAACTAACCCCGTCCCGTGTGTATGCACACCGCGTCATACGCGCTGTAAATCGAATTACGTATGTTTAAAAAAAAAAAAAAACAAAAAACACACGGTGATACTCGTCGTATAAATATGAAAGCGAATGTATTAAAGTGTTTTGGTATATAATAATTTTCGGTTGTTATTTTCATTAGCATAATATAATATCGTTATTTTTACCGCACCGTGATCGTTGTCGTCACTATATTATTGAAAAAAAAAAAAAAAAAAAAAATCATAATTTATCAATAATAAACTCGTGATGACCGCATGTCGTCAGGCGGTTGTTGAAATAGAAAATAAATTGTATTACAACGGAAATTTGGCGAGCTAAGCACTTATTTTTTTCTTTCTAATTTAAGTCGTGTTATCCTAAAAATAATAGCAATTTATAATAAGTAAAGTTTAGTTTTAAAATATAAATTAATTCGAGTAACTAAGTTAAGTTAGAAACAACTTAAGTTTTAACAAAATAACTGAGTTATAAGTTAAAATTATTTATTAAAATAAATAACCGAGTTATTACGTAACATTGGATTTTTTTTTTTTTTTTTTTTTTAAACTATATGGTGGCGATTTTTCAAATTTTCTACAATTTGCGGTGAAATTTCCAAATTATTTTTAACATTTCCACTATTGCTCGATATTCGTTTAAAAGGGTTACGGCAATTTTTATGGCGTTTTCGACCGAATACTGTAGGAATTGCGATTGGCGGATATCAATTATGAAAACGTATTATAATTGTTGAGATTCTTTACTCGGACACGTTGGAATAATTTCCATTTACAATTACTTCCACTGGTCATTTTGATATCCCGCCGCGAGGAATCGCGTTCTTATCAACCAGTTATTTCCGGCATATTAACGGACAATTTTTTTTTAAAAAACAAACACAACGTGTGCTCGGTTGGATTTACATAGGACGGTGGTGTAATTTATCAAATGACTAGTGGGAACGCCATCATTTTTAAAACCTCCTGTGTAAACTCCTCCATTCTCACGGACAGTTTTGTCCAGTCGAGAACATATGACGGACGATATCTTTACCGATAAATTTACGCGCGAAAACTCTGCTAAATCAGATCTCCCTCGGATTAAAAGTTATCAAAATATCGATCACTTGTGATTTGACTTTTTGATTTTGGCACTATACACGCGGAAAATAATTGTAGTTGAGTCAAAGGTTACCCCGACTAGAATCTCAATATCCGGTATTAAAATGAATATAATCGAAAGTTTATAGTTGGAATTACTATGAATTAACCCAGCTGCCTAGGTGTAACTAAAATAATTCAATTGATTCGTTATAGTTATCTAGATTTACCACATTCGTTGACAACACTAAATAGGCCAACATAAAAACGATCCAGTAACCATATTCACATTTTTTTTTTTTTTTTTTTTTTCCATCCCGCGTAGTCTCTGGCCAGCTTTCGTATACTACACGGGGGTTTCGTGGTCAAAATGTCTCCGGTACGAAAAATCTCAAATGGGAATGTCTCTATTACGAGTACATTTCCACCGGCAATAATAACATGATAAACCGCCGTATCGATATTCTCGTCGGAGACATTTACATCGGAGATTTTTTTCACCGGTTACGATATACGATGGCGGTGGTGATTAGTTGGAGGGGTGTCGGTATGTGAAAATTTACGTTATTCTTTCGACTGGGGATATTGTTCCGGACGATTCGCGCGCCTAAACTCTTTCCGGTCGGGGGGGGGGGGGGGTGAAAAGCGACAAAACGATATAACCTCGCCTAACCTATCCCTATGGAAAAAAAAAAAAAATAAAATAAAACCCCCGGGCGTCCGCCTTATATATACACTCGAAAGTATATATAGGGAAATGTGCGAGAAGAGCGAGACGAAAAAAACCGAGAAAATTATTTTTTTTTTTTAAATTTTTTTATTTATTTTTTTTTTATTCGGCGTGTTGGCGGGGGTAATATCACCTGTCCGCGCCTTTATGATTCATTACGTTTGGCGTTTATCATAAAACGGCGACACGAAACGTATACGTGCGAGCGCGTGTCATAAAATACGCGCGGTCTTTCTTTGTGCGCGCGCGGCGGCGGCGGCGGCGGCGGCCTATTCTACCGGGTGAGCGCGGTGCGGTTGCCCGGCCAACGCGTTTGTACACTACGCGCGCCGCCGCCGCAGCCGACTTAGCTTGCCCGTCGTCGCCGCGTGCACCACACGGTCGTTCACGCCGGTCGCCGGTCGTTCTTTGCCGTTCGCCGTTCGCCTTGTCCCCGCCGTCGCCGTAATTTCGTGTACGCGGGCGAAATTCAAAAAAAAAAAAATACGACATTTCCGTTATTATTTCGCCGGTTTCGTTTTGCCTTTTTTTTTTTTTTTTTTTTTTTTTTTCCCCATAATAATATTAATTCTCCCCCCCATCGTCGCCGATACACGTACGCGCGCCCAGACATTGCGTTCCCTCGAATAAATAACAATCGTACGCTCGCGACAATAAAATAATTGCACCGTCGCCGTCGAGGGGGGCACCGAGAAAACCGCCAACTTTTTTTTGCATTTCCCCCCCCCCAGCCAAACGATTTGTTTTTTTTTTTTTTTTTATTCGGTTAATTCGCACGTTGAACAGTTCGGTCCGCTCCACGTTTCCGTGCGTACCCGCCGGCCACTCCTGCGTCGTCAGAGGTGAGTGTATTTTTGGTTTATTCTTTTTCTCTAATCTATCCATTCGTATACATTAACCGATAGCCTCGGTTGCACTTGACGGTGCACTTTAAGGGCGGGAACGCATAAAAAAAAACGGGGGGGCCCGGGGGCCGGATTTAGCCGGCGAGTGGCCAATGGGCGGTAAGTGATACGAATTATTTTTTTTTTTTTTTTAATTATTCGTCTTTTAACTTCAACTGTTCGGTTGTATAGGCGATACCGATACCGTAGATTCAATAGATTTCAATACTTATCGAATATTAAACGATAGTGGATCTTGGACATCATTCGCCATAAACGCGGTCTAAATTCTAAGGGTTGTGTATCGATTATTGATTATTATTATTTTATTTTTTTTTTTGGATGATGATATTCAGTTATAAATTTTTTTTTTTAAAAAAAAACCGCGCCTTGTCAAATTTCAAACGTTTTAAGGGAAAAATTCTTACTTAATCGACATAATTTTACTTCTGGATCCGGCGCTGGCGCCCGCAGACATATCGGACAGAAGCGCAAATCGTATGTATAATATTATATGTGTTATATTTCAGGATGCTCAAGTCGGATATCAGATTCGGAGGCCCGGTTTCATAGGTTGTTGATAATTTTTGGATTTCTCGGCGCTATCTGGGAAATTCGGCATCTCGCCCGTATGTTTTTTTCACAGACAACGATAAAATAAACACGGTCAATTTCAAAAAAAAAAAAAAAAAAAAAAAATACGCGCGATAGTCCAGTGGCGCGACCGGGATATTTTCAATCGAAATGGGCGGTCCGAAAACCCAAAATGTAATTATTTACCCTCGGAACAGTACAATTAAACGTTTAGTTTATGTCCGCACATGATTCGTTTTCCTTATCGGCAGTTTTTCTATTATTGTACCTAGAGGTACGATACGTTCGAGGGGAAGTCCGGACCTGGGACCCTCCCCCCTAGTTATTTCACCACTAAAGTCGTCGCAAATGTTTTCGGCTAAATCTCGACTCTTTTTTTTTTTTTTTTTTTTTTTTTTACGGGTCTCCTCTCTTCGAAATGTACGCGACTTGGACAATTTGTATGGCAGTGCTGAAGGCAAATTATTATTATAATTTTCAGCGGGTGGGCCACTGTTGTAGGTGGGCAGTTGGGAAGGTAGGATATAGAGGATAATCTAATTTATAACTGTACGCAACGCTAAATCGTAACATTAATAAACAACACCCTCAAATCCTTGTTATTTTTTGCCATTAATTACGATTGTCTGTAAATAGTTCAATAAATCGATAGAAAATGTTTTATGAAAATCAAAAAAAAAAAAAAAAATACCTCGCCAATACACGCCAACTAGATCCGAAATGCTTTCAAAAAGCTTCATTTGAAAATCCGAAATCGATTATCTGGTAAAAAAAAGTCGTCCACAGGTGGAAAAAATAAATAAATAAAACATCATAGTGAAACCTTTTACGTAGTTCGATTCGCTCGGAATCTAAAAAAAAATAAAACACGAACTTTTTATCGACTACTGCAAAAACTATATGCGATTAGTATCGTGTACACCTATAAAACCATTTTGATTTCGTTAAAATGTTTGTTGGGTTCGGTTACTCCACCGCCGCCGCTGTTATTGACGAACGATTATCGTCGCGGCACTTAATTAATTTATGTAATCGATACTTAATCCAAAAAAAAAAAAAAAAACCCTTCCCATAATCAAAATATCCATAGGAAATCAATAATAAAAAAATTAAAACGTTCGTAAATTATTATAGCGCCATTTAAAAATCATAATTATGTAGCCGTTTCGTCTTCACGCGTAAAGGTGAACAAAAATAAGAGTAACATTTCAGGATTTTACCGCGTACATTTTAAATTTCCCACAAAAAAAAAAAAAGATTTCGAAAACGTTAACTGTTTTGCCGGGATGTTCAACGTTAAAAACAAATTTGAATTTTATCGTTTACTTTTATTTATTTTATTTTATTTTATTTTTTTTTTTTGTCCGTTTCGATTGTATATTTTAAAAGTTGTAACAATTGATAAAAAAAAAAAAAAAAAAAAATCGTTGTTTCGTTTATAGAACAAAAACATATATACGGTATTAAAAACTTATTTCGTCCGAATCCGAATGTTTTCTGTAAAAAGAAACAAAAAAGAAAACAATGAAAAATACGTCGCATTGTTCTTTGATGTTTCGACCTATCGGGTTAAACAGACGATTCCTCGGAATAAAATAATAATAATAAAAAAATAGTTGGTTATTCCCGGCCGTAGTAATTATACACTTGAAAATCGTAAAAATTAACCCGACCGTCTGTTATGACGTTTTTTTTTTTTTTCTTAAAAGTACCAACGATTGTACCGAACGGCATCGACGACAGTTCGTTATATTACATTGTTCGGAAAGACCGAATGCATAGATGTTGAGTTTTTTTTTTTCTTATTTTTTTTTTATTACTTCTTATATATATATATATAAATATTATCGTGTCGATAATGTTTGTTTCGTATAGGTACGACACAGTGTACGCGTCTATTATCAATAGGTATTACTTACAATAATGTACAGATGCGTTTTTAAGATTTAATATTATATTGTTCGTCGCGGTAGAAAAAAAAAAAATAAAAAAATAATAATAATAAAAAATACATATAGTACACATCGACAATAATAATATAATTATAACGCCCGAGTCTTGGGCGGGTGGGGGATTTCTTATAGAATTCGGGCTGATTTGTCGCGCGTTTCGGTTAATATTAATCGATTTTTTTTATTATTATTTTTATTTTTTTTTTTTTTATATCTATCCAGGTATAATATTGAATAAATATAATGTCGTGGTGGTTTTCTTTACCGAAAACACGCGCGTTCGAAACGTTGGTTTTGCGTAATTACGATACTTGATAATATCATAATTACAAATTTAATTTGCTCGGCTTTAAACGGCGTTCGCGTCGTTCTGGATTGCCGAATAAATAATTCGCGGTCGCAGATATTACGATGATCGTGGCTCCGCGATAAGCCGGTAATAACCGTGGACTCGTAGACCGTATAGACGCGATTATATTATCAGTAAACGAAATACCAAGGTAAAAGACAATTGTAAATTAACTTCCGTCAAAAAACGTAACTGCCGTTACGTATCGAAAATTAAAGAAGAACATCACGGAAAAAAAAAAAAAAACGAAAAAGTCAAAGCCAGAGCAGAAGTGCCGCCTTTGGCCATATTTTTTTTTCTGATCCCGCCCTCCTTCTCCGCCGATCAGACACCTAGTGCCCGACCGCAGTGTTACGTATGCACTATAAGGTGTACCACTTCAGCCATTGTTTCCCTTCAGATCGCTGGACGCATGTAAACAAGAAAATCAATCTTTATAAATTGTTTGCGTAAAATTACACCGGTATTAAATATACGAGGTCTGTTCAAAATGTACCTGGATTTTATTTTTAAAAATTACAAAAAAATGAAAATTATTATTATTTAAAGATATATCTCCTTCGTAATACTCTCCTCCGGGCCATATGCAATGGTCCCAGCGATCTTGCAATTTTTTGAAAGTCCGTTGGAACTGTTCCAAAGTTATAGCTTTAAGTGTTAATTTCCTCTATATCTCGAAATCGTTGTCCTTTGAGCGCAGATTTTAGTCTCGTATTCCTAAGCCCACGTCTCGTCACCTGTGCTAATGTATTTTTTTTTTTTTTTTTGATGAAATTATTATCAACAGAACGATTTTTAATGTCTTGACAAATCGGTAAACGATTATCCTTTTGCTCCAAAGTAAACAACCGCGGGACGAATTTGGCAGGCTGCCCTTTTCATCTGTAAATTTCCGGTTAAAATTCCATGACAAAATCCAATCGAGATTTCCGCTTCATTTGCTGACTCACGAACGGTTAATCTGCGGACAATTCGCACTTTTTCGCTAATTTTTGCCACAACATCATCGTTGCTAGACGTCGACGGTCTTGCAGATCGTGGGGATCGTTTTCAGTTGACTGTCGACCATTCTTGAAACGTTTAAACCACTCGGAAGCCACGGGACGACTTAAGGAATTATCCCCAAAAGCAGTTTTAATCATTGCGTACGTTTCCGTTGCATTTTTGCCAAGTTTCAAGCAAAACTTGAACGCACACACGTCGTTCGTTAATTTCGGACATGTCAAAAACGGCGCACGGAACAAACCGACTGAATAGTTGATGCACGTGCAATATTAAATTGAGATCAGATAGCGGCGAATTCGGGATTTGTTTAAAATGTTCACTAATACGCGGGGAATAAATCTTTTAATTTAAAACGTTATCACACGTGTAGATTAACTTGTAATGACATTTGTCGCGGTGCTAATTGAACAGACCCCGTACTAATAGAAATTACTCGACCGTTTTCCTATGCTTCTCAGACGAGCAAATTACCATCGAAACGTCACGTTTGGTTTTTAAATAGGAATGGAACAGTTGTTGACGTGACACGTTTACGTTACTTTTGGCTATCGATGAATGGCCGTCAATACCACGACTATCCCAGCCGAGTGTTTTCGTTAGATCATATTTTATTCATACGAGTAAACACACTCTATTTCGACTGGGGGATGGGGAAGGGGGGTGTTACTGCCGCCGCGTAGACGTAAAATATACTGGGCAATTATAGGAAAATGCGCTAAGCCGACGGCACTACTTACATATGCGGTAATCTAATTGTTATTATGACTATTATTCTTGTGTATCGTGTGTCAGCGATAACGTGTTTCGTTATTTTTAATTGAATCGTTTTTATCCGCGGACAAAATATGGTATAAATGTATAAAATCGTCCACAACGTATGTATTCATCAAAACAGTTCTTTCCTCAAGAAAGAGGCTTAATATTGTATTGGAATACGTTTCCATCGAGGCGGTATAATTTCCCACGAAAAAATACTCAACTTGAGTTACGCCTTTAAATGATTCTATAATAAAAGGACTTGGGTCAACAAAAGAAGATAATTAGAAGGAAAAAAAAAACCGGAAAAATTCTGGCATGCGCGAAATACGTAAATAAACGAAAAAAAAAAAAACTACCATCAGAATAAGAATTCAATTCTAAAGACTTGAAAAATAGCTACACTGATAAATTGAGAAAATCGAGTTACGTCCTTTTTCGTAGGAGTTGTCGACATATACCAGTGTAATTTTTTGTTGCGATAGTTAAATAGTTACGTGCTCTTTTTTGATAGAATGCAATTGCAGATCGCCATTTTTTATTTCAAAGCGGAATGTTTTCACGTTATTTAGGGACAATTTGCTACGTATGGTCACGCGTTAGGTATACCGTATTTGTTTTTTTTATTATCGGAACTCGTAAGTTCATGGACTAAAATACACATATATAGGCCGTGAAATCTTGCGCTAAAAACACGCAAAATATACATTATTATTTGCACTTAAAAGTCCGGAACGATTCACTAAAATTCTAAACGTATGCACACGAAAAATGCGCAAAAAGAAAAAAAAATCAGTTTATTGAAAAATAATAGTTTTTAATAGTTATATTTTATTTCTTTTGATTTTTATTTTAACTATAATTATTTTACTTGTCTTCAAAGCGTTCTCGTCTTTACCAATCAAGATTTTTTTTTTTTTTTTTTTGTAAACTGTAAAACTCATAAACCGAAACAAATACAAAGATTATGTAAAAAAAAAAAAAAAAACTACAGGAAAGTAAATAAGAAATAATAATTTATTTAATTTATACGAAATATGCGCCGATAACTGGAAAAAATCTACTATTTGCCAAATATGCGAAAAATATGCAAAATATGCGAAAAAAACACGCGCTATTTAACTTTGTATTATTTTTTTTTTATTTCTACTGTTATGAAACGGATTTGTACTTTACTTAGTAAAGTGTTTTCCTATATAGCAAGAAAACCAAAAACGTACGAATGCCCGAGCTCACGAGCCCCGACCGGTATCATTATTCGGTATACTTATATAACATTAAAAATAATATAAAATATTCGTCCCGTCCGCTAGAAAACGCGTTTCGTAATTATTATTATAATAAATAGTGGCCGCGCGGGCGCATTTTTATTATAACGTTTTCCGTAATAATACACAATTTTTTTTTTTTTTAATTATTTTTAGTAACGACGATAATAATTGATGATGTTTCCCATACGTTTATACGGCCAAACGATATTATTTGCACCGGCGCGTTTTTAAACGTTATTGCGCCGAATAAATAAACGCGTAAGTATATTATTATAATTTCTATTATATATTATTATTATAATATTTTCTTTTACAAAGGGCAAACATAATTAGGTAAAGTTAAACTAAACCCGCGGGTTCTCAAAACTATACTTTAAGTCTTATACGAATATATATATATGTATATGTATATTAAAATATAAGCATCGCTCGTAATGCAGTGAAAATACATTTCGCCCCGGACTGGATGACGATCATTTCAAAGTGCTACGTTTAAGTCGAAAGGCTATTAATTAACATTTTCTCGGTTTTTTATACGCTATTCTCCGGCGGTCCCGCGACACTGGTTGGTTCGGTTTTTTTTTTTTTTTTTTCATTTTGTTTGTCCTAGCTTTCTTCTTGGCGTCTTCGTGGTTTCTCGGCCGTCTCCTCGACCCACGGCAAGCGATAACTCTTAAAAACCATGTATTTATCATGCCCTATCGCCTATTATTATTGTTTTTTTCTTAATTATCATTTGGCGTTGCTAACATTTTTTATATATTCGAAAAGTTAATATAAATATATATATATAATACTATTAACTATAATAATTGATGTATTTCAACCCGCCCTCCCACCAGCCGGCACGAAGAAATCCCGCGCACGGGTCTGGTATATGATTCTGTAAAGCCTCGTGGCCTGTGAACCCCCGTAATAGATTATAGTTATCGACAAAAAAAAAAACAAAAAAACGATTTCCTATAAACAAGTCCAGGAAACTTAAAAAAACTTACATAACCCATATTCATTTGTGTATAAATCGCGAGCAAATAAACTTCGTACTACTACTACGTTTAAGCCGAAAGGTTATTAATTAACATTTTCTCGGTTTTTTATACGCTATTCTCTGTCGGTCCCGCGACACTGGTTGGTTCGGTTTTTTTTTTTTTTGTCCTAGCTTTTTTCTTGGCGTCTTCGTGGCTTCTCGGCCGTCTCCTCGACCCACGGCGAGCGATAACGCTTAAAAACCATGTATTTATCAGGCCCTATCGCCTATTATTATTGTTTTTTTCTTAATTATCGTTTGGCGTTGCTAACACTTTTTATATATTCGAAAAATTAATATAATACTATTTACTATAATAATTGATGTATTTCAACCCGCCCTCCCACTACCCGGCACGAAGAAATCCCGCGCACGGTATATGATTCTGTATAGCCTCGTGCCCTGTGAACCCCCGTAATAGATTATAGTTATCGACAAGGGGAACAAAAAAAAAAAAAAAACAAAAAAAAAAATGATTTCCTATAAACAAGTACAGGAAACTCAAAAAAAACTTACATAACCCGTATTCATTTTCGTATACATCGCAAACAAATAAACTTCGTAAATCGAGTCATTGTAAATTGTTGTCGATAATAATATTAAAATATTACTTACCTTGGATTTAATTGGTTTTTTTTTTATTTTTTATTTTGGTATTATACTTTTATATTTTCCGTAGCTCAGCAACGTCGTACTTTCTTATTTATCAATTTATTGTATTTCAGATCTCGGTGTAATAATTTTAAATTATTCTCTTTTTATAATCATTTATCAAATAAGTATATTATAATAACTACAATATTTTATAGTTTACTACAGCAAAAATCTCGGCGAATAATTATGATATAATTAATTTTTTGTCTTCTCGTGTCTTCTGAACTCGCGGTAACATTATAATACTCAATGACAGCAGTGATTATTATTTCTGAACGTTTAAAATAAATTTCAATTCTCTGTAGCTATTTTATTATTCTTGTATTGCTTTTTTCAGAATATCGGGCGAATGTTTTTAACGAAATATTATTATACTATTACCAGCTTATGATTTTTTTTTTTTTAAAGATAACCCATTCAAATTATAATGACGTCTAATAATCGGTATTAAGATATTGTTTTTGTGAATATTAAATTTACGTTAAGCCACACTACCATAAATTTAAGGGCAGTTTTAACGGAATTTTTGAAAAAATTTAAATCGATCGACTACAAAACGATTGGCTAGTGTTTATTTTGTAATCGGTACAATTCGTTCAAATAACCTTCAAAGTGATTTTAGAATGTTTTAACTAAAGACAATCAATTTACCGTCTAGGATATGACGTACGACATATATATTTTCAATTCACTCGAACAAGACTCTGTGAATATTCCAGATTAAAAAGTGGTATTTGTTTTCGCTTACAATTAAAAAAAAAAAAAAAAAGCCGTAACTTTTTTTTACATATTAAAACGTAACACGTTTGACCAAACGGACATGCCATTGCCTAGATAAAGTTGTGTTATTTATTTTTTTTATCATAGACCGTTTTACACTGAATCGTACCGATGTCGAGATAAAACGATTTGTCGACACAATTACGTTTACGTGTTGAAAAACGCGTCGGCGCTGACGCCGCCTTCTCGAAACTCCCGAAATAATCGCGAATCCGTCAATTTTTTTTAATAAAAAAAAATCAAAACCGTCGCCGAAGACTTATCGGAAGTCGAAACTCGAATAGAAATGTACGTTTTCACGGTGTTGTATTTTTATTGTTTAACGATATTTGTCGACTGCAGTGGTTTTCAGAAAAGAAATCACACCGGAGATTCACGTGCGCTCGTTACACGGATTCCAAGTGGTTTTGAAATATTATTTTTGTACAACGATATGCCATGGCTTTGCAATTAGTCAATATAATTGCATTTTATTTGGGTCTAGCCGTGTGCACGTAATTCTGCGCGAAGAACAAAATTATTTTGCGAAATACCGAAAATAAAAAAAATCCTACGTATTACCCAGCTAGGGAATACATTCATTGTTTTATTAGCCGACCCGAGCAGATAAGTAAAATTTATACATACTGTGAACAATAATTGCATAGGCACGCGTACAAATAATGAAAAACTTAATTCCGCGATCGAATACAAATTTAATAATAAAGTTTATTTTGTTTTGTTTCTTATTCATTTGCAAAAAAAAAAAAAAAAATCCTCCCGCGTAATGTTTTGTCCCTGCAAAAACACTCGGGTAAAGTTTTTATTTGTAACTTTTCAACATAATTTATTAAATATCATATACCTATATAGCCAAGTACAATATAGGTACTTTTTAGGATTTTTTTCGTTCTCCCATCTGCCCACGATTGTATATTATTATTTTATTATTAATTAGAGTTTACCTATACGCTACGGTATTATATCGACTGTATTCGAGCCCTCCCGTGTGAATTAATAATTAAAATAAAAAAAATATAAGACTTTTAAAAATATGTAATTTTATACGTATATGTATTTGGAGGGACTAGACAAACAATAGATAACGGCAAACTCTGTGATTCTATTTTCTACTTGGTCGACGAATCATCAGTGATGACGCAGCGTCATATTTACATCGCAAAACCGATTTTTAAAAAAAAAAAAAAAATGTTTTATATATATATATATTAACGGTAAATCGGGTTTCAATCGTTTTACCCGAGTTTTAAACACCTATAGAATATTTGAAATATCTAACGAGTTGGCCACTCTGTTATTTATCTAGTTTATAGCCGTTTTACAATTGTTATCCATCGTTACGTTATTCAGATTTTCTGCAATCCTAATTTTTATTGTAAATATTTTGTTTTTGCTTTTTTGCTATTTATACACGTAGGTACCAGAACGTCGGTACCTCGGGAGGTACCAAATCATCTCGGTACGATTACAGCATAATAGCGGATGTATTGTATTTTAACAATGTTTTATTTATACACTATTTTTTTTTTTTTTTTTTTTTAATATAGAAAACGTGAATTGTATACAGCCCTTTGGCCGATGAATTATTAACGATGATAAATCATATAATATGGTAATCGCCGTTGTTTGACAACAATTGCAGTATTACCTACACTGTTCGGTATGAAACACAATAATACACAACATTAAAATGTTATAATGCGCGTGACGTATATTTATAAAAAAAAAAAAAAAAAAAAAAAAACAGAATACCGATATATTACGGAACGCCTACACGCGCATAATATAAAATATCAAATAATGTCTTTGTTGAATTATGAAAAAATAAAATTTTCGAAACGGTTCAACTCGAATAATAAAATTATACTGCCAATCGGCAGTATACGCGGCCCCAGTGTTGCCGGTCGGTCATTTTTTTTTTTTTTTTTTACGAAATGTCACTTTTCTGTTACTATATTGTCTATGATGACGTTCATATTAATTTGTGGTACCAGCGTAATAAAATCTTTTTTTTTTTTTAAAAAAAACCCTATAACCTTAGGATAATTGAGGCCGTTTCGGAATGTCACCAGTTATCCAAGTCAGCTTACTGGAAACGCATTCCGGCCACAATCTATTAAATTGATATTGTTTGTACTTAGTCTAATGTCACCCGATCTCTCTCTCTAAAATAAATACATTATCTATCTTGTTAGTTTCTTTTTGATTTGTACTTTTTATTTAATAATTTTTTATACTATTCATATTAATGTTTAACTGTTTTAAATTACTAAACGATTACAAAATCCTAAATATCAGCTCGCTATAAGAAACTATGGGTACGCATAAATCGAAATAGAACATTTAATCAATTTTTCCGCCGGCACCACTGCGTAGCGGAGCCGTTATGTTTTTAGGGTGCAATCGATTTCATATGTTTTTTTTTTTTTTTCCGTCGCTCTTAAAACAATGTTCTTTTTATTTCATTAGTAATATTCGGTTTTTTTTTTCCATATCAATATCGTCCATTTGGTCGACTGAGGTAAGTTGTTTTGGCGAGCAATCTGTTTCCCGAGCCCCTTTTTAGTTTCGTCCCTAAACGTAATACAATCATTTAACTTTTAAATTTATCAATTTTCGTGTTTTTTAAATAATATCCTTTGTAAGCAATTCGTCGAGTATTTCGTATTAAGTGAAACCGTCAAGATAACGGACGATAAAGATGACTAAGTTTAATAATATGACTCCAGAGTGTTAATGTTGGACATATAACGCGTAGGTATTCTCATGATAAAATAGTAGATTTTTGTTTTGTGTAATTGAACATATTTTTAAAATATCATCTATAATATGCTTGCACTAGTTATACATAATATTAAACACGAAACAGGGTGTACAATTATTAATTGTAAAGCACTGAAATTGAACCTCCCCGCCGTGGGCAAAAAACCAAAGTTTAAAAAAGCCGCGCGGGCAAAGCCCCCCAGCACCCCCCATCATAATCATTGTTTAACTTCACTAATCACGAGGAGTTCTGTAAAATAAAACTCAAACATAAAATTGTAAACTTTAAAATAAGTATAATCTATATTTTACAAATGTGTATACCACCTATATTTTGATGGAAATGTTTTTTTTTTTAAAATAACATTATCGTTTATCTTATTAGATGATTCTCTTTCTATATTTATTACAGACCGCTCACTGGAGCTATTTCGGGCCATAGTCGACCCGACGTACGGTTTTTTATTCTCCTCGTACAATAAAACGATCGTTTGCGTGTAGCTGAACTTGTGGGCATAGCGAATGCGATATTTAATAGTACTTATTGACCCGGACTACAGGTAGGGTTACCATACGTCCGGATTTGAGAAAAGTCTGGATTTTACAAAAGTATACATGGCCTATATCGATACAAAAAGTTATGTCGGGGGTTATGCCAGATCTTCGTGTTCACTATGTATAAACGCACAATATGTAATTTCGATTTTCGTTCATATTTTTTTCCCGATACATTATTATCGTTGTTGCCATAAAATAAAAGATTAACGTATTCAACCTAATCATTCTTATGTAGGCATTTTATTCGTAGATCTAAGTGAAATTGTATTAATGAAATAACAATATTGTTTATCTTCAATTTACCCTCTCCCCCCCCCATTACTGAAACGGGACTTTGATGTCCGGTTTCGGTCTAAAAAAAAACATTATGGTAACACTAACTATAGATATATTGCTTTAACGAAAACTCGATTCCAGTAACCATAAACCCGTACATATGAATACCTATAAATACAAATAATCATTGAATATTAATTGTTTTACGCAATGAACGTAGTGGGGGGGGGTTTTGTTGCAAAGATTTGGACTTTGAGTTTTATGGTTAAAAATAGGGAATACAAATTAAAAAAAAAAAAAAAAAAACGTATATCCGGGGGGCTAATAAGGCCCACATAGTCACGCCCGATGCTGCCCGTCTAATTCGAACTGTACTCCGACCACCGATTCGGCGACCACGGACGTCAATAATTGGTAATCGCGTGGTCACAACGATACAATTAAAAGCCATTGTAATGTTGCGTTTATTATACCGCACGTTCATTATAATATTAGAAACATAATATTTAATACGGGTGGTTTTGTAACACTACAGTAAGCCAGTATTATCACTAAAAAACGATCGGAAACTTCCATACCCTCTAGTAGCTACGCGTATGTTAATATTATACAGCAAAACCCGTGGCAAGGAGGCAATAATCAACATTTAAATAGATTTAACATTTTTTTTTATTATTATTATTATTATTATCATTATCGTTATAGAAAATGGATTTTAGATATCGAGTGTGTACGATTAAGAATAGTAATATAAAATGTCGACCATTTTGTTTTTAAATTGTTCTTTTTTTATATAAGCGCGCGAGCTTGCGGGTCTTATAAAAAAATATTTATGTAGTTATACCCATTCCGGAATGCCTACTTAAGATAATACGAATCATTCAGTATTTAGTGATTGGCAACACATTAACGGACTAACCGCGTAATATTTATTAAACAATGTGTTTAAATGCATTGTTTTACAGTAACAACTTTTATCGTTATATTTTACCGCCGTGACATTAGCTACACGGGTGAATAATATTTTAATAGTTTTATAGATGCGGATTCCCTTTCCGGTCGCATCTACTGCAGTGTACATTTGCGTACCTAATCTGCCGGTGGCGTATTTGTTTTATGAGGGGGGAGCGAGGGGGTTAAGATAGTTTTCCTAACGTATCCTTTAGAAATGTGTTATTTTAGACATTTTTGTGTTTATCATACAAACAAGCAAAACGGGTACAAAACCACCAAAACCGAACGGAAATTAATAATATCAATTTAAAGTCATCGCAATCAGCTTCTGCCGACCGGTACTTATTCAAAGTTTAGAACGAGCGTCGGGCAGTTGTTCATCCGAGACAACAGTCCGAGATAATATCCTAGGCGAATTTCATCGCCATCGCGCTGCACCTTTTCGATTTCTAACTGGCAACCACGCATAAAGCATAATATCATCATTTTTTTTTTTTTTTTTCGTAATTACGGTTAAAAAACAAAACAAAAAAAAAATTCAACACGGTTATAACTTATGTTCGATACCAATGTGGCCAGTGGCCAATCGGGAAAGTCCGGACCCCATGGACCCCATACCCCCCCCCGCCCACCCCTCACCGTATAAATACTCCACTGTACCATAAAAATGATTTATATATTGTGTAATTACCACAGAGAATACAATTTAGGATAGGGTTATTTTTTTAAAACATTTTTCGTGTTTGTTCGTCATTGTAATAATATAAGTTGATATATATATATATAGATTCTTACATACAACGCTCTCAAACTTTTTGATCTTATAACTGCAAACTCGACTAGAGTGACGACGTGTACAGACGAGATAACACTTTAAAATCCTATACTTATATAAAACGTCGTTTTACGACAATATAAATCGAATAAAACGCGGATATTTTTTAAAATACGTACGTTATATCGTACTTTTAAACCGATATACGTATTTATATATTATTATTATCGTCAATTATTGCGGTATGAACGTATGGATGTACAAATACACATTCAAATATATAATTATTAAATGTCTAGAAAAAGGCTAGTATAAGTATTCGATGGAAATTTCAAATCTCTATGATTTTTTTTTTTTTTTAAACTGAATTACAGCAATAAAAAAAAATAAAATCGAAAATACGTAAGGAACTTTTATTTCGTAAATATTCCCATTTTTCTTGGGTTTTCCGAACTTAAAAAAAACCACAAGACACATCAAAGTATATGACCTCCTAGAATGCACCAATAAGACAATATCGTCCACTGGAAATCACACACTCCGATTTTGATGTTCGGGGCAAGGATTAGGATACAAAAAAAATTTCTCTCTACGCGTACAACCTAAAAAGTTTACTAAAGGTTTTGTTTTTCACGTGAAATTTTCACATTTTAAGTGCCAACGACTTTTCCACCCACCGCCATTTATTGTCGGTAGGTAATAGGGCAGTACTGTCGTACGGATACGCGAATATGAGTAATATTATTTAGGTATATATCGTATCGGAGGTCGTACTATTCTGAGCCGCAGAGTCCGTTTGGAGTTATTATATTGCGACGATATCGTACTTTTACACCGATATACGTATTTATATATTATTATTATTATTATTATTATGGTCAATTATTGCGGTACGAACGTATGGATGTACAAATACACATTCAAATATAAAAAATATTAAATGTTATTATTGGTGACTAAATGAAATATTAGTGGCAACCGGCACGACGGCCCCGGGCGTCTATACGAATAAACAACACGCATATACCTATAATATGATATTAGTTGGCGAGTTGATAAAACAGATTTAGTACCCACACCACCAGCCTACTGTAATATAGTACCTCGTAAATTTTACTGAAGACCCCCGTAGAAAATGCGTCTCTAACGCGTTTACCCGGTTTTATCTGCACTATATTTAACTATATAATATATTTCTTTACTTTCGTTTATACGTACATACATACGTACGTATACATGCACGCATATAATAATATATAATGTGTACTATATAAGAATCTCGTTGCACGTGGAACGAGATTGGACCTACACTTTCCCCTACTAGAATTATTTTTCCATTAGCTCTATCTCATTTACAAAAAATGCACGACGTGTAGACCCTCGGCAGTATTGCCAACGTACAACGTGCAGACAAAAGATGTCCATGAACGTCCAAGCGCGAAAACGACACAGTTTTAATGATTCGTTATTATGCGTTTTATTCACCAGTCTTGGACAACTAAGGTCGGACAATTCCTCTTTACCGGCGGTACCGTTTAATTGAACAAATGCGTTTAAAATCGTAACGTTATAAAAAAAAAAAAAAAAATGATCGCTGCTTGTAAATAAACATAACAAACCGTTTACATTAGCCACCTAGCTGGTATATAAAAAAAAAACGATTTTTATACTGTCGTTGCTTTAGCGCTGCGCAGTATAAATAATATCTCGATCATAAAAAAAACCAACACGTGTTTTATAAAATCGCGTATTTTCATCAATATTTATATTTTATCGTCGTCTTGCGTTTAGCCGAGTAAAACATTAAGTTGCCCGAGCAGCGCGCGTCAAAAAAGTTGTCGTTAAGAACTTTCATATAACAATAAATGCTTAATTTGAAATGACGTCGTCGTCGTCGTTGTCGGTATACTCTAAAAAAAAAAAAAAAAATCCAATTATTAAACCAGAATTACAAAGATTTTAACCGGATTTCGATTTTATGCTTTTAATAAAACTTTTTTTTTTTTTTTAACTCTACCGTCTCGCGCGATCGCATTATAAATAATTTCGAACAATATGCTATGACGATTATTCTCGTGCAGGTGTTATATACATTTATACGTCTACAATTACCTATAGGAAATGCGGTAGAAAATATTTTTACAAAAAAAAAAAAAAACCTTGTTAAAATTGTCTCGAAAACGTATATATTATGTATGGGGGGGTAACAGAGTGATGATGGTAATCGTGACGTGGCGAAGAATCCGGTTCCATTGTAAGGTGTTGGGAATTCTCGAGCAATTACGTTTGAAATATTATTATACATTTCCACCTATAATTTATCATCGACTATTATATTATTCTAACCGGATAATAAAATGCGCATATTGCGATACAATTATAACAACCGACCGTCGAGTGATCTCCGTTTAAAACGTTTAAATATATAAAAACGTTCGGATAAATTGGTCTGTTTTTTTATTTTATCGATCATTTGATAAGCAAACGACGTACCGTACTGTATGCAAATATGGTGGGTGTAAAAAAAAAAAAACCCCGTCTCGAAAACACGGAACGGAGCGAAGTAAAAATACGACTAAACGTAATGTACGTGATATAACGATTGTTGCAATTTATATAGCTTACGCATATAAAAAAAAAAATTAAATAATAATTCTAAGTCCATCACGATGGGTGTTTTTGACTGAGGAGGACCGGAAATGTATTAAGAACGCAATACTGAAATTTTCGAAATAGCGTTGACTCTGTATTATCTGCATGTATTGTTCGGGAGATCTTATTACTTTTTTTTTTTTAACGAAATGTAAAAATCAATCACAAAGTTTTATTTTAATACCGGCATAACAATGATTAAGCGCCTAAGCCGTTTTGACAAACATTTTTTTTTTTTTTAAACTTGTTTTCTTCCGAAGACATTTTTTGTTGAGATATTTATAGTTTTTTTTTTTTTTTTTTTTCAAAAAATGTGCTAGAACGTTTTAAATGTTAACTGTTTATGTTGTGCTACTATAAGTTCACTAGGGTTAAAAAATCATTGACTCTCAAAACTATTTGTATTTTCAGACCTATGTTTATGAATTTTATTTTTCAAAACGTGTATATATTACAGAAGCTTTTTACATATGGTTAGAACAAAATGATAGTAAATAACTCGAAGATTTATTTTTTATTTTTTATTACAAATCACGTTACTTACGAGAATTGTTCAAAATCGTCAAATAATAAAACTGCTGGAATCTACAAAAATAATATAAACGTAAGAAAAGCGACTGTTTTTGGACGTATTAAAAATGTGAGAAAAACAAATTTTCAACGAAAAAAAAAAAAAGAATCAGGTTCTAATGGGTTCTAAAACCTATTAGAACCGTTTGGTTCTGAACGTGTATTGTTATTGTTATTATTATTATTATTATTATTATTATGAACGACTAATGAAACACGCGACTCGTTCGGTTTTTTTTTTTTTGAACCGCTTTTATGATTAGGAAGGTACCGCACGACAGAAAAAAAAAAAAATAAAAAATAAAAACGATACCAGACCGCGAGCGTGTATAATAATAGTAATAATAATAATAATAATAATATAGTATAGAGAACGGGGGACGACGACGGTAAAAAACAAAAAAAAAAACAACTTATAAATATGTATATTATGTATACGCCGCCGTCGCCGAAACGACTTTATTATCGGACGAGAGAACATGATGAAGACATCAAAAAAAAAAAAAAAAAATAAAAAAAAAAAACGTAATCGCATATATTTATACACACACGTGTAGGTATAATAATAATAATAATAATAATAATAATATTATTACTATTACGCGGAGGCGGTGTTCACACGCGCGAGCTGCCGACCGTCCGGAAGACGACGGCCGTGTTCAGGGCGCGGTAACACACACACACACACACACCCGCCGTAGTTGTATATAATAATGGTAAGCGTAATAATAATAATAATGATAACAATAATGATAACAATAATGATAATGACAATATCTAACCTAACAACATAATAATGATAATAATATTCGTGGGGCCGCCGCCCGCAACAATAGGAGCCGTTCTTCTAATTGGATTCCTGGCCGCGGCGCGTGCGGCGCGTAGGTGCGCGTGTGCAAGCGCGCTCCGCCGGCCGGCGCGGCTGGGGGGAGGGGCGGACCGCGTCCGACAGCGCTGCCGGTTGCCGCGGTCGCCTTCCAAGCGAAACCGGTTTTTCGACATTCTTCCATGACGACTTCTTCCCGGACGCCGGGTTTAATAACTCACCGACGGCCGCCCCCTACGCCTCCCCCGTCCCGCAGATAATTGCCGGCGGCCCCGCCCGTCCGCCGCGATAATTACTTTATTAGTGTCGCCGCCGCTGCCACATCCCGCGGACACGACGGCTTGTTGAAATACGAAAATTCTGTTTTTTTTTTTTTTTGTAGAATGCAGCCAAAAAATCGTTCGTCCTTGTGGCATTGATGGAAGCCGTGGGTTGTTCCGTTGTCTTATGAAAAATTCGTTCTGACGGGGATATAGATCGTAACCACCCCACCCTCCACTCGCATCGCGTTTTTCTAATATTGCGGAATACCTACGCGAAGTTTTAAAAATCGAATATTTTTATTAGTAAATCTATTACATTTTTATGGTTCCCGGGGAATCCATCACTTCCGCCATATCTATGTTTGCGACACGTGAACAAAAAAAAAAAAAAAAAAATACGTATCTATAATAAATTTGTTGTTAACGAAAAACGAGCGAAGTTCGATTAAAAATGTTTTCAAAACTAATCAAATTACAATATGTCTATAAATAGCTCAAAAACTGCCAGAATGTATTAAAAAGTTGACCATGTCTAGAAAAGGCCAGTGTAAGTATTCGATGAAAATTTCAAATGTCTATGATTTTTTTAAACTGAATTACAGTAATAAAAAACAAAATGGAAAATAAGTAAGGAACTTTTATTTCGTAAATATTCCCATTTTTCTTGAGTTTTCCGAACTTAAAGAAAACTACAAGGCATATCGAAGTATATGACCTCTTAGAATGCACCAATAAGACAAAATCGTCCACTGGAAATCGCACACTCCGATTTTGATGTTCGGGGCAAGGATTAGGATACAAAAAAAAAAAAAAAAGCGCACATTATAGTGAAACCAATACATTTCTCTCTACGCGTAGAATCTAAAAGTTTTCCAAAGGTTTTGTTTTTCACATTTTAAGTGCCAACAACTTTCCCGCCCCCCCTACCGCTCATTTATTGTCGGTAGGTAATAGGGCAATACTGTCGTACGGATACGCGAATATAAGTAATATTATTTAGGTATATATCATATCATCTATGCGGAGGTCGTAGTACTATTCTGAGCCGCAGAGTCCGTTTGGAGTTATTATATTACCGTCGACGGCAAAATATAAAAACGATTCCGAAATATTATCCGTTTCGTGTCCGCGGCGAGGTCGTAATCTCCTTTCCACCGCCGCCGACCAGTTTACAACACTCTGACGTTTACTTTCGGATATTTCACGTTCCCGCTGTCGTCGGACGACGAATACTATCAAACTTTATATTTCTGTATATATATATATATATATATATATATAAAATATATCTACTTACCTAGCACGCGTGCCAAATCCTTTGTTGGGCGCATTATCCCAAACGGTTTTTTTTTTTTTTTTATCGTTATCCGCTTTCGGCGTGTAATTTCAATTGTCCACTCCCCCTGACGCTACCGCCGTTTTAATCGAATCGTACGATAATAATATTATGTATTTTTTTTTTTAATAAAATGACACTTCTATAGTAATAATTACGGCCGAATTCGTGTTCGGGAATTTTTTAAGGAATCCGTCGATTTGTTCATATCGATGTATTCGTGTATTCCGTGAAGATTATTAGTATTGCCCAGTAGAATGATAGATAAACGTATATGATATTTTAAAAAACACTCGGTAGTTTCCGGCGCGTTTCATAACGGTACGACTGTTATTTGTTATCAGATAATGCCTATGTAATAAGCTCGGACACGAACGCACGTCGCTGGTATACACATGGGTGCATTATTTATCAAACTTTCACGCAATGATATTTTTTTGTGAAGGTTAGGAAACACAACCGATGACGATTACACCATGATATAATTAAAAAAAAAAACGCAAACGCGGTCAATGGCTAGAGTTTTTTTAGCCCCTCCCCTTCCACACTCCCTTGTGATACACGTTACTAGTCCTTGAATAATCCGATATTTCCAATTTTTCGTAACCGTATCCGTATAATATAATATTTGACGGTTGAAATGTACGGATTTTTATGCATTTCGAATTGTCCGTGTTATTATACTGGTGTATACCTAACCCGCGCGAGCACGATAACGTGCATACGAATACGGAATTAGAATAATGTACAAAACGTGAAACCCCCGAGGTCGGTCGTCGTTAAATTTACAACGTCTACGTCTGGACTTATAATGGTGTACGCGTGTAGTTATCAAATGAAAAGAAAAAAAAAATCGCATCGATAAAACGGTTTCGCCTGAAACTCGGCATTTCCGTGCACGGCGAAATCTCCAATAATGGTTTTATAATAGGAGTGTTTGTAACGATGATATTGTGCGCAACATCTGTCGTTCTGTAAAAATATAATGCAAAATCACAAAGTATAACGGGTCCGGGGACACGCAGGTATCCGTGATTGGACATGACGTTGGCTTATCAGTATAGACTTGAGCAGTTGGTCGCGGTAATTTTCGTCAAGATTTAAAATTTTATATTTTAATAAATCTCGAACCGTGATGTCTATATTATAGCGGACGCCGCTTATAAGACTCGAATTCGCACGGAACGGTCCGGACACATGTCCAAATTAATGATGGGAAGGTTAGGTTTATACAAGTTTTATATTTCACTTTTATACAATTACCATGTTGTATTCTTTAATTAATTTCTCATAGAACTATTATTATTTATTATCCTTATTGTTTACAACATTAAACGTGTAAAACATTAGACACGTTTTTACGATTCAAAAAATACCACAAATAGAAATTTATTTAAATAAACAAATACAACGATAAAAAAAACATCCATATTACACTCTAATATATATATATAATTACTAACTGACCCGACGGAAAGAGTTGTTTTACTCGTAAAAATACAAAATTTCGGATTTTTGAATTCGAACTCTTGATTTATAAGATCAGAGATGAAGTTACCGGCAACGGTGATGGGGATATTGACGAAAGCGATGAGGAATAAGCTGACATCGTAGTTGAATTATCGACAAACAAAGCGGTTCTAGTTGCTCTATAAAAATGCCGAGGGAGAGCTGTACATCACAGGCACTCATTTTAATATACAACATGAGTACGAGCTGTATATCAACGGAATAGTCGAAAGTAACAAATCACCAACATTTTAATAAATAATATTACAGTGTATACATATAATATGTAAAATATGTGACACGAAAAAAAAAAAAAAAACAAAATAAAGCGAGCGGTTTTTTATTTTTTTTTTTTTTTTTTTATTCGATTCTTTCCCCGCTTTGGCCCGTAAGGTTCGTTCAGACTCGCTTTGCGTGGGTCACAAAATGCGTCTTATAAGCGACGTCCGCTGCGTACGCGAACACAAAAGTAACGTGTACGTAAAATTCCGGGCCGAATTTCACGTCGGGACCGCGAAACCGGCGGCCGGCCTCGAATAACGGCCGGTGTGTAATTTATAATACCGCCGCGTTGTGCCCGGACCGTGAAGAATTAAAAACGCCGTGTGCCGACGCGTTCGGCGGGAAGCGCAGAGTTATTCTACGACGACGATGGCGCTAAGGGTCGTCTTCTGTTCACGCGGATGACGCGGAAGAAGAGTCGTCGTAAGGGTAGGTCCTACCAGGGGACTTTGTAAATAAAAAACAAACAAAAACCACTCGACTACCCGAACAAAATAACAGCTGTTCCGGACGGTTGGCGGCAGACGATGTGATTTTCGCTTAAAGACTTCTTCGACCTCCGTGTTTTCACGAGACGTCGTCGGTACTGTATAATAATACAGCGGGGTAGCATATTTGTATTTGTATTTTATTTTTATTTTTTTTTCACCTTAACGAGTAACGCGGTTTCTATTTATTTATACAGCCGTTATTAAAATATATAGGTGAGTACGCGTGTTTTTTTTTGTTCCCGGTCTCTGCGAATTTGCCGTGTTTTTTTTTTTTTAATTTTTAAATGTTCTTTGCGAAACTCGGTCAAACGTATATGAGTAGTTCATTAAATACTAAAAATATCAGACAAAAAAAAAAAAAAACATTGTTTACGAACGCATATAGTTTATAATAAATAATTGTATAGTAAAAATTTGTTCGCAAATAGGTTAAGTATGCGTTTTCATTTTTCCTCTGGCGGTCGACGGCGTCGGCGGCGATTTACTCGCATTCATTTCCGCGTCGAGTATAATAATAATAATAACGACTCTCGAAAACACACAAAACTCGTATACTTGTACCTATTGCAATCGAACAAAAAAAAAAAAAAAAAAAAACGATTCGTTAAAATATCGTCAATGTATTGTTATTATATACTCCTGGCTATAGAGTTTTCGATCTTTCGTTATAGACACATTATGGAAAATATTCCTGACTTAGTGCTTACCCGTTTAAACGCTATACCGTCAATAATTATTGCGCAATTTGCCGATCTGAGTGGATTAACTTATAAACGGGAAAATAATCGATAACCGCTAATGTAACTAATCTGTACTAATATTATAAAAAAAGTAAAATTTATTAGTTTCTATGCGACGAATAATCTCCGGGACTACTGACCCGATTCTAAAAATTATTTCACTAAATGGAAAACTATCCCCGAGTGGCATAGGCTATTATATATTCCGGAATTCAACCTTTTTAAAAAGTGGCTCGTACGTTGTTGTTGGGTTTTTTATTTTTTTTTTTGATACTTTTTATGTAGGAATTATTATTGTTGATTTATGGGTGTCCTTGGTGATTTAAATGGAACATTTAAATAACAGTTGACATTCATTACCTATTTGATTTAGTTGTCACGAGGAATAGAGTCCCGTTTCTAAAAGAGATTAAAACGATTTAAAAAAAAAAAAAACAACAAATATTTTGACAATTTAGTACCATTTAGCGACGATTCTGGATGGCCAAACTTGACCCGAACAAGGTCGGGCGATTTATTTATTTTTTTTAAAAATCCGACATTTCTCTCGCAAAACGGAGAAAATATTATTTTAACGTATCTGACCATAAAATATGAATAATCGTCGACGTTTTATAATTATTAATCATAATTTAAACGCGCTTACCGGTGAAATTTATCGTGATATAATTTATATATATTTTTTTTAAAAGAGTCTGTGATTCGGATTTTTATGTTGTGGTCGGTCGGCAATTCGAAGTAAATGGTAAAATTTTATATTATTTTGGTCGTTAAACGATAGTGAACTCGGTATACCGCAATTGAGTTTTACTCCCGTTTCTATTGTCCCACGAACCCGCCCCCGACGTCGCGTGGTAAAACGTAATTGTAAAAAAAAAAAAAAAAAAAAATAGACAACCCCTCGGAATTGTCTATGGATACCTACCCGTTTATATATTATTATTATTATTTTTATACAAGATTATTACTGAATTGCGTATAGGCATTGTCGTTTAGGCAACGTCGGGGTTAAAACGAATTAAATTGTAATTTATTGTCGGCCCGGCCCTCTCGGGGACTTTAATCAAAATTCGAAAAGTACGAATATATCGCTATAACGTTTTTTTTTTTTTTTTTTTTTTTTTTTTTTTTTTTTTTTTTTTTTTTTTTTTTTGTCCAAATATATTGAATATTTATAAAAAAAATTAATTTCTGACCGTCCGACTATTATTGCTACATAAAATTCTTCGTCGTACCCTATTATTTTACTATATCGAAATAATTGCTTTTTATACGACAAATATATATAGTTACTGTATTATTTAATTAAAAATCTTATCGACGGGATTTATTTTTTCAATCTTGATAAATGGTTTTTTTTTTTCTTTTGGTTTTCATCTTCAGATCGATTCATACAGAGAGATTCAAATAATTGCTCGTTTACGATTATACTCGTATGTATTTGTTCAATATAGATTTTCCTAAACCATTCAAATTGTCACAATATTACGTTAATCGTTTTTTTTTTTTTTTCTTTTTTCAAAGCGTTCGTTTCCATACGACTTTTATTTAACGAACGGCTGACCGACGACGCGACGATTTGACGAAAACGTTCGTTTGAAATTTTCTTAAGTTTATCGTCTAATTGCTTTTGCGGAAAAGTTGAATATTTGTTTTATTTTAATTTTTTTATATTTTTTTTTCAAACAATTTTAATATGCATTTCAAACGTTAAAAGCGTCTGTTCTCCAACTGCAGAAAGTTGAACGAAAGAGTAATCCGGAATGCTTAACCGACAGGGCGAAAATCGCGTCTAACGTCGAAAAAAATTAAACGTATAATATTAAAAAAATAAAATAAAAATATTATTATATTGTAAAATCACTCGTATTTTTCCGTCGATAAATCGCCGCGAGCAGTACGTACACGTATATATATATATATATATATATTGTTATAACGCTGAATATTAAATAAAACAAAATAGTGGAAGTAAAAAAAAAAAAAATAAAATAAATAATAATAGCCAGTATATTTATTATAATATATCCGCGATAATGCCCTTTTATTTTTTCACGGCCCGAATATCCGTTTTTATATATCATTTTGAATTTATATACGTATGGCGTTATGGGTATTGGATAAATTCTTGCGTGTATATACCGTGTTTTGTGCGCCCGATCCTCACGCTGTCCCCGTCCGCGGGGGCTCAGCAGTATTTTATTACACGCGACTACCCTCGGCCGTGCATTACCGCCGGCCCGGTAATACGGTGGACCCACCACCGTTCGATTCGAGTAATAAACTCGATTTCCTCTATTCCGGGGCGAAAATTTACGAAATAATCATTTACATAATAATATTATACAGACATACGCACGCGCGATTCTAGTCTCTATTATATTATATAATATAGATAAAAGGCGTCTAAAGTAAACGGACCCCGACCCCGTAAGCCCGGCAAAGGGTTCACTGTTGTAATGCCAGTAAAACTTCAATACAACGAACTTCCATTTAACGAAATTTTCTATTTGACGAATTATTTTTGAGGAACCACGACCTTCATTGTTAATCGTGCGTAAATTTATCTCTGTGTAACGAATATACTATTCGATAACAAACTTGTTTTTGTAAACTTTGTCACTATCGAATATCAAATATCGTTCTAAAATACCTACGGTTTTATTGTTTACAATAAAGACATTGATGATAGGCAAGCCGGTCAATTTGGCCGGCAGTACTGCAGTTCCAATACCGACATAAACGTAATCGTACAAAATGTGATGAAATCGAAGGAGATCGTGCAGAAGAATTACCCAAACTCACAGGAAAACAGATACTAAACGCCTTTTCTGTGGTGACAAATGGTTTTAGACAACAAGCAAATGTTTCGGATGCAATTTTTTTGTAAACTCAATGAAATCGAAACATTTTACGAAAACAGTACAATTTATAAAAATAATATAACATACGAAACTCACTGATTATTTCTTTTAAATTAATATTAAAAAATAATAACGTATATGTAGGATATTTTATGTTTATTTGTAATATAAAATATAGAATATGAAATTAAAAAATTGATACATATGAAGAAGAGAAAAACATGTAATTCTATTTAACGAATTTCTCTGTATTACGAATTTTTTTTTGTTCCTCGTGAGACTTTTTTATATGGAAGTTTAGCTGTATAATAAATGCGCACACTGAGGACCACAGTGCCCGGGGAGCACCACGAACCCATTCCAAGGGCACCAATGACACCGTACCAATAAAACAATTATATTTATGTCCAATAACCTAAACCAACGGCTTAAGCGAAGAATGTATTGGTTTTTTTTTAATAACGTGTGGGGTTTTTTTTTTCTTCACGACTGTAAACATAAAACGTTTCGACCGCAGAAATATCGCACCAATCATCGATATGATCAGTTGTGATTTCTGGCGGATATTCCGTCTAGCCGGTGGTATTGGTAGGAGGAGGTGGTCAGTGTTTGATTTTTTTTTTTTTTAATAATCATTTGTACGCATTTCTTTAAAATTGAGTGGGGGAAAAAAATAATCCAAAAGGAAACGGTTTCTGTTAATTTCGATTTAGTATTTTTATTTTAATTCAGTACTTTCTAGACGCAGTGGCGCTTTTCAAAATACTCGACATTTTTTTTTTTTGGTTTACGTGCCCCGTAAAAACGCATAAAATTTTGACCTGAGGTTCATCATAAGTATTACCGAACGGTTTTCAAAATAAAATTGAACGTTTGTTGCTATTTTTTCTGAAAATCGTTTTCAGTTTAAATGTCCTCGTGGTTTTCACAGGAGAGCACCGCCGTCTAATAAGATCGGGAACCACCGATTTAAAGTATACTTACGATTTCCTACTGCGGGGGATTGATGTCAGACACGAAATTATCGCGTTAGTTGAACTATGCCCATTCGATCCATTCGTGTACCGTATAAAAAACCGTATCATTTGGGCACTTATCGTGGTTTATTGTCAAATCGGTTTATTGCGCTACAAAAATAATATCCATTCTGCGGGAGTTTTCGGGCCGTTTCGTCATTTCCGACACTTGTTCCATATCAATTTGAATATTGCGATGGATGGCTTGGGTATCGCCAAACCGTTTAGCCCGTTCTAAATTGAAAAAAAAAAAATAATAATTATCAACGATTACATATTTTATAACCACAAACGATTCCCGTAGTTTTAAATAACGTTTGGGTAATAATATTTTTATGTAGATTATAAAATATTTGTAAGTGCCGCATTGCATATCATTGGAACACAATGTAGTAGAATTATATTTTATTGAAATATATTTGATCGGACAGACATTTTGAAATTTCAAAACCGTTATTTTTCAAAGATATATTAATTCAATATTATAATTTTCGTGAAACGCAAAAATAATTATTTCCTTACAATCGCGTCTCGTAAAATGCGGCAAATAAAAAATTCCGCATAAAATATTCCCAAATAAAATATAGGCGTCCGGTATTCGTACGCGAGAACGGGAACTGGATGCCATTTCAGATCCTGAGCCAAACGGGACGAGCTGTTATATAGTTTTACTAAAATGTGTTTTATTTTTCTCGAGAAACTCTTTTTCGGGTAGTAAAAATACACCGATATTTTCGTACAGCACCCTAAAATACGCGGACTTTTCGCTCGGTGGTACTTTATGCTAATCATTTCTTTGCAATTTCTGGTTTCGATTTTTTTTTTTTTTTTTTTGTAATTATAATATTTTTAGATTTTTATTTGATTTTTTTTTTTTATCATTTTTATACCGAATAAATTAGACCGCACGTAGTAAGTAAAAGGCAATTTTAAATTTTAGTGGATCTTTAAAATTATTATTCAAAATAGTTAATTTTTATTTATTCGACTGTTTGTCGAATAAAAATATTATACGGGTATAATATGTTTTTTTCTTTTCTTAAGTAATATTCATGTGCAATTGAAATAATATTTAGAAACTTCTAAATTGCCCAATTCGCCAGACCATTTATATAAGCCAGTTTTTAAATTTTCCGAATAGAAGCACTTTAAAATGTGCATTTTGACGAAAACCTTTCGACTTGCAACAGCACTTCTGTAATTGTTCAAGACCTAATTTTGGATTATGATAGTGTACACCTGCAGCAGCAGTGTACAGCAGTTCCATTTGCTCGAAATCTACTTAAGTGCAGCGTTTCATGGCCATTAACCTTGAAAGTAATAGGTGAACGTATATACGTGTATATATATATATATATATATATATTGAAGTCAACAACGAAATGAAATAACACGAGGCGTATGATATTTTATGTTAAATGTCCGATAGAATTATTTATATACGTACCTATACGTTTTAATGAAAATTTAGATTTAGCGAAAATGTAATTTTTATTTTTTTTTTTCATCGTCTGCGATTATGCGGAAATAAAACGCGTAACGTAACGAATACGCCATTTATATATATATATTTCTTTTTTATTCAGTTTTCGACGTGTAAAAACGTCTTTTATATTATTATATAACTATGTCGAGTTTTATATTATGTTTCTTCGACATCCTATTAGAGAGCTTATTATCAATCGGCGATAAAACTTTTATTTTAAATTTATTATCGTAAAGTCGCGTAGTCTAGTGTCGTTTTTTTTTTTTTTTTTATAAAATTACTTTCAAATATCTAATTTGAATCGTAAACTTTTTTTTGTTTTTAAATTTTGAGTGTAGCGAATAAGCTATTATCGTTTTACCACGACGTGTTTTGTTTCTTTCAGAAAACGCTTTTTCGATTAGTAAAAAACGCTCCGAATTTTTCATATCGTACCTAAAAAAGATACAGGTGTTTTGTCCGGTACTTGCAATATTTGAACGATGTTTCTAGATTTCTGACAATTTTTGTAAAATTAAAAAAAAACCCCCTGACAACAATTGGCGATAAATCAGTTAATTTCCGGGTGATCTCATCGGCCACGAATGGAAAAACACACAACTAACATTATATTACATTGTATTACAACTTAGCGACTGTTAACCGAACTCTGCTCAGCATCGTTTTTCGATTGCGATGATTTATCGTCGGTAATACTAGGTATTGTTATACCGACCTACATGCACCCTAGTGCTGAGCTCTTAGCCTGGATCAATCCGGTCCTATGCAAAATCTGGATTTCTATCCGGATTGGAAAAATCACAATAATCCATATAATCCGGATTACAATTACATTTCCGGAATAATATTCCGGAATGTAAAAACAAATTGTGCTTATAAAATGTAAAAGACGATCCTAAAAGAGGAAAAATCGTTTTCCATTAGGCGTTCTTATCAATATCGCGGAATCAAAGGCGTATTTTGACTTGCGGGGGGGGTGGGGCGGAGATATATGTATTTGTCCAGAGTCCACTGGCTCCGATCCCCTCACCTTCTCCCTCAAATTGTTTTAAATTATAATAACTTATTAACGCTATAAATACAAAATACGTCAACATATATATTCTCCCAAATGGAAAAGAAATCCTATTTACGTCACTGAAACCATGAACCATAGTATAATTCCTTGGGATGCAAAATAGTTTTCAAAAAAATGATCATGGGGTTGAGGAGGATCCATCCCCCATATCCTCTCCCCTTAAACACGTCACCGGAACGAAATGCCGACTATCCCGGTAACCTTCCTGTCGTGGTTTCGCATAACGAATCCGAGGGCTATTTTGGAATATCGAAATCATTTTTCCTCCGTTGACCAGCCCGTTAAAATATAAACGGGCGAGGGATAAGGGGAGGCGTTGCCACAAGTTAACGTGTACGAGGGGACTCCATCGATACGCGAAAAGCGCCCCCCCCGTGCTTAAAATAATGTACGAATATGTTATCGTTTACTGTTATACACTTATTCGATTTCGACGTATTTTTGTATTTATCGCCGTTGTTATATGCGCGAGCACATAGTTCTGTTAACGTTTACAATTATTTGATCATAATTTACGTTTGCCATTCGGATCGGTCAAATTACTGTTGAACGCAACTAGCGGCCCGCGGAGCAAAGTATGTGTCCGGCTATTTCTATTATTATTATTTTATTTATTTTTTTTTTTTTCATTAAAAATAATACGCTCTCGTTTTAATTATTGTATTTTAACGGCGGCGGCGGGAGTACATAATTTATTGTTCTTTTTATTATTTTTCGCGTGCGCGCGTGTGTGTGTATTTGTAGCTCCCTCATCAACGCCAACACGCGTAAACACTAACAAGTCTTGTATTAATATATATATATATATATATATTATACGCTCCCGGGGTTTTAGAAATCTATTGTAAAACGGATCAGGTACTAGAGGTCGTTTTGAAAGGGCATAATTCCGACGACGATTAATTCAATCACCCCGGGACGAAAACGGACCAGTTTAGAATATGTAATGAGCGCCGTTCCTGCTCGGCGGCCGGGAATCCGGCGGGCTCGCAGGGAAGAAGCGCGGCCCGCACACACACGGTGTCCGTCCCGTTAATTGCGACCGGATTTATAGAGCTTAACGGATTACGAGGGTACTCAAACTATATATATATATATATATATATACACCCTCGCCTACCTGCCTGGGGCTAGAAAGGGGAAATGAAAATAAAAATAAAATAATAAAAAAAAAAATTGTTTACCGCGTCCGTTCGTGGCGGTTGACCGCTGAATAGTATAATGGCTTTAAACTTGCATATACAATATACATATAAAAGTACCCAATACTATACCGTATACAGGGTGGCGCAAAGACAACTAAAAATGTATCTCGATCGTAATAAAAGACAATTGAATCGAATTTACCGGGGCGCAGATAAAAGACGGTTACAAGTGTTAATTGTCTAAAAATAACGATTTTTTTTCTATAATTGTTTATCGATTTATTTATATTTGAAATAGTATAAAGCTACTAGTATACTATATACCAGTTACACTACTCGGCCTATAAATAGTAGGAAGATCGTTGTGGCCTGATAATTTAGTTTTGGTGGTCATATTGAAACACAGTACACAGTTGCCTACAACAATTTAGAATCAAATCCACAACTAATATAACAAAATAGTCACTCATTAGCATTTTAACGTGTAAATTTAAATTATTGTTTTAAAATATAATATTTAACGATAAGGTCTGTTATCACTAGATTTGTTATAAACAGTACAAACTCGATTATTTTTATCTGTATCAATATTTTCAACAAATAATGACAATATTGTGCAATAATAATTTAAATAATACCTTAATATAATTTCATAGTGGGTTACACTATTTGACCTGTAAGATTTTAGACCACTCAAAATATAATCAAATTATACATCTACATACTCAAAGTACAGGGATAATATGCTGTAGGCTTACACTAATTGGCTTGCTGAAAAATAAATTGCTTGAAAATATTGGTATTTACGTCGTGGATTACATAAATTGACACTATTTTAACAGTGTGGCTTTACAGTAAAAAAAAATAAATAAATAAAGTTTAATTTAGATAGGAATTAGTCATCTGAGGGTTAAAATATTTGGCTACAATGTGTATTTCACCTCAAATTCGAAAAAAGTGAGGGTTACACCAATAAGCCTATTTGAACCGGACGATATTCTAAAGAAAAGCGTACACTATGGTAAATGATTCGCTCAGAATCTAAAATATTATCTAGATAAATTAGTGTAAATAATACAATATAAGTCGTCTAAGATAGCTAATTATCATAACTATATAAATAGTAAAAAGATAATTAATTATTTATCAAGATAAAACTCAATCACTGAATAAATATCGGGCACTTAAACGTCACAATGATATATAAAGAGAGGAGAAAAAATTATATGTAGATAGATAACTAATATATACTTATTACCATAACTACGCACCGTATTTATCAGAAAGTGTTGCTTAAATTATTTGAAATTTATAATAAAAAAAAAAAAAAAAAATGAGATATCGTAATCGATAATAATAATATATTGGACACCGGTTGCTTTCGTTCACGCCGCGGCTAGCGATTTCGAAAAAAAAAAAAAAATATTACTGTTTTCGCGTTGGAAAAATATATTTTAAATTCAATTTCATTATTCGAATACGGTTCGTATTATTCATCTTATTAATTCGTCTCGAAAGTCCGGATATTGTATTGAATATTTGCAATCGATTAATCGTAGCTGCGTAAAACGTGTTGGTCGCTATATTCGAAAATTGTATTCAAAAACTCACTGTCCACTGATAAAGCGATTTACTGATAAGAGTATACTGAAATGGTTGTTGTAAACTTTTAAATAGTGATGAGTATCGGCTGATATTGAGGATATCGGAATACCGGATATTTTTAAGGAAAAAAAAACCTAAACAAATGTCTCTGGAATATGAAAATATCGTTTGAAAAAAATATTTCCAATATCGTTTCACGGATTTCTATTTCAAATATCGGGGAGGGGGGGGGAATATCATATCGGCTCACCGTTACTCGTAAATATTTGAACGGTAAAATTCTCCAATTTCTATACAACGTGACCGACAAAACGAATGTATTTTTTGTATAAAATTCCGCGAGAAAAGAAACAAAAAAATAATATTTAAAACAACAACAACAAAATAACATATTTAAAACGTTTATATATATATATAAAAAAAAAGTTTTAAATATAACTACACGTTTTTAACACTCGGCAACCCTGATTGTATAACGGATTGACGTGGAGAGAGAATGAGAATCATAAAAAACATAGAATTCTCATTGGAAATCCGTGCAATTCGTTTAAGTATAATTGTATTATTAATTTTTTAATTTTCGTCCTGCGGTATTTGACGCGGAAACGCGTAAAACAAGTAAAATATTAGTAGACCGACGGGTGTTCACTGTTCATAGTTGACGAACAAAATCTTTTTTCCGGTGTTGTATACCAAAACTATTGTGTCATATTCGTCCCGGCCTCCCCGATCTCATCCTATGACCAGGTGAGTATAATTATTATAATTGTGCGGAGAACATTGTAATGTATATTTGAAGGCGACGATAATATTATATACGATATCATATATGGATAAAACGATTTTCTCTCGTCGTAATAATAATATATATATATATATATATATACAGTAAAACTTCCATATAACGAAGTACTGAATTAAAATAAAAATACTGAGTCAAAATTAACAAAATCCGTTAACTTTTGGATTATATTTTCCCCGCTCAATTTTAAAGAAATGCATACAAATGATTATTAAAAAATCAAACACTGACCACCTCCTCCTACCAATACCACTGGCTAGACGGAATATCCGCCAGAAATCACAACTGATCATATCGATGATTGGTGCGATATTTCTGCGGTCGAAACGTTTTATGTTTACAGTCGTGAAGAAAAAAAAAACCCCACACGTTATTAAAAAAAAACCAATACATTCTTCGCTTAAGCCGTTGGTTTAGGTTATTGGACATAAATATAATTGTTTTATTGATACGGTGCCATTGGTGCCCTTGGAATGGGTTCGTGGTGCCCCCCCGGGCACTGCGGTCCTCAGTGTGCGAATTTATTATACAGCTAAACTTCCATATAAAAAAATTCTCACGAGGAACAAAAAAAAATTCGTAATACAGAGAAATTCGTTAAATAGAATTACATGTTTTTCTCTTCTTCATATGTATCAATTTTTTAATTTCATATTCTATATTTTATATTACAAATAAACATAAAATATCCTACATATACGTTATTATTTTTTAATATTAATTTAAAAGAAATAATCAGTGAGTTTCGTATGTTATATTATTTTTATAAATTGTACTGTTTTCGTAAAATGTTTCGATTTCATTGAGTTTACAAAAAAATTGCATCCGAAACATTTGCTTGTTGTCTAAAACCATTTGTCACCACAGAAAAGCCGTTTAGTATCTGTTTTCCTGTGAGTTTGGGTAATTCTTCTGCACGATCTCCTTCGATTTCATCACATTTTGTACGATTACGTTTATGTCAGTATTGGAACTGCAGTACTGCCGGCCAAATTAACCGGCTTGCCTATCATCAATGTCTTTATTGTAAACAATAAAACCGTAGGTATTTTAGAACGATATTTGATATTCGATAGTGAAAAAGTTTACAAAAACAGGTGTGTTATCGAATACTATATTCGTTATACGGAAACATCGTTACACAGAGATAAATTTACGCACGATTAACAATGAAGGTCGTGGTTCCTCAAAAATAATTCGTCAAATAGAAAATTTCGTCGAATGAAAGTTCGTTATATAGAAGTTTTATTGTGTATATATATAATGCGTTTCTTCAAAAGTTAACGCGTATACGTGTAAACATTGTATAGTATTATTATCGCTCTGTATACATGCAAAGTGGAAGGCAGGCCTAGGGATGGGGCAAATAGGAGAATATTGCGCGTACCTACGCGTAGAAAAGAGTGAGAGGAGAGACAGTGAAAACGGTAAATTTTCAACAGAGTTTGTTTTTAATGCGTTTTTCCGGAACCCGTAGCCCGTCCGCTTTTCTTCGCTAAATATATTTAATGGCATTTGATGCGCTCTTCTCCGGCATACACTAAAACTCGGCGCGTATTGGCCTAAATTGCTTAAAGAAAAACACTATAACGTCTTTATATTATTATTTTATCTTATTTTTATATATATATATCTATGTAGTGCAGCAGGCTGTTCACGGTGCAGTATATTTATCCTTAACTTGCTTAATTCGATACCGTTAAATTATGGCCCCATTTAACGTTTTTAGTAACACTATTCACCTTATATATATATATATATATATAATTATAGCTATCGCCGCCATTAAAAGTAAACTATTTTCGCTTTATTCGCGATAACGCGGCGATATAGCTGTGCTTGCTGCGGACGGGGCTGGAGGGAGGCGAGAAAAATAAAATATATTCAGTTTATTACTACGTTATAGGTAAGTATAGTATAATACTGATTGTTATCACCGTAAACTCAATCTACATAAATAAATAGCGCCGTCCGACAACGGTTTGAGACTCTCTGAACGTAACGGGGTACTTACTATGCGTACTTATTATTATTATAACCTTTATTGGTTTTTTTTTTTTTTTTTTATGACGTGTGGATTTTTGTTTTTTCTCTCTCTCCCTCTCTCTCTTTCTGTGGACAACTTTTTTTTTTTTACCAGAAATACCTCGCTCCGACCGAAAACCGGCAATAGAATAATTTTTTTTTTTGATATTTCTCCCGTAGTTTTCCCAAATAACGGGCGGGAGGGGGGGAACGGGAAAATCGTACGCTCTTTCTATTTATTTCGATTTCGAATTTTTATTGTCATTTGGTTTAAAAAGCATCGTTTAGAGACCCGACATTTTTTTCTGAATACTTGTTTTATAGCCGTTTTTTTTTTAGACGCGCGATTCTATTTTCCAAAAATTTTCGAGTTATATTACGTTGTATTCAATTTTCTAGGTTTTTTTTTTTAGTTTCTTTTTGGTTTTATGCGAGTTATATTTTTTTGGTTTCGTCATTCATTTGTTCTTATGAAGGCCATAAAAAAAATATGGAAAATCTGTATTCACGATCGATTTTTTTAGTTTTATAAACGTTTAAAGTTTACCGTTCAGATTTCGATGAAAATCGTACAAACCTCTATTTATTTTGCGTATACCAAGGTACCTGCTTTTTTCCGATTTATGCGAATAAAACTTTTTTGGCTCCATACAAATGCTCAACAATGCGTTAGGAAAAAACACAGACAATTGTAACAATTATCAATTTTAATTTATCGAGAAATTTTTAACCAACTTTGCCCGGAATCGTATACTGTTAACAATGATTTATCGTTACGTACATTATATAAATTAGATTCATCTCTATATTCTACCTTCCCAACTTTCCACCCACGACAGTGACCCATCCTTAAGTAGTAATTTTTTACTACCAGAAAATCCAAATTCGATTTTCTTCTACATACCATTATTTGGTTAACTTGCTCGGGCGATAAAACCGTAAACGATTATTATAGTCGGGCGGTGTACGAATATAAAATTATTAAATAAATCAAAAATCTGTGCGAGGGTGCGAGGCTATACGTATGAAGGGATTTTATAGGATTAAATTATACAAAGCAGAAAGGGGGTGGGGAGCAGAAGTAGGAATAATGCAGATTGGTCGGTGCGACCAATCGCCGTCGCCGTGTATATTCAAAAGTATATAACTTTTTTTTAATTCACACAATTTTGCTAGTTATATAATGGTAAAAATCGACGTGAAGAATATTCGAGCAGCGAACCGACCGTAACCGCTCGAGTGGGTATTCGCACGGTCTGCAAAATCGTATTTTTCACCGAGGGGATTACCACCTAGCTATAAGCGCGTCGCCGTCGACACACACAAAAAAAAAAAAATAATAAAAAATAAAAAATAAATATATACAAATTCACAAAATAATATTATATGAATGGCGTAGGGGAAATGTTAGTGCCTACTGATTAAGGGTCACATACACAAATTGCGTCGTGCTGTATTACTGTTATTAACGTTTATATATATTTGCACTTATTTCAAATGATTGCGAAGCCACCGAGTGTATAATAATATCGGAGGAGGGAGGGCAACGCGATAAAAAAAAAAAAAAAATAAATAAATAAATATTTCAAATAAAATGGTTTTCCATTCGCGGAAAGCTTTATTGGTTTTATCACATGCGAATGTACATGCGTTTCCGACATAATAATACTTATAATCAATTACTCATATTTAATAAAAAAAATTTAAAAATATTCCGCTACGGAATATTTGTTCGTTTGTTACTGCGATTATGAATCCGGACGAACCGAAGGTTTTATTTTTTTCCGCGGTAACAAACCTGTGGTAGGACCGGGATTTCCAGTCGCAGAGCCCTTAATAGTATTTTATAAATATTTTTAAAACGTAACTCTATGGTATAGAGAGAAATATATACATTTTTTAAATTAATACAAGTGAAAAAGTCCGCTTTTTACTCTTTCCCGACGATGAGTTGATGAAATATTTAGAATACAATTTTTTTTTTTTATCAACTACAGTTTATTGATTTACAGTTGTGTGAAAAAATCAATAATTTTGTTTTTTATTAGTTCTCGGCAGTAAAAATATTTAATGATTTTCGAACGTTTTACATTATATCGGATTCGGTACGAAAATTACTATTTTAAAACTTTTGATTGCTGCTGCGCTAAAAAGTATTTTCGTCTTAATCTTATCCGAGACCGTATCGCTTAAACACTATACGTACATTATAATATATTCTGACGATGACTGATTGTATTCTATTCCCGACTGTTAAGACCTATTGCCTCCGGGGCGTTTACCTATAAAATAAAATAAATAAAATCCTTTTGTTGTCCTAAAAAAAGCGAATTTCTACGGCGAGTCGGATAATAAGAAGACCGACTTTTGAAGCAGGTTGACAGTTAGGATTTGTGCTATCGAACAATCTAAAAAAAAAAATAAAAATAAAATAAAATAAGTCTAAATCAATATTCAATTAAACCGTATTTGTTTGTTAGTCTTTTTTTTTTTTTTTTTCAATTATTTTTTTTCCCCATATAACCGACGGATAACAAAAGTTAAAACGGTTTTTTTTTTTTCCCCAAACAACTTACGATCAATAATGATCTCACCTTTATCGACATATAACTTTAGGGATTTGCGCGCCGAGTGTGTTACGATATATAGGTAAACGTGTCTTAACAAGGTAACGTTTATTTTATTTTTTTTTTTTTTTCTTCAAAGAAATGTCAACGACGTACCTTTTTGATATGGTATTCTTTGTGCGCCGGACGACGATTCAAAACGATGACCCTACAAAATACACTTGAGGCCGCGGCGGTCTTTTGGACCGAGAATCGTTTAGCCGTGTCCCATACGCCCGCGGAAGAGTATAAGTTAACCGTTTAATTATTGTGACGTCGGACAACGGGGGTTTATTCGACGGCGGAAGGTAAACTCGGTACAATATACGAACATACCTACTCGAGTTATAGGGAATGAATATTATATAAACCTATTGAATTTAATATAGTAAGTTCAAGTGGTGTTATACATTATAGTCGGCGGCGTAGTCGAGGGTATACTAATCGCTTTTTGGTTGGTTTTTCGACAATGCGGTTACTCAGAAACATTTATTATTATTATTATTATTTTACTCGAAACGCGGTTATAACTCGCCCATTATCGGGGTTGGGGTTTTATTGTATTTGCATATATCGCGTGTACGATTTTTATGAAATAGCGGAGTGAGCACCACGACTCGAAAATCTACAATTTCGAATTTAATAACCGTTTTGCATATTTTGCTTTTTATTTCGATTACAGTGCTTTTTGAACTGGACTTTTTGAAATTTGTTTGCATTCTTACTAGTTCTTAATCGAAAATGGTCATTTTTTTTTTGTATTTTATATAATAATTAATAATACGTATTATTAATTATAATTTCTAATAAATTAATATTAAAATCGAAATCTTAATATTTTTTATAAATAATAACATTTAATTAATATTTTTTTGATTATTGCCAATCGAATTTATAAATTGTTATAAATGATAATGATAAATTACTAAAATAAATAATTTTATTATTATTTTTTTATTTTTTTGTTTTTCTATTTTTGCATAACTTAAGCGCACATTTACCCATATTTAAGGTAATATTATGCACATATTTATGCAATTTCGAGTGCTATCAAATCCCAACTATGGTTATTATTATCAACATCGCATATACCGGTGCGCGTTATCGTCGCGGTTCAAGGTTCCCCAAAATGACATTTATTCTACATAAAGATTATATGAACTATATCGGAAAAATAAATTTGTTTCTTATCGTTCTGGTCGTGATTGTTGCTAAATGGCCACGAGATCCCAACAAATTCGACATATATACCTCATTTGTTGAAATCACTTTATTAGTTTAAAATCTACGAGGGCATGTCCAGGAAATAAGACTTCCACATTTTTAAAAATTAAATTTTGTTTTATTTTCCAAAAAAAATAACAAGGATTTTACATACATATTATTTAACTATTTCTCGACGTAGTCACCGTTGCATTCAATACACTTTTGTACCGAGACATTAGTTTGTGTGTTCCTTCCTTGAAGAACTTTCGCTCCACGTCCTTTCCCCAATTCAACACAGCCAACTTCACTTCGTCGTCGTTTTCATGAGTTCCCTTCCTAAAACTTGTTTTAGTTCGGTAAAATGTTGGTTGTCAGTAGGTGCCAAGTCCGGACTGTGAGGTGGATGAGTTAACACGTCGCAACCAAAGCCTTCAAGAAGTTTGATTGTCAGACGAGCGGTATGAGGACAGGCATTGTCGTGCAAAAGACGTTTGTCTCCTTTGGGTTTGTGGAATCCCATTTTTTCCGTGATTGCTTCGTGAATCAGACTCCGAGAAAGTTCAGCGATAAGTGCATGAAGTTTATCCAAAGTTAAACGACGATCTTCACGAACGTAATTTTCAACTATTGCAACTCGTTTGTCAAAATGAAGGGGCGTCCACTTCTTTGTTCATCATAAACATCCACTCTCCTTTCCTTAAATTCACGAACTCACTTCCTTACTTTTTCCGTTACTCATCAAATCTTCTCCATACACAGATTCATGTTCTCGAAAAATTTCAATTGGGGTTTTTTTTACCCTTCACGACAAAAAAGAGAAGTCTGGGCCCGAAATCCATCGTCTTGAGTGCATCAATGGAACATACGAACATACAAACCTGCATACATACTAAACAGATAATCCTTTTGTAGTCTGGTAAAAATGTATTAACATATGGATGATGTGGAACGGGTGAAAAAGGCCGGCGGGGGCTCCGTTACGTTTCAAGCGTACACTCACCTGTACCGAACCTAATCAAAAACTTTCGTGTCGATGATCCGTGAGATCTATTTCATATAAAATTGAACGTTTTAACTACTTTTTATAAACTGCGTTTTCGTGATTCCAATAACAAAAAAACAAAACAAAAACGAAAAAATTACGTTAGTCGTTAATAATGAACTTCGAGGTACCGCCGTCATATATTTCCGAATAATAATGCACCCGACGTTGTAACGGTCGGTACGCATAGCACCGTTTTTCTTCGTTCTATTATATCCCTTCGGCCGGTGTTTTTTTTTTTATTTTTATTTTTTTAATTTAAACTCTCTAGTCTCCATCATTGCCGAGTAGTTTTTATTTCGCTATTATTCTTACACGTATAGCGACACCGTGTGATCAACACTCATGACTTTTCTCGTATTTTTTCTTATACCTGCTACTCATCGTTCACCGGTGTATAAAACAGACACATGTGTGCCATATAATATTCTCGTGCTGCACTCCGGGGAGTACTTACGGTAGATTTGCGTTATTCTCGTAGTTTTTCAGTTTCGTTTTATTTTTTCATATTCAACTATTATTCATGTTATTATTATTTTTTTTTTTTTTTTTATCACGTTCGAAGGAAGAATTATAGTAGATCTAAGGGCCGAGAAAATAACAATATGTTGGCCGTTATAATACATACAAGTAAATGTACAGTATTCTTCAGATTTTAAGGCGAACAGTGAATCAAATATAATCGTTTTATTTGTTCGGAACGAATTTTGCTTGCATCATCGCAGTCTTGCGATCATATATCTCCACCGTAAACACACAAGTATTTTTTTTTTTTTTTTTTTATAGATTCTGGGTAAAGTGAAAAATATATTAATTTTTTAATGATGTTAAAAACTTTTCTATCAGATATCCTGCTCCGATTTTCAAGATAGTTCATTGTTTTTCTTTTTTTTTTTTTTTTTTGATGTTCATTGTAGTTTTTTTTTTAATATTTGGGAAAACCGGGAAAAAACTTATGGAAACACGGGCAAATTTACGGCAATGGTTTCATTATTTTCGGTTTTTTCTTTTTGTTGTAACTCGGTTAAAAATAATCGTAGTTATTAATATTAGGCATTTTAGGCATGCAAAACTTTTCAAAACATTCTGATCATTTTTGAACTATTTAAAGGCATTTTAAGTTTTTTTATTCAAACTAATTGAATTAAACTATTTTTTCAAGTAGAAATATGCATGAAAATATGACACACGATTCATTAAAAGTTGTACTTGATGGTTAAAAAGAAAAAAGTTGAGCGTATTTAACATAAGTTTTTAATAGGCGTTTAAAATGCAAATTTTGATATTAAAAAAAAAAAACGTAAAAAACCACGGCATTTCAAAACATGATTGACTGACCTTCGCCCAGAATCATTTTTCATTAGCAATGGTTCATCATTGATCGTACAGATATAAATTTAATTCCTCTCTATTAATTCCTACCTTCCAAACTTCTCACCTACAACAGTGGCCCACTCGTGGTGCGCAATATGTCCGGTTTTTTTTTTTATTTAATAACACAAACCGTTTAATTTTCTTGTCGTTCTTTGGTATAGGTAAAACGGAAATATTCCCGACAAAATTAATAAAGTTTGAAAACTCTCGAACTTAACGGTCGTCCAGAATTACACGTCAAACAATAGTAATTATAAGATTTAAATAACTTGAAATTCTACGTATTTTTAAGTCGTAATACAAATCTAATGACATTTAAGTCATCGAAATGGTCTTTGAATTAGTGTTTGCCGATTAAAATATTATGTGGCCATCAAACTTTAATATAATATTGGCGAAAGCGTTTTATTATTGTTTTAAAACGTTTTTATTTGACATTAACTTCAGTTATAATAATATTTGTTTGTATGGGCGAAATCCATGAAGAATACGAAATAATATTATACGCTGTTTGGCGTCGATAAATGTTCAAACAATGTTTCGGAAACAAAATCGTTAATTTTATTGTCAATAGCAATAATCTTTGCGACATATTTTTATTCCGTTATTTGTAAAACAAAAGGGAAAGGGACAATAATGACTTTCGATTCGCTTTTTTTTTTTTTTTTTTATTAGAAGGGGTAAGCCATATCGGTTCTGAAAAATGGGAAGATTTAAAGTTATTAAATCGACGTGTTGGTTGAACTAATTTCAGTCATGCAGCATTGCCAGTGCTGTATCTGTATCTACTATCCCACAAATAATACACATCGTAGTTAAAACTAATATATTTAGCTGGCTTCGTTGAGAATATAAACAAAAAAAAAAAAAAAAAAAAACGCTATAAAATTCGATTTTTATTTAAAAAAATATCAAGAACCTGGAACTATGAGAAAATGTGCTATCCAGTCGATTACGCCGCGGATGTATCGGTTGACTGCGGACAAATGATGCGGATCACTCTTTGTCAACATTGCAATGCTTTGAGGTTTCGACACGAACCGCTAAGACTATGTTGTGCGGGAACGGTCTTGATGCCTAGAATATCAATCTACCATTCTAGTTTAGACCGTCTCCAACCTCCCATAAAATTGAACTTTCCACAATGACCATTATTAAGGCACAAGGCCAAACATTAAACGTTGCGGGTTTAGATCCAACTGTCCATTGTTTTTCCCATGGTCAATTGTACGCGGCTCTCTCGCGTGTCTCGTGCAAACAAAATCTATTTGTGCTGGCCTTAGAAATATTTAAAGCGCGAGGCCGAATTTAAAATCAAGCACAACTTAAAAATAATATGGAACTGAAACAAATACATTTAATTCGATTTATAGAGGAAAACAATTTGAAAAAAAAGCACATATCATAATAAAACCAATACATTCCACACGTAGATCGGAATTTTAAAACGACGATGTGCGGGACAGCTTCTGAAGACATTCTTGATAACCAACAAACTTGACCCGGGCAAGGCCGGTTAGATGCCGGTTAATTTACAATATAACCTATTACCTATATAATGTACATACAAATTAAAAACGACAGTCTTAACCAGTCTTTCATCCAACCCCCTTTGTGGGCGTTGATAGTCTTCAGGGAGATGGTAGAAGACCCGAAGACGTTTTGGGCGCAAGACTATGTCGGAAGGAAAAAATCAAAAAAAAAAATCGGCAATACAGTGCGGTTTCTATTAAATACGGATTTATCGGAAATCCAACAAATCCATCAGCACCAATGTGCTGTCCAATTAATTTTCAAATGAAGCGACGAAGCTTTACCTACTGCGCGAAAATTTTAATAAAATGCACTTGGATAAGAAAGACAAAGGTGTGGCGTGTTTTCAAGACATGGAAAAGAAGTGTACGCAGCTCAGTGAATAATATCAAAACTTTTTTTGCGCGGCATTTAAACAAGACGATGACGTTTTAATTATATTAATTTGTATTGCTCTCATTTAAAGTATATATTTGAACTCAGATATAACACATGGCATGTTTAAATATATATATTTGCAATAACTACTGTTTTTTTTTTCTTTTAAGATACACTACAAATGGGTAAGCTTAAACAATTTTTTTTTTGGGGGGGATGGAGGTTCTGGAAAATTCTTGATTCTCAAAGTGGGCGATGAACGAAATAAGTACGAGAACCTGTGGTCTAAACTATATAATTAAATTTATATTTTTTTTGGAAATTTGAGCGGGGGGGGGCATATCTCTTTTGGCCCTTCCCAGCCCCTCGCCGGACAGGTCCGCGCTCGGTCGAATGGCATTTTTGGTCGAATTTCGTCGGATCGTAAACGAGAAATAAAGAAAAACGCCGGTGGTAATGGAAATCGCATATCCTCGGCCGGCCGGGTAAACCGGGCGCCCGGTCGAAATGGTTTGTCGGGCGTCCGGGCCCGCCGATTTGACGGGTTCGCCGTGACCACGCGGGCGCGTACGTAAAAAAAGTAACGTATTTTTTTTTTTTTTTTTTTTTTTTTTTTTTATAAAATTACGTACGTATATGTACCGGAGAACGGTGTATCTGGCGTAAATACTGTGCACCAAGACCGGTGTGTGTGTGTGTGGGGGGTGGGGCGGCAAACCGCGGCGTCGGCGCGGGCACGCAGGTACACGGATAGACGTGCCGGGGACCGGGGCGCGGTCACTGTTGTTCCGCTGACTAATGAACTGTTGGTTTTGCACTCGGCCGGGTGATTCACATCGCCGGCGCCGCCGCCGCCGCCCGCGCGGTTTACGCGGCACGGTATTAATTAATTCGTCCTGGCCGGCCGTACGCGCAAAACGTCCGCTCGTTCTCCGTCCCGTGTCCCCGCAGCCGTCACCTCTCTATACATCTCTCACTGTCCTCTCACTCTCTCTCTGTATCTAATAATAATATATGCGCATTGAATATTTGTGTATACGTATAAATGCGCAACATATGCGCGTGTTGCTCGCCCGCCCGTACAATAAAATAACTAATAGTGTATATATATATATATGGACGGGTTGGTTCCCGAAACGAATAATTTTAACGTTTTTACCGGGTCCCGGTCGCCTTCCGCCGTTGTTGAATCCGCGTCGGATAACTGTACAATTATGCTAACACTAAAAAAAAAAATAAATGTCTCAGATACAAAAGATGACCGAAATAACAAAAAAAAATTAAAAATACCGATAGTTGGTTTTAGTTTTGAACGACTTTGCACAAAGCGTGAAAACCTCCGAGACAGTAAAATATAATTTTTTTTTTTTTTGTCTCTTCGTGTATTTATCACCTATTATCGATTACGAATTACGATTTACGTCTCGCGGAACCGTCATGATTTATTTTGTTTGTCCAACGTTACGCATTAAACATAAATAGTACGCCACAAATTATAATACATATACGAGGTCTCATTATCGAGACTGATAAGATTAATCAGTTTGAGTATGAACTTGCACATGCTATTATATTTATCTATGTTTATATGTTGGAAAAATGTATTAGACATAGATTAGATTAAAATTGACTCAGCCAGCTGCTAGGTGCGATTAAGTGAAAGTGTGTTGTACGTCCTGTCGGGTTACAGTATGAGCGGAAATTTAGAACAACGAGTTTCCGTTACATTTTGCTATAGATTTGGGAAAACGACTACTGAAACCCACCACCAAATGTTATTGTTAGCTTATCGACATGAAACCATGTCTCGTGCCCGCGTTTTTTTAATGGTTTAAACGGTTTAAAAATAGTAGAACAACTGTTGAAAGTGATGAACATGAAGGGCGTCCGTCAACAAGCCGCAATGAGGAAATGATCCAGAAAATTCGAAAAGCCATACGAGGTAACCGCCGTTTGACAATCTTCGAGCTTAGTAATGAGTTCGAAATCTCATTTGAATCAGTTCACACCATATTGACGATTGATTTAGGCATGATAAGAGTAGCAGCCAGGGCCTCAGGCAGTTGGAAATCGCATCACGATAATGCTCTAACACGATATCCCAGTTGTTTCTCAACCACCCAATTCACCAGACCTTGGGTGACCTATAGCCACATGTGTTTTTTTTGTATTCCCAAAGATAAAAATGGCGCTTAAGGGTAAACGGTTTCAAAATGTGGATGAAATAAAACATATTGCGACGGAGCAGCTATGAGGAATTTCTAAAAGTGATTTCCAGATGTGTTTTCGAAAATGGCAGGAACGTCGGAGAACTTGTATAGATTCAGAAGGAGCATATATTGAAGGAGATTGAATGTAAATAACTTTATCTAATAAATATGTATATTTTTTTTTTTACAGTCTCTATACTTTTTGATTAGACCTTGTGTATAACAATTCAAATTTTAACAGTTGGATAAAGATTATTTATCTAGATAAGATAAAAAAATAATAATTTTCATCTAGATAACGTACAATACTGTGAATAATACGAACCGGCACGAATATTACCGTGCATATGGGGACACGGATAAATCGACAGTTGTAAACATACAACGCGTCAAATAAAGATCGAACACCGGCTTATATTCTTCGCAAACAACACCCTGAAATTATAAAAAAAAAATCCACTGTCTAACACGGCAAAATATCCGGGTGTCCACGTGCGTAGACTCCACAGTGAACATCGCAAAATGCTTTGGAACAATATTTTCAACATGATCTGAAATGCATATAACTCGAAAAAAAAACAGCGTTGAACATTATATCTACATTAGAAAAATTTCAATTAATCGTATTTTATCTTTTTTTTTTTTTTTAAACCGGCATTATATCCGCCATCTGGAAATATCGTTAGATAATACTTCGGTTGGCGGGATCGTATTTTGTCTTATCCAACAAACTTGACTGTTTAATGAATTATTTTAGATGGATAATTGTATTCGTTTTGATACAATGAAAAAATCCGTTTTGTAGTATTTTTTTGTTCTTGATAAATTGAATTTGAAAGTGGAAATATCGAATCTCACCTATCCTTGTGGTAGGCGTACACGAATATGCGGGGCATTTCCGTTTTTTTTTAACCGTTTAGAAATTTGATCGAAGTCGATTTTTTTTTATATCATATAGGTAAATTGTTGAAATTAAAATGTTTACCTTTTTTTTTTTTTCTTATTCAGATAAATAATGTTTTATCTTTATCTAGATCGTTTAGATTTTTATTTATCTTTTATCTCTATATCTAGAAACGTTTTTAGTTATCTTTGCGCGAAACTGCTCAACAAACCAAAAAAAAAAAAAAAAACCCGGCAACCCACCGATTAGTACAAAAATCTGTATTTTCAATGCATATTATATTATCCCGGTCACGTACGCAGGCCTAGCCTGGACTTCGAATATTTCAAATAGTATCTTGAAAAAGCTTTAGAAACAGATCAAGTAGAAATGTCGAGCAGAATATTAACCAGTCTTCTCTGGTTTGTAAACAACCTCGCGATCGAGAAATCCGTCTATATCCCTTCAATATCGGACTTTAATATTAAAGTAGCGAACTCTGACGAGCAAAACAAAATAATCACTTCGCCCGTACAAATAACATTGCCGAATAATATACTCTCTCTGCAAGAAGCCCGGTCTTTTATGTAAAAGTATATTATATTATTATATGAAGCGATACCAAAAAAATATCTTGGGCAGTGTTGGGAAAGATGGCACGATATTTGTGTATCTAGATGAAAGATGAAGATATTTAAAGATAATTCGTTTAATAAGTTCAAAATAGTTTAAGTGTAGGTACTAATAAGTGTCAGTGTAATTTTTTCAAAAACACAATATTGAATTATATATATATATATATGTTAGTGACGTGACATAAATCGGATTTTTTTACGTGCTTTAATATTAGAAAATCGATCTATCGCTTCGCTTAAAATCAATTCTGAAGCAACCCCGTTTTCGATTGCAATCAATGATTAATATTTATGCGGACGTTGTCCGTTACTTGGATTTCTCGGATAGTTTTCGGTAATATTTGATCGGGCAATGCAATAATATGCGCGGTAATAGTTATTTCGGCCGTCTTTAACCACCGCGGTGGTCGCTACGAACACGGGGTATTGTGTGGGTATTAATTATTCTACTTTAATAGCGATTGTGACTGGTTTTAGCGCGTATGATTCGGTATATTCACGTTTACATAAAAAAAAAAAAAAAAAAAAAAAAAATAGTAGTTTTGTGTAAATACCCGAGAACCCCCGGGGGCGCTGGCCCGGTTCGCCCTAAGACAGCCCTAAGACGAGGCTGTTGGCGACGCCATCGCCGGCGGTCCCGGACGCGGGCACCACCGGGACAACCGCGGTTTAAATAAAATGCGGCGGCGACGACGACGACGACGACGACGACGTACTTGCGAAACTTCATTACCATAATGAATTCGTTAGCGTATACAATATAATAATATTGAAAATAGACGCGGTAAAGTTTACGAATTACTCCCGAGTATATTATTATTATTATTATTATAGGCCGCACGGTTCTCGTCGCCGCGGCGGCGGTTTGCGACGGGCCGACGCGTTCCGTTTCCGTACGGCCGGATTTTATTAATCGCGCGTATATTATTCGCCACCGCCTCGCCCGCCGCCGTTGATATTACGGCCGGTAATAATAATAATAATAATAATAATAATATTCCGCGAGATATTTAATACGATTAAATATCCCCAACCCCCGGGGGGGGGGAGGGATCTTGTGACGTACACGAGCGTTATATTATCAATTATCGTATATTTAGACGCGAGAAACAAACGGGGGGGTCGTGAGCGTTACGCCAACACTAGCGCGCGTGGACCGGTGCCGCGTGTGACGGGGACGTCGGTGGCGGCGAAACCGACAAATTCCCTCGGCCCCACCACACCCCACGGGCGGGTCGGCGATCTTACGAAATTACCAGACACCAGTGCGCGGAAGTGAGAGCCGCCCAATAATACAAAATTGAATTCGTGATTTTTTCCGTATCGACGGTCGGACCGTCGGAAATACGATCGGGCCGGTTAGGTACGTAACGTGACCATAGACGTTTTCGGGCTTTGCCCGGGACAGGGCTTGCCCCAAACAACGTACAAATGGACCGATTTTAAAAAAAAATATGGCGATCTACAATGCGTTCTATCCAAAAAAAAAAAAAAAAAAAGCACGTAATTACTATCGCAACAAAAAACAACACTGGTGTTTGTATACGATTATAAATATGATACAATAATATTAAAACACGTTATCGCTACCATTTTATTATATAGAAATCAATTGCGCGTTTTAATTCACATTTTATATTTACCAACGTCCCGACCGAAATAGTGTTTTCTCATATGAATAAAATATGGTCTAGTGAAAATAACGCAGTTGCCAGTCTCCATATTGAAAGCCATTCCAAAAGTAACGGCGAACAAGTCGTGTCAACAGTTCCGTTCTTATTTAAAAACCAAACCGGGTGTTATGAAGGTAATTCGCTCATCTGAGAAGTATAGAAAAACAGCCGAATAATTTCCTTTACTACGTTTATACTGTTGTAATTTTACGCAATAAATTAGATTCTAATGTCAAAAACGCGAATGCAAAACAAAAAAAAAAACAAAACGAAATCGAACGGCAGTATATTGTAGACGATTTTTTATTAAACATTTTTTTTTTTTTATGTAACCACGACTTTGTCCGCTGAATCGTATATAATCGACGTTATTTCATCGTACTTACACAATTGAACAATATGAATTATATTCCGATTATTGATATCGGTCGTTTTTTGTGTTTACAAATATGTTTTCATATAACGTGTATATTTTTTTAAATTTACTAGTCATTTTCAAGTTTATTGATGCAAATAATATTATTGCATCTTACGCGAATGTCCGTATATATACATTTGTTCGCTCTTTCGTCTGCATTCGCTCATATTTCCGTTCGCTATTTTGACGGTATACCATATTATAATAATTCAACAGGTATAGCGTCCGCAGACTGGACTTTTAATGGAGTTTGTGGCTGTTCACATATAGAAATCGAATTCATCGAGTCGGCTCGGTAAGGCTATTAATCGCTTAATATTCCACACCATAGTCACGGGACTATCAATTCTGAGGCCCATGCGCATGGATTTATTTCGAGGTCGTATTTTCTTACTCACGCCGACAGTCAATAATTATTTATGTCGGTACAATTTTTTTGACATAAGAACTTGGATACCAATTATATCTATACGAAATCGTTTGTACTCTGATGAGTTATGAAACTATACAATTATATAAATAACACAATTCGCTTATTTTATTAACGATTATGTACATACATTATTTTTATGAAATGTCATAACTAAAACGCAATTTCTTTAGCGAGTTGTGCTACGCCCGCGTGTAATGTTCCGTTATAGAGCAATGTAAAAACAATACATAAATTAACAACGTTTTTTCACGTACTAATGTGAATAATAAAATATATTCCTTTGCAATATTAAGAGGACGTGCATTTGATGTCTCCGCCTGACAAACGCACGACATACCAAATTCGTGTTCAGCAGAACTGGTTTTGTGCTATACGTTTAATATTAAGGTGAATTCTGATATTTTACAATATCTGGTTAAAAAATTGAGAAAACAACCAACGTTCAGACACAGATAATATTCTTACCAATACGTTTGATAGTAAATCAATTCTCTCTAATATTTAAACAAATAACGCAACATCGTAATAAATTTGATTTAAAACTACGATTATTAGTTACGAAAATTTAAAAATACAATTCAGAATTTGTAGATATTAATTTTTAGGTGTGCATTTTGTCAATGCACGCGTTTGTTCTCGAACGTCTGATGATATTTAAAGAGCAGAAAAGTATACATTTTTTATTTAAAAAAATAATGATAATAGATAAATAACGTTTAAAATGTGTACGTTACGCGACGATATTAATTCTCTACAAATTTGTTTTAAACTCTCGTTTTTATCCGAAATACGTCTCTATAATATACGATACTTTTACAACTTTTGAATTGATGCTGCACAGTCACCGACATTATATTATAATCTTGCATGTTTGTCATGCACGCGATAGTACTTATAAATAATAAAATGTGTTAAATTAAATTTCGCAATTCCGAAATATGAATATGAATATTATACTTTCGTACTACACTTAATCACTTTTTTAATTTACATCGCGCAGTTTAATTATTCATCGCCTGCAACACTATAATATAAGCTATTAATCATGGTGTAGATTATTATGTTAAATAATATAATACGGTTTTTTTTTTTTTTTTTTTTGCAGCGAACTTGGTTAAATATTGTGTGTTAAGATAAATAATTAAGTTTGAAAAAAAATCAAAAAATATTATTCACAAATTGTATGGATGCAATCTGAGATTTATTTTGAAAAATTGTCGTTCGAAATTGTTACATCGTTGAAATATAATTTGGGGTTTTTTTTAGTAGTAGGATAAAAAGGATGATTCACGTACAATAGGCTGAGCCTGAGCCTGGCTTCGACATAGCATTTTGGGCGGCCGCTTTTCACCATATTTTTAGTGTATGGCCAGAAACATATTCGACTGAATTATGTAGACATACGAAACAATGTTTACGTATAGTACGCGTTAAGTAGACGTTCAAAAATCACTGCTGAAATCTTCACAAATCGACAAATCCCATCAGTTCGTGTTAGCGCGTGATCGATTTATCATCGTACATTATTCGCATCACTATACAGGTTTAATTATCGACATTGCTCGTGCAATGTACGGAATTATTTTAAGTACGATGCCCTTTTCTATAAACCGACGGGTATCCACTACTTATAATATATGCAATCGATTGATCGGTTTATTCACGTCGTCGGCGTATTTACAACACGCTGTACCGGTGTTTCTCGGGTATGCGAACGAGGAACGGGACTGTGTTGAATTGTGAAATGCTCAATGAAGATTGTATTGAAAAAAAAAATTAAAAACAAACAAATTTATCAAAACGGAACAATTGAATCATTATTCAATGTTTGGTAGTTCCCTGCCAGTTTTTTGATGTCAGGTTCGGTGTTCGTTAATGTTGCCCGCAAATGTTTTTTTCTTTTCACGACGTCAAGTCGATTCCTCTTATCAAAACAATAAACACATAGATGAGCATTGGTTATACTCCCGCGTTGCTCATCTTGTTTTATCTTGTGTATCTTACAGTTAACACCCGAAATCCGTTAAAACCGGTTTCAACTAGTCAAGACATGTTTCCACAAACCCATTTTGTCAAAACTGATATTGACTAACTAAAACTAGAACCAACCGCAAGTTTAAAGAAGTCAGTGGAGACTAGGTTTAAAAATCAGACCCCGTGTAATTCTAAACGCCATGATTCTTTACCCTGTCGATGTATTATAAACGCCTAATAATACTTAACAGACATGGCCTAACGTGTAGTTATTTCTACAATTTTTCCCAGTTTAATCAAGTTTTAACGAACTATATAAAAATTATATCTGGATATTGATTTTCACCAGATAATTCTTGTTTTCATCAATATATTTCACGCACTAAAAAAAAAAAAAAAATAAGTTAAAGCTAGTTCCGACGTTGTGGGTCCATGTTAATTCTAGTTATAACTAGTCAAAATCAGTTGTGACGAAAGAGGATTGTGGAAACTATTTCTGACTAGTTAAAGCTAGTTTTGACGGATTTCAGATTTTAACTGTAACACACACACATATATATGTATACTAAAGTGGTCCCTATTGCACGTGTAGTTCGTACACACGTGTATTAAACAAAAAATACACGTATAGAATAATATGCGAGGTTTTGAATGATATGTTATAAGTCTGATAAACAATTTATTTATAGATATATGATCATTTACTTATATACGATACGCCCGTATTCATAATACAAATTTATGTACACTATCCCGCTTATTTTTTATCCACAATAATCGAATATTTTTATAATTTCCGATTATAATCGATTAATCAAATATTCATACTATATAGTGTTCTAATAATAGTAATATGAGGAATCAAATAATTGTTCTGGTTTTATTCGTTTTATTCATGACAATGTAAAATAAACTTATGTTTATAAAATTCACTACCGTTTATCCTAACACTGACCGTCTTGCATCATAAAAATAAATCTGTAAAAAAAAATATTTAAAAGCGCTGGTTTAGGTACACAGTCTTTATTCATAGTTAAAAAAAAAAATAATAGACCCGCACAAACATGCAAGATTTATTATCTATGTAACTAATTTTAATCTTCACTTAATTTTGTGTATGTAATATCTATATTTATACGCGAGTTACTCACTTTGTCCGGCCGTACGGGAACCCCGAACCGGATAATCGGTTATTCGATTATTTATCATTCGTTAAAAATAATCAATATCTTGAATAATCGATTAATAAAAATAATCGCACAGCCCTAATTTAGATACGCGTCTAGAAGCTCTTGTGTCAGCGCGTCCAGACGTGTTCGGCCATCGATTTAGGCTGGGCGCACTCCGAGCTGCGCGGGACATTTTGTTCCAAACAGCTCGGGAACAAATTCCGTTCACACTGACAAAACAGTTCAGACACAATAATTCTGGATTAATTTTTGTTATTAAACATCAGTCGTCAAGACGACGTCATTGTGCCGCTTATGTGGCAATTTTTATTAAATAGCGAAAGCAGTAAAAAAAAAAAAAACAAACGCAAAATTCGGATGCACGAAATAAACAAAAAACGGTTAGAAAATAATACGATTTAAAATTTTTTGGCCGAATTACGTGTAGACGAGTTTAAATTAAAAAAATTTCACTCGCATGAGTTCAGAGCAACGTATTAAAATAACGTGTTCACACGGGTTCGAGTAACGTACTAGTCGTAAAATAAACAAGTGACTTTGGTTTTCGTATTTCGCCCGGAGCAAAAATAGAACCGGACCGAACATGTTTTGTCTTGTCTTGTCGTGCGTTGATATTGCTGAGTGATTAGTGTGCGCGCGTCAATTACTCTACACGTGTTCTAATGACGTCCGAACAGCTCCGAGCTGATCCGAGCTGCTCGGAGCAGTTTTGCTCTTTAGGTGTGCGCCCAGCCTTTAGACACGTTCCGCGTTTGTTGTTGTTTTTTTTTTTTATTTTTTATTGAAACGGTTTTCTCCGCGAGTACGCGTTTGGCAGAACGCCACGGCGCGCCAGGCGGTCACGTTGCGTTCCGGGATCGATATAATATAATATCCGTACACGGGATTCTCCGGGCGGACAAATTTATATATTCGGAAACAAAGGACAGAAAAAAGGAGGGAAGAACAAAAAAAAAAAAAAAAAACGCTATCCCCTTTCCAATCAGTCCATCTGAAAAAAACGGACGGTTTCGGCGAACGCCCCGCCGGCGGATTATTATTATTATTATTATTATATAGTTTACGGTGACGGACTACTGCAGTTTGCGTAAAATTTAACGAAAAAAAAAATAAAAAAAAAAAAAATTATCGTTTTAGAAAAAACACAAAAAAAATCAAAGTTGTTAACCCCGTTTTCCGTGCAGTGGCGGTATTATTAAAACACATATACACATATATCATAATATACTTTGCGGGACGGTTGGCGAAGGGTCGGCGGTATACATACGCATACAGAACAATCAAAATGCGTATTTGTTTTAATTGTTTACGGAGTATATACGTATATTATAATACAAGTGCGTTCGGCCCGAACGTGCGGTTTAAGGGATTTTCGTATTGCCACATTATACGCCCGTATAGAATTATATAACATAATAATAATAATAATAATAATAATAATAATAATATATATCGTATTGTTCGGGAAACCGTATACCTCGTCCCCGGCCCCGAGTATTCGTTATAATATTATTGTTATCAGCAACGGTCGCGGGTCCCCCGGGGGGGCCGATCGATACGCGTAACGCCGTAAACACCATGCGCGGTTATGATAACACGACGCGGTACAATTGTTTCCGAAGTGTTTAACGCCCGTCTAAAGAATAATACGTTATGATAACGTAAATAAATACGTTTTCCGTAAATCGTAATGTATCTGTATGGGATTTTCCTCATTCCGGACGCGGTCCGTACCGCGACGAGGCGTACCCTGGGTGCAACGTCTTGCGCCTTTTCACACGCACGGAAATACGCGTCGGTCACGGCGTGTTTGCAGAATAAAATCGCCCGACATACGCGCGGCCCGAGACGACCCGGATGGCCGCCGGATGCGGTGGTAGTACACGGGGAAACCACTCGGATTTAGTATACGGGGTCCGTTCGAAAAGTACCCGGGTTTTTTTTTATTTAATAATTACCACAATGATGTCACATTTTGTTTAAAGACATCTCCTTCGAAATACTCTCCTCCGGACGATATGCAGTGATCCCGGCGATCTTGCCGCCGTTTTTCAATAGTCCTTTGGAACTGCTACAAAGCTACGAGTGTTCTGTTGCCGCGTTCGCTTTAATTTCCACTCTACATCTGAAAACCGTTGTCATTTAAGCGCAGATTTTAGTCTCGGGAGTAGAACAAAATCACATGGGGCTTGATACCGTGAATAGGGAGAGTCCGCAAGACCACAGGCATTTTTTTTTTATCAGCCAAAAATTCACGAATCGAATGCGCTAAATGTACCGGTGGTGCATTGTCGTTGTGAACAATCGCGGAACGAATTTGGCAGCGCGACCCTTCTCGTCTGTACATTTTTCCTGTAAAATTGCACGACAAGACTCAATTGAGATTCCCTTTGTTAACTCACGAACGGTTAAATCCGGCGGCTATTTCGCATTTTTTTTCGCAAATTTTCGCCACACCATCGTTTCCGGATGACGTCGAAACCCAGAACGTGGGGATCGTCATCGGTTGACCGTCGACTGTCCTTAAAACGTTTAAAACACTCGAAAGTCGCGGAACCACTTAATGGAATCATCACCCAAACGCGGTTTTAGTAATTTCCGTACGTTGAATGATTTTTACCAAGTTTCAATCAAAACTCGGTGCACACGCGTTGTTCGTTAACTACAGACATGTCGAGAACGGCGAACGAAACAAACCGTCTGGATTTAACCACGTGTAATATTAAATCGAGATAAGATAGCGATATTATGTAGATTTTAAAGTGTTGCGGATAATTCACCACAAAGAAAATAAAAAATTGAATCAGCATTTCGTCATTTCAACGGGGCAGTGAAATTGACTTCAAACATTATAACATTATAATATTAAATTATCTTTGTTCGATCAAAATTACCTTTATACATTTTTTGCGTACACCTCTAACGAGTGTCGGGGTAGGTATTTACTACGATATTATTGTTTAAAGTGTAATCATAATTTTATTGGACTCGATTGAAAAAAAAAAAAAAAATAATAATAAAATAAATTACAGCACGACGGTATCCATAATAATATCATTGTAATTATTAATTTACGGGTATTTTTTGATTTTCCCTGCGTTAACCGACATTTAAAATTTTAAAAAAAAAAAAACCGAATAAAAATTATTTAAACACCTATAGAATATACGTAATTCAGGAGCGTACCCTTGCGGGAGGGGCCATACCCTCCCCGAACATTTTTCTACATTTGCTTTTCAAATCAAACCAACGTAACAAATATATATCTGTTAACTATAGTTTGATATTTTGTGATTTTTGATTGCGGATCCCCCGTTGCGCCCGAAATGAAATCGGCGTATAATCTATGCGGAATAATAATCCGCGAAAATCTGTCGACAGTTAATCCAGTGATCTGTTGCTTTTATACGGAAACTCGGGACATAACGCAATACGGTTATGTATTACGTAGACGGTAAGAGCGAAAATTGGGATCGTCGGCGAACGTGACGAAATCAAATTGCGAACAAAAAAAAAAAACAAGAAGAAAAAAAAAAATGCGGGTAGGAGCGCGGACGGGGACGTGGACTGGCACTGGTGGGGTAATCCGGCTGCCGGGGTACTTTGTCAATCGTATACCCGTGCCGGGGTTAGGTTATGATGTTTCACACCTCGAGGGGTCGAGAAACCCCTTTCCGAACACAGGACCCGGCAGACACAGATGAAAAACGCGTGTCGCCCCGGTATATATCATCTATAATCAGCTTAGGTTTTTCAATACTAATTTCAGGATTTTGTGCGGATATATATATATATATATTTTTTTTTTTTTCATCAACGGGTTTGACGATATAACGCGATGGGGGAACTCGCTATACACTCCGTAATATCCCGCAGAGTACCGCATTGCATTATCGTATGAAAAGTATAATAATAAATAAAATAGTATAGGGGTCGCGAAAATTTCACGCGGAGAAAAAGCGCGGGGATTTTTTTTTTTTTTTTTTTTTTTTCCGTTAGTGGCTAAGGTGTCGGCCGGATCATAAAATCTCTACGGGATAGTGAAATTTATCGGAAGTCATAAAATTACCCTATAACATATACATACATATATATATGTAAAAGAAAAAAACGTCTAAAGAAAATTGCAGTATATACGATCCACACTTACATGCGGCGTTTTACTTTTATTATTATTATTTTTTTTTTTTTTTTTTTTATAACTTTTTCGGCCGTTGCCAAAAATAAAGTGCCTATCAAAATGTGCAGCAGTCGAAACGAGCGATTTATTACATACGGATGACTTTTACCTTGTTTTTATTTTTTTTTTTTTTTTCTAGATTACAACATTTTTTCATTTTTCAAATACAATTTGATCGTAAAAAAAAAAAACAAAAAAGATTTCGTCGGTTCCTGCGGTTGTTCCGTGTCGTTATTAGCTGATAAAGACCTGCGGATCGTAATCGACGGATGCAATACAGACTACAAGATTATTTTCGCCTGCACGTTTTCGACGTAATCGGTAATTTTTAATCCTTAAAATATTTGAATTGCGAATTTCGAAAAGGCCTTTTTTTTTTTTTTTTTTTTATAAGCGGGATGAGTGCATACAAACACCCGATTTTCAGAATTAAGTTTCGGACGGTCAAAATGGTTAAAATGGTGAAAATCAAATGTCGATGTTCGGTTTTCATAAACAATTTTAATTTTCAGATATGTGTCCTTTTCGAAATTTACTATTCGCTAGTATTTATAACGGGGCATTAAACTCGCGAAAATCTGTCGAGTTTTGTTCTTTAATGGAAACAATTAATTAATGGAAAACCCCGTTGACAATCAATACTCAAGAAACAATGTAATTATTCGTTTAAAGTAATTTTCTAGATATTAATTGCTTTATTATTGTTATTATATTATATTATATTATATTTTATTTATATTCATTACGCTAGAAAAATAAGGGAAATTAACAAAATATCAAATATACCAAATACAATACGCAAACTGTACTCAACCATTTGCTAAGAACACACGTTTTTTTTGTGGCTTCAATATTTTGTTTTTGCTAAACTGTAATTTCCGTTTCGTTCGCGTAAATCGTCCGATACGACCTGTTTGAAGCCCTGGGTTCAATTCAATTCATTTATCACGAGATGTTTCCAACTGCAATTTCAAATTTAACTTTTCGAATTCGAGTTACATAACGGTACCCACATAACGCTATTAATGTTATTTTGTCGCGTTACTTACATACCATTTTGTACGATTTAAAATATTGATAAAAATAATATAGAATTGTTTAATGGACAAACGGATTTGGCGAGTGAGGCGATGCTCTTAACATAGTAAGTAGGTCTGGGACTTTGCGGATTTGCATAATATTTGTTTCGAGTGTTTGGACAGAGTGTTTCGGGTCGGATCTATAAAATTATTCATTTCTCTTGTTACACACTGCAGCGAAACGTATTTGACTTTAAAAGTTTTCACTTAGCCGTACACCGGCTGCAATCAAAACGATTTAGAGATTATCTCAATAATGCCCGTATCAAAGGAACTGAATATTTGTCTTGAAATTTAACATTATTTAATGTTGTCGATGTTATTTTATATATATATATATACGTATATTGAGATAATATTGAATTTGAAATATAATCGTATAATAATTTTTGAGTTTTATTTAATTATCGAATGGGCTTATTAAATCGCTTTTACAGTACGAAAATATATATAATTATATATAGGTTAAAGTTAACGATAACGAAAATATTTTTTTTTAATATATTTTTAACACATTTTAAAACTTTAATCGTATTAAAACTTTAAAAACAAATATAACAGTGTGTTGCCCGGAAAAAAAAAATATAAATACATTAATTTTTAAGATTTTCGTTACTTTTTATTATTATTATTATTATTATTATTATTTTTTAATCTTGGTTTTAATAATTTTATTATTTTTGGAGAATTAGCATATATTATAGAAAACTTTATAATACTATAAAACACTAAAATTATCGAAACTTCTATGTTTGGTACTCTCGCGGCAAAATATTAATTTATACGTTACACCGTTAAAAGAATATAGTAAATTAATTTGTCTATGAGAAAATATTATAATACTACGCGTACATCATAATACAATTATCGGTTTTGCGAGCGTTTTTCGATGAACATAATTATTCCACTAGAGAAACGTACTTATATCGCTACTTAGATTATTAAACATTTGAATATTTGCGATAAAGCGGTTGGATTTATTATATCGCGTTGCCGTACTATAGGAATATCCAAACATCAAAGAAGCTTAAATGCCTCTGCAATCGTTTTAACACGACATATTACGCTATTTAAATATATAGGAAAACGAGAAATTAGGAAATCCTAATCGGTTTTTATATATCCGTAAACCATTGAAATTTTTATCGTAGCATGTGATTAATTATTGCACATTATTCTGTTAAAAGGGTATGTTTTAGAGTATAGGTAGGCGTTTAATTTCTCGCGGGCGCGGATGTTTAATCGATACTGTTATGACGGTACGTATTTAATATATTATGCACCGTGACGTTTCCGTTTTCAAAAGTACAGGGTGATTTCGATTATCGTTATCTGACGTTTAGCTACGAAAAGATTTCGGTTTCGGTCGTTATAGAATCGTTTAAAGAAATTTCATTTAAAAATATCGTCGACATTTTGATTTTCAAATAGCAACGCGCCATTCGAATAGCGAATATATTTTCGTGAAAATCAAAAGGTGATATTATATTACGTGCGCTTAGAAAGGCGTACAGGGAATAAATGTTTAAACATTTTGAAGAAAATATCTATCGCTCAAGTTAACTGCAACATCGTCAATTGACTGAAAAAAAATAAAATAAAAATCAATCAGAACTAGTTTCCACAATCCTCTTTCGTTAAAACTGATTTTGACTAGTTATAACTGGAATTAACATAGGCCCTCAACGTCGGAACTAGTTTTTACTTAATTTTTTTTTTTTTTGTGTCTGAAATATATTGATGAAAACTAAAATTATCTAACGAAAATTCATATATGTTCAGACGTATTTTTTCTATCGTTAGTTAAAACTAGATTTAACTGGGGTAAAATGTAAGAAATAACACAGGCCATGTCCGTTGAGTATTGTAGGCGTTTATAATCGACAGGGTAAACTGTCGTTAGGTTAGAATTGCACGGGATTTGATTTTTTAAAACTAGTATCGACTGACTCGTATAAACTTGCGGTTGATTCTAGTTTCGATTAGTCAATACCAGCGTTGACGGAATGGATTTATGGAAACATGTCGTGACTAGTTAAAAGCGGTTTTAACTACAACATTGTTGCGTGACGGGTTGAAAAATGCGTTCGAGACTCGTCTAGTTGATTATCGTTTATCACGTAAGTGCAAGAGTTTAAGTTATTTTACGAATTCAATGGCAAGAGCCACCAAATCAATTCGTATAGCTTTGCCGTGGGGTTCGGAACGACGCAACGGGTTGGTTCGACGACGACGACGACGTTCTTGACCGACACTCGCTAACGTCAGTCGGTCTCCTCTGGTCTCTCCCGGTCACCTGTCTCTGACTCCCGTCGCGATTGCCCGGGGGGGCTCTTATATAGCCGGGCGGTTAGGCCCGACTAGTCCGTTGGCGGCGGTGGCCGTCGTGGTCGCATCCCGTTACGTGGCCGTGAATTTAATTAGACAGGCCGACGTCCACCTGTTGTTTTGCACCCGCCTTCTGAATTCGACCTCGCCGGCCCCGACGCGAGTCATTGTCGTTAATTTTCGTAATTGCCTAACGTTATCATTTACAACGTACGCGTAGAAAAATGACAGAACGGCGTCCCGTTGTAATCGTAACACTTATTTTAATAATTAGTAGATTCAAAACCCCGACCGACCTGGCCGTGGAGGACCGAGTCCGCAACAACACGCGTGGGTATCACTTAGTTGCGCCGCGTTATATTATATTACGCAGGTCCCCAGCCCTCGGCTCGCAGAAGTCAGACCCTCCACCGCCATTCGGAAAACGCGGCGTGCGCCCGGAAATGAATAGTTTCCATCAGATTTGCGTGTTGGTATATAGCGAAAAACGTATATCACGGGGTTTTGTCGTCTCCGCGTTACCGGAATGCCAAACAGCGTATTAACCGCGCGCGTTCGCCTTTCTTTTTAGCCCTCCCCTCCCGACATCAACGGTCCAGATAAACGAGGAGGAATCGGCAAAAGCCCGTCGTCGTCGTCGTCGTTCCCCGGGGAATTTATACACTTCCAGCGGTAGGTATATATTATAATATATATATATATATATATATATATATAGCGACGAAAAACGTTTTAAAAACGATATCATTTTCCCGTCGGGGTTATTCGTATACCTACAAGTCAGGTTATACTATTTCACGAAACATTTTTGTTTTAAATATTTCATTTTGATGGGGGGGGGAGGGGGAAATTGATAATATTAGTTTTTTTTCTTTACAACTAATTATATTAATTATTTAGGTATTCGTTGCACGCAAATAATGATTAAATAATTCACATTTAAATATTTTATTGATGTAATTAATTTAATAATACTCGTATGTTCGTTATGTATTTGAAGAAAAAAAAAAAATGTTCGAGGGAAATTCCGGCAGGTAGTCATTTCATAATTTCTTTAAATCGATACAATTGTATATTTACTCTGAGTTAAGAATTTACGCGTATATTATAAAATATTATCGTCCGGTGATTGTAGTTTTACGTTTAAAAAAAAAAAAAAAACAAAAAATCCACAAATATAGTTTGTATATAGAAGATTCAGGCGATAAAGTTCAAACCAACGATTGATATTTATTATTATTATTATTGATATGATTTGAAATCGGTCAATCGGCGTGACCACGTAGTTATGACTTTACAAAACATAATAACATGGACCAATAAACAAATATTCGATCAAAAATATATTTTTTGCAATACTTCGTACTCATAACCTTACTTTTAATATATCCCGCTAAATACGTACACATGGGCGATTAGCGTTCATCCGAATAGGGGGATGATGAAACACGACGGCGGCGAATCCGTTGCCAACTTGACGTCTATCATAATTTTACGAACTTAGTTTTTTTTATCAATTCGTACATGGGCACGCGTCTGTCCCAGCTGTACAGATACCCCGTGACCCGCCCGACGTGGTTTAGCATAAAACATCGCTGGTTATTTTCGAATGAAAGCGACTGGAAAATCTCCGAACCAGACTAGCTTTTGTTATATACACGAGGTAATTTCGTCGGCAACGGTTGGCAGTACTTTATCGTTTTCGGACGTTCGCGCCCAATCCTATTAATAAATGCACGTACAGTCGAACACTACGGATCAACTACTAGCAATGTCGACGAGACCAGTAAAAAATAATCCGATTTAACCGAAGATTGAGCTGCGCATTTGTTAGTTTACGATTACCGCATATTATATTATTAGAAACGAGTCGCCTATAGGCAGGAGTTTTTGTTCGGCCGCGGCGTGCGCGGAGAACCGTTCGATTTGATCAAACGGCGTAAAAAGTAAATAATCACTCGCTGCTGGTTTTCGACGACGGAGAAATACAATAATCAAATCGTTTTTACACGTTCCGTTGGATCGTCAATGGAATACACTGCATAATGACCCGTAGTTTAAAAATGCCAAAATAACACTTTAATTTAATCAAAAAACAAAAAAAATGACATCATTGGAATCAGGAGAACCTCCGGTTTAGGTATGAAATATTATATCATTCATGTGACCCCCCTGGCCTGTTGGCACACTGTCACACGGTTAAGGAAGTTGACGATTACTGCCGTACAGTTTTCCTTGGTGAGATCCTGGATGACGCAGGGAGTAAGGTCGCATGACCTTGCCGGCCAATTTTGATCTCCTCGAAATGAAATCAAACGATTTGGAAACCTTTCATGCGACAGTGTTAAGGTCTCTGCAGCACTGTGGCATGGGGCTCCATCTTGTTGAAACCATAGCTCGTTGATATCAATTGTATCCAGATGGGGCCACAGAAAGTCAGTAATCATGGTACGATAGCGTTCACCATTAACTGTCACTGCCTGTTCCATGGTGATCGATCAAAAAAAAAACTAAGCAGAGAAGAATAAACCGGAGTGATACTAGATAACAGATATCATAACAACAGTGTTACCAACTATGAACCACAAAAAAAATGACGGCCAATTCAAAAAGAGCGTCCTTTTGTAAACACACTGTATACGTACACCGTAAAATTGCGTGCGAGATGTACGGTCGCGGTGCCCGGATGTGGCGGTAAAACAAAAATAAAATGTTAAAAAAAAAAAATAAAAAAAAAACCTCGAGTAACCGTCGCCCTCCTCACCGTCTACAGTGACTGGAACGCGAACAGATGTTTTAATATTATACGCGCGCTTTGGAATTATGTACGGATTTAAATCATTCGAGTACGTATAGTGTGCGTTTGAGAATAGTTTTTGTTTTCGAAACCCGGGACGATCCGGGAAAAACACACGCTAGCAGATGGTTCACTACACCGTGTCATAATAATATTATATAATATTGTTCCCTCGGGGGTTTTTTTTAAACAGGACGTGCGTACACCTACTTACCATAAAATTGACGTGGCCGTTTGTTTTTGGTTTTTTTTCCTTCTTTTTATCCTGTGTTATTGTTCTCGCGGTTCTTTACGCGAGTCAACTCAAAATAGTATTAATATCCAATAGACATATTAATTGCGCGGTTTTTCGATTATCTGTGAAATTTCGAGCCGTTTCAATGTACCCCGCCGTAATTTACAGACGTACGTACGTCAACAAAATATTATGAAATCCGTTTGCTTATAAGTTTTACTTTTTATTTTTACGACGACTAAGACGACGTTACCGTAACATTTCCCGTCCCTATCTACCCAACGGGCAATATAGCAAAAATGTGTTTTCGTACTACAAAATATATAAAAACTTTTCTTTTTTTTTTATAAAGTTTCAAGTGCGAAAAGATTGTTTGGAAAATAGCTATCGAAAAATACCTCAGGGAAAACATAGTAAATATTGTCGTATTATCAAATTAAATGCTTTTGCCCATAATATAATTTTTTCATAAAATATTAACGAGAAATACGAGCATAAGTAACAAGATGTAAATGTTTAAGGTCTTAATAAACAGACATTTTTTTCCTAAAAAACCACCGTCCGATTAATGAAACATTTATAGACAAATTATTTATATTGTTTATTGAATTATTTTTTTTAAATTAAAACGCTCAAAATTATGTAAATACTAATTTTGCTGTGATACCGAACTTTAAGATGGAGTTTATAATATATTAATTAACTTAATATTATGTATGCTAATAACAACAATATAGTTTGATTGAAATGTTCGAAATGTATCGTTCAAAAGTCGTTAACGATATAGTTTAAATGTCCATTTTAGAGACTGCTTTTTCGTGTATATCGTTATTAAAAACAAATTAAATACGTCCTTTTTTTTTTTTCTATTGTTATCAATTTTTTACGAGCATTTTATTCGGATCTAAACGGCGATGAAAAAATGCATTTTTCGTACGTTTTCTTATATGCAACTAGCCCTGCACTTGCCCGATTATTAACTGATCACAATTCCCAAACATCTATTGTACAGGAAGCGGAATAAATCGAATCACTGTAGTTTCATATAAATTACCCCAATCCATTATCACTTTAATCTCTTTTGAAAGGGAGACTTTCTCGACAATAATGACAATAACAATTGTATTCTTTTTCCATTCAGATTACCGAGGGCCAAGGAACCCAGAAATTGAGAAAAAAAAAAAAAAAAATTTAATTATCGTATTGTAATATCAAAAATCAAGGGTGGCTTACACCCTTTGAATGAATGGTTGAATCGTGAGATAAAGTGTAGCCCAAATTTCGGCTGCTAAAATATAATCTTCCAGTTAAAGTCCCCGTCGAAATCTGTTTCCGAGATTAGCGAGAACAAACAGACAGCAGTCAGACACTTTAAATGCACAGAATATATTATAAATATATAATTATACTAATATAGTATTACTGTATATATTCTTTTTTATATAGTCTATGAATTCAAAAAAAAAAAAAAAAAAACAAAAACAAAATCATTTAACTACGTTTTTAGTTTAAAAATTAAACCAAGGGCAAATTAAACTATACCACGATTTAAATATATATCAGCTACTTACCCGTATTGTTTTGGGGTATTTTTCAATAAAATTGTATTATTATTATTTTTTTTATCCATCAAGTAAAATACCCGGATGCCGAATTTGTATTGCACAACAATGACCCGTTTGAAAACACATTTACCTAGGTAATCCATTATACCCCTTACGTGTTTTTATTAAAAAATTTAAAACGATTTTGTACGTGCGTTTTTCACGATAATGTGTTCAACAGAACATCGAATCCGGATTTGCAACTCACCGAGGAAATTCACGTAATCGTCCGATGCACGACACATTTAATCAAGAGTTAAAATGCGCGAAACACAATATGATCGCGACACTATGGGAGAATCACTTCGAACGATCGTTCCGATATTGAAACGGCAATAAAAATACGCGCACGACACTCTCGTGAAAGTTGCGATCGATGGAACTGGAAGGATATTCGTCTCGGACGATCCCGGTGGTACCGGGGAAACATTTTTTTGATCGCATTGATTTTGGCAGCGACTTGCCCGCAGAATGAAATCGCACTTGCACTTGCTTGATCGGGAACCGCAGCTTTGCTGTTGGAATGAGGTTGCCACTAGCTCGTTTAACATTCAAGTTGCCAATGACTATACAAATAAATGAACCTATAACGTGCAACTTTTCGAAAAACTGCGCGATGACAAACTCAGAAATACATTTTTTTTTTTTTTTTTTTTTTTGGCTCATTATTACTTTGTTTGCACGTTTCCAATAGCTTTTCACAAATCCACAAAACGATCGAAAACAAATTTATTGAAATTCGGACAGGACAACCAGTCTGACTGGCAATGGATAATAATAATTAAACTAATAATTTAATCCGAAAAACAATAACTACTCGAATATCGCTCTATACCGTCGATATTGTTTGATAAAATAATAATACACTGTACAGTATAGCTGAGATGAAAATTTTGAATATCTATCGCGTCACGTACAGCATATTGTATTAAAACGACGAATAATAATAATAATAATAATAATAATAAAAAATGAACAATGTTTTTAAAAATTAATATTCGATAAAATATCAAAGTTCAATTCGATTTCGATCGTTTAAAATAATGATAATTTATCACAGACGCATTTACGGTACGCGGTGGTCACAGTTCAAAATTGCTCGAATCAAATTAAACGGTTGTCTGTCGTCTGTAGAAATTGTCGGTTTCGAATAGAATTATACGCGCGGTATTTGACGAGTTTAGAACCCATTTTAATCGCCGTCGGTTCGTCTGTTTGTTCTTAAAGCCCTGTCGAGTATATAGGTACACATCAGTCTATAGCGATAGCAGTTATTCCGAGCGGAATTAAGTGGTACCGCTCGGGTTTAGGTATAATATTATTACAATCGTAAGATTAACGACCAATCGAACGAAGCGAGATAAAACGCAAGTTTGTATATTTTAAGATTAACTGTTATTTGAACACTCCTCCAATTCATCATCCGAACCGATTACAATATTGTAAGGTATCGATTTTTTCCGAAACGATTTTCATCCCGTCCGGCACGTATGCCGCGCCCTCCATTCCCGCGCATTTCTTAATATTCTTTTGAATCCTTGTACCTTTTTTTTTTTTAGTTTCAAACCGGCAATACTCCCGCCTCCCGAAAACGCCGCGAGGCACTACTTCGGGAGGCGGGTCGCCGTCATTTATTAAAATGAAATTACAATTAAGTATTTTTTTTTTTTTTTTTATAAAATCCCGTTTTCCCCTGTACAGTTGTCGCAGGTTATCGTCGGTTCTTATTTGGAAACTTTCGAAAATTATTAGGTTAGTCCGTACAACCGGTCCATATATTTTCCTGTCGAAACACTGTTGGTTTGTCATCCCATCCCCCTCTAAATTGTATTTTCGCGTTCAAATCAAATGTGTTAACAGATCGTAAATTTAATACTGCGTTAAAACTAAACGAAATTGAAATTAACGTAAAAATAAGTTGAATTAAAAGTTGAAATTAGTTTCTATTATTGGCTAAATGAGATTCGAGATATATATTACTATTATCGTTCCTTAATCGTAAGGGACTTTGTCGTGACACGTAAAAGGTTAGTCAATGGCCGACATATTTTTGCTAAAAATTTAACTAAGGAAATCCGATTCGATTAAACTCGACGGTAAGTAATATCACCTAAATTTGTTTTTTTTGTTGTTTTCTTCCTAGTTCGGAAACGTCGAATAACCGCAATTACCGAACATTTTTCGGAATACGTTTGAGTTTTTCGCCGCGGTCCTTCGTACCATATCAAACGGTATTGGAATTAACACGACAATACGGTAAAACGTCGGTCCGTTCCTACGACAGATTATACACAGGGTTCGCCTCCGCGGGCGTGTTTGTCGGCGATAATGAAAACCGATTGATACGCAAATAAATAATACGAACAATACGATTATCGTCTAAAATTTACGCGACAGTCGCGTGAAAATTCCAACCGGGTTTCGGCACCGTTATTATAAATATAATGTATCGTCTAGAAAAAGGTCACCGGACGTCGTTCGATGCGCACACTGTATGTAATATATTTAAAAAATTAAAAAAAAAAATACTAATAAAACAAAAGAGAGACACCGCAACGGCGGCCCAACCCGGTGGACGGAGGAGGAGGAGGTCGTCGTGTTTTAGAAAATTGAATGGGAACGAGAGACCGGCTCGAAATCCTCGTTAATTTATAGCCCGTCTGTACTATTACGGCTTTTCCGCCCGCGAGTTCTGTTGGTGGTGTACACACGGAAAAACAGCGATATAAAAATGTATACATTTAACAAAAAAAAAAACAAAAAAAAATGTATAATATACGAGCGTATATATTTATATACGTATATACGACGGAGCTTTACCGGAAAGTATAGCAATAATTATCATCGCGGTCGTTTTAGCAGTTTTTATGATGGAAAAATATAATCCCCGCGCGTTTAATACAAAAAGCCCCGCCGACGGGGAGTTGTAAAAAAAAATTTAAAAAAAATCAAAAAATACAAACACAACAGCGTTTATTATAATATATAATATAGGATAAATAACAATTTGATTGTCCGTAGTTTGATCGCCCATAGTGATTTGTCGCTGCGACCCCGGGGACGTAGGAATTTTTTTTTTTTTTGTTTTTCGTTTGAATTACGTTCAAATTTTAACAGTGGCGTACACTGTTGGCGGGCTTGTATCGTTTTTTTTTTTTTTTTTTTTCCAAACAATTTGAAAAACTACAACATTTACGGCGTATATATTTGGTCATTAACTTGTCGGCTTTGGATAGAATACGATTCTGCGATTTTTTTAATGACGATTATTATTCGGGTATCCCGGTAGTTATTATACCACGTCCGCCTCCTATTGAAAACTACCGGACACGCCACTGATTTTTGTGTTTGGAGCGCAGTGAGTTTTTGCTCTCTCTCAGCAATCGACTTTTCCACCGGAAATCTTGCCCGATCATCGTAACCCGTGAAAATATCGGGGCTGGAGAGATTGATGGGGGTGGCCGTAACACCTAACCCTTGTAAATTTCGAAATTTCGATTACCGAATGTATTTTTCATACGTGATTACCGTTATATTTATTATCGAACGACCGAATAAGCGAATTTTTATTAGCGCCCGGAGCAGAGTTTAATTAGTTCCAATTTTTTACTATTCTACTGTTTTCGATATTGATTTTTCGTACGGGAAAAAATCAAACAATCACGTCCACCGAATGCACAAACCCTAGACGAAATTGTCGTCGATCTGAAATCTCTTCTGGCGGAAATACGCCACGCATCTTGTACGTCGTTGACACGACGGCTTCGTCCGGATTCTAAAAAAAAAAAAAAAAAAAATAATATTATCGATTGCCAGTCATCGGCAACGGACTCGGAGAACGGGGGAACACCGTCGTCGTATTATTATCAATTAGATTAACTTTTCCGTATGCGTGCGGGCTGGACGCGGGCGGGCGTCCGGACGAACGAATGTCGCCCGACGCAAATTTCAACTTAAACTCAGATTTATCATCCGCGTGCGCCGCGCACCTACAGAACTCGTGCGTCAAAACATTTCCCATTATCTCGCGGGCAATATTTTACCGCCGTTTTCGCGCGGCGTAAATGTCTATTTAGTCACGATACTTCATGATTTACGACACCGCCGGCACCGGTGAACTTTTATATATATATATATATATCGAGTATTTCTCCTTTAAACTCCTTTACGCTATTTTTTTTTTTTTTTTTTTTTTATCCTTTGGCGGTAATACCCCGAGGGGGCTATACGCGTACGGCCGGGTTCGAATGTCACGCGTGGCGTTCGCTTTTTAGACCCTGCCCGACGACGATGGCCCCCTCCTACCCGCGCGCCCGCCCGCCGATGCGGTTCGCGATGTGGAGGTCGCCCCGTTCCGAGACGTAACACCGCATCGGAAACCATATTGGTACGGCGCCGCGCGCCCGCCGCCGCCGCTCGCCGGTTCGCCGCGCGTCATCGTTAAGCTTTTAAGCCGTTTCCAGTGTGCGCATTATAACTCATTTGCAGGTGCGGCATAAATCCGGTTAACACAAAATCAACCGTAGGCATATATACCGCCTATGCGGCGTAATAGGTAACATCACGGTCGCATATTTTCCGTAAAATATAAACGGATAACAAAAATACAAAAAACAAAAAAAGCCACGTCCTGCTTATGCTCTACAGTACTTGTACTATCTCGTAGCTCGCATCGCCCGGCCTCGCTCGGATCAAGTCTGTCGGTTATCCACAACCGTCTGGCTGTCCCGCACATTTTATCTTTCAAAAATCCATAGCGAACCGTGCAATGTATTGGTTTTGTGTTATGCTTTTTTCAATTTTTTTTTTTTCTTAATTTTATGTTTAAATTGCTCTTACGCGTTAAATATTTCTGGAACTAACACAAATAGACTTTGTTGACCGTGGGAAAAACATTGGACGGTTAGGTCTAAACCCGCAACGTTTAACGTTTGGCCCTGTCCCTTATTTATGGTCATTGAAAAGCATAAATTTACGCGAAGTTGGAGCCGTCTAAACTGGCATGGAAGATTGGTGGGTATCGTTGGTATTCTAGGGATCAAGACCGGTCCCCTAACACCACAGCCAGAAAGGATCGTACGCTTAAGCAGATAGTTTTTTTTAAAGATTTTATTCCTCGATTCCTTGCAAAGGACACCGAACCATTCTTAGGTAAAACAATTCACTGTTGAACTATATATATCCTGTCAGGGCATCCGTTTTTTTTTTTTTTTTTTTTACTCCGGGATAACCTTCGACGGTGGTTCCTCGTCTTCTTCGTTGGTATATTTCTTTTGTCCGGTCTACATAACATGTGTCGATCGGACTGAAATTGCTTAACTAAATGTAACTCGATCACTACTACTCGATCAATACTTTTGGATAACCAAACCCGCCGTTTTATTTTGTATAGTTATTTATACTATTTGGTTCCCATGGTAAATCAAAAAATTTTTTCCATTCCATTTTGAAATTTTTATCTATTTTTACCGTCCAAATTTCTAATTTTTCCGGTGGATTTGCCACCGATAATTTTCTATAAATTACAAACTTTGTCCGGACGATTACGAACACAACAAAACAAAATTAGCCGAATCTGTCGAGCCGTTGTCAAGTGATGATCTAGCAATCGAACTGTTCCGTCGAAATATCTGCTGTCAATGTGATAACAACACATTTTTTTTTTAATTTTGATTAATAATTAATTAATCGGACTGAATATACGCCTAAAACCCGCTCCGTGATTGTCTTCTTTAATTTAAAAAAAAAAACCGCCTGATAATTGATAAAGTAGTTTCGGGGCCAACACGTTACAGTAAATTTCCATTTTCGCTTTTATATATTTAGATAAAACGTTTATTATGATAATATATTCGCATACATAACGTATATTTTATGTTTTATTTTTATCTTGTCTCTAGATTAATAAAACCGTTATAGATAATTCATTTCGTTTGATTAGTTTTTCCACAACTGTTCGAATTCGGAATTTATTAATTTAATTTTGTGGTGTATACAATTTGATATAATAAATAATCTTTACTACAAATATGTGCGTGTGTTACGATTAACGGCGCAACAATCAATAATCAAATAATTTATGATTCCATCGTGAGACATAAATCAATATAGCTATTGTGCATAATCAAATAGGTAGGAAAAATTGTATTTTTACTATTTCGCAGGTTTTACATTTTTTTTTTTTTGGAAAAATCATTGGAAACTTAAAAACTTGTTGATAAACAAATATTCGTTCTTTTATCGAGATAAAAATGATGTAATCGTATATTTCATCTAGAAAATTTTATTTAATGCTATCTGTTATTTTATCTGGCTAAGTTAAAAGTTAACTGCGCACAACCATGTTTATACTATATAATAGAATTCATAATTATCTCGTCGAGAGAGAAAAAAAAAACAACAACAAAATAATTAATACCTAAATCAACTTGATTTTTAAACTTCTAGTTAGGTTAGGTCATTGTCAATTGACTACCGGTAAAATAATCAAAAAAAAAAAAAAAAAAAAAAAAATTCAGTAATTATTGTGTACCCGACGTAACAACAATATGCTGTTAATCGGACTGATTTACGCTAAATTTTCATAAAGACGAAGAAGAAGAGGAAAAATGCGAAAAATATTAAAAAATAAGCGGGCGTACGCGTATAATAATAAGCCATCGAGAATGTAACGATTTGTTCTATATTGGCATTTATTTTACACTATAGTGAAATACTATTGTAATGTTTCGCTTGGCGAACAATGCGTAGGTATGTATATACACGTATAATATACCGGATAACCATTAATGGCCGAAACAATACGGACTTGAAAAGTGTAGAGTGGAGGATGGTGGAGGTGTAACTATATATACATATCTGTTATATATATATATATATATATAGAGTAAAGAGGAGGAACAAAATGAAAATGAAAAAATTCGCCTTTAAAGTTACTTAAAACGCAAATATATCCTTTTTCTACCGGCGCTCGGGGTCTTTGACGCGAACGAAGGGGGGGGGGAGCGAAAAAAAAAAAAAAAAAAAAGCGAGAAAAATCTCGGAATTCCTCATTTTTCTTCTTTTTTCTCTCCGCAGTTGAATACATTAGCCGCCGTGTCGGATATCCGCGCGCGCTCGCCTTTATGATAAGTACAACAGAGTCCGCGGGTCGCCGGTGACGAAGAAAAAGACCTCGGCCGCGGGGGCAATAATAATAATATAAATCGGCGTGTGTCTTTCTCTCTTTTTTTTCTCTCTTTTTCTCTCTCTCTCTCTCTCTCTCTCTCTGTCGCCTCCCTTTGCGCCTCCCCGGCCGCTATAAATACTAACTCTTATTTGTGCGGATTTAAAGTGCCGTAGTTCCTGTTCACTTTTTCCACCTCGTCCCGTCCGCCGCGCGCGTTCGCCCGACCTTCGTTTGACCTTTTATGGACGACGGCGGCCGACGCGTATTATTATACACGTACATATACACGTACGCGTATAATAGTACCGCGGGTCCGGCGAGAAACGCTTACAGTATCCCCGGCTACCGTGCCTCCTCCTCTCGCTGGGCAGCCCGTGATTTTTCACCCCTACGGTCCGCCCCCCGGGTCGGCGTATCGGGATTTATTATTATTATATATATATATATATATATACGTATATACAGGGTGCAGCACGAGAAATGACTTTTTTTTACGAAATGTACACTGTAAAGTTTTCGGGGGGGAGGGAGGGGTCAAAATTGTATTTATATGGAAAGATACACGCCGGTCAAGAAACTGTTCGTTATTATTATTATTATTATTTTTTTTTTTTATGAACGGTCAACGAGACGATGACCGTATTCACGGATACAATATGTCCGAAGTATCCGGGCGATTTAAAATAGATTTCTACGATTTTTCACGAATCCGCAGTCTTCAAATCTTCCGGTGGTGCCCGTGTGTTTTCTCTTCTTGTGCGTGATTTTAGGTATTCCCGAGGAAAAGAAGTCGCATGTCGACGGAACCGGCGAGCGAGGAATACCGCCAAATCGTAAAATTACTATTGCGTAATAGTAATACGTCGAACCTTGTAAGTTAACCACAAATTACGTCTACCGAATGTGGATACGCCTTCTCCTCGGTCCCGGTTCAAGAAATTTGCCCATCGTGTTTGTGTAATCGTGTATATGATTTGTGGTACTCGTCAAAGAATTAAGGAACGGCGATGCCACGCGCTTACTTATCTGCTACTTTGGGATTACGCGGCGGTCCGCCGTGGAAGTCACGAGGATTTCCCATCGGTAACTCGGTCTGTGGACCGCGTTAATTATGTGAAAACGATTCTACAAAAAGCAGATAGCGCTGTTGTGTAGTCTTCGACACATTTTACCACTTACAGTACGATCGCTGTCGCCGATAACTTAAATACTCCGTCCCCGCCCCCAAAAATCTGTCTACCGTTCCTACACTCCGACAAAATGTGACGTGTTCAAACAGGTTTATTCCTGCGTCGCACCCTGTATATATATATATATATATATATATACGTAATCCATCCTGTGTAACTATACCCACCCGGTATATAACGTTTTCTTATATACATATATATATATATATATGTATACTATCGCACGGCGTCTCTATAAAACTCTATTAAACATTACGGTCTCGTACATGTGTATTGTGTATATTACCGAGAGTTGTCCGGGGAAAAAAAAAAGAATTTAAAAAAAAAAATAACCGTCTTGTTTTGCGTTTTGTTCCATACGGGAATATAACATTGAGATCGAGAGAGAGAGAAAGAGTGAGAGAGAGAAGACTGGACCGTCGTACGTATATAGTTGCGGCGGCAGCCAGTGTTATTGTACGGTCGGCCTGGTCACGGACAAAAGACATAAATTATACGGCCGAGAAGTTAAGGCCAAACGTCTACTAGGTATATATATATATATATATATATATATATATATATATATATATATATTATTTCACGAACAGAAAGGGGAACAGAGTATAGGAGGCAAAGAGGAAAAATAACAGAAAGCAAAAAAAAAAAAAGTAAAGGAAAAAGAACAAAGTTTTCAATGATTTTCGTGCGCATTTTTGTAATGCTTGTACGGTAGTAATGAACATAATTACCAATTAACAAACGACGTTTCGAATACGATTAATAAGAAAAAATACTACAAGGTTTCGAGAACGTAAAAAAAACGATTAAGAATGGAGTTCAAAATATTATTATCGAATCGCTCTCGCGTTTGGATTTCTCTCGTCATTTTTCCGTAGGCCAACGCGCAAATCAACCGGCTTAGTTAATTTTAATTTTCGATTTATTTTACATTAACTTAACATATTTTAACAAATATAATATAAAGAACGAGTTAATTTTGAATTATACCACGTTAGGTTGATAATTTCGATTTATGTTAATTTTAACACACGCGATATTGAAATATGACACTTAATTTTGAATACAACCGTATAAATAATAATATAAGGTGTAGTCCTCGTTTTTTTTTTTTTTTTTTTTTTTTTCAGAGAGATTAGTTTGAATTTACAAGTTATTCTATTAAAATACTCTACTTGTAGTTGATTAATAAAACACAATTACTTTTTGACGCAGTCGCTCGTTATGACCGATCATAATTGCCCGGTGCCTAGGTTTTTCGTGATTTCCAAAATACGCGGTACTGAAGATACTACGCCGACGGATAAATCTTTTCGAGTAGTTAGTTATTTAAAAAAATAAAAATGTAATATTTTTAATCGTTTAAACAGTTCGACGGAAACGATTGAAATATTAGTAACCACCCCCATCCGACAACTAATAGACCGTTGATAAATTTGTTCTCGTCTCCGTATTATATTTCGCATGAAAATAACACTGGGAATAAATTGTGTCGCGTACAAAACTCATCGTCATAATAGTAATAATAATTATGATAATAATCCACTACTATTACATTCCGCCGGTCTAATATTCAAATAATTCGCCCGACTCTTTTTATGACTTGAAAATGTATTAATAATTTAGCTAGAGTTATGATTTTTTATTTATTTTTTTTTTTTTTTTTTAATTAAAACCGTTCGCCAGTCTGCAAACGACAACGCTGCAATAATATCGGTTTGCAATCAATGATAATTGCATAATAATATTATTACTTGTAATAATTTTCATTAATAATTCCCTATTATATATATATATATTTTTTTTTTTTAAGCCTAATACTAAAATTATATATTTTTAACGCCAGTTATAATTTAATATTTTTATCGACATAATTTATGCAAATAATATTGTAACGATCGACTATTATATATTTTGATAAATCGAAACACCACACTGCACGATAAAAATCTTCTATTGTTATTGCCTATATAAAACTCCTTAAAATCAACGTGACAATCTCTATTCGTAATAAGTTATTATCGAGAGTTTCAAAATTGTTTAATTTTAATTTTCAATCTCGTAAACGCATAGAAAGATACTCAATAAACTTTTCTTTTTTTTTAACTGTCACATTATTTAAAAAATAACGTCTATTTATAGCGTAATTTGTCTATAATTCAAAATATGTGCTTTATTTTATTATTATTTTTTTTTTATATTTGTAAAAAAACTTTTCTACCAGAAATTCTGCTCCGATTTTCAAGACAATTAATTTTTTTCATTTTCGTTGTAGTTTTCTTAACGATTGGGGAAAAGAAACGGTAGAATTCACGACAATGGTTTAATTATTTTCGACTTTTTCTTTCTCTTGTAACTGTGTTTAAAATAATGGTAAGAACCTAGACATTTTCAAAACATTCTGGAAAATGTTGAACTACTTTTAGACATTTCAAGTGTTTTTTTCTCGAATAATGTGAATACAATATTTTTGACCGAAATGCACGAAAATTTGACACAAAGTTTATCATAAATTATATATTTAATGGTAAAAAAAGAAAATATTTGAGGGTAATGTAATAATTCTGTTTTATAAGCGTTTAAAGTGTATGTTTTGATGGAAATCTTAAAAATAACGGCATTTCAAGCACGATTAATTGAACTCTGCTCAGAATCGTGTTTCGTTAACAATGATTCGCGATCTTCGCGTACAGATATAAATTAAATGCCTCTCTATATCCTCCATAAACCTTCCACACGTCTCGCCTACAAGAGTGGCCCACCCGCGGTGCGGAGTATGTGTCTCAGTGTTTTTTTTTTTGTTGAAAGTTTATTAATTAAAAACCTATGTCAGTATCACATCGTGCTGCGCGAGACACGCTTCTAAACTGTTTGTTTCGATGTTCAAATTCGATATTTAAACTCTGGTAAAATGCTGAACCTCGAAAATTGTTCCTATATATAATATGACGTGTGTAAGGGAGAAGTTGAATGGGCAAACTATATAATTTTCTAAAAAATATAATAACATATTTAAACATAATTGAATTTCGAATATGCCAACCGTGACTTTTGAAACATTTACGATGTATTTATTAATACAACGAGCCGCGGTGGTTGTACGTCTTAAGATTTGACATTTTAATAGACGAGCGCTTCATAATGTTATGCTGCGCCGATATAATCTTTTCGTATATGCTCGCTTGTGCTTTTTATCAACGATATACATTTTAATTATATTGCATACAGTTTTTTTTTTATTCCGAATGCAGTGTTTGATGATTACGTTATGTATAGTATTTGTGACGCTTTTTGTGCCGCAAAATCGATCTGTCGACACGTTTATTGTTTTAATGGAGAAAATAATTTAATTTTGTTCAAATGCCAAACGCGAGTAAACAAGACATTTACCGATGCGAGGGTGGGAGGTGGATGAACGATTTAAAAAAAAAAAAATATATATTGTTTAGGAGGTGTTCCGTGGGGATTTCATCGTTCGCCCAAAACATGCTGACTCTTCGGTTCTCCGGAGACGTAAATTATGTCCACAACACAAAGATTATTATCGGCGTAATATTTTATTCGATGACGCAAACTAATATTTCAACGCCCGGCCCGACTTTCGGTGACGTAGCCGCGCAAAAACTACCCCGGCCACGTCTCGCCATCGCCGATTATATTATAATATACAGGGTAATTGCGCTAAAAAAAAATAAAAATAATAATAATAATAATATTCAATATATCAGGCTTGTTTTAATTGTATTGATAATAAAAACAATTGGATGGGATAATATTATAGAGAGAGAGAGAAAAAAAAAGGAGGGAAAAAAATGCGTTTTGATACAAGAACGGATATATAGTTAATGGTATTGTGTAAATATTTGCCAACTGCACTGCTGCAGTGCGAGATTGTGTTAAACGGATGTACCTAATAGTGGGAACGAAGGATTTAATACATGCACGTCGGAGGAAATATCCTTACAAAAGATTGTATCGAACCGTGTAGCCCGGGGAAAAAACTGCGAGACAGGAGTGCGAGAAGGGAAACGGCGTTTTATAAAAAATTATTCGTATACGGAAAAAAAAAAAAAAATAGAAAATAAAAACACATACACATGGTAAAACCAATATATTCTTCGCTTTGCTGAGAATCTAAGAACAATAGTCAAATCTATAGCATATATAGTGAACGCAGTTTATAAGACTCACGGATAAAAGGTTTAGTCGCTTATTAGAAGACTCGACATCGTCTGGGGAAACGGTCCGGACGTATCCAAATACATTATAAAAAAATTCGGTTATAAAACTCAAATTTCATAAAAAAAAAAAAAAAAAGAAATGGCAGAAAAGAAACTTTATAGGTTAAAATTTAGATATAAATCGGTTTTGAAAGGTTACGTATTTGTGTTGGTTATCGTTCTGGTTTCGAATTTTTACATTTTATATACAAAAATCGACAGATGTACGTATCTAGCAGTGTTGCCATCGTTAGTGTCGAATCGAACAAAGACTGGCACTGGTACCCTATTATTATTATTAACAAACAGCCCGTTTATATATATTATACCGGTTGAAAATTAATTATTCCGTTTAATCAATAATAATATTTAACACGATAAATTTCTGATGGTATAATCCCAATGATTTTGTACCATTGTTATACGAGTATATCGTTTCGTGTGCGCATAATGTCGCCAACGGTATTTTATATTTTTGATGAATCCCTATAATAATGGGTGCCTTATCATAATGGTTTTTATACTGCCGGATTTAACGAGTTAATGACGGACTTTTTATCTCGGTTGAAAAAAAAACTGAATTCTTATCATAGTTTTTTTTTTACTAATTGTCCGAGATTAATCGAATGTATTAATATTTTACAATAATATTTGATAATACAATACATTTGTTATGTCGACACCAACCATAGGCATGCGCACGCGAAAGGACTTCCCATACACCCTGTACAAGACGTACCGTACTTGTTGTGCATTGCGATTTTTAATGTCGGTTCAAATCTTTACTGTTTTATAATAAAATTTACGGTTGTTGTTTGAAAATTTAAACTGATTAGCTGTAACAGGGGGGTGCTATTTTTAGACGTATGGTTTCACTGTAAACAAACACTGACAAAAAAAAATATTATTCATCTATTTTTAGATGAATATCTAAGAATATCTATGACTTAAATAGTGGGCGATGACCATTGACCACCGCCATAGGTAAATGTAAGTATGTAAGAATTTCATTTTTAGTACCCTCAGTATCAATGGTTTGGCTACAAACGTGTGCGCACGCCTATGGTCGACACGAATTTATGTTCTTTAAACGATGTTTATTCCGTGCCCTGAACTTTTCCTTCATTTTCTACTTTTTATTTGACTAGCGAACCTACTCGCTACGAGATTTCGTCTCCGTAACTACACTTTGCCACCTGTTACTACGACGAACTGCTTCATCTCTCCGGTTTTGAAACAGTCCCGAGCGCTTTTTTAAATATCTTCTTCCGGCACGCCAATCCATATTTCCCCGGGTCTCCCTAGTCGTGTCTTGTTGCTCGGGGTTTCCGTGGCCCGACAACCTCGGTTCGGTTTACCTCTTCGCTCGTTATACGCGACGGGCGTCCAGTGAGGTTCTAGTTGGGACTGTAGTCGAATTGTTCAACGCCAGAGTGCGTACCCACTCGATTTCGAACGTTTGCCCGATATTTGTTATACTGTTATAACAACGCGCTCGTGTTTGTAGACTCGGACGAGGTCCATTGTGTTCAAAAACCCAGCGGACGATCATATTATTATCGTAAATTGAATAATCGCCACTGCATTGTATTGTGCGAACGATAATGATAATGTACGGTGGCCGGGGGTCGGCAGGCAAACGGCCAAAACGCGTTTCGTATAAATCCGGACGGTGTATTGTGGGGTCACTTTGGGAAATACGGGCGAAAGAGCGCGTAGGAAAGAAAAAAAAGAAAAAAAAGGTCCCCCCCCCGCAGTGCCGACGACCGTAACAATTTCGTTAATTAAAATGAAACATTTTTTCGTGTACACGAGTATAATTTTCTTTGCCCGGCTACAATATACACACGCAGGCCCCGCAGAAAGCGGTGCGCCCGTGTACCGTTTTGTATAGCGATGCGATTGTTATAGTATAATATTACCGTAAAGCACTTTTTTTTTTCTTCTTTTTTTTTTTTTCCGGCAAGTCCGTTGTTATTATACCGTACAGGGGATTCGGAGGATAATATCCATTAGAGGCGGCGACACGACGCGAAGACGCGATTATTATTAAACGGTCAAAAATGCGCGGGGACGGGACCCCGGGAAATTAATCATAATTTCCCGCCGATGCGGAGACCCGAAGTATTAATATTACCAAACCCCGGTTTTTAAGGTCGGACCGGACATTTCTGGGTACATAAACGGACCGAACCGTACGAATATTTGATCGAACCCGAACGAAACGTCCGTTTGGCGTGCGTTCGGTTTTCCGCATGTTGGGCTGTCTATACGGTACCTAGGGTTACCATACGTCCGGATATGTGAAAAGTCTGGATTTTACAAAGGTGAACGTTTTACATGGCTATGTCTATACAAAAAGTTATGTCGGGTGCCGGGTAATCTTCGTGTTCACTCTGTATACGTGTACAATATTTTTATTTTTTTCCCCGAAAATTATCGTTGTTGCCATAAAATAAAAGATTAACGTATTTAACCTAATCATTCTTGTGTAGACATTTTATTCGTAGATCTAAGTAGAATTGTATTAATGAAATAACAATATTGTTTATCTTCAATTTACCCCTACCCCTCCCCTGAAACGGGACTTTGATGTCCAGATTTGGTCTAAAAATATTACGGCAACCCTATAGCTCTTTATATTTCATATAATTTTTGTTTATCGGTGTATTGAAATATGTTTTAGTTTTCTATTTGGGCGAGTGGTCAAAAAAAAAAAAAAATAGTTTCTATTACGTAAGTCCGCTCACGACTATGCGAACATCTTATCGCATAATGACAGAATTATTGGTTAAACCTTATAAAATCATCAACAATGAGCTGTATAAACAGTATTGCAACCGTTATCAGTGTTGAGACACAGATATGTATAATTTATCAAGAGATAAAGATAAAAGATAATTACTCTAAAATCATCTAGACACAGATAAAAATAACAGATATTTAATTTATCTCAAACAAGATGATAGACATGCGGAATGTGTCTAGATATAAAAAAGATAATTGTTTTTTTAATTGTCTATTATTGAGAAAATCGTAGCTGGGCGAAATAAATGTAAACGGCTAAAATTACTCTGTAATTGCAAGGGTGTAAATCACTAGGTATTAACTTTGAATTTTAATAACTAAAAATAAAACAATACAGATCGGTATGTAATATTTGTCTCTATTATTTATTGAACTTGATGACTACTAAAAAAATAATCATTTTTGATCTTAGATAAATTTCAGATAAATTCCAACAACTTTCATCTAGATAGGATAAAAGATTAAAAAAAAGTATTATATAGATGAATTATTTAAACAAGTCTCAATACTGACATCTAATAATCGAACAACAGATAGGTCACACAAATTAAAATAATTGATATACAAATGTTGGCATGTAAAAGATTTACCACAACAAAACGTTCGTACACTGATGCTCTTGGATTCTTCGTCAAAGTGATTTTCAACGGTTTCAATGTCAAATTGAATTATTTTTAGTCAGTTTTATAAGTGGATTTTTCGATAGTTTTCAGGAAAAGGAATTGTTATCCGGACCCTATAGTAGTTATAATATAATATACACGATGATGATGATGAGGAAGAGGAGGAGGAGGAGGTCAAACACACAAGCTGTTTTCTAATCGTTTCGTGGCAAATTTGGCGTCACCGCTGAATTCCTCTCCCCCACCACCACAAAAAAAAAAAAAAAATAATAAAATAAAAAGAAAAGTCCGCGGACCGTGAAATGAAGTCTTGTTCGATATTACCGACGGTGGCTTTTGTCATTTATCATTCGTGTATGGTGTAGTATATAATATTATATAAGAGGCCGTTGCGCGACGATCGACGATGCGTGCGGAATAGGGAGAAGGGGACAAAAAAAAAAAAAAAAAAAAAAAAAAAATACGCGTATAAATATATATTATATTAAATATATAGGAAAACAATATTATAAAATATATATTACTAGGTGGAGGGGTGCCACTGCGCCGGATAATGGAATAAATAAACTGCAATTTCAAAAATGTCCATTATAAAATACCACGAGCGGGGCGTGCCGCAGATTTTGTACATTCCGGTAGCTCTTTTATAATAATAGGGAAACGCAAATATAAAATCGAAATTATTCGGATGATTTCACGTAAAGCATTTTTTTTTTTTCTTTTATCACGATCGTCGGGTTTGGCGGTTTCGTCCATAGTCGGTAAGTAGAGGTGTATTGGCTTCGATACTGTTGTAAAATATGTCTGCGGAGAGTGGTCAGTCGGTACCCGGGGAGACGAACAACTATGTCTGCGATTTACATCCCCGCGAGGTGTTATATCTAAATTAAAAAAAAAAAAAAAAAAATCTAATTAAAACACATTAGTCAGTTCCTCGGGGAGGAATGAACAAATACAAATGATTAACATTTTAAATTTTACGTAAATAATGTTTTATCTGTGTCTAGATATTTTACACGTTTATCTGTATCTAGATAGATTTATTCATTTATCTTCTATCTTGTATATCTGGATCGATTTTAATCGTTATCCAAACGCTTATTATTATAGTATTTAATAGTTTAACGATTATCGGTAAAACCTACAGCCCAATAACTCACGAGATATTCTATAATTTGCATTATACGTTTATATTTTGACATTCATATACAATTATTATATTATATATTTTCTGTTCTCGATTACTATATTAAATATACGTTGCGACCATCCCGATATTCTCTATATGCCAGGATACATCTCTTAAGTGGTTTAAACTGTTGAACGTAAAAATACGATACAGCCGCGGTGTCGAAAATGGCGCGCTATAATGGAAGGCCATCGCAAAAGAATATGATAATCGTTGATAGGGGAAAAAAAAAAAAAAAAAAATAATAATAATAATACAAATAATAAATAAATACATTTATTTTGGAATATGGAGATAGTGGTGTTTTGCATTTTTCTTTAAAACACTTTTTCTTACGTTAAATTCCGCGAAATATAAATTAAGTTTTTTATTTATTCTACGTCAATAAAACAAAATAACAACGGGAAAAACATCGAATTTCCATAATTATTCTTTAGAAAGCCCCCTCCTTTCCAAAAAAAAAAAATAAAAAAAATAAACGATCAATATTAATTTATTATCATTATTATTTTTATTTCGATAAAAATATTATTATAATTAATGTGAATTTCATTATTTATAACGGTCACGTTTATTATATCAATAATTTCGTATTTTTTAGTTTTCGTTTACGATCTTCCGCGACACAGGACCAATTCCATAAAATTACATTTAGGTAACATATACCAAATCTGCGCAGCAATTCGGGAAAATGTCAAAAGTTACATTTTTTTTTTTTTTTTTGATAATTTTTAACTCGACTAGTTAAAAATAAAATAATTTAGTTATTTCTTAAATAAATAACTCGAGTTAAATTATTTATATTCTTAAAATTGAAGTTATTTACTTGGTCTATGTATTTTTATTCGGATGTCATTGTAACATACCAAGACGCGATGCGGCCTATACGATACCTACAAAAGTCTTATACTCGTACAAGTCTATAAAATTCTAAATACGTTTAAGCTGAACGTAAGTTATTATTTTTTTTTTTTGAAAATTTGTAACTTAATTTAGTCAGCCAATTTCATTTATATTTTAAATATTAACATTAACTCAGGGTTTTTTTTTTATGATTACTTAACTTAACTACTAGTTAAACGAGTCGGTTGACTTGACCACCTTTGCATATACGTATGCGACTTTTGAAAAACACGGCATTTCCTCGTAAAAATGCATATGGGCATAACAAAAAACAATACATAATCGTTGTGAAATCAATCGATTCCTCGTTCCTTAGAATCTAAAAACACATTATAACATGCGTTGAGATCATTTTTTTTTAGACGATACTATCGGCCGGTTGACACGCGTTGGATTTAAAATCGGTTTCCGAAAGACGATTTACATATTTCAGGATAAATTTCATATTTTTAACCCTTTCGTAGCAACATTTCGTGTTTTTAATACCAGATTCGACCAGTCGTACTTGTTTCTAGCAACGTTGAATAATTCAATTTGTTTTATTTTAAAAAATGCCCGAGATACGGCCGTTTTCAGTTTATTATTAAAAAAATACGATTTTCCAAACGTTTAAACACGCACGGTTTTAAAATTGTACAACTGTTTTATGGCGAAATAATCACAAGTAAAGATAATCATCAAATTACACGTACATAGTCGTACGTATCGTATAGGTTTTAAATTGTTTTGAAAAATCATATTTTTTTTTTTTTCAATAACCGTATCTCGAGTGATTTCCAAGGTAGATAAAAATTGTACAATTCAAAGTCGATCGAAATGAATAGGATTGTTCGAATCTTGAGTTCAATATAGGCGTTTCCGTTAAAATAATAGTACGGAAGTTTTTATTAATAATTTGAAATTTACGTGCACATTTTAGTACTCCCCTATCACCGTCCGGAATCCGAATTTACATACAGGGCCATTCGGCCGAAATATTTCGTGTTACACGTAAAAATGATCACGCTGTAAAAATATAAAATATATCTGTGTATATCTAACGCACGTACCAACAATATATAATTCACAGTGAACTCGGTCGGTAGCTAGAAAACTGTAAGCATTCAATTTGATTTATTGTCAGTTAAATTATGTCTGAGGATTGTATCCGTTTTACCTGGAGGAAATGTATATATATATATAAAAAAAATAAAAAAACAACAAATACATTAGACTCGAAAGCATCTCTAGAGATTTGTCTAGGTTTTTTTTTTTTTTTTCTATCGTAGACAAAAAAAAAAAAATAAAAAATAAAAATATCTATAGTTTACTGCGTGAACTGCTGCCACTGCGTTCCGGACAGCCGGGAATAGAAATATGAGTTTGTAAATACAGGAAGAAAAATAAAAATAAATAAAATGTCTGGACTTTAAGGATTCCGTTTCGATACAGAAATTATTATTATTTTTTTTTTTTATATATTATAATAAAGTACCGGTACGCGCAATTTCCAGCAGACCGTGGAAGCCATACGCGTTTGGTGCCATCATGACGTATTGTATATGTGCTTTTGTTTTGTCTGGGAAAATTGTCTTTCGGACAGTAAAAACGTTCGTAAAGATTTACGCAGCTTCTTAAAATATCGATACGTAAACTACGGGCCGCAGCCGGTCATTTTTCGTTTTTCCCATTAGTTTTTCAATTATACTGTGTTTATATATATATAAACGTACGAAACAAATAAAACCGTACCAACATATAATACCGATACGATAAAAAACAAAACCGCACTGTACATTTCGATACATCGTAATCAATTTCGGTTATTCCGTCGCAATTCGAACAATAATACAATTCGCCCCGGGAGTCCCGCGGACATTTTCGCTAAATTTCAATTTATTTATTGTATTATAGAGACGTGGTCGAAATTTCTAACGTCTTTCGCTGGTTAACTCGGTAAATGTTTGTTCGGAATCGTTTTTCGAACGTGGCAATAATATTAAATTTATCGTCGCTAACCAGACACATTTTGTAATAACCTTCCGGTATAATATGGGCCCAGACGGGCGGTCTACCCGAGTTGTGAAATAAACACGTCAGTCTATTGAAAACTGATTATTATACATTTTCAATTATTTTCGACGATCAAGAGACAGAATAAATCCATACACAATACATATTTTTATTTTTATTTTTTTTTTAATAATTTTATTGAAGTGAAACTTTTTCACTAAAAATTGTTTTACAATCAGTTTGAAATCAAAATCGTAAATCATTATACGACCCGACTCGTTGTAATAATCTAATGTTCTACACCACGGTACAGTGTATCTATACAGTTAGTAAAATGATGCACGGAATTTAGTAGTCATGCGGTTTAATTTTACAATCCAACGAATATAATTTATTATAATATTTTGTATTATACAATCGTTAAACCATTACGTACCGAATGGCCTAAAAATGGTCTTTAAATTGTTAAAAAAAAAAAAAAAAAAAGTAAATAAATGATAATCTTTTTGCGGTCGGATCAATCGGAAATCCAGAGTTCGGAACAGTTGTATTTCTAAAATATACACTTAAAATATAGCCTATATATAACGAAATAATAAAAAAGAAGCAATAATAATTTATATAAATATCAATCGATTTCCAGATATTTTTGAATGTCTATAAAATAACACAAAAAATAATTTTTTTTTTTTTTTTTTAAAGTGTATTAATAATCAATATATGTTACGAAATAAATGTATAGCTTTAAAAATTTGACTGATGGAAATGAAAAAAAAAAAACCGGGTGGCAACAAACCGATTTTATATGATAATTACATCGTATACATTTTACATTTATTAATAATATGTTTTACAGAAATACGTTTTATTATATTATATGTATAATTTTGTTTGATGCAATAGTTTGGGATTTTTAGTAATAAACGTATTTTTTTAATACCCGATCGCATTATAATACATTATAGGTGCTACTATAACGTCTGACGCTAGTATTGATAAACCTACACCTGGCATATTACGAGGTGCGACAATAAAATAACGAGACATTTTGAATAAAAGTTGTTTATTTTAAAAATGTTATAATTTAATGATTATCACCTTCAAAGTACCTTCCCTCAGCATCAATACACTGTTGCATACGTCGCTGCCATTCTTGAAAACAGTGTTGCCAATTGCTTTCATTCAGCCCTTTTAGAAGTTCTGCCGTTTTCATTTTTACGTCATCAACTGTTTGAAAATGGGAAAAGAAATAAGAAGGAAATAAGAAGAAGTCACAAGGAGCAAGGTCTGGCGAGTACGGGGGATGTTGAAGTACAGAAATTTTTTTTTCAGTTAAAAAACGTTGAATTGAAAATGCACTGTGAGCTGGAGCATTGTCTTGGTGAAGAACCCAGCCATTTTTCCATAGATCTGGTCGCTTCTTTCTGACACGTTCTCTTAATTTAATTAATATCTCTTTATAATAATATTGATTAATTAATTTTGTCGATTTTTTCAACGTTTTCGTTTGTTGAAGACGTGGTAGGACGTCCAGAACGATCATCGTCTTCGACGTCCTCCCTTCCACTACAAAACCGTTTGTGCCATTCAAAAACACGAGCTCTTGATAAACATTCTTCACCATAAACTTCACATAACATACGAAACGATTCCGCGGCAGTTTTTTTTAATTTAACAAGAAATTTAATGTTAACACATGTTCGATTTTTATATCTAACATTTTTCGGCAGTATAGTCGAACTCGCACTAATAACAAGGCTACTAACGTATAAGAAAATGAATCGATGCCATCAGTGTGTTCATAGTACTTTTAGATAAGTGTTTTCTAATCATATTTCAATAATCGTTTTATAGATAACGTTAATAGTTTAGGTTTTATTCCAAAAGTCTCGTTATTTTATTGTCGCACCTCGTATAATATTATTATCGTACAATATATGATATTATGATAAATTCAATACACGAAAGATGGAATTGGAACGTGACTAATACCGTCAAACTATATGTAAAATCAATAATGCGTCTATTTTAACATGATTATTATTTAACCCTCGGTAAATATACTCTTAGATAGTAATCAAATATACATGGGCACTAGCTATTATATTGATGATGTCTTTTGTTATTAAATTATTATCTAATATTATTAACCGCGGCTAAATATGTACAGGCGTGCCAGCAAGATAACCGATAATATTGACCCTCTCGCCGGGCGTTTTCCGCCAGTTGTCGGTTACCACATTGCACCCGACATCAATTCGGTTTAGGTATGCTGCAAGCTGATTAAGCTGCGATTGTATGATAACAATAAAAAAAAATCGGCGATAACACTGTTTATTCCATGATATTTTTCGTTTTTGTTCTATGATGTTTGCCGGCGGCCACCATGTTTTATATTTGCTGGCATGCCTGTATATTTATTAATGTTATTAACTATATGTACAAGCTGACCCGCGCACAGTACTAAACGAAAATATATATATAAAAAAAATTGTTTGAACAAATATGTTTTAATAAAATGAAATGTTTGACCGCACAATTTCCATTTAATTTTATTTATATCGCATTGCTGCATTAAAATGCCCGGTCCGGTACACTTCCAGACCTCGGTCGCGTTGCTATTCAGAAAATACGTCATTGGAAATCGACTTAGTAATTATTATTTTCATTTGTTTATAAGCAGAGAGCGTGTGCCGGGAGAGTGACCGCCGGGCTTTTTATCAATGCATATGGACAGCGCTATATTGTGTAATTTTTCGTCCAAACACATTGTTATTAGCATATTAACTGATATTAATTGATAATATAGTTTGGAGGAAATTGTATCGTTGATAACGGCAACCGATCAGAAAACAAATAACGTCACCGGTGGTCGTGACTCTCTCTCTCTCTCTATAGGGTTCACTACATATGGGTGCATATTAAATTTAAAAAACCATGATTAATATCATGATGCTTGTATGTCTTTTGATGCGTTCTTCTCTCGGCAGCAATAATTTAGACACTCACTTATTTTTAATAACTTATCATATTTTGTTCACGTTAAAACGGTCGTAATCTATGTTAAATTTGAAATACGACCCGCATACGCATTCGTTTTAAGAAAGTTGACCATTTTTATGTTGTTTGGATTAATAACGACAGCGGCCGCATGAGGCGTGTTTGCCACGTAGAGGTACCTACTCGTATTTCTAAAGTGCTTTTCAGCTCCACTTCTAAAAGTACAATATAATAATTGTATATTCAACACGTTCTATAATTTGTATGACACGTTTTTTTTTTTCTTTTTTTTTACACCTCGGGGTCAACGCGATGTGAAGCGTATACGGTGTCATTTGTCGGTCATTGTTGTGTATTTTTTTTTTCTTTTTTTAATTATTGTTGTAGGTACCTACGTGTATACGAGTGCCTGTGCGCATAGTAGTGAATATAATCCTGAAAACAATCTCTTTCATATATTGTATTTAAATCAAAGGTTTACCAGAAGAAAAAAAAAGAAAAAAAAAACCACACACAATTTGATTATTCCGTAGAGACCTGTTCAAACGGTCGAATATTTGATAAAAATAAAAATTTGTACATTGTTTTAGTATTATTAATATTCTACGCGGGGCGTTCTAATCCAATTTATTCGTTGCACTCCGTATATGGTCCATATTTAAAATATACGTTATTATTACCATCGTTTTTTTAAATATTCAACACGTATACTATAAATATACTGTTTCAATAATATATTCTCCTCCCCTACCTCTCGTTTGGTACATACTCGTCAAAGTAGGTAAAATATTATTATTTTATTACTTTTTCAAATCAATAAAATACCGAATGTCCCCGAGAACACTCTCTGCCCACGCCAATAGATAGAATCGACAAAGTTTTTAAGTCACAAGACGTATTTCGTTTTCAGCTTATGTTTTCCGGTTCTCGACGAATCCTTTTTCGATTAATATGAATGCTCTGAAATATTCGTGCTGTACCTTAAAAGACGCAGATTTTTTGCCCGGCGGTACTTTAATCGTACAAGGTTTCTACTGCTTCTATACTCCATTAAGTTTAAGATTGTATCGCTCGGTTGACTAAAACTTGTCGGGTCCGCTGATTTGAGGGTCCGGCGGTGCTCGACGCCGCAGTTTGCGAGCGCGAAAGCGGTTCAATCTTAACTTGAATAAAACATAGTAGTTCCCGCGACTGCTTTTCTAAAAAAAAAAATCTTTAAAAAAGCCGACAGCAAATAACGACGGGTCGGATTTGTTTTCGTTGATTTCTATGCGACCGTTATTGGCTACGAGAGAAACAAATCTCGATTAATACTCGCTGGCCTTACCGGTTTACCAAGCTCCGCTTACAATAGTTTTTATTTTAAATTGGTTGATATTATTTCATTCGAGATTTATGTCTGTATAAATGTTCAATTAACTGCTGTTTGTTGTGTTTTGAGCGTTTAGAAAGAACGTTTTCGTTCGCAAAAATCATATTTTTGGAGATTAGGCATTGTACGAATATTGCGTTTTACTTACCTTTGCATAAGTTTATCGGTAGGTGTACTGTCGTTTGTAAACAGTTATTGTAACAAATGGGATAACAAACTATATTATATTATTTTATATTTGTTACACTGTAGTACAATAGAAAGTTTTCTCTTCCAGCGGCATAATACACAAGACTTTTATTACATTTATCAATGCGTTTTATGTTTTATAGAGAAATTATATATATATATTTTTAATCTAAGTTTGAACAAACTTTGTAGTACACGAGTTTTTTTTTTTTTCGCATTGTTGGTATAAAATATAATATTATACGAAATCGTAAGTAGTAGGTAGCTCATGGGGTATATTTTATAGTCTCTTAGCAGTTTGTGGTAATATTATCCTGCAGCAGTTACGTAGAAGGGTTTTTAATTTTATTTTTTTAGTCGTTTTAGCTCACATCAAAGGGCCGCTGCAATGTTGGAATAACCCGTTTATTATTATGATCAATATTTACTAAAAGAGGATTTCTTATACACTTTGTATTAATTAAACATCGACGTTGCTTCGGGGACTGAATACAATGCCAAGAAAATACCTGTAGTTGACAAAAACAAAAAAAAAAAAAACAACCGCTTAAACAGAATTCGGGAAACTCGCGTCTCGAGGTATAAGCGCTCCTGGCCTCGGGGTACGCGCTTTATCCCGTTAAAAAAAAAAAAAAAAACTACACTTCTGTAGTCTCCGTGTGTGTGTTTATATATATATATATATATATATATATATATATATACATAATATTAATACGTAAAATATTTTATACATCTCCGATGGTATTCTTATTATTATACGTTAAACGAAAATCGCGTGCTTTGCGCGTTTCCCGTCCTCCGCACCGCCGCCGTCACGGTCGCCGTACAATATCGTCTTGGATCTCATGGAAATTCTCCAGACGAACGACCCCCTCGGAGCGTACCAAACTCAATTACGCCGGGCTTAAAACACTTCCCGTGCCCACTTACCTGACCCGCCTACCCTGCGTGCGTATATAGTGGCTTTTGCTAAACCGAATTTTCGTTTGCTGATTCTAAATCATCTCGTTACCGCGCGCACGGGAAATATTATTATTAATATTATAATCACGAGCCGGAGGTTAAGCTATAAAAAATGTACCACCCGGACGATTATATTTTATTATTTCGAGTAAAACAAACGCGGGAGGTACTACACGCGCAGACGTGTCGTTTCGCCCGAATGGTAACACGAAATATTTCGGCTCGGATGGACTCGGATTGAAATGGGCGTTTGTTTTTTTTTTTTTTTTTGGCTGTTTTTATTGAAAAGACCGAAATACACGTTTTGAGTCTATAATCGAAATTCCATCGAAAATGCATCGAACAAATACCACTGTTCAGAAACGCATGACTCGAAAATGTGTGTAAAGAAATTTGTTGACTACTGTTTTATAGCGAAAAAGTATACATAAGTAAAATAATAATAAAAAAAAAAAAAAACAATCGTAATACTACACGTCCGTCATAACTACGGATACCGATTCACTTTACATTGTTTTCCGAAGTTTGCTGTGCCGATGCTCGTGTTGTCACAAATTCGTTTTGTGTACTTTTGAACGGGAACGAGACATTTTATTTTGCATTTGTCGAATGTCAAATCATTTTCCTTCATATTATTAGGTCGTTTTATGGTTTTCTTAGAGGGGGTATATATGAAGTTTTGGGATACGAAGTTCGAATTTGAAATTTTATTTTAAGATTTTTACACGTTTACTTGATTTTGTTATAAATATAATTAAATATCAAGTACCTCCTACTTTCGTATTATTATATTATCAGAAAATAGCTATGTCAAAACCTCTAGAAAACGGGGAAGGGGCGTCATTTAAGGCAAAATTAACGTGGTATATTTAGAACTACTGTAAATTCCCAGTTTAATAATCGGTTTGTGCAATAAAATCAACAAAAAATAAAAAAAATAATCATTTATTTATCATAATAATACGCCGTTTTGTTTGTTTCGCTCGATCATTGGTTCGCTTATTATAACACGGTTCCGTGTTGAGCATTATCTATATAAATAGCTAATTATCTTGTATCTTATCGAGATAATTAACAAAATCTTAAATTTATCTTGAATGAATAATTGTATTATTAATTCCGGTTTTACTATAATGTGCAAGTGTTTTTTTTTTTCTTTTTTTTTCCTGTCTGCAAACAATTTTTCTAAAAGCGTTTCGGGTCTAGTTGGTGAGTATCGGCGAGAAATAAACGAACAAAAATAAACATCAGATAATATACAAAATATACAATTTTTATCATTCATCCCTCACCCCCCCCCCCCATACAGATAAATAGCGTTTTATCTTTATCTAGATAATTTACACGTTCAACTTTTACTTGTATCTATATTCAGATCGATTTTGTTCAATTATCAAATTTATCATTATCTAGATGAGTTTTTAGCCGTCTACGCGCAACACTGTTCGCGTATAGTTTGGCGTATACACTCAAAAAAGCATAACATTTTTATAGATGTAATTAATAAAACGCTCTGGTATTATTTGTATATATATATATAAATAATTTAAAGTAACGCGCCGGGAAATTGCTGTATGCAATAAACCCTTGTAATTGTCTGGTCAAACGGAAAGTCCCGTTTGGGCGTCCGGAATGGAATATGTCGCGCGGTTTTAGTAAACGGGACGGGGTCGAAAGAGCAAAACGGCTCTTTGGGCGAAAACAGAATGCGTCTGGCCCTAAATTTTCAATATATATATATATATATATGTATACACATTATATGTACAGAGAAAGAGACGAGGGGAAATGATAATTAAGGACGGTATGACCGAAATTAAGAGAGCGGTGGCGGGAACAAGGGGTCGTACAAGTGTGACGGACACGCGGCTTGCGGGTATATTGTATTATTGTGTGTACGGATTTACACGAGCGTAATGGAAACCGGTGGATGCCGGGGGGGGGGGGAGGAAATAAAAAAAAAAAATTTTTCGGTACCGGCATAATACGTCATAAAACATCATATTGTACACGATAAACGTAATGGAAAAAAAAAAAAATAATAAAATAAATAATAATAAGGACGTGACGCGAGGGAGCGTGCCGGGAACTCGGTCGTTATGAAAGATGGACGTGCCACGTGCCGTATTTGTACATTCGGTACAACGTAACCTATCGTAACCTATAGTTACACGAATGGCTTGGATTTATCAAAAATCAACGAAATCCCAGATAAAATCCAATATTTATTGGAAACCATAGGCGAAATATTTGATTTCACTTAATTACTACGACTCGACGCGTCGGCACAATGATCTTTTCGACGACATTCTCTGAAATCTATTAATGTACAATTATTACGAACATTTAGTGTAATATAGATATAAAGTAAAGGAAAAATGATCTTATTCTCTAAATAGAAATTTTACCAATTGTCTACAATCACTGTTTAGATATTTTTAAACATATCTTCATGCAACACCGGATATAATACAGACGCGTTATTCTTTATGACACACCGTCGAATTCGTGTTTTCCACTTTTACATTCTATTTGTATAGGTACCTACAAAATGTATTTTGATAATATTTTATACAACTATAATTATCTGAGATAACTCATCAGACAATCGATTTTGTTAGTATTATCCGGGGAGAGATTATTAAAGACGACGAACGGGTTTAGTTTCTCTAGATAACGTTCAACGCTGACGGTATTGTAATATGCAGAGCTGTGCATTTAATGCACTAAAAAACTACTAAATACGCATAGGAATACGTTCTTAAAATGCTTAAAATTTGCACTTATTTTCCAAAATCGTGGGGAAAAAAAAAAATTAATTTTAATATTGTAATTATTATTGAAGTTTTAGATTTAATATGACGAATTAAATTAAATTTAATGAATTAAATTAATACATTAATCATGACCATAGTCTTGATCATCTTGTAGCCCATCCGTCGCGTACGAGTTGAAATCGGTAAAATATTTTTAAGTTAATTACCGTATAACGATTGCAATAATACTGGACTCGGGTAAAAGTCAACAAAATTAGATAACAACTAGTTGAACACCCGACAAAAAAAAAAAAAAAAAAAAAAAAAAAACAGTTTCGTCGAAACTATAAAAGACATATTATAACCAAAAAACATTTAAACCGGATAAATATTATTGAAAAAGAGCGTTAATATCACGAAAACGTATTGACCCAATCAAATTATACGGCCTAATCCGTTAAATACGCAAAATAAGATTTCGTATTTAAACTATTATTTTATTTATTTATTCGTACGGCTTATAAATAACTATGTAAACACAACACGAACACGATAGGATATTAAAACTATCGATTGTAGAAACATAATATCGGTATAACAGTAAATAACGGGGCGTTGGAGTGCATACGGGGGGGATTGGTTAGGTTGTTGGCAGTTTGTCACCCGGGTTCCGTATCCGGTCGATTGCGCCGGGAGTCGCGTTTACAAAGTCCTCGGAGTGTCCTGCCGTTGTACGTCACAGTCGCACGCGATTTGCGCGTCGCGGGCGTTCGCCGTTTCCCACGTGCGGGGTGGGGGGGGAGGGATTCGATTGTGATTGGCGGCCGGTAATTCGCGAGGCGAATCGGTCGGGGTGGTACCCCGGACATACCGTAACCGCCGGAATTCGCGGACGGGTTTTTGCGGATCCGGCCGGTGACGCGGCGCTAATCGTCCACTCAAACAACAATTGCCCCCAAACACAACACGGAACGGATTTCGGTCGAAACCGAACGGTCCCTGTGTGGCAGGCGTAGTAGAGACCACGAAAAACCACGGACGAACGCGTCCTGGACTGGCAGTGCCCGAACGAAATGTCGCATTATCGGCGGACGTGGTACGCGTATTTATACCGACGGTATATTATTATTATCCGGGCGGTGAGGGGGCGAGTGAGTTCGGAGGCGATAAAACCGACTCCGGCCGTCGCCGGGCCGGCCGGGCCGGTCTTCCCGCGGGATACCGTCCGCTATATTATTATGTTGTCGTATTGCAGCGTCCCCGCCGGTGTTTATACGGTAAAATATCGTTATTACCGGGACCCCGGTTCAACAAAAGTACACGACGACGGCGGGCGACACGGCGTGTACGATAACAATATTATTATACGGTGCGATTTCTCGCGGACCGTCCGGCCCGCGGGGCTGAGGGCACGGGCGCGGAGGGCACCGATGAATTGGTCTCGGACACGCGCGCGCCGCACAACAATATAATATAAAGGTAGGGTGGGGGGGGTGACCCGGAGGAGAAACGAGGAGAGAATGGGGGAGGTGGAAAGTGCACCCCGGGGACGGCGGCGTCGGGCGCGGAGGCGAAAAAGTTCTTGAAATTACGCTGACGTGTATACGTACATACCGAGTGCCCTACTACCTATACGGCCCGTTCCGTTTTGTACGGCCGGGTCCCCGGGGGGCCGTTCCCGGTGAAAAACAGGCAATTTTTCCCCGTGGTTTGCCGTCCCGTCTCCGCGCATCCTTGACATTGACGGGTTCGTCGGCGTCGGCGTCGGCGGCGGCGGCGGCGGCGCGAGTATTACTCCGTAAATTCCCTCGGGGGGGTCAGAGGGTAAACTCTGCCCTGCGCGCCGTCACCTCCTCTAGTCTTCCCGAAAAGTTTCCGGACATTAAACGTCAGAATCCGTTTTGGCCGACTGCAATATTGTGCCCGTACATAATGTACTGCACCCCGCCGCAGACGACTGCATCGTCCGCCCGCGTAAAGATTACGTTTTTATACGTTCGTTAAAAAAAAAAATTGAAAAACAAAATAAAAAAAAAAAAAAAACGTCCGGACGTTCGATTGTGTCGGCGCAAACGCAAAACATAAAAGAAAAAAAAAAGAAAAAATAGAATGTTTACCGCATTTTCGATACCCGGTGCTCGGTAACCGTTTTGATTACTATCGGTGTTTCGGATATTACCGGTCTCCATAGCGGACAGATATTGCGTACGTTTCCGACACTTTTCGAAATGACTTCGTAATAAGTTCTTTGAAAACGTGAACTAAAACTGCCTCTGTAAACGACCGCCAAAATGAACACAGAGAAGAGTGTACCGACCGTATCTCCTAAGACCACGATCATATATCGAATCTATATTTTTATCAATAATACCAATGTGGGTATTTTGTTGTTGTTGTCGTTGTTACTCATATAGTGCGATATTATTCGAGCATTATATCTAAACACATTTTCTAGATAAATAATCAATCTATCCGACGAATTCGAGTGTATTGTCTAAGGAGTGGTTCCCAAACTGTGCACTGCGGTGCCCTAGGGGCACCGTGGCACATACGAAAAAAAAAAATAATAAGAATATATATTTACAATGACCTAACCTAACCTGAGCGACGAACGTATTGGTTTTATTATGATGTGTACTTTTTTTTTTCTGTCTGTCTGTAAATAACTTGTTGACCAGAAATCTTGTCCACCAATCATCAACACCATATCATAGGTGGTTTCTAGTGAACATTTTGTCTAGTTGGTGTAATTTTTATTTTATACGCATTTCTTTAACATTGAAGGAAAAAATAAAACCGGAAAAAGAACCATCACAAAACGTAACGGTTTATGTTGATTTCGATTCGGTATTTTGTTTTAATTCAGCACTTTCTGGGTTTTATGTCCCCCGAAAAAATGCACAAAAATGTTGAACGAGGTTCATTTATAACGTTGTACCGAATGGTATAAATAAATTGAAGATTATATTGTTATTTTTTTTTTTTTTTATAAGCGTTTTAAGTTTAAATTTCTTCGTGATTTTAACAGGACGGCACCGTCGCTCAATATTTCTACAAAAGGGCATCGCCGTCTTAAAAGGTTAGGAACCACCGGTCTGAAGTATAATATTTATCTATACTATTTTTCAAATACGAACGCACCGGGCGCCGGACGAAAACCGGTCGAAAAACGCGCGCGTCCTTCGCGCTCCCGACAGTTTCAGCCGCCGTCGGTCGCGCCACTTCGTATACGTGGCGATTTGTATTCGCACAAGATTTGACGGCCGTTCGTACGTTTAGGATGTTATCTCCGGTTTTTTTTACGCGCGCCAAAATAAATAACACCAGCTACAAATTATGTGACGTGAAAAACTTGTTGTTGGAAGGTATCGAAAGAGCAGATGCCACTATGTGGATTAAATTTCATAAGTCGTATCGCGAAAAATCGCAGAAGAAATTGTACGACATACGGAGTTGATCGTTGAAGTCCGCAGAAGTAGAACCTGTTGTCATTCATCCGAGTAACTCCTCCTCTTCCGAGTCCGAGTCTGATTAACCGATTAATTTTTATGTTGTACGTTTGTAATTTTTGATTTTTTTTTTATATATATATATATAATAAAAAAAAAAAAAGAAATATTAAACAAACGGTTTACGGTACTTGTTAGTTTGTTATTAACCTATCCGTTATGTTCCCGTGTATAATAAAACAAAAGGTATAATTGTATTGGTATTTACCACTACAATAATTATTACCCGATAAGTGTATTGGTATTTGAGTAAAAAAAAAAAAAAAAAACAATTCTCTGTATGCACGGGCGGCGTCGATAGTAGCCATCGATCGACGGCGACCGATCAGAAAGTAAAAAAATGACTAACTTTTTCGGTTTCGCTACACTACTTACGCTACTATTTGAAAATGATTAAATAGATAAATTCGCCAAGTATCGTTGATTTTTTTTTTTTTTTTAAATTTTATTTCACCCAAGTATCTGGATACTTTTTTTTATTAAACTATCATTCGTCTGTATGTCCAGATCAATATCGAGCAATATTCGCGCGGCACCGGGGGGGAAACGTACAGGTAACAAACGGCGTATTTTATAATCGAGCCGGAGTGCGCGCCGGCGACATTAACGAGTACTATTGTCCGACGACAATACTGTTTAAACGAGTACGGCGCACTCTTGCCCGGCACGGCCGCGACATTTCTCCGTTTTGTCCGCCAAAGTTTATAAAGCGTTTTAATAAACGCGCACGTGTTATACACAACTAAGGGCGTTCCAAACCAAGGCTGGTGCGATTATTATTATTTTTTTTTTTTTAATCGATTATTTCTAACAAACAATCGAACACAATCGATTATCCGGTTCGGGATTCCCGCACGGCCGGACGAAGTGAGTATAGAACAACACAGCTGATATTCTAAACCGAATTAGAACAGAACAGGGAAAATGTAATTTCCATTTACACAAATGGAAAATGGTTGATACACCACTCTGCGAGTGTGGACAGGTCCAGACCATCAAACACGTTACAGAGGTATGCCCTCTTACAAAGTGTGAAGGAGGGATAGTAGGGCTTCACAAAGGAGACAGCGAGGCACAAGATTGGCTTAGTACCCTGAAAGCTCACCTTTAGAGCAAGCGATGTGTTTGCAGTCACTCTATTGTATTTATATGTTATGTTTATATTTATTTTATAGTTTATAGTCTTTTCTCTTGTTTAAAGTTTTATATATGTTTATTTAAAAGTTTTCACCGATTAATAATAATATGCCATATGAAAAAAAAAAAAAAAGCTTATTGCATAGTACAAAATTAAATGTTTAATGAAAATTATTTAAACGACAATAATAAATCTTGCATGTTTGAGGGTCTACCGAATACAGTACCAACGTTACAACGACGTCGTTTTAATATTTTACGATTTCGTCGCCATAGTCAGTTGATTTTACATTTTCACGAACAAAACGATTGAACCTAAAACAATTATTCGATTACTCGTATTCTCACTATTATTAAAACACTATACAGTATGAATGTTCGATTGTAAATTATAGTACGATCGATGATTCGATTAATCGATTAATCGGTCGTACTATACTCTCAGATTATTCGATTAATCGATTATAATCGGAAATTACAAAAATATTCGATTATTGTGAACAAAAAATAATCGCACGGTACTAGTTCATCAAACGCAACAACATGTGTATTGTTCTAGACTGTACGAGTCGATCGGCAATAATAATAATTACAATAATATTAACGCGGTCTAGTTTATTGCTTGATGGCCGATTGGAAATTAAAAAAAAAAAAAAAAAATGCCACCGGGTTAACGCCGTTAACAATAGTCGTTTTTATTAATCATCCGATAAGTCTGGCGCGACCAGAACTTTACCAAGCGGCGCCCATAATTTAAATATAGACAATTCAATTGAAGAACAAAAATGTGTTACACGCGTACTATAAATTAGCATATGCAATTTTACATATATACGGCCCAAGGGGGGAAGGGGGCCCGAGGACTCCCCTCCCTGGTTGCGTCCGACCGAGTCACCAATTATGGCAATTCGAAAAAGTGTTATTACTCCATTCGGTTTAAGTCGAGTGTATATATATATATTTTTTTATTTATTGTGAAATACATAACAAATTTAAAAAAAAAAAAAACATATACGCCTATACGAAAGTGATATAATAGTAGCAGTTGGAATTAATTCGACTTTTAACACTTTAAATTCGTTAATGTCCGGCCTTGAATTGACATTATATTAACGTATATTTTATACGTTAAAAAATTCGCCCAATTCTATGAATATTATGAAAACGCCTGTACATTGAGCGGAAAATTGTACGTTTCACGAGCTAGTAGCGTATCCAGTGGAGGCAGGACTACGGGAGACCACAGTCCCTCTCCATTGGCGTGGATTTTTTTTTTTTTTATCATAATCCGTTTCATGTTAATGTTAATTTATTATGGCACACGCGGTCATTTTCATATTTTATTGACCAAGTAATTATAGTATATTTTTTTAACGCAATACCGGAAATAAACGTAAAAGTGTAATAGTTTTAAGGTTTTTTTTGTTTTTCTTATGTTCCTTCCGTCGAGAAATCCTGACTGTGACCACTGGCGCTGTTACCCTTATAAAAACTCGAAAATAATCATACACACCACTGCGAGTTAAATTTATTCGAAATGAAAATATATCGTACCGTTTCGTTTACGCAAATGTGGGTACGTATACAGTTTCCGTCATTGTCAATGTGTTCGCTCTGAGGCGTTTAATTCTCTTGAGATACCTACCGCTGCGGCGGCATTTGCCGTCTCCGTCTTTTTAACGGGCGCAATATAATACACGACCCAGCTAAAACGTGTTCTCGTAAATCAAACGAAAAGTCCTTTAAAATCTGTTTTACAGACGATACACCGGTATAATTATGATAACACGTGCGGACCGTGAAAATGTTCGGAAGACAATTCCGTCATCGCCGGTGTTTTACAATATAATATTTTAATATCGTTCTCTATAAACGTTCGACTCGCTGTAATCGAAAGTACCACGGGCATTACACTAAGAACAGGCGTGTTACGAACAGTTTCGAGACTTATCTAGATAATTAATTTAGATAATATTTTCATTCGTCTAGTCGACGATTTCGAAATCTGTCTGAACTTTATCTAAGATCAAAAATACAATTTTATTTTTAGTAATTATTTAGATGAGAAATTTACAAATTTTAAAAACGTTTTGTCCATAGTGGAAAATATTAAAACACCTAACTGTATTGTTTTACTTATAGTTAAAAATTCGATGTTACATTTACGGAATTATTTTAACCGTTTACATTTATATCGCCTTGCTATAATGTTCTTAATAATGGACAATTAAAAAAACCCAAAAAATGGTCTTTTTCTATCTAGACAAATCTACTTATAATCTTGTCAGAGAAAAATTAAGTATATGTTGTTTATATCTGTATCTAGATGATTTTAGAGCAATTAATTTTTTTATCTTTATATCTAGATAAATTATACTTATCTGCTGGTACTTACTCTTATTATAATTCGCTCCCGTCCTAAGCGTCAAAAATTATTCGCGATGCAGAGGATACCGCATTTTTAAAAAATACCGTCGGTTCGCGCGCGTATTGAAAATATTAATATTCGATCTAAACGTATATAAATGGATTGTTTTTGTCCGCCAAATCGCGAATTTTTATTTCTTCAAAGTTAACGAAAAAACACCGGAAAACGAGAATATTTTCCTGGTTTATGAACATGGTGGGTAAGGATGTTGGACATTACAATTTGTACGTACAATCATGCAACAGAACTTATTCGGCACCACCGAAATGCAGCGTATTTTCGCCTCAAACACTTCCGCCGAGTAACCAAACTCTGTGAATTCGTTGTAAAAGGTTTTTTTTTTTCCTCAAACCACAATGAAATTTTTTTTTGAAAACGTTTGTCCCCGCAACGCTTTATTATTATTATTATTATTATTATTTTTTTTTTATAAATATACTCGCGGCCCTGTCGATTCGTTGTTGACTCGTTCCTCTGACCATAACTTAATCACTGTAATTGGACCTCGTCTGTGTATCAAAAAAAAAAAAATCAATTACCTCGCATAATACCTATTTTTCAAAATTATTATTCGTCGCGGGAATACGCGAAAACGTGTTTGAAATTTTAATGGGCACGCCGCCACCGTTTGTCCGACGTACTTATACAGTGGAAATAAAAAAAAAGAAAAAAAGAAAAAAAGAAAAAAAGAAAATAATAAAAAAATCTTCAAACGTATTATGCACGGGTCGTTATCATCGGCGTTTTGATTCGTTAGCTCTGATCTCTCGTTAAACGCCCGCGCGCGTTCTCGATACGATAGGAAAATAAAAATATTTAACCGGAAAATAAATAATCATTTTTCCTCTCGCCTCGTTGGCTGCGATGTTGTAAAATAAATAAAGCTTGTTCATTGCGGGTGATTTGTACATAATGATCTCTACGTTCCTCAGACAGGATAGTGCCAGTAAGCAGGTCACCGATAAAGTAGGATATACAGAGAGGGATTGAATTTATATATATCTGATATCTGATAAACTATTGCTAACGATAAACGATTCCGAGTGAAGTTGGAGAAGATTCGTGTTTTAATATGTCCTTTTGTAAAGGGAATCTACAAGAATAATCAAAAAATGACCTCCTCAATGCATCAATTAGATACGAAATGCAACAAAAAAAAAAATATCTCTCTTATCGTTTTATGATTGGAGCAATATTTCTGCTAAAAAAGTTGTTTAGAGACAGAACAAAAAAAAAAAAAAATTAATAAAACACATGATAGTAAAACCATTATATTCCTCGATCAGAAACGATATAGAGATGAAAATACGACGATCGAACCGCATCCCAAGTATCGAACGCGATATTAATTTGTTTATTCTCGTACGATAATAATTTATTTGCTCTAATAATCGTATTCTCCAGTTCCGCAACAGAAACAGACCACTACTATACATACTACGGTGTTGTTAAATAAATTATTAAATTACTCGAGTATTTAGTAGTTAAGAGTCTGACGAGATACGAGCGTATAATATTTACCACATAATAAATGCAGTAAATACTGGACCAATATCCCTCTTTCAACCGAGTTTCTACCCATAAAATCATCTATCCTAAAATCGAACCTCCCCTAAACCTCAAAAGAAGAAACGAGGTAATAATCACTCGGGTCAGAATAGGACACACCCATCTAACCCACGCCTTCCTCATCACCAAAGAGCCGGCTCCAACAAGTCACACGTGTAAAGTCAACATATTTATCGATCACATCGTGATCAAATGCCCGAATTACCATGAAGCACGAAAAATCTTCTCCAATTCGACCTCACTCCAACAAGCTTTCAACGAAAATAATACAGTGGCAATACTCCAATTTTTCTGTAACATAAATTTAAGCGAAAAAGTGTAAATAATTGTAACTCATGTTTTTCAGCTCTTACCACATACACTCCTAATCTAAGCAAGCTAATAACCATTTTTGTTAAAGCCTTAACTTTTAATATGAAAAAAAAAAATAGTATAATAATATATGAATCTAACCATCCCTAGGATAGTTAGAGGAAAAAAAAAAAATCGTTTCGACATAAATTATAATATAGATACCGACCGTTGGCTCTCATCATCTGCATGAATGCAACAGTGTTAATACCACTACACAAAACCCTCCGACATTCAGTTTCGTTTTTAAACTTATCTTTTAACTCGCCACAAAATAATTATCTTTTAAAAGATTTAGAGACTTTTAAAATGCGTATATATAGACGGTTTTTTTCTCGGTTCTTTTAACTGATACAAGAATAATATCCGAAAGTCGTCTTATTCGGAATAATAAATCTGGCGACCACGGTGATATATATATTATTATTATATACAAGTTTATCGCGCTTTTAATGTCAACGTTTGATAACAATTTATTTATTTAAAATGTATTACTTGTTGACCTTTTTAAATGTTTTTAATAATATTTCTATAATTTGAAAATGTCCAAATAATTTCGATATAGGTAATAATATATTATAATGGACTGTATAATAATAGATATTCGCTTAACTATATAACTGACACGCATAAATTCATCATGACCGCTGGAAATTTTTTGAAATATTCGTTTACCAAGAGAAATACACGAGTGTTAGAATAATACGTGCAGGTATATATATATATATATATATATATTTTATATTTATTTAAAAACCTACAATATATGCATTTTTTTTTTTTTTTTTTTTACAATAAGCACGTTTGCTGATATACATTTTTGACATGGTAAATATGAATAAAATAAGTTACCCAGTAACACTTTTGACTTGATATTTTAATTTTAATTTTTTTTTTTTTAATTTAAGCTAAGTCTCGATACTAGTTTCTCTTTAGCCTCCTCCTCGGATTACCTGGGATGATGTTAGAATTAAGGGATAGTATTAGAGGATCTGTATGGTCTGCCAGGCGTGCGCGAAAGAGTTTGTAGGATGAAGTGGCCACTTCGGTGACTGTTGATATATTTAAGTCTGAGTAAAACTTCTATATAACGAACTTTCATTTAACGAAATTTTCTGTTTAACGAATTATTTTTGAGAACTATGACCTTGTTTGTTAATCACGCGTAAATTTATCTCTGGTTAACGAATCTGATGTTTCTATATAACGGATAAATTATTCGATAACAAACCTGTTTTTGTAAACTTTGTCACTATCGAATATTAAATATTGTTCCCAATAAAGATAAGACATTGGATAGGCAAGCCGGTTAATTCGACTGGAGTACTGCGTGCTGCAGTTCCAATACTGACGTGAACGTAATCGTACAAAATGTGATGAAAACCAAGGTGATCGTGCATAAGAAGAATTACCTAAACGCACAGAAAAAGAGATACCAAACGATGTTTCTGTTGTGAGAAACGGTTTTGGGCAACAAGCAAATGTTTCGGATAGAATCTGTTTGTAAACTCAATAAAATCGAAACATTTTACGAAACCAGTAAAATGTATAAAAATACTAAACAAACGAAACTCGGTGATTATTTTAAATTAAGATTAAAATATACATAATATGCGGGCATAATATGATATTTTATGTTTACTATGAAATTAAAAAAAAAATCGAAGAAAAAAACGTAAACGTGTAATTCTATTTAAACGAATTCCCTTCTGTGTATTACGAATTTTTTCTCGTTCCCCCGCGAGACATGGTCGCGCGCAAGTTTTACTCGTATTTGCGTCCTACAACAATGACAATGATAACAACGATAAATAATACCGTGTTCGGTAAAACGCCATTTCGGCGGTTTAATCCAGTGTGTCCTTTTGTATAATATTATATATTCCCGTTCGACGGTTTAACCTCCGGTATAATAACAACAATAATAATAACGTATCTATACTAATAATAATAATAATAATGACGTTGCGGCCGCTGTACGGCCGGCGGGCCCCGGTTATTATACCGACGACGGCGGCGGCGGCAGTTGGAGGAGGAGAAGGAGGAGGGCGGTTGGTCGCCAGAGAGTTATAACAAAACACGCCCGTAAATTATTCCGACCCTCGGCCGTATAAAATGTTTACGCGGCTCAGGTATATTATACACCGGCGATTCGTGTGCCCGTCGTAATAATATACCGCCCGGACTCCGGGGCGTTATTTTATTATATTGCCATCGTAATGCGTTATAATCATTCGGCCGGTACGCGACGATTACCGTCCCGTTGACGGCGGGCAAACCCTATACGGTCTTCGATACACCGAATACTAAACGTCCGTGTTTTAACATTTTTTTTTTTTTTTGACATGTATACGTCTTATGGCTGGGGGTGGTCATTCTGTTAATTTGACCGAGAATGTTACCGCGACGGTCGTTTAAAGAACAACCTCAAAATCGTCGTTCCGATAACCGGACCGCCGCGAAATGTCTGTATTGACGGATTTCCCGTCGCTGATTGAACGAATTCAATTTTCGTTTTATCCAAAACAAATCCGGTGTTTCCCTGCGCTGTTTGCGATCGCCTTTGGTCCGAGAAAGACATGAAGCGCGTTCCCCAGAAAGCCGTAGATTTTTTCGCTCGAAAAATACCCAGACTTAGATTCTCATAATATGAGCGTGTGCAATACTTGTTATAAAACTCTGCTCAGTAACAAAGTTCCCCGTTTCGCTACGATTAACGGTTTTTGTTATCCTCCATTTCCATCTGATTTACCGCCTCTCGTTCCTATCTCTGAACGATTAGTGTCACCGCGTCTTCCATTTAAAAATTTAGAAAAATGTACACTCAATAAAAATAATTGCTGTCTTTGAAACTTGTTTATTTTTTACACGTGTTAAAAAAATTACCTACAGTTTAATCCTCGTCTCCTCGTATCTAATACCAAATTGACATCGACATTCTTATGTCAACTATATTCAGTAGAAACAAGACATGTACCGATGTATCTGTATGTAGTGTAGATACTCTTAGTTTTTTATTTTTGTTTTCTTTCTTTTAATAAATTTATACGAGGTCCGTTCAAAAAGTACCGGGACAAACACGTCAATTACGGCCTAATCTACACGCGATAACGTTTTAAATTATATATATATAGATTTATTCGCCACGTATTGGTAGGATATTTCAACCCGAAGTCGCTATGATTCGCTGACTCAATTTTACTGGTACACCCGGTCAAATTCAATTAGTTCGGGGACGGTGGCGCATTTTAGATTTGTAGGTATTGGTCTACAGAGGGTTGGGTAGGCGCTATTTATTTTCACGCCGCGCCAAAAAGTAATACGGTCGAACGCAGTCGGGCCGACGTCATAACCGTTTCTGTTTTATCGTAATCCGGCGAGAATCAATGAAAATCGCCGAGAGACCCGAAATTGACATAGACCGTATTGTATCGCTACTAAACAAAAACGAAAAATGCGTATAATACGAACTCTATTCACGGCGGGTTAATAGTTTGTTGCGCAACGTTTTTAACGAAACAAACCAGAAAAAACTACCCGATTTCCTATCACCTCTCCGATTTTTTATTATTATTATTATTATTATTTTTTTTTTTTTTAAGTTTACGTTGTTTTTCTTCGCGTGACTACCGGGCACGGTACCGACAACGTATAGTGCGACATTATAAATAATAATAGTCGCGCGCTATTGTCACGGCCAGTCATCGTCGTCGGTCTTTTGCCGGTCGCAAAGTTTTGTCGGTGTGATCTGTGTGTGTGTGTGTGTGTGGGGGGGGGGGGAAACTCTCTCGTGCTAGGAGTCGGGCGTCGGCACCTTCGGGACGCGATCGTAAATTACGTCGCCATTGTAGTGCGACCACCCCCCCCCCCCACCACCACCACCACCTCTCACCGACAACTCCGCGTCGCGGCCCGTCGGCCGGGGCCAAGAGTCACGTTCACTAGACACCTCTCGCCGCGGGGACTACACACCCGAGACGCGCGTCACTGGTGCACCGCCGCGTGGCGGTGCAGTGTACACCGGGGCGCTCACACACACCGCCGCACCGTCGCGGTTTTACGTGTACCGAAAACGCATCGTCGTCCCGCACAACACGTGTATTTATGGGCACCAACCACCCACATCCCGTGCACATTACTTATATCTCCGGCTTCGGCGTAACTTTGCCGATTATTGCATTTGCTACACACTATATATATATATATATATACGAAATCTCGCCCGAGAAACACAATATAATAACATACAAATGTAACATTATATACGTTTAAATCGTTTGGCACATGGATATGGGGGTGAGAAGGTTGCAAAACACAATGTTATTATACCGTGTCCCGCGTAACCACACGAATATTATTATTATTATTACGGAATACGATCGAAGATCGTAACGACGCACGCACGTCGTTTATTATGCGAGTTTATAGATTTGAGCAAAAACCGCGGTTTAGACAATATGGGGTCGGCCATGGACATTTATAGCAACATTGTAAAAAACAACAACAAAAAAAAAAAAAACCGACATCAATCCCGGCGTCATCAAGTCGCAAAGTTGTACACTTTTACAACGCTTCGGGCCGGTAGTCGAAATATACAAACGATTTGATTAGAATCTGAACGAGAAATTTTCACGTCTTACCGTTAAAGAAATTACGTATACTAAGCGGTTTTTTTTATATTTATTCCGGTATATGTTTTTCTACATTCCAAAAATTAAAAAATAACCGGAAATAACCTTCGGTTTCGGACGGAATCCATAACGCGCAGAAATCTGAAATTTCATACCCCAAAGCCGGAGTATTATTACCATTGAATTATAGAATTTTTTTATACTATTATTTCTGGGTACCTTTGATTATTCAAAATAGAAAATAATAAACTATTTTAATTAGTCAACCTAACCAGTTAAACGAACTCCACTTGGAAATGTCGTTAGAAGGTTTCGAGTAAAAAAAAAAAAAAAAAATCGTTCTTTAAATATGAACATAAAAATTACGGTTTAAATATTAGTTTTTTCTTGCGAGATCATCGAAAGTTTTAAGAACTACAAAAACTTTTCGGAGCTTATTGTAATAATATTATTTTATTTTTGCTGTACACCCCATAATGTACATTAGGCGGTGTACTTAATTTAATTAACGGACAATATTAATTAGTTTTTAGATTATTTCCGAACAAAACCACTGCAAAATAAAATTACGTAGGTACCTAACTAAAATACTAAAGAATACATTTTCCTGTTTTTTTTTTTTTTTTTTTTTTTTCAACTCAACGATACGACGAGTGAATGTAAAGCAAATAATAATAATAATAATGTCCACCCCGACTCGCGGGAATTGGATTAATTTTATAATAATATATTTTCACCCCTTTTTTTTTTTAATTGAAATACTTTCTCGTGTTTCGTATACAATACACATCATCAGGTACTTGTATTCGGTTTATGGTTATAGTGAGAATCGTGTTATAATTATTTATTTTAAGTGTAGCTCGTTGAAATTAATTTTTATCTTTCGCGTACACGGCTACCGCGGTACAAAAGATGATGGAAGAAAAAATCGGTTTCTTTCCATTTCCAATACGAATCTGTTCTTAAACTTAATAACAATTTTTACGCGCAGTCAAAAAGACGCTACACTGCCGATATGTCAGGGGGTCGCTTATAGGCAATTCGAAGGAAATGCACGAAGAAACATTAGGAACAACAAGATGAATTACGACAAAAAAAAATCTAAATCTAAATTTACAAACACATTTAGCGCAAGAAAACTACAAAGAAAATCAAAAACCTACTTCCACAGCGCACTAACCGGATAATATTTGCTGTCAGAAATTATAGAGTCGAAATGTTGTATTCGGACACAACAAATCAAACTGAGAGACTAATAAGCATTAATTACACTATACCACCATTCAAGGGGTTGCGTTTTAGTTGCACAAATATTGAAATGTATTTTTGTATACATTTTAAAATGGTCCTTATCACTTTGTGTAATCGTGGAATTTGTTCAAAAACACATTCACGTAAAACAAGAAAAAAAGTACCATTCAAAGTGATTTCAGAACTTTTATTTATTATGAAAATTAAAAGCGACCGCAATTATCTACACTACGACGTGATGCTTTTCGATTTACTTGATTGGCACTCGGTGGTTATTCGAGATTAAAAGTTGACATTTTCTTTATAATTGAAAAAAAAAAAAAAAAGCCGTAATTTATTTAGAAATTATTATTTAACTAAACGGATATGGCGTTCCCTATAGACCATGTCAAATTCTTGTAACATGTCTTCCGCTAAATCTTACTAATTTCACGGTATAACAATTTTTTTCGTCACAAGGCTTTTACGTTCAAAAACGATCACGCTACTGACATCTTCGGAAACAAATATAAATTGTTTACGGCGTTGTGGTTCGATAGTCACAAATGGATATGCCGGAATATCAATAGCATCGCCGTTGCTCGAAGAATTATAAAATATGGTTTTTGAAAAAAAAAAAAAAAAAAAAAAAAAAAAAAAAAAACCTTAAACGGTTCACTGAAATGTAAAATGAAAAAAACCAACAAAACGTTTTGATGTTTGTACATAATATAATACGTTTCGCTGGAACAAAAACAAATTATTAAAAATCGTTCGCAATTGCGTATAAAACATTGTTGTATTATAATATTTGTATAGTATTTTTTTTTTTTTTTTTTAAACATTCGCTTAACTTTTCCGAGATAGGTACTTGTTGTCGGTTTTTTTTTTATATTTTTTTTTTATTTCTGATGTCTGTTTGACGAGTATTTTGATCCTAAAAAAAAGTTTAATCTCCGGATTTACAATGTTATGTGTCAAAACAAGTCCCGCGCCATTAATTCGCTTTCATTGTCATCGTTTACTACGGGTAAACAGCACTGCGAACTGTCGCGCGGCCGGTAAAACAGAATATATATATATATATATATATATTTATATTTGCGTGTTTTAAATGCAAATTTTTACTTTTTACTGCAACTCAATAGCCGTATATCATTTTTTATTCATTCCGCATTCGCGGTGCTTAAGAGAACGCTGCACGAATGACTGCGCGCGGCGGCGTAACGACGAGACGCGAAAACGGATTATTTTAAAAACTCAAAGTAAAATATAATAATACGATTGAAGCGAAACGCGAAAAATTACAAACCTAAACATTAAATATTATTATTATTATTATTTTTTTTTTAACCGAATAATACAACAAAACCGCAGACGTCGGAGACGTTCTGATAAGCTTGTGATTTGAACGATGAAAACTACGGTGTTGCCTTCCCCCCCACCACACCAATCATATTATTGTTTTAAACATGCAATTTAATAACGTTTGATTCAATAATTTCGATCCGTCGAAACGAACCGTTTAATAAAATTGATAAAGGGTTTTTTATTTTATTTTTTATTCTTTGTGTAGCGATGGATCATTTAATTTTAACTAAGATTTAGGTAGGCGGGTAGGTAAAAATTTTCACTTCGTATTTTAAAAAAACTTGAGTGTACTCCATTTGAAACAATTATCTAAAAGCCCAATAGGTTTTTTTTTTTTTTACGTATTAAACTATATTGACTTTATTTTTGTTGATTTCTAGTAGGCACCGGAATCTTAATAATTTTATCGGTTTTAGTTTCGGTTCTTAAAATTGTAAATTAAGGATCCGGGTTAATACAAGTTCTTAAAGTTGCATAGTTTTAAACAGTATAACCTATTGCTTATTAGGATTTTTTTTTTTTTTTTTTTAATAATATAACTACCAAAAAAATATATATTTGGTGACAATAATAAATTCTATTATTATTATTATTATTCACTCTATATTATGTTCAATTTTTAAAAAAAAAAAAATGGGGAAATCATTTTTAAGTTAACTTCATGACGAATTCAAGTATGTTTTTACGAGTTTTATCGAATTACATGGACATTGAGAAATATGGGTTCCAATAAAGATTTCGGTTCTCAAATTTTCTTCGGGATTCGATTCTTTCGGTTCCGGTTTCAGTCCCTGAGTTCTGGGTTAAAACCTTACCATTTAACCAATATCTGTTCGGTATCGTTTGTTGATTGCAATTATCTTAACTTCATAATTACTCTACATCCTATACCTTCCAAACGTTCCACCTAAAACAGTGGTAGATAAATGGTAGATAAAAAAAAAAAATATATATATGTTTTATTAATTAAATATTCGAGTTTGTATCGCGTTTATAATATTCAATCTGTATTGTAAATGTATAAATATAATTTTAATTTTAAAACGCAAGGCGTTCTATAAAGTGCGTTGTACTTAATTTACGTTAACGATATTCGAATAAACAAATTAACAATATTACGTGCCTTTTTTTTTTTTTCCAATATTATTATAATAAATCTATTGTAGGTAGATAAATAAAAATAATACTAAACGAGGTCAATCAAAGCGGTTAAGGTTTATTGTAGTGGAACAAAAAAAAAAAAAAAATAAAATAAAATAAAAACGTAGTCGTTTTTTCACTCTTAAATCTTCACGTTGAATTAAATAATTAAACGCCATTGCTTTTTGTTGTTGTTGGTTTTTTTTTTTTTATGGTCTTGACGTTTTATAATAAAGTTTAACGTATTTAGTGACCGACACATTTTAGATTTATACTTTATGAACACGCCCTAATTATTCCAGTGTCGTTTACAACTATATGTAAAACTAGTTTCCGCTTTACAGATATAAACACAAATTATAAGTCCTCCCCACCTTAGCAGCGTCCCCAGTTTGTTTTTTAGAGTTAAAATATTATGATGTTTACACAGTGGCAGATTTGAAGGAAGGTTGACATGGCGATCGCCTTCCCTTGGACTTTTTTTTTTTTTTTTAAATTGTTACCTACCGGAAGTAATTTGTATAGAAATATAAAGCAACGTTTCGGGAAGGGAATAATCGAAAACGTATTATTCAACCTTGCAACCGGTTTACATCCGATAAAATGAAAAAAAAAAAAAAAAAAATATTTAAACTTATATCCAAGTGCGTTGTACAATGTACGTAATATTATATTTTATAGACAAACGTGTTTTTCGGGTTGCTCTGTTTGCACTTACTTAGTGTCATGGAGTTCCTCCTGAAGTTCTGACGGAGTCGAAAGTGCATGGGGAAATTTAGAGGAATTAATAAAATCTTATTTGGCCTGTTTCTAAATCTCGGTAAGGTGTACGTTCTATTTACTGTATCCCGTAGAAGTTCAAAAGGCGCATATCTAATCGATGCATTTAGTTTGAGTGTAGAATTAGTGAGTTGTGCACCGATGGTAGAAAGTTTGAAGGATCAAATGGTTACTGACGAACTGCAGTGACTAGCCGTGATTTAACGGAGTGTCAATAATTGAGCACGTTCAAGTGCGATTCGGGATCTCGAAGGTTGATCATCTTTAGGTTCTTTGAACTTGATGCATTGTATTGATACTTAAAATCTCCATGATTGGAATCACAAGAAGAATTTAAAACAAATATATCTTAGGAAAAAGTAGCTGGGGCGCAAAATTTAAGTTTCCCGGGTCGTTTAAATCTCTAGCTACGCCATTATGATTTGAATGTGGAAATTTTCATGTTCGTCGGGAGAGGGCTTGAACAGCGCCTTTTTTTTTTTTTGTTGTTGTAATATTTCGTATTACACAGTTTTTTAGTTTAGCCCACAAAATAAAATTTGCTATTATACTCTAATAAAAAAAACAAAGAGTTATTTTACTATTTTGTTTTACCATTTATTGTTGATTATAATTATAACAAATATTACCTAGTTTAAACTTTATCAGGAAGAAATCTATAGATATAGTAAGAAGTAAACTTAAATAAAAAAATAATAATCTCAGCCGTTAGTCACTACACATTTTAGTAATAATGTAATTAGTAGTAATGAAAATCAGAATTCTCACTAAAAATATTATTAGTTCAAAGACAACGTGTAATTTAGCGGACACGGAACAGTGGAGACTAGTAAACAACGTGCTTATGCAATGAAATCGTTTAACAAAAATAAATAATCACTGTTACGTGGTGGGGAGCCGCACAGCATTCATTTCGTCTTAATTTTAATCATAAACGCCATGATTCGGCGCCATCAGTTTAGGCTATTGAAATACGGATGACGGGTTTAGCATTAAAAAAGAAGACCGTACCAAAAAAAAAAAAAAAATAAAAAAATAAAAAACCATCCGTACACCTGAAAACTTCGCTGCTGTCAGGGCCGCTCCCACAATGAGTCCAATACGTTCTGCACGATAGCGTTATCGTTAAATGTATCCAATAGAAGCCTACGTCGGATTTTGTGCAGATATCTAAACTTTCATCCGTTTGAATTAGCTAAAGTCCACGCACAAAAACCGATATGAACCAAAAACAAACAAAATTCAAGAAGAAATCGCCAATACACGTTCGATAGTTATACACCGTGTATTGGAAAGCATACGAAGTAGGCTAGAAGAGTGCTTGAGAAGTGTGATGACCGTGTCATCTTGAGGACATAGTTTAAAAAAAAAAAAAAAAACAAATGGCAATTAATGTACTTCGTAATCGTAAATTAACAATTCATTTTTATTCGTTTTTTTTTTTTTTTTTTTTTTGATAATTTAACTTTGAAAACCGGCCGTTTCGGTGTCCCGCCCCGTAGTTTATCGCGAACACCCGACGGCGTATTATTTAATAACACGCGAAAATTCAAAACTGTAAACGGCACATATATTCCGAGTGTACACTCACACACACACATACGTACGTAATCGTAAGTATTAACGAAAAACACACAGCTCGCCCGAGTTTCCTTATTGTTATGTGTATATAAATATATATAACTTTCGACTGTATCCGGAGCCCAACAACAAAGTTAATAATAATCGACTTCGCCGGGTATATGCGCTCGGCTCCCGAACGATGCCCGCAAACTTTTCGCCGCTAGTTACACTTGTAAATATTTTCGGTTTATTACAGATATTCCTTCGGTTTTTGTCGCACTCGGCGCGATTCCGGTGTAGATTCTCGCGTATAACAATACACAGCGTACGACTAAATGCGGCGTACACAGAACATTTTTCAGAGGGAAGGCGACGGGCCACAATGGATAGCGAAACGAAATAAATATATAGCGTCGAGTAGCCACCGTATACTAAAGTGTGTTCGTAATAATAGAGCACCTAAAAAAAAAAAAAAAAAACATAGTATATTACAGGATCTTTGCGGTAATATTATTGTTTCATGTGTTCTTGTAATTAATATCATAAATTTGTTCGAATATTGGCAAATTCGCACATTTTTTCAAATTTGATTTCCACAAACTGGCAATCGGTTTTCAAAAAAACCTACTAATGCCTCCCTCCCACCCACTGAGCTTTGGCACAATGTAACCACTTCCCCCTTAAATACGTCACCGAATCTCGTTGCACATAGGACGAGATTGGATTTTTTCTCCCCCTACAAAAATTTCCATTGACGCCGTTTCTGTTTAAGATTGATTTATCAACATTTCAAATATTACGCACCGTTGTTTAACGTTAAAAAATGCTCTGTGGGTAGTTACGGTTGTATAGTTATCGTATCAACGACGAGCGTGCTATTTGGAGAGAGAGAGAGAGAGAGAGAGAGAGAGAAAAAGAAATCACAAATAAATCGAAAGTCGACTCGTTTCGATGGCCGACAAAACACCAGAACAACGAAAAAAAAAAACAACAAAAATAATGCTCCACCGTCGCGATAGTTTTTGCCTACGAATCTGCGATACTTCACATGCCCCGTCTACGGTTGACGGTTAATCGATCGAATAATTTTACGAATAACGACAATTTCGCAATGGCACCGACGAACCCCCCGCGACCACCGCGATTGGATATCCCGGCAGACGCAATATTATCGTACTCGTCCCTCGGCTGTCATTCGCATGCGTCTTCGCATAAAACTCGCGGTTTTCGTCCCCTCTGATATGTATATATATATATATATATTAATACGTCTCGTTTCGTTCATTTATCTTCCCGTGTCGTCGTCAAACGGCCGACTCGCAGAGCACGGACACAAAATAATTCGGTCCGAAAATCACGTCCAACCGCGCGACAAACGTGTCCGGTTTCCTGTTGCGGCGATCGCCGGCGACAAAATGCCGCCGAAACTCCTTGCGCCGAGATTGCGGAAAACAACGACAATAGCCGTGGCCAGACCGGGGGGTATTCCGATTGTTCAAACATCCTTCCGCCTCCCCGCTCGGCAGTATTTACTCCGAAAATATACTCTTTATATTATTAAAAAAAAATTAAATGCTGTTCGTTGGTAAGCGCATCACTCGAGATTCATAAAATGATTCGAACGGCGTACTCGCCGAGTAGACCGTGCGGCGATCGTCATCGTTAAAATATATATCGTAGTCTGCAATCATTTGTCTAACAGAAATGCAATTAATCGTATTTTAAATCGTAGCCGTTTGTTCTACAATTCAAGCGCAGTGAATATTGTAATTTAATAACGGTAATATAATATTATAACCGAGTTAAAACGGATAATACTAGTAAAAAAAACTATAACGGTATTATAATAGTATTGTAATGTGTATTTTATTATGCTAATAATACGGTGTCAACAAAACGTCGGAAATGTGTTTGTCTATGGTAAACCGCCACACTATTTCTATTTATTTAAAATGGTATCCCGAAAAGTTTATATTTCTTTTTCTCCGCGGTACGATACAAATACAAGCGAATAAAACCGATCAGCATACATAATAATGCAAGAGGGTGATTTTTTTTTTTTTTTTTTTCTTATAACTTTTCAATAAAAAGGGAAATATCTAAAAAAAAAAAAAAAAACCGACATATGCAATTCGCACCATGTTTAGACCGTTGTCGTAGGCGGGAAGTCGATAAAGTGGGATATATAGAGTATTTATTTATTTATTTTGGCTGCACGCAACGATTAATCTTTGTAAACGAAAAACGATTATGAGCGAAGTTCTTTAAAAACGCGTTTTGATAAATTTAAATCAAAATTTACAATTGTCCGTGTTTTTAACAGATAATAATAGTAAATTTGAGCTAAAAACGCCAATAGAATATTTTTATTCACATAAAACAAAAAAAAACTAAAAAAAAAAAAATGTCAAATATGTATTTACAATTGAAAAAGCAGCAGTTTTTTTTTGAAAATCTCATCACGTCCAGACAGTGCTATGAATATAATAAATATTCGGTTATTATTTCAAGATTATTTTTAACTGTGTTACGACAAATATACAAATTCGAGAAAAAAAAAATAGAATAACGTTTATGTGCGTAATTATTCCCATGTTTCCGGAGTTTTTTCCCTCCGGTTTATCCCCAATTATTTATGAAACTATTGCGTGGAAAATGAAAAAGAAAAATGATTTTCTCAATGCGTCGACTTAGACAATATTTACTACCGGACACCGGCACCGGTGTTAACGATCGGAGCAAGAATACTTATCAAAAAGTTGTTTACCGAAAGAACATAAAAAAAAACCACACATCACAGTGAAACAAATCGAGTCTCTTAAGAACGAAAATCATTACATTATTTCAACGTTTAGATTAATATTTTGGTGAAATCTCGGCGGGTTTATACACGGCGAATTGGTTTTACTCGAAACCTATACATATATATATATATATACGAGCGAAATCCTGTGGAAATTGGCCGGGTGGTCGCGTAAATCAGAAAGTTTCGTTTCGAGACAAATAATAATACTTTCCCAACTATATGAAAAGGACCTGGTCTATAACTTTTTGCGATCAAATCATTTTCGCAAAATAATACATGCCTATAGACGCGAGTGCGAGAGAGAGAAAGACAGACAGAGAGAGAGAGAGAGAGAGAGAGAGAGAGAGAGAGAGAGAGCGATAGAGAGAAACTAGTTAATAAACTTTAAAATTGGCCGGTCGTCGAGGAATGTGATGATAATATAAAACAAATTTGCGTACAGAATAATACGACGCATGATTTTTATTTTTATTCCAAAATATATCTCTTCTATCAAACGTCTATATTATTATACATATGTGTACAGGCAGCGGTTCCCAAACTAGGGGCACCATGAACCCATTACAAGGGCACCGTGGCACATACGAAAAAAAAAAATAATAAGAATATATATTTACAATGACTTAATCTAACCCGAGCGAAGAACGTATTGGTTTTATTATGATGTGTACTTTTTTTCCTGTCTGTCTGTAAATAACTTGTTGACCAGAAATCTTGTCCACCAATCATCAACACCATCTCATAGGTGGTTTCTAGTGAACATTTTGTCTAGCTGGTGTAATTTTTATTTTATACGCATTTCTTTAACATTGAAGGAAAAAATAAAACCGGAAAAAGAACCAACACAAAACGTAACGGTTTATGTTGATTTCGATTCGGTATTTTGTTTTAATTCAGCACTTTCTGGGTTTTATGTCCCCCGAAAAAATGCACAAAAATGTTAGACGAGGTTCATTATAACGTTGGACCGAATGGTATAAATAAATTGAGGATTATGTTTTAATTTTTTTTTTTTTTTATATGTAAGCGTTTAAATTTCTTCGTAATTTTAACAGGATGGCACCGGCGTTCAATATTTCTAAAAAAAAAAAAATATATAATAGTACTCGGCGAATCCCGTTCTAATTGTGCGGACAAAACGGTTTACGAAACGCTTTGGGAAATGTTCGTTTCAAAATTGACACCCGGTAGGCTCCGACGACAAGTTCTGTTCTGTTTTGCGCGGCGGTCAGTAATTAAAAAAAATAAAAAAAAATAAAAAAACATTGTTCGACAAGATAATGAACGGGCATTGATTAGAGCCGATGAGCAGAGGGGTGCGGGCTGCTACTTCTCTAACGAACCAGTAAAACTGCATTGTTTCGACCGACGCGACGGCGTGTTGCAATCATTTTATTCACCCACCTGCATATCGAATAAGGGGGCATTATTTTTATTTTATTTTTTTTTTTTTTTACAGCCCTCATGAGTTCGGTTTATCATTTCGTTTTTACCGGATTAACCGTAAAATGATGGATGGTATTTATTTATTTATTTTTTTTTTTGTATACATATTACGTCGTATATATTACTTTTGCCTCCTCTTTTTATTACTATTATTATTGTTATTATTATTATTCAACTCCAACTGCAATCCCATATCCACGTCCGGTGTTTTTCTCGTTCTCCTCCCGACTCGGCTTATCTTGTCTCCTTTTGCAGTCCGCGTTTTTAAAACCCTCCGTCCTCGTCCCCATCTTCCCGCGTACCCCTGGCTCTAATAGCTACTATAGCTGCACCGGTGAAGCCTGCACCGGAATATTATAAGCTCCTTTATCATTTGATCCTCTTCTCCTCTCCGGTTGGTCTTCCTTTGAAAAATGCACATTTGGCTCGCGTCGGAGATTTTTTCCGCCCCCCACCCCGAATCGATAATGAACTTTCAGACGGTTTTTTAACAGCAGGATTACGCCGCCCAGAGAGGACACGGCACGCTGTGTGAGGTTTTTTTTCCCTCGATTTTTTTTATCTGCTCCTCGAGAAGACGGCCGTGACTTTCTACACCTGCCGATTAATCAAATCTCGGATTATTTTTTAAAATTTATTTCGAATCCCCCATTAAATATGTACCTATCCTGTAATCTTTTCGCACGGTAAACTTTATTTGTTTTTTTTTTTTATTATTTATTTGGTTTGTTAATCTCGTTGCGCTGTGTACGAAATCGGATTTCTCCCTACACAAATTACGGTTAATTCGTCTATCTCGTTTCGATTGAAAACGCATTTTCTAACTTTTACAGTGTTACCAACGTATATTAATATACAACACTGTTCTAAAAAATGTGTATTTTTACAATACTTTTCGATAAAACAAATTGAAATTGTTAATATTTCATTATAATTACGTTGTTATTAAAACATCAAAAAAATTGAGTCAACCGATTGCGTTGTAATTCGTTGGTCTACATTAAGACCCCCCCCACCCCACACATGTAGTGTTGAACATTATCTCGATTAATATCGTCTAGATACATAATTAATTATCTTTTATCTTATCTAGATAATTAACAAAATTAGATATCTTATCTTTAACTTAGATAAACGTCTATTATTGTCTTATCCAAACTAATTAATCTAGATATATTTTTAGATTCTGAGCCAAATGAAAAATGTATTGATATTGTGATGTTTTTTTTTTTCTGTCTGTAAACAACTTTTCTGAAGGCATTTTGAATCTAGTCGGTTTATTGAAGAGATCTTTATTTTATTATTTTTTTTTTTTTTTCGATTTCCGTTGTAGTATTTTTAATAATCGAGGAAAAACGGGAAAATGTACGGCAATAACGGTTTTATTAATTTCGATATATTCTTTGTGTTGTAACTCGGTTCAAAATAATCCGAAATAGACCCGAAATGTTCACAGATTATTAACAGTAGCCTGTAAAAAAAAAAAAAAAAATTAAGTAAATCAAATAAACAACGAAGCTGCAGAAATATAGATCTAATTCAATGGCGTTCAGTAAATTGTATAAATCGTTAACGAAATCTATAAAAACAAAACACCGGATAATAGTGTATAATTGTCAATTGTTTAAAAAAAATATAAATAAATCGATAAATACACTTAGGCGGGCTGCACACTGAAGAAACTAATTTTAAGAAACTAATTTCATGAAATGTGAAACTTTAGTCTCGTGAACCATTCAATCGAAAATCAAATAGATACGCACGCCGAGTTTCACGAAACAAAAATTTCTCATAGTTGCGCAACCGCGGTTTCGCGAATCTTTTAATATTGGTTTCAACAATAAAGTTTCGTATAAATTATAAATAAATAATAATAATAATTAATATTATATTATTATAAATTTTGTATGTATACATGATATTTATGTTATATTTATCATATTTTAGTATTATACTCTGTAGTATATACAGCATAGTAACAATAGTAAAAATACTATCGTACTAATTTAGTGGTGTTTATATACGACATAATAATCCCCATAATAAAATCCCATAAATGAAAACGGTTATCGACGTTTTGACCAATATTATCATTGTTTTTTTTTATTTTATACAAAATATCGTTTGTGACGGTCTACCATATTACTATTATAATAGCACGACGTACGTCGTTCGGAGTAGTTGTTCTTGAGTAAAGACAACTCAAAAAAAGACAAGTGCTAGGGAAAATTAAATTAATTAATACGATGTCGAAAGGAGTTCGAGATTTTAATTCTAAATTAATAGAAGCAATCGACCTACCCGGTACCTACGTTTCCTTTTTTTTTGATACGAAGCCACCAATACAACATTAACACGTCCTCATCATCAGACGACATTGTCGAAACAATACATTTTTTTTTTTTGTTTCGCCAGTGTACGCAAATATGAAATTAGTTTCATGAAATTGGTTTCTTAAACCAATGTCTTCAGTGTGCAAGCCCGCCTTATACGTAGGCGAAACGATTGAAATAAAAACAATTTGTATTTGTTTGTTTTCTTATCGTTTACCATATGTCGAGATCCGTTACACGCATGCACGCGCGTGTCTATTTTGTAAAGGCCAATTCGGCGCCACTGATAAAAAAAAAAAAAAAAAAAAAAAAAAAAAAAAAAAAAAAAAACACACACACTGTATTTTAATCCACGGTATACCAAATAATGTAATTATATTGGATTTCTCGCGGCGCAAAGCGATAAAACCGCCAAAATGTCACGTGAAAAAAACGTCCGAGAAATTCGATGAACGCTTTCTAGAGTTGACGCGGCGCACGGCCCGACGACACGGTTTATCATTATTAAGCCCCGCCACTTAACGGTAAAGGTTTTTAAATTGATGATCGCCCGCGACTAAACCCGAGTCGGCTCGTAATATATATTATTATTATAACAACTCACTTTATATTATGTTTTCCCTATAAAATACGAACAAATATTTATTAACAATATTAATAATACTTATTTACTATTACGGATTTAAAAAAAACGCCAACGCTGGTACGAGTAATAATATTTATGTTATTTTTATTATTATTATTATTTTTTTTTTTTTTTTCCTTAGGAAATTTAATCTTTTTACGTATTTGAGTTGAAAAAAAGAAAGAATATATATCTTATAGAACTGAATTGCATATTATACAGGGTGCGGCAGAACCGAATGACGATTTTTGATGGGCTATAAATAACGAACAGTAAAACTTAGAGAATAGGTTTTTTTTTTTTATTTAAATCAGTATTCAATCCCATTTTTAAAAATTATTTTTTGAAAATTATATATCCAAAATGGCGGCCGTCAGCATTGATACACTGTTGTAGACGATCTCTGAAGCTCTTGTATGATTTTCGGCACATTCACGACTGGTATGGCCTCTACTTCCACGGTGATTTACTGTTTAATTTCTTCTATGGTATGTGGGCGATGTGTGAAAACCTTAGCCTTAAGGTAGCCCCAGAAGAAAAAATCACACATGTTTAAATCTGGGGACCGTGCTGGCCAGCCTATGTCTTCTCTCAGAGATACCAACCGCCCAGGGAACATTTGTCGCAAGACAGCATGTGAAATTCTAGCCGTGTGCCCTGTAGCTCCGTCTTGCTGAAAAACCATACATCTCCCAAATCATGTTCTTCGGCCATGATAAATCTTCGTGAAGAATTCTCCTCAAAGAACGGTCTGATATTCCCAAAGCTGTAGCGTGTTTCCGGGCTGAGCGACTTGGTGACTGCTCGATTGACTCTCTAACCAACTGCACATTTTCGGGGGTTCTTACCGTTCTGGGTGCTCCGTGTCCGAGTCTGCTTAGGGTACTTCCGGTTTCATTCAAATGCCGTATCCAAAATTTGATAGGTGTTAGCAGAAGGAACAGATTCAGCACGTGGAATGCCGAAGTGTTATACGAAAAGCCCTTCGTGTAGCGATCGCAGAACGATTATTTTCGTAATACGCACGGTGTACACCTGTCCGGACCATGATTACGAATAAAAACCGTACGATTCAAAATATACCACTTATTAAGGCCTGCTCTTGTCTTATCACAGGCTACTGGCCTCATTAAACTCGTCAGTCGACTTTGCCTCTCACCCTGTATTCTATTCGGTTTACGAGTTGACGGTTGTAATTATTATTTACCTACGATGATAACTAATAGAAATGAAACATCGCCAACAGTATAAATATTGCTATATAAAATACACAAACGGAGGGGTTTTTTTTTTTTTTTTGGTTAATCGGTTTTTCTATCAGACAAATCGCTACATTTTACGATTAGATTAAATTTACGTAGATTAAACGGTTTTCCACTTCTCGCAAATGCTCGAAATTTTAAAACTACGTTCGCTGTAAGTTTCTATTGTGGCCACAAAAATATTTTGAAAATCCGTAGGCACATTATTTATTTATATATTTTTTTTCATAACCGTTTGAACCGTTCACACTAAAAATAGGAATCGTATAAAGATCGCACGTATTAAATATAGCCGTTTTCCCACTGGTGCGAATATAATTTGTTCCGTTCAGCAGAAATGCACGCGGCAATACGACACAAGTTTCGCCGTTTAGTTACGTAAAAATGAATGTTAAACAAAACACACACACACACACAAAAAAAAAAAAATCGATCCTAATGTATAGTTTTTTGTCAAGTGCAAATGTTTACGGAAACCGTATAAATCATTGAATTTCAAAACACGATTAACCGAACTTAGCCGCTCAGAAACGTTTTCCGTTAAAAATGATTTATCGTCTTGTACGGATATAAATAATATCCCCGTCTTTGTCCTACATTCCCAAATTCTCGTGACCCGTCACATAAGCAGTATTTTTTTTTTTTTTTAATTATTTTAATTCGGTCTATCCGGTTTTTTTTTTTTAAGGTTTTCTTTTTTCATTTTTTTCCAGAGCGTTCAACTAAGAGATTGGCAAAAGTACCTCTATTTTAAATACATCGCGCCTGTATTGTCGTAATTGCCCATCTTTCGATTTGTCCCGTGTGAAACTTTTGGCGGATGTTTACCGTTTTTCTAAACAGAATTGTATACACACACACAAAAAAAAAAAAAAAAAACCCGCTGCCGCCCTACAACCCGAAGCACAATGGATAACGTTGATAACATTTTTTTCGTTATATTCGATAGTTTTAGAAGAAAAAAAATATTATACGCAACGCGTGTTTATAGTAGCCGAGAATTACCGCGGGTAAAGTGTCCGATTTTAAAAGTATTGCCCGTCGATTGCGATACGCGCGGAAAAGTAAAAATAAAAAAAAACCGCGTGGGCGGTGCATTAAAAATATTTCATTTTTTTTTTTTTTTTTTTATAATACACCGCGGCTCGATATTATACGAGTAATATTTAAAACTAACAATCAAAGTGTACACGCACGTTGTCCATATTGTAATTCCGGCCCGGTGACTTCCGGCGTGGCGCACGGTCGGCTGAACGGCGTTGTGTGTGCCTACGTCATTCGTATTACCGTTCTACGATTATTATTCTTTTTTTCCTGTCTATTTTATTTTATTTCTACATTCCGTCTCTTTTTTTTCTTTCTTTCTTTTTGTTTATACAAAATACGCGCCGCGAAAGCGTCGGGTGCAGAAATAATGTCCGCGTAGCAGCGCGAAAGTGCAAACGGCTTTAATTATCGTACTGTATCGCATAGCAGCGACCCCTCCGCACCATTTTTCACTGGCCCGTGCTACATCATTTTCAAATTACTTTATAACACGTCAGGATCTATCTGCATTTTATTTATTATATTTACAAAAATCCACATCATGTTTATCGTAAAACGCAGGTATGATTTCTTATCCAGTATTGATCATGCAGCTAAATTATAAAATTATTAAATGCATAATATAGCCAATAGGTATTTATTTTATCAGTTTAGTCGTGTCCGTCGTGTCACGCTGGCCGATTGCGTTGGTTATATTATTTTCGTGTTTTCTAAGTGTTACGAAAATGTCCGCTAAAAAGCGAAAAATCGACGATGAAAAATAGAATATTTAACAGCTTATGGGAAAATCGGTATTTATTTGTTATTAACAAATAAAAAAAAACCCCAATGTTTAGTTTGTTTATACATTGTTGCAGTACTAAAAGAATAAAATTTAAAAAGACATTACATGACAAATCATATATGAAATATACGAGAGAGATTGACGTAAGCTTTTGGAAAAAAATTACCCGTTAACAAATTTCCACTTTTACGAGAGTTTGCGTTAAAATTGTTATCCATGATTGGAATTGCCTACATTTGTGCATGTACATTTTAAAATATGAAACATATAAAATCAAAGCACAGAAATCGTCTTACTGATGAAACATTAAATCGCCTACTTCGTGTTTTCACTTCTGAAATAGAAGTCGATTTTGCCGCGTTATCATTAGCAGTCACAAATCCTCAAATCTCGCATTTGAACCAGTAATAGTATTGTTTATATTTAATTTAATTTAATTATTTTCAATAACCTTTTTTTTTTGTTTTTGCTATTCTCTGGCACGCCTAAATTTTAATTTTCAAAAATTGGCCCTCTAGTATATTTGGGTTGCCCATCCATGTCGTATAGTACCGTATAGTTTTATAATACGTATTATGTCTTAAAAAAACAATAATAATAAAAAATATATATATCAAAATCATATTGGCTCATATACAGTGGCCTGGTGTGCGTTTACCGTTTAACAAATTTAAAATGTATTTTTTTTTATTTTTTTTTTAACAATAATTAAGTAAAATATATCAATGGCCCTCTCAGAAAGCTACTAAATGCCCCCCCCAGCCTTATGTCTCAAATGATACCATTTGCTCTGACTTGAAATTAAAATCAGTCCACGAAGAAGCTAAAATGCATCACATCTCCACAATCGTCTGTCTTCTAATCCAAATCCACTTATAAAAAAATCTTGCTGTTCCTTCCATTCCCAGTAATTCGCCCAGACGCCTAAAAAGGAAATGGCCCTGTGGTCTTTTAGCGCCCTTCCCCCAACTCAGTGTACTCTATCTAGCCATTTAATTTATATTATTAAAAAAAAAAAAAAAAAATCAATTTTTCAAGCTTGATGGGTGACTTCTCTTTCACTAATAAACAAACTGAAGTAATACTTAGCCAATACTCTTATTATGCCTACTGGTATAGATTGTGTATGTTCTAATAAAGAAAATAAAAAGTATATCGGTTAAAAATATTGCATTATTCGAATAATTGTTTTAATTTCGTTAAATACGTGACTAATTCTCAGACACGTAATCGGGATTTCATTTTCAATAACTACAATCCCCTACTTGACTACGTGCCTGACTGTTTTCATATTAGTCGCATACAATTTTCATTATTTCAACTATAATTCGCCTATTGGTATTGTAAATTGTAATTTTTATCATTAACGGTATTGTATTTTTTAAGAGAAAATAAAATGTGTGTATTTCGAACTTGAAGCGTTGGATTAGCTACTTTGATTAGCCATTCTCACAATCGCTAGTGCGCGCAATTTGAAGTTGCTGAACCACTAAATACGCCACCGAGTCAAATCATACATTCGGAATTCCGACAATATTCGTATGTGTGACAGATACTTTTTACGAAAAAAAAAAAAAAAAACATTATTCGCGGTTCGCGAGCGAAATCCAAAACGATCGGCGACGTAACTAGAAAATTCTGTAGAGATTTTTGCACGGCGAACGAATAATTATAATCGAGCGAATTAAATGTGAACGAAAAGTGAAATAAATAAATAACAACAACGAAACACAAACATCGAAATCCAAATTGTATTCTCCGCGGTTAAATAGTCATCTCGCTTGTCGGTAAAAATAAGTTTTTAATTTTTTTCCATCCGATATATCCGGTGCAGTAAGAGTTTCGCGCGGAATAAGAGGACGACAAGTAAACATACAGGCGGGTGTCGTTCTTATTTAAAAAAAAAAAAAAAAAATAGTTCGAGTATACTTGACTTATTTGCGAAAATAATCGCAATCGATAAAAAAAAAAATACAAATTATGGCAGATAATTATCGCATAATCAGACAACTTGTAAATATAGGCGTGGGTTCACGTGGACGTTATATTTTATTGCAAAGTTTGCAGATGGAATAATTTCGAATCCTGTAGTACCTGCAAATGCGACAAAAACTTGTTTTTAATAATAATAATTATTAATTTATACAAATTTATAATAATCGCGGCGCAGTGTACTATTAAAAGTTATATAGTAGTGTTCCGCTTCAGATTTAAATCAATTTGATGAAAAATCGGAAGAGCGCGCGGGGGCGGTAACCAGGCGCGATTAAAAGTTCGACGGTATAAAACAGTTTTCAGAACCCCGTGACTTATTTGTTTTTAATTAAATACAAAATGCATTCGGGTTTGTTTTTCTCTGCGCGTTTTGTCCGCTGTAGAAAAAAAAAAATAAAAATTATTATAATTTCATTTCAATGAAAGCCCGACGTTTAAATTAGTTCCGGCGATAGTGGAACTAAATAAATGGAAATATATAAATATTTGAGTAGATTGCTATGCGAATTTCAGCGAACGTGAAATTCAACGTGTAGAATAGTCCGTACGAGTACGGCAAATCGGTAAAATGTTACATAAAATTGTTAACTTGTACATTTTTAAATTATTCCCTAACCTAACCTATTGGTTTTTACTATCCTGTGACGACATATACTGTAGGTGCTTTTTATTCAATTTTTTTCTTATTCTGTCCGCAAACGACTTTCCGTCCAAAGATCTTATTGCAATCGAAAATCGGTACGTTCTTTAACCCCTCGTCTTTACGAGGTCATTTATTTTGTTATTCTTGTAGTTTTCTTAATAATGGATGAAAAACGGAAATATTGGTTTTTTTTTTTTTTAATTTTTTTTGTTTTTATTATCACTGAGACGCTTTCTAAACGCGGTACAATTTTACAAAAACAGAGTTTTTCGAGTAATTTATAGCTATAAATTTAAAGCTATTTGATATTTTTGAGTCTTTTTTTTTTTTTTTTTATTTGTTTGTTACAATTTTATTGGCTTTTAAAAATTCCTAGAAAATTTGATGAAAATTTCGCCGCTAGGTATTTTTTATGGTCATAAATTGATTGTATTTTCGAATTAATAAAATTTCCACGTTTAACCGAACACCGTTCAGAATCGTTTCCGGTATGCAACCGGTGCGTACCGATACAATTGCCCTTGGATATGTCCTGCTTTCCCGGTTTTTCGTCTATAAAAATGGCCCGTCCACGGTGCAAAAATGTATTTTTTCGTTTTTTTTTCTTTATAAAATCTGTTATAATTTCAGGAGCGGAAATCAGACGCGCAAACGACGTAATGCATACGGTTTGCGAACACCCGCGTATTGAAATACCGTCGCGCGTTTTTCTAATACGTTTACGAATGCATCGTAATTTATTTTAATACACATTATAAACCCGTTCGCATATTATCGGCAAAACGAATTCGAAACGGTACCCGAGTTTATAATATTTCTTTTACGCGCCCAAAGGTGTAGTAAAACCATTTTAAGGTGCAGGACGTATGCGTGACTCTTTTTTTCCTTTTCTTATTTTTTTTTCTTCCTATTTTTCATCGAGCCGTTAAAACTTTATATACCTACAAACTTTTATTTCGAACGGTTGAATAAATTATCCGCGTATAAATAAAGTACACTAAATGGATGTTTTCGTTGAAAAAGTAACATGCTTTTAACTTAATTCTTCGAATATTAACATATATATATATATATATATATATATATTTATACATTTTTTTTTTTTCATTTTTTTCTCCTCAACTTGTTAGGCCCCTGAAACTTTTATTCCTCTATGATTGGTCGGGGATAAAACACTGAAAAAAAAAAAACAACCACAAATCCCCCGGGAGCGAAAATATGATACAAAAACAAATTAGTAAATATTTGCTATTCCTCTGCTATTTCCAATTACGTGCGAATTTCCCGTGTTCAGGGTATAAGCGCTTCCGAACAATTGATTCTGTATTATCCCCTTGTCCAATTACAAATATATTAAACAATAAACTGTCGCGCAGTAAATCAATACAAAATATATAAGTCTATACGTCCACGACTAGATAAGGTGATAGTTTTTAATTTTTTTTTTTTTTTTTAATATTACGTTTTTCGCGTGTTGGCCCCCGGGGAAATACGAGTATGGGTAGATACTATCATCGTCATTGAACGTTTTATACATTTAAAAAAAAAATAATAATAATAATAATAAAAACGATTAACTTAACAGAAATGTTTGATGTTGTTGTTGTTGCTGTTTTTGTACGAGTAAAAACCTTCGGGAATTTAAAAAAAAAAAAAAAAAAAGACTATTTGGCCGTTGACGATGTTTATAATTTTTTTTTTTTTTATTATTTATTTTGTCGTTTCAAATTACAGCCAATCTATTTACCTTGTATTTATCGTCTTATTTGTAAAACTTACACCAGAAATAGTGTTATTTAAAGATACATTTCGAAATAAATAATCGTATAAAGACAAATAATCAGTAACTTTTTAATAGTCTATCTAATTACATTTAACGTTAAAAACAGCAAAAGTGTACCAGACCGGAAGTCTGTACACATCTATAGTTTTCAAACAGCACAACGCTTGCTTTTTTTTTTTTTGAAATTGACGTAACTTAATGATAATAATACGTTTATTAACCCGTTTATTAATTTAATTTGGATAAGAAAAAAGATATAAGGAAAAACAGAAGGAAAAAAAAAATACAGAAAAACCACTATACTGATTAGAAAAAGTTCCCTCGCCGGACGTTTTATTTCTACGAGGACGCTATTGAAAATATATAACCGTGTAATATTATTATAATAATATATTAAAGGGCAAACAACGTTGAATAATGTCAACATGTATACGTCTATTTTGTCGGTTATTTAATCGAAAGTGCGCCGTAGGGGTTGTTTCCTATGGGGTACGACGAATGGGAAGAAAAAAAAAATACAGCCGGGTACGACAGTTGTTTTTTTTTTTTTTTTGCTTACTTTTTCTTTGCATTACCTACCTAAACGCGAGGGACAATAGAAAAATATCGTTAAATAATACAAATTTCGGTCCGTCCGTGTACCAAACCTCAAACGTGTAGATGGACTGAAATAAATAAATAATAACAAGACAACGTATTATTCCATTGAGCCGGAAATGTTGTAAACTTTTTGACCGTACGAATTGTATTGCGCTGCTCGGGGGGGGGGGTCTCACAATCGTTTTTTTTCCCCCTTTTTTTTTTCTTTATATATATATATATACTTTCCTTTTCGTATGGCATTCGCGTTGTACGTATACCGTTATATGTTATACGTATATTATAATAATACGCGAGTCGCAATATAATTCTGACATATACGATTACCGGGAACCGTATATTTTTTATTTGCTAAATTCGTACCTTTTTTTTTTTTTCGTACGGGCTATTGTTATAATATTATTATTCTTAAGCCATTTTGTAAAATTTAAGTCTAAGGTCTTTTTTTTTTTTTGTGAAAAAAAACCCTTTTTTTTTTTTTTTGACAACCATTTTTTTATACTTGTTACAGATTTCGCAGCTCGTTATACCGCTACCGCGAGTCGTGTCGTTAAGTGTACGTACATGTGAAAATAAACGTCCAGGTGAGTTTTTATTTATTTTTTACATTTAGTATACGACGTCGTATATCAGTATCCAATTCTTTAAGTATTTAACGCGCTTAAAATCATACGTATACATATTATTCGATATGCGTTAAAAAAAATATCAGCATTTGCGTTTAAATAGGTGTTTGTTATTTTTTAATTAAAATAAAAAAGATGTACACAAATAAAATTTGAAAAAAAAAAAAAAAATTATATATCTTATACGTATGTGGTATAGGTAGTAAAGTATAGAATATTTGACACGATAACGATCACTGAGTACTGGCAAAAAAATTAATACTGTATTAAGTCAGATAAATAAAAAAAATATTGTCTTCAGAGCTACAAATAGTACGGTGTCGCGCTATTGTTTTTCGGCATTATTGCTGACGAAACGATAAAGATAAAATATATTTAGAACGAACACGTTGTACCAATAGATATTTTTCTAAATAACATTTTTTTACAACGCGTCAAAAATGAAAATGTTACAAAGACAAATTATACATTTATCTTATTAATCAAACAAGAAAGAAAAACAAAAAAATGCTAGAATATGCAATAAAAATGGATATATCTGTACAACACGCCATGTAAAGAAAATAACTAAAAATATGCAAAAATAGGCAATACGATTTTTTAAATTTGAAAATTTCTCATATCTATTTCCCCTAAAAAATATGCAAATGCATTAAGTCTTAAGCACCGCCTATAAGTATGTGCATTCGCGAATGTATCTACTGTTATATTAATAAAACCAAAAAAAAAAAAAAAAAAAAAAAAAAATAGGAGATATATAACTCCTTTATTTATCCTTGGGAAGGCATAAATTAATGACGCTTTTCGATATAAATAAATTACGAAAACTTCTTTTTCAATACCCACGTATAAAAACCGAAGTGTTAGCTATTTATTAAATTACTTCGACTTGGTGGGAGGGAGGGGAGGGGTTATCGAACTAAATCCGATTAACGATTGCCATTTTGAAACCATTATAATAGGAAACTTAACGTATTTTATTTGTATCGTTCTTTTTTTGTCCGTGGGCCGTTTCTTGTCTATAATCGTCATCGACACACAAAAACGAATACTAAGCCCCGCCAGCTGTTGACTATTGAACCTCGAACATAAAATACGTTATTTTTTTTTTTTTTTTTATATGTACGAGATGTGTAAATAAAATAATGAGAATGATTTTTTTATTGAATTAAAAATACTATTTTATATTATCTTCTTCAAAGCAATTGTTTTGGGAATCCATACAGCACTGGAGGCGATATTTCCATTGTCCGTAGCAGTTCTGGAACTGGGTCTACTGGAATAGCATTCAGTTCGTCGGTCACGGACGTTTGTATATTTTCTCGTGTCCCAAAATGTCGTTCATTGAGGTGAATTTTTTGGAATCGTGGAAAGAGAAAAAAGTCACAAGGGCTCGTGTCGGGCGAATAAAGGGGTTTGAGAGCCACGAGAATAGTTTTAATCGCCAAAAGCCGATTAATTGTAATGGTTGTGTGACATTTTTTGCATTTGAAGGCCTTCCACTGCGAGCTTCGTCTTCAATCAACTCTCTGCCATTTGAATATACCTTAAACTATCTGGGCCCATAAGAAGCACATTATTTCCATGCGGTTGCTGAAGTTTTTGTAGAGTGTGTGTCGCGCTGTGCCTAAGTGTGAAACAAAATCGGATAGCACACCCGTTGCGCGAAATTGTTGTCAGTGATTCTCAGAACGTACTAAAAAAAATACTGTTTTACATCGCTACAGACCAACAGGTGATTCTATGGAGTTTACATTCCTACTGAAGGCAAATTGGATGTTTATCTCTACAAACCTTATCAAACAGATAGCCATAAGTGTTGCTAGATAACACGTTGCGTAGCATATCAGTCTCATTACTTTATTTACACGTACTGTAGAATAAAGTTACGGGACGTGTATTGTATTATGCGCTCGGAAATATCCGACAATTGCCCGTCGGTTATTATTATTATTTTTATATACAGAGTGCGGCAGAGCCGACTGACGAGATTTGATGGGTTATAAATAACGAACAGTAAAACTTAGAGAATAGGTTTTTTTTTATTTATTTATATCAGTATTCAATCCCATTTTTAAAAAAACATTTTTTGAAAATTACATCTCCAAGATGGCGGCCGTCAGCATTGATACACTGTTGAAGACGATCTCTGAAGATTTCGGCACATTTCGACTGGTATGGCATCGACTTCCACGTGGAATGGTCTTTCGTGGAGTTGCCTTGGGTAATTTGTAGCCCAGTATCGAAAATGTTATTTATTTACAGTTCCAGAAAGATGAAAATGGGCCTCATCGCTACAGAAAAAAGTTGATATCGAAGGAATTCGCAGAAGAATTTGCTGACAGAGATTTTTACGGTTGCCGTGGACAGTAGCATTTAACTCTTGGACAAGCATTAATTTATAGGGATGGAATGATAAATCTTCGTGAAGAATCTTCTCCTGAAAGAACGGTCTGAGATTCCCAAAGCTACAGCGTGTTTCCGGGCTGAGCGACTTGGTGACTGCTCGATTGACTCTCTAACCATCTGCACATTTTCGGGGGTTCTTACCGTATCCACAATTTTATAGTGTTAGCAGAAGGAACAGATTCAGCACGCGGAATGCCGAAGTGCTATACGAAAAGCCCTTCGTGTGGCGATCGCAGAACGATTATTTCCGTAATACGCCACCCACGACGAAACTGTACAATTCAAAATATACCACTTATTAAGGCCCGCTCTTATCCCATCGCAGGCTACTGGCGTCATTAAACTCGTCAGTCGGTTCTGCCGTACCCTGTATATATATATATTTTTTTTTTTTTATCGTCTAGTCGTACGTTTCGAAAATTACGGAAATCGTCGCCGGTAACGTACAACAAACCGTATCGTTTATTGGTAAAACGGTACGTACAATAATTGAAATGTCTAATCCGCAGCCGGACGTCGCGGGGGAGCGTGCGGATCTGAAAACAAATAAATACGTTCCGTGCGATTGACCAATTATTATATCGGCCCGGTCCCCGGTCAATAGAAAAGTAACGCCCGCACGCAAGTAAGCCCGACGAGGTTTATCCGCATTAAAGTATCCGCGTGCCGTCGCGTTTCCGCATCCGAGGAAATCGTATATTTTTATGGTTTCGAGTTTCACGGCGGACCTAAACAGTCGAAATTCATTTAAACGCACGGTGTGCAATCGCACCGGGGCCTGTCCGGACCGTGTAGATTACACCTCACCGTTAACAGATTACTGACGAACGAAATTTTAATTGTATTTGTTTAAATCGCCAATTGTCGGCGTTTGTTACGTAACATTTTACTAGGGACACACACGCACACACATATGTTAAACGGTTTAATTAATTCGGTAAACGCGACCGGGCGTTACTCGATTCGTATTATGTCTGTATTATAGCCAGAAACTGTAGGAAATGTTGACGAATCGAACCGTAATTACAGTATAAAGTCGCAGTTATTCGGCCAGTTGTTAAAAACGTATTGTTTTTACCAACTAGAATAATTATCCATATAAATTAAAAATGTATTTTTAGTTTTTCTCGTTCGTTGCAGTGGTTCCAATTAAATACAATTATTATTGCCAAAAAGTGGTTTTAAAGTCATTTTATTGTTCGTTTTTAGAGGCATCTGGAAAATGAAAATTATATTACCGTGCTCGTTCGAGAAATGTTTAATTGCGTTCCTTCGGTTATTATAATATTAATAAGTAATTTACAATTATTTATTTATTTATTTTTATTTTCTTTTGTGTGAATAAATTTAAAAATTTTACCGGAAATTAAAGAACGGTTAGGTCCGTACTTTTACTCGGTTAAAACACTTAATAACAAAACGAAGAAGAGTCGTAAGTTTCGGATATTATTCGGATACGGTTGTGTTATGCTCAAATATCTTTAATATTATCTAGATAATACAACAGATTCTATCGCTACAACATTATGTACCTAGATAAGAGATAAGATAACCTCCTTTGTGTCCGGATAAGAAACAGATAATTAATTGGTTTTTAGGTTTCGGATGTCATTCACAAAATGTAAAAACCTGTGAAATAATAAAATATAATTTTTTTTTTTCTATTTATATGCCTATTCGATTATGAATTATGATTTATGTCGTCGTAATTTATTTATGTGAAAATTAATAACAAACATAACGTAACACCATAAATCATAATACAAACACAAATTTATAGTGTAGATTAATATATATTTTAATAAAAAATTTCGAATATTATCTGCAGATAATCGGATAACCGTTTTATTTATCTAGATGAGATTTAAAGATAAATTTTTTTTTATCAAGATAACGCACAACGGTAATCAGATGATGAAAAAAAAAATATATATATATATATATATATATATATCCAACGACAACGTTGGGGAAAAAAAAAACAAAAAAAAAAATAATAAAAAAATAATCTCTTCCGAAATTCGGCTTTTCGGTTACCGCGGGGGGCGATGGGGGGGGTCGTAAGAATTATACGTAATAGGTACACGGGCGCATTCATCAAAGTGTAGATTTAAAAAGAAAATACGAAAAGTTTGTTTATATTGTGTTTTATGTAAAATAAAAAAAACCGGAAGCGGGAGAGGAAATAAAACGTTTTTCCGGCTCGAGGGAATACAGTGGTGGTGTGAGGGGCGGGTGGGTGGGAACGAAAAATTTAAATAAAAACCATAAAAGTCGAACGGGACGAAGAACGCCATTATGCGACGAATGTGATCCCCTTCGATGCTAATACACGGGATCGCTCTCTATCTTTTTCCGTTCATCTTTCACTCGCTCTTCTCATTTTTTTTTTTTTTTTATCTCTTTTGTTTTGTTTTTTTTTATTTTTTATTTTTTACGTCTTTCTTTTACTGGCTCCGTCGTTTTCCGCGCGTCCGTTCGCCGCGCCGCAATTGAATTACGATGACGAATATTTGATACGACCCCCCTCGTCCGAGAATAACGTCAAAATGGAAATTTCACTCGGGTCGGAAAGCGCGTCGGCCGGAGGCAACGGGTCCCGGGGATGCGACGGAGGCGTATTCCGCGCCTCTCGGTTATCGGAGAACCCGGGACGCAAATTCGAAATTCGTTTAACGAGAGACGTACGTACGTACGCGTATATATATATATATATATGTATAGGGCGCCGGAAGAATACGGTACGAAGTTTCCACGACACGAAAGTTCGGGGGTTCCCGGTTATTCGTCATCGCGGTCATTAGCGTACTATTGAAATCGATTATCGCGCCGGCAGATAATATTATGACGATATCAATGGCGACGCAGGAGATATATTTCCGGCCGGAGATATTTTTAATGAAAGTCGAACTTTTCTGCCCCGCGCGGAATCCCTCTCGTATATATATATATTTTACTCGTCCCTTTGCTCTCCGGGCCGGCTTAAATTTATATATATATTTTTCACGAGTTTAATATTTTTCCGTCCCTCGTCGACGCCGCGCCGGCCGACCGGATGAAAGTCGACCCCGTCCCCGGGTGATGGATGACCCCGCCGCGTGTCTCTCGGTGCGCCCGTCCCGGTCAATCCAATAAACCGTGCCGCGCGGTCATATTTCACGGTTTACTCCTGCCCGCCCCGCTCGCCGGCGCATTCTTTTTGCACCGCGACACGCAAATCTCTACGGAATTTTTTAATCTGCCCAATCTTGTCCGCGGGATCCTGCGCCCGATTAGCGGCCCGCCCGTATCCGATTTCGGAATCCGTCATTTTCGGTTTTTTAATTCGCGGGACGCCCAGCCGCCGACGCCGTTACATCGATTCTCCGGGGTTTCTTTTTTTTTCTTTCTTTCTTTCCAGTCCGCCGTGCGATTTTCTACCTGGAAATCTACCTCCCCGGTCGGGGGAAAATACCACGACAAACGCCCCGACAACCCCGCACGGCGTGTTAAACAAAATGTTCGTTTGTCCGCATATAATTATACCGTTAAATCCGTACGATCGGCTCAGAATCGTTTTTCGTTCGCGATAATTCACCGAATAACAATGGTCCGTTGCCAACTCTCTACCGACACTATGGCCCCCATAACGAAACGGAACGTACAAATACACCCGCGGCTGGCTTTTTGTTTTACGTTCGGTTATCGGCACCTTTATAATTTTTATTAATATTTTACGATCTACTTAGTCGCGAGAGAGACTCAAAAGCCGATTTACCATTATCATAATAATGAATATTTAAATAGCATAGACGAGTCTAGGTGCGGTTTTTATTGGAAATATTTACTGTAGGAAAAAGAAAAAATTATGAATTTCCTCCCTCGGTGGCTACGAATACAATACGAATAAATTATTACACGCTTTACGATGCATTTATTCGTAATATACATATTTTTTTTTTTTATATAATATAGTAATAAATAGGAGATTTCTGTCGGGTTTACTCGGGAAACAATAAATATGTATCTAGAAACAAACAGTTATCATAGGACTGTTATTACTTTTGCGCGTCTCGAATAAAACAAACGCGTCACGTAAAACTTTCGTCCTCGGCGTTTATATATATAATAATAATAATAATAATAAAGAAGATGTAAAATAAATAATAAAAAAATAACGTTGTGGATATCGAAAGTCATTTATAACAATCACAGCGGGTAATCAGAGAATTTCAGAGAGTATCGCGGGCGGTCGTTACCCGGTGCAGATTTACACCGTCACTACGGACATCCGGTATAAAAAATAATTCTCAAAATATAGAGGGACGAGATTTATCCCGTCGGTAATTACTGCTGCGCGGCTAAGACGAAAGTCGAATTTTTAAAAAAAAAAGATCCCTTACAATATCATAACAATATTATTATTGCCGTATTACGTCCCGTGTCTAATGGGTCGCGTAAAGGATATTTTCTCAACATTTTCGGAAAAAAAAAATATTCAAATACGATGATAAAGTGGGCGCGTGTCATTACGCCTAGTTTTTTTTTTTTTTGTTTTTTGTTAGAGGAAATCTTGAAATAAACAATAAGGTTTTCGAGAAATGGTATCGCGCGGACAAAACCTACCAGAGTCATAAACCCGACTAAGGAACCGAATTTTCGCCAATTTTTTTTTTATTGCATTAAAATTGGAATTTTTTCGTTCTCCTTTTCATCCGTTAAGTACAATTTATTAATACGATAAACGTGTCAAATTATCTAGCGTTCTTGCTGTGCCAAACAAATATTGTTCGCACAAAACAGTTTGAAAATCGCCAAAATGTTTTGAAAATGTTACCACGTCTAGAAATATAAGCTAATTTGAGTGTTTTTTTTTTTTTTTTTTAATTTACGATTATTTTTCACCGTATTCCAACAAAATACGTGTAGAAGTCGTACAATTCCTGTTTTCCGGACGGTTTTTCTCTAAAAAAAAAAAAAAACCCTCCAAGTCCGAGTAGCCTCCCCCACACCCACTCGACAAATTTCGCTACCAGAAACCGCCTCCGAAGTTAGGTGATGGTCGGGGCAATGTTTCTGGTAGAAAAGTTGTTCGCGGGCGGATAAAAAAAAAAAAAAAAGAAAAAAAAAAAAATGAAAAACACACACGCATCGTAATAGTAAAAACGATACGTTTTTCTGTACGAACAGAATCGCATAACACATAACACCGTTTGCGACGTTTACGAACCGAACGACCGTATGTATAGAGCGCTTTTTTTTTTTTCGCCCTACCGAAACGATGTCTGCGAGTATTTTTTTATTTATATATATTTTTTATTTTTTTTTTCGGACATATAGCATCGCTCAAACACCGGCAGCCAGATACTGCGTTGATTGCCGTCCCCTTCCGCGATAGTTTCCGAAACCTATACATATAGTAAATACCTACCAATACCTTACGACTTAGCTATCAATTTAACTTATCCTATCTATTACCCGTCCCATTAGTTTTGACCGCCGCCACGCGTTTTCCTATACCTTTTTTTTTTTTTTTGTTTTTTTTTTTTTTTTCCCCCGGTCATATTAACTGTACCCGGGTAAAAGTTTTAACTTTCCAACGAGTTGTCTGGTTGTTTTTTTTTTTTTTTTATTTATTTATTTCTATTATTTATTTTACCGCGATAATTTGTTTCGAAATTTTGTATATAGCTTGGACATATAAATTATACCCACCTACTGAAATATATATATATATATTTTTTTTTTCTTTTTTACTCGTACCCATCTGTTATTTAATTGACACTTTCTACTATTTTTTTTTTCCTCGACGTGTCATAAAAAAATTAAAAGTAACCGCAATTCTGAAATACGGAGTTCGAAAGTACTTTATTTTGTCGTTTATTATTTGTTGTTAAACTATTGAATACATTTTCGATACACGATGTTCTTTATACATAATAATATAACTACCCGTGTTGAGACGCAGTTAAGTCAAATTAATCTAGATAAAGATATATCATAATTGTTCATCATTGATGAATAACTAGATACAGATAAAAATAACGAATACTAAAATTATCTTAGATAAGACAATATATAGGTGGAACTTAACTAGAGGAAAAATATATAATTTTTTTTTTTGTAATTCTTTATCGTTAAGAACATTATATAATGGAGATAAAAATGTTAACAATTCTGTAAACGCAAAGAGTGTAAATAACCATCTACGGTATAATCTATCAAGATCATTGGTAAAAAGATAATTATTTTTCACCATAGATAAACTTCAGATAGATATCCGCATTTTCGTCTAGAAAGGATGAAAATATTATCTTAGATGGGTTTAATTCGGACGAGTTTCAACACTGGTTGCATCCCGGATCAGTATTTTTATTAGTCGCCAACACACACGTTCGCTATATATCTGGGCCTCGGGTCAATAATGGCCGGTCATTTTTTGTGAAAACGTGAGCATAAAACATAAAATTCGATGTTAATTCGCGTGCGCCAGCAGGGTGTATCGACCGGCGTTGAAAAACAAAAAAAAAAAAAAAAAAATGTACGCTATTTCAAACGAAACCTAAACTGAATTAAGCGTTTTTAAAATCGAATTCGATTATTGAAAATTCACATCGTCCGTCCGGGTGATAACAGAGTGGTGGCGTACGGTTTAAAGTTCACTATCGCCTGCAGTTAATCCGAAATTGCGATTAATTACAATAATCGTAGTAAAAAAAAAAAAAAAAAAAACGCCTACGCTATTATCATCACAAACTGCTGTTGTCCGCTGCCGGTATTTGGGTTGTTTCGCGACATTCCCGGCCTATTTCAAAACCTATTTCTCGCGGCATTACGATTAACCGTGAGTAAACGGCGCTCGCCGGTGTTCTACCGGGCAAAATTTTGTCCGTACGCCGATACGTGATTATTATAGCGGATAGTACAAACTTTGTAATTAATCCTGTCGGTTGCAATTGTCCGCGGGGTCTGTATCGACGCACGGGCGGATCGGCAATGTTCGGCTGGAAATCCGTCTACGGGCGGTACACACGCAACAATAATATTGTTATAAACCGCGTGGGACGCGCGAGTTTAAAAACGATACGAGGGGGGAAAATCGTGTTAACGGCGACTACGGTTAAATCCGTCGGGTTAATTTCCCGGATAAACGTTCCCTTTGAACGGCCCCCGCCCGCAGGCTTACATTCAAATATCCAAAGTCGTTCGTTTGTAATACGTACACACGATATTCAATTATAATACAGACGAACTCCGAGTTGATAGTCCGACAAAAAAAAAAAAAAAAAGTTCGTGTTTGGTTCCGCCGAAAATAACAAGACAAAAAAAAAATAACAAATTTGGTTAGGAATTTTTTTTTTTATTACAAATATAACATATGGGATGAAAAATCCCGGGCCTAACGAATAAAACGCGGTTCTTTCGTTTAAAAATGCACTTTATTCATCGACATAATCGACCGTCCAGAGCAACGCCGCACTAACATTTCAATACCATTCTTGTAGAACGATTTATCTTTTGCTTCAAAATAGGCGGTTTCACTGATAACCTCTTCGTTACGGCGAAATTTCTTACCGGCGAGCATTTTTTTTTTTTTTTTTTTCGAGATCCGCGAATAGATATATATTTCTTTGAAACCGTCGAGCCGTCCATCGCTTGCCGTTTTTCAAACACTATTGCGAATTCTTTGGCTTTTGCTTTTATCAATAGCCCACTCGGTGGATTTTTTATTTATTTTTTTAATGACGGTAAATTCGATAGTAAAACAAGATTTTTTACTATCGAATTATTTAAATACGAAATTCTAGGGACCGGGGAAACAGTTCGAAATGTCGACGATTTCGCGTTGAAGAAGTCCGAGTTAACCACGCAGTTCGACTGTAATGATATAATATTGTACCGTGTAAAACTGATACTCGAAATTCTGGAATTATTTCGTTACAAACGAATTACGACCGCGGTCCACGGGCAATTCGACCGTCTATTTATTATGTTTAAAATATTTGTAATTCAGTTGAAAACAATCGTTCGCATTGCGTAAACGTTTTCGTTTATATTCCCCGTTGTTAAGGAAAATCGAAAAAATAATTTCGCCGACGCGCAAACCGGACGTCCGAAATGCAACAATAATGCACTCGCGTTATTTTTCGATACGGGCAAAACAAGAATCTAAAATTACACTCCATGGTAAAATCAATACATTCTCACTAATTTCGGAATTAAAAAACCAACAGAAACCGATTCTGAGCGGAGTTAGCTCAATCATGATCGAAAATGCCGTGATTTTTACGATTTCTGTCGACATTTGCACGTTTAACGCTTATATATATATTTAAAAAAAAATGGATTTTTGATATTTGTAAATGGCAACTCGTGATGATGAACCTTTCGTCAAACTTCAATTCTAAAAAGCCGAATAAATTTTATCCACATAAAAAAAAAAAAAAAAAACTAAATAAACTCAACAAATTCAAATTCGATTTGAACATTTTACCACGTCTAAAAAAAGGTAACACACATACATATTCGGTGAAAATTTCAAGTCTCTACTATTATTTGTAACTGAATAACAAATAAATAACAAAGTTGAAAATAAAAAAACAATTGTTAACTATACGATAAAACGTTATAATTGCCTAATATTCCGGTGATTTTGTCGGTTTCTCTCCATTATTTCGGAAACTGCAAGGAAAAAAAAAATGACCGTCCCGATGCACTGAACAGAACCGAAATGCAACAAAAAAGCTCTCCTGTTATTTTTCGATTAGAGCAAGATTTCTGGTAAAAAAGTTGTTCACAGTTAGCGGTGTGAGGAGGGAATAAAAAAAAACACACACTCGTAGTAAAACCAATAAAACGTTTCTCGCTACGCTCAGAACCTACAAAATAAAATCAATTTTTCACATGAATATTTCAGGAAAAAAAAAAACAAAATATATTTTAGATAATATTACTCAAAAAAATATCAGACATAAAACGAATAGGTATACGAATATATATATATATATATAGAAATAAATAAATATAAAAAATACATGCAATACAAATAAATAAAAGAATACGCAAAAAATAAAAAAAAATAAAGCCCGGAGTATATTATATTCAGCGTTGAGACACAGATAAGTATAATCCAGATAAAGAAAAAATATAATTACTACAAAATGTTGAGAAAAAACGAAAAAATTACGGCGTTTCGCGTAAATAAAATTTTTTATTGGCCAACAATAATGCAGAAAAACTTGACACTAGGTTCATCATAAATCCTATACCTACTGGTGAAAAAGAAAACGATTTGAGGATTGTGTAATAGTTCTGTCTTATAAGCGTTAAGTGTAAATCTTGATGAAAATCTTAAAAATTACAGAATTTCAATACATGATTAACCGGACTTTGCTCAGAATCATTTTTTTGTTAGCAACGATTTATCGTTGCGTATAGTGATGTGACATTTATTGTAAATCCGGATTTTTATCTTGATCCAAATTTTAGTTTTTAAAATTGTCATTTGAATTCTTTAATTTTGATTTCTCATAAAACTATTATTATTATTTTATTTGACAATAGCGTGAAATCTGTAAAACATTAAATGCATTTTTATAAAATTAAAAAAATATCAATAATAGATATTTATTTATTTAAAAAAAAAAAAAAAAATCATGCATATAACACTCTAATTTATATAATAATAATTACTAGCTGACCCGGCAAACATTGTTTTATCTATAAAAATTGTTTACGGTAGCACACCGTGAAATTAATACGAAACTTATTTTATAACGAAAAAAAAAAACAGGATTTGATTTTAAGATTTAAAAATAGAAATCCAAATTTGGGGATTTTAAAGTTGAAAACACCAAAAATTCGGTTTGTCGAACTCGTGAACAGTGCACGTTGTCTAGATAATTACTAAAAAGGTAATTATTATTTTTTTTTTTTTTATCTATATAAAAGTCTATATAAAGTTTAATCGTAATCCTAAAGTTTTTTTTTTTTTTTATCAAGTCAGACACCTTCCAGAATATCGATTTTGGTAAGACGGAAAAAAAAAAAAAAATTATATAATTAAGTCTGGACGCCGATTATCACGATACGCATGTATGGGTCGTGTGTAAACACTACCGTTTTTGGAATTAAAATAAATCAAAAAAAAAAACCATCGTCTGGCCGTATTTAGCCACAGCAATATGACGAATAATACACATAATACATAATAAATAATACATTATTTATAATATTAATTTACTCGGCCAAAATATTATATAGTTATTATTGTGCTTTTGGGTTTGCGATGTTTGTAGCGATCACTCGTCATTACAAAGGCCGGAGCGAAACGTCATTTGGCAGCGATCCAACGACGACGATACGTTTTCTCGACAGGATTAATATTATCCGTTTCGAGTGCATTGATTTTAAGGCTACACCGCCGCCGTCGCTATTATGTACCACGTAAGGTTCAAACGAAACAAAAAAAAAGAAAAAAAAAAAAAAAAAAACCGCCCCTAAGTAAAATATACCGACCAGACCCAGCCGGTGTGTCGCCGGGTCAGCGGGCGGGCTACTCTCGTCTGTGCGTTTGTCACGTGCCCGTCCGTGCAGCTATTAAAACGCCGCACGACGGATAACAATATCGTTGCACTTTCCGTTCGCAGAGACTGGGAGGGTTTTTTTTAGTTTTTTTTTTTTTTTTTTTTTATTTTCCGTTTAAGTTATCCGTCGAAACCGGATACTTTTTGTTGTTGGCGACGCCGTAATACTTTTTTGCCCGATAATCGTCTCGCCGGCCGAGACAATGGAAACTCCGTATCGCTCCGTAAATATACGTACCCATAACAATTAGCCCGATTAGGTATTTTTTTTTTTTTTACAATCTCGCGTACTCATAACGATAATTATTCGAGTCTGTGAAATAATATATATAACCGCTATGAAGGTTAAAAAAAAAAAAAAAACTATTTTCCACGTATTTAATTAAACAATCATATTTATATTTATTTTAATGCCCGGAAGTCTGTAGATCACTACAATTCAATTTTTAAATAAAATTTATTGTGTGTCTTGAATAATTATTATCTATTGTAATAAAATCGTTAATTCAATGTGATTTTTACATATAAAAACTCCATAAATTATACGCAAAACGAATTAACTAGTGGGAAAATAGTATTAATAATAATTTATTTTTCTAAAGTACATTATACCATATTGCCAATCTCAAATATTTAACAAATATTTTCAAAAAAAACCAATTTGTAAAATTGATTGTAGACTGTTTCGTAAGTAATACAATAATTCGGAAAATAACGGACGTGCGATATATGCTGTCCGGACACTTTTTATAGACAATAATAAATTCTACAATTAACCTAGAGTAAAATGTTTTTGTTAATTGCATATAATATTTAAATTAAATATAAAAAATAAAATAAATAAAAAAACAGAAAAACTATCCTCTTTGTCTAATTTTAAACCCTCCAGTGGCACTTGTAGGGACCAAGTAATCGTTACCAAACTGCACTAAAATTACTTTCTTATGATAATGAACAAAATTTTGGCGGGGTAAGAAATCAAAAATAAGGGCCACCCTAATATATATATATATATACGAGGTGTGGCTATTAAATAACGAGACTATCTACTTAGCGATAAGGCATGAGTAGATAAGGGTATAATGGTAGTATATTTGTAATCTATGAATATCACTGCATCGAACAATACCAGTTTAGTCAGTTTCCGTTTTGTAGTCTATGTGTAAGCGTCGTTTAAATTGACCTCTTACGTGTTGAACGTCGAAATCATGCCGGACGAAAAAATTGAACAACGTATTAATTTAAAATTTTTAGTGAAACTTGGAAAATCTGCGACCGAAAGTTTTAATTTATTAACTGAAGTATATGGAGATAGTGTCCTATCACGACCACGTGTTTTTGAGTGGCACAAACAATTTCGTGAGGGTCGTGAAGAAGGTGAAGACAATCAACGGGTGGGTCGTCCATGCTCCTCAAAAACTAACGATACCATTTCAAAAATCAATGAAATTGTGCGAAAAGATCGACGTCTGAGTATTAAAGTACTTCCTTCAAGTATTGACAACACTCAGAGAACGAGTAAGAAGAAAGCGGCCTGAGTTGTGGGAAAATGACTCTTGGATCTTGCATCAAGACAATGCGCCGGCTCACAGTGCTTTATCTGTAAAGCGATTTCTAGCTAAAAATCGAACTCCAGTGCTTCAACACCCCCCATATTCGCCAGATCTCGCTCCATGCGACTTTTGGCTTTTTCCAAAATTAAAAAGTGCGTTAAAGGGCACACATTTTGAGTCAGTTGAAGCTGTAAAAACAAAAGCGACAGAGGTGTTAAAGACATTGCAATAAAAGGATTTCCAACACTGTTTCAACCAATGGAAAATTAGAATGGAGCGATGTGTCAAACATGGAGGGGAGTATATAAAAGGGGAAAAATGTTAAACCATTAAAAAATATAAATAAAAAGTTTTTACAGAGAAAATCTCGTTATTTATTAGCCACACCTCGTATATATATATATATATATATATATTAAACGGTAAATTAATTGTTTTTACGAAAAATAGAACTAATAAAACGATTTGTCGGAATTTGTATGTTTTAATGAGGCCGGCACATTGCACCGCTGGTAGTCCTACCTGTTGTAGGTCCGAAGTTTGGAAACTAGACAATATATAGTATTCCGGGGGGTAGTTTAGTTCGTATGCCGAATACAACGATAAATCATTGCGATAAAAAAAAAAAAAAACCCCGATTGTAAACGGCAATGGCGTGCTGAAATATGTTTGTTTTTTTTTTTTGGCTTTTTGAGGAATTCGCCTCAAGACTAAAACGGGTAGGTGGGTGCCTCGCCGAATACGTTGAATATCGATAAACTATTGTTTAGATATCAGAAATGATGCCCTCAATCTTCAGTATTACATGCCAGATTGATATTTCTTGTCCGGGCCGTCCGAATTTATTAGCGACGATTTTCAATTATCAGGTCTACGGCGACGGCGTACGATGGGAAATATAAATTTTTTTGTTTTAATGCCTCGAGTATAAAAAAAAAAAAAAATGTTCAGCACGCCACAGAATTAAACGGAGTTCGTTAAACTGGTAAGGTAACTGTATAGCATTAGTCGTGTTTATTCACCACTATAGCGGCCTAGGTAACCCGAGGCATTTCAGAGCCATATATCAACAAAAATAAAACCATTTAATCGTTATTTGTTGTTTGTCGAGCTAATAGCTGTACATACAACCTAAAATATCCATGTGTGTGTGCGTGTGTGTGTACTGTGAACTCGGTTTAATCATAATACTATATTGTCATATAACAACAACAGTAGACAAATAAAATAAAAAAAAAAAAATAAAAAAAATAATAGTAATATTGTTTGTATTTCGAGGTTTATTTCAAATGGTTCGTGAAATATTTTTTAATAGAATCTAAAGTATTAACTTAAAGCAATTATTTGTAGGTACTTAATACATTTGATAACCGTAATAGAAACCCTCGTTTTGTGTACTTAAAAAATATTAATTTTATTTAGATCCTATTGAAAATAAACATCATCATATAAACGTAGTTATCGGTGTCGGTGCGCAGACAATTAAAACGTATCTAGATAAAGATAAAAGATAATTGCTCCAATAGAATCTAAATACAAATAACTATCTCAGATATGACGATAATTGTGTGGGATCTGTATAGATGGAAAAAAGACATTTTTTTTTTTTTTAAAGTTTTATTGCTGTACGGAGATAAAAATTGAAACGGTTAAACAAATTCCGTAAACTCAAAAGTGAAAATCCACTAACAGGTGTCTTAAAAATTTATAATTTGAAATAGATCCTATTCCGTTGTATCTTAAATAACTCTCAGATAGGTGTCGGTATAGATAAAAAAAAAAAAAAAAAAAAAAAAAATATTATCTCGGTGAGTTAGCTCGATAATTCTCAACGGTGACGTTTATAGCCGTACATACGACAAATATTTTATGTTTTTGATTTCGCGGTTTTTCGGATGACATTTATCATCCGCTAGTATTTGACGAATTCTGTCAGTTTTTTTTTTTTTTTTTTTTTATTGTTGATAGGCTAGAAAGTTGTTCATATATACATATATATATATATATAAATAAAACAAAACACTAAAAAAAAAAAAAAAAAAATGTCAACGTTTTGAATAATACACGCGGACAAAAGCCGATGGTATCCGCGCGTTTTTTAAATTATATTTTACCCGATGCGAGTTATCTCACCGTTAATATTTGCCATTATTAAATTTATATAGGGTCGCACTATAATGGTAATAATATGTGTAATATAATTTCAAGACGCGATACATTAGCGCGTCGTATTATGAAACGGGGAACGATGAATAAAACGACGGTGTGAGGGGATGGACGGATGGATGGATGGGGAAAAAAAAAAGAAAAAAAAAATAGTCCCCATACATGTCATATATTATTATATTCAATTTTCCGGGATCGTCGTACATATATATATATATTGTAATATATATAACGCGTCTTCGCGAGTTTATTCATATTCAACACCCTTCGACACGATATTCTATATAATATGCGAGAAGGTATAATATACACAATGTCGCGTCCCATTGAAAGCGGACGTGTAAAATGAAAATTGATTTCTTTCGTCGTTTTCAATTTACTTTATCCACTATAATATATACGAGGTACGCGAACGTAGGGGACGCGCTCGAGTTGATAATAAATAATTTTAAAAGGGACTATTAATATTAAATTACAGTTCCTCGGTGTGTATGTATATATATATATATATATATATATACGCATATCTATTATCGACGGTCGATAATAATAAAAATCGGCTTGATGTATACGCAAGTCGTACCGATAACTCCGCCTATATACACAATAAGGTAAAAATATATGGTTGGAAAATTATCGAGAAGAAAAAATGCACCGTTAGGTACGGTTTACCGTTAAGGCAGTTAAAATGCCTGTGTTTTTTTTTTTTTTTTGTTTATCGTAAAAATTATATAAAAATGTTGTTGTACCGGTCGAATTTCGGACCAATAATACGTATAGTAGTAACGCGTTTCAGAAATATGTTTTTATTTTGTATCAGACACACTCTACTCCCCGTGAGAATTGACTACATAAATACCTAACCGTCGGTTGATAATTTCGTATTAAACGCCGTGTAATAAATCCCGTACGAATAACGTTTAGGTTAGAATAACGCCGCGTAAAAACCCTGATAAAAACGTGGGGAAAAAAAACGGCCTATACTCCGTAATAATTCGAAATAATGCGAACAAATTATTATTTATTAATTCGCACGCGGCAAAATTATGCGAATATCATTACGCGAAAAGTCGTTCGGAATTTATAACTTGTATATGCGCGAAATTCGCCATCCGTCGATCGAATTGATTTCTTTCGTCGTTTTCGATTTACTTTATCCACTATAATATATACACGAGGTACGCGAACGCAGGGGACGCGCTCGAGTTGATAATAAATAATTTCAAAAGGAACTATTAATATTAAATTACAGTTCCTCGGTGTGTATGTATATACGTAGTAGGATCAAAAAGTTCCCGGAATTTATTTATAGAAAAAAAACTATTTTTCTTATCAAATATCTGTTTATTGGAATTAAAAGTAGATATTATTAGCTATCTGTAGGGGGTTGTGGAATTGTAGAAATTTTTTTATCCGTTAAAAATTGCCGAACTGCAAAAGACGAGTGGCACGGTGCATTGTCATGATGCAAAAACCAACCATTTTCCCGTTTTCTTTGCCTTTTTCGCCGAATTGAATCTCTTAAACGCTTTAAAACTTCAATATAAAAACTTGAGTTGACTGTTTGTCCATTAGGTACAAATTCTCAGTGAACTAACCCTTCATTGTCGAAGAACACAATCAACATGGCCTTCAATTGTGATTTGACAACACGTGATTTTTTTGATTTTTTATGGACACGATTACCACTCACATGAGACTAATGTAATTTTAACGACAAAACCTACAGATAGCTAATAATGTCTACTTTTAATTCCAATAAACAGATATTTGATAAGAAAAATAGTTTTTTTTCTATAAATAAATTCCGGGAACTTTTTGAACCTACTACGTATATATATATATACACGCATATCTATTATCGACGGTCGATAATAATAAAAATCTGCTTGATGTGTACGCAAGTCGTACCGATAGGCGGAGTGCGTATATACACAATAAGGTAAAAATATATGGTTGGAAAATTATCGAGAAGAAAAAATGCACCGTTAGGTACGGTTTACCGTTAAGGCAGTTAAAATGCCTGTGTTTTTTTTTTTTTTTTGTTAATCGTAAAAATTATATAAAAATGTTGTTGTACCGGTCGAATTTCGGACCAATAATACGTATAGTAGTAACGCGTTTCAGGAATGTGTTTTTATTTTGTATCAGACACACTCTACTCCCCGTGAGAATTGACTACATAAATACCTGACCGTCGGTTTATAATTTCGTATTAAACGCCGCGTAAAAACCCCGATAAAAATGTGGGAAAAAACAGCGAAAAAAAGAAAAAAAAACCCCTTTTTACGCCGTTATTAATTCGGAATAATGCGGACAAATTTATTATTTGTTTATTCGCACGCGGCAAAATTATGCGAATATCATTACGCGAAAAGTCGTTCGGAATTTATAATTTATATATGCGCGAAATTCGCCATCCGTCGATCGCGTATTTAATTTGTGTTTTATATTACAAACACACGATAATAAAATATTATAAATTATGTTCGTGTACATTGTTGGGGGGGGAGGGGGTGGTAGTAAATCAAATTTCCGTCGGTCAAAATATTACGGCGGGATATGCCTAATTCGATTGCCGCGGACGAAAACTTTATATACTCCCGACAGTCGGTCCGCCCGCCGTTGTGCCCCGATCGGGATATCCGCCGAGTAATCCCACCCCGCTACGCGCCGCGCGGGAAAAGTTCGCGCGCGGGACCCGGGGCGGCACCGCGAAAAACGATCGCCGCGCGCCGTTTATAATTTCGTTTCGGCCGACGTTTATCAATTTTACATTCGCGGCGGCGGCGGCGGCGGCGGCGGCGGCGCCCATAGTCCGGTAAATTTATTTTCGCGTTTAGTTAATAAGCCGAGTCAGGGATAAACTTTTAACGACATTACCGGATTATCGGACCGGCTCCTGCCCGCCCACCGTCACCGTATACGGACGTAAATAAAAATTAACGATTTGGCGGCGGGGCCGGGCTCGCAATGAAATCCGAAAACTATATTACGCACCCACCGCACTGCCCGTCGAAACGGACGGAAAACATCATCGTAATACGGTTATTTTTTTACTATTATTATTATTATTATTATTATTATTACTACTGTTATTATTGTTATGGCACGTCGTCTGTCCGACCGGATAACAATAATTGCCCACCGAGTGCAACCGGTGACGTCCGACCAGAGCAAAAAGTACACCCGTAAGAATACGAGCCCGTGGTGACTCTTAATCTCGGGGGTCGCGGGTTCGGGACTCGCGTTGGGCGCCGCGTTGCAATAAGCGAAATAAAATACGGAAATAACGGAGGAGGATGGCGGTTAAATACGTAATTCCCACTGATCGTATAAATTACTTATTACGCCTTCTACGTGTGTGCGAATAGATTCGTGTGAAATATATAAATTAATAT